>JAGTTD010000023.1:8362048-9562048 GCA_018398585.1 Simmondsia chinensis | reverse complement strand
GTAGCACCGCCTGCAGCTTCTACCAATGGAATGCTCTTGCAAGAACTTATAGCCATTTTAGGCTCTCGTACTATGCAGCAGTAGGATAGAAGCAAGGAAGAAATACTCATTCAATGGTAAATGTGGAACACAAGAATTCTTCTTAGGAGGAATTGAAGTTTATCAAGATGCAATTTCCTTCATTTCATTCTTGAGGACAAGAACGCTCTTCAGGACAAGAATACTCTTGAGGGGTGGGTATTGTCATGATCAAGGCTTATTTTGATCAATTTAGTCTGTTTTTGGATTGTATTCTTCGAATAAGGGCTTTAACTCTTGTAAATAGTTCGAATGTGTTTTGGCGGGAAGGGAGGTTAGCGGTAGTTGATGTGTTAGCTAGTTTTGGCAGCTGAAGTTAGTTAAGTCGGTGGCTTTAGTTAGTTCAAGTGATTTATATCTTGATTTAGCTATCATTAGTATAAATAGCTAGATTCTTCTTGTAATAAGATTCATTGAATGATAATGATCTAATTCCTCTTTCTCAATCCTAATTCTTTCTACTTCTCATC
The DNA here is from genome assembly GCA_018398585.1 of Simmondsia chinensis. Lineage (NCBI taxonomy): Eukaryota > Viridiplantae > Streptophyta > Magnoliopsida > Caryophyllales > Simmondsiaceae > Simmondsia > Simmondsia chinensis. The sequence goes on along the minus strand of JAGTTD010000023.1, from coordinate 9,561,500 downwards.
CCTTCTCTTAATTCTCCTCTCAAATTCCTTCTCTATCTTAGGTTATGATTCAAGATTGATCTTGAATCATAACATACAGCCATCAACATGGTGGTGGAACCGGCACTTTAAAATGACACCTAATGAGAGCCCATCCTGACTTAAATGCGGACAAATCACAATAAACCCTCCTACAACAAACGACTGGTGCACTTCAAAACTTTAGGCTTTCACAAGAGACTAATAGACGTGAACATCATTTTGACTGAGAAGCCGTTGACTACAAGCGAAGACCCTAGATTTATCCGTTACTGTAAAAACGCACTAAACCCAGCTGCTCAAAGGGTCCCTCACAACACTTTGAAGCACGACGATTTTAAAGAATTTGCAAACATGAAAAACGAGCTAAAAATTTTTTAAGACGAACACAAGCATGATCTCATTGACATCTGACACATGGAAGACAAAATCCAACATACCCTACATGTGCATAATTGCACATTGGATTGACTCGTCATACATAATACAAAAAATAATTATTCATTTTCATCTATTCGAATATCTCCACAGTGCTCGTGTAACCGCAACTAGCATTGTAGCCGGATGCCATCAATGGGGGATTGAAAACAAAATTACAAGCATTACTTTTGGTAATACAACTAACAACACTACATCTATTAACTCGTTAATTAGGTCTTCGAAGCCTATATTAGATGGGAGATGTTTTCATTTGCATTGTATTTGTCACATTTTGCATTTAATGATAATGGATAGGATGAAACTTAAAGAGGATTGTCTTTCAACTTTAAGAGATTTAATAAAAGCAATTAGAACATCTGCAAGTAAGCAACAATATTTTAAGGATTTGTGTGAGTCATGGCAAATTTCATGGAAACGTTTTAACTTAGATACAAGTAATAGGTCGGGGTCAACAGTCGATATGTTAAAAAGATGTATATCATATAAAGAAATCTTAAAAGGATGTATACCATATAAAGAAATCTTGATATAATTTGTAAATATGAATTATGCGGATCTAAATATTTTTAGTGTCGATAATATAAAATGGGAAATAATAAATAAAATTTGTAAATTCTTAATTCTTTTAAAGATGCTATGAAAATTTTCTCTGGCTCCTACTACCTAGCCATTCCAAACACAATCTCTAAACTCGTAGATATTGTTGCATGAATGATGGAAAACTCTTCCAACCCCGCGTTGCAGAGGGCCATTGCCGCCATGCAAGAAAATTTTTGTAAATATTATACTGAAGGGTTATTTACACCTAAGGTCCATTTACTTGTCTCATTGTGTCAATTTAGTCCTTGTACTTTTAATTGTGTTAATTTAGTCCCTCTACAATTCACATTGTGTCAATTTAGTCCTTTGGTTAAATTCAAGTTATTGAAGTAATTTTTAGTGGTACAATTAAGTTAGGTGCAAGTAAGTCACTAAAAATCTATTCCTTGACTCAATTTAACCCAGCCCATGGTCGAAATATTATAAATATTATTAAAAACTTAATATAAATTTTATTATAGGGACCAAAATGACACAATATCAATTATAAAGAGACTAAATTGGTATAATTAAAAATACAAAAACTAAATTAAGACAATGGGCAAAATACAGGGACATTTGGTATAAATAACCCTATACTAAATTACCCATAACATATTGTATTACCACTATCTTTGATCCACGTTGCACACTTAAGGGTTTTTAAGTTTTTGTCCAAATATTTTATGAAAGAACGCGACCAAATTTTGAGTACGAACCTCTTATTAATAATGTTGAACAAACTTTACATGATTTATTTTTCGTTAATTCTTGAAAATTAACAAAAAAATATAAATATTTCTTCTACATCATTTTTGTCCTCTTCTCGAGGACAATCATATGCGTGGGATATGTTTAACCGATTAATGCTCAGACAAGGTCTCATGTCATATGATGAGTTTTCTTTATACTTGTCCTCACCTCTGTTGGATTTTTAATCAACAGACACTAATGAATCTTTTGATATTTTGCTATAGTGAAATCATATAAATTCCAATATCACGTGTTTTCCACCATGGCACGCAATATACTAACATGCCCGATGTCTACAATAGCATCAAAGTATGCTTTTAGTGCAGGTGAAAGAATGTTAGGAGCAAAGAGAGCAATGCTAGCGCCGAAGACCTTAAAAATGTCGGTGTGCTTGAAAAACTGGATGGCTGTAGCGGATAGAGACCAGGGATATCTGAACTTGGCATCATCAAGCGACAAAGACGATGTCGAAGATACTAATTCCACTACAAGTACCACACCAACCGAAGCAAGGGGAGATTGATTTATTTGTATTTTCTTAATAGTGTAATTGTTAGTATACTACAGTTGTATTTTTTAATAAGTTATAATATGTTTCATGTTATAAAATATATTTGTAAGTTTATGGTACTCTATTATGATATATATTATATTATTTATGAATAAAATTATGACTCTATATATATATATATATATATATTGTTTTTTATTTTATAATTTTTATAAAATTATTTTTATAGAAAAAGAAAAAAAGTCACAGTACCTCTTGGCTTCGATTAGGGCCTCGGGCCAGTCCGATCCTCCCTGGACCTGTGTCCAGACCAAACCCGGCTCAGCCTGACCCGGTCTAACACCCGGGCCCACGACCTGACCTAACCCATTGCCACCTCTATTTGAAACAAAACTCCTCCCACACTTTCAAGCATCCCATCCTCACCTGCATCATAAATTCTCCAATAGCACCTTCAACACGCTTTTTCTCAAAACTTATCGATGTAAGCACTAACCTCTACACAAACAAAAAAAAAAAAAAAAAAAAAAGTGGTGACACAATCCTCCCTTAAGAAATGAATCAAGAACATACCATAACCTCAACACCACCGACCTACAAAACCCCTCATATCACCATCGTCAACAACAGACCACCTCCACACTCTCTTCCTTAAAAAGCCTTTTATTGACCTCCAAAACCCTTCATATACCCAGTATACTGTCTTATACTGTCGCTAGTGCGACCATCTTAACCGTCCAATTTAACAGATGACCTCAAAGCATCTATCGATATAGACTATTAGCAAGGCAAAGCACTAACCCTAAACTCGTAGGTGGAGTTCATGCCAAGCATTCCACCTTCGATCTCTGAACCCTTGAATCCAAGCCTTTTCTATATCCAAACATCGGGCTTGTCACCTACCTCCAAGCAAGAGTGACTTCCACTCCAAATACTTGGGCAAACATCAATTAAGACTAGTATTAAGGATTCCACATGTGAATTTAGTAGAATCCTACATTAGCATTATAAAAGAAAAGATATCAACTTATAAACTTAGTAAGTTACCCCACTTAATGTTAATTGACTTTAGGATGGAACCTCACTCGGGTTTATATGAGGATCTCATGTATGCCAATTCCGTGAATCGAACTAAAAAAAAAAGAAAAAAGCTCTGGTGAAATTTTACCAACTGGCGTGAAACCGAAGATCAAAAGCTGCCACCAAGAACCATGAATGCGCTTCCATGCTCCACCTGCTTGTACCTAGTTAGCAACATTGATAGCTAACTAACTATATTTTGCATCTGTCACAAGCCATTTTTGTAGATTGACATAGGAATATAAGTTTTCAACCTAAGACTTCAAGTTTGAAAAATAGTGTTAGTGGTAAAAATAGACAGCTTTACTACTATGCCAGCTTTAACAACCATATTAGCTAAAGGACAAGCCTCAAACAAACAACAACAACAAACCCAATGCCTCCAAGGGCTCCTGCATAAGCAGGGTCGCCCGGGGGGGGGGGGGGGGGGGGGACAAGTAAATGTACGCAGTCTTCCCCTTCAGGGGGCTACCTTAAAGAGAGGCTGTTTCCGAGGACCCCCAACCTGAGAAGCAGGTCCGCAACAAGAGCAAAAGACCTGGCAGCAGGAGAGCATCAAGAGCTAAAGAACAAGCCTCAACTTTTTCTAATATTTTTTTCATATTTTAATCTGAATATTTATTCCATCCATGTTTTAGTTATTCATCATATGCCTTAGCTTTTCTAATAAATTTTTTTTTTAAATTTATTTTTTTCCATATTTTAGTTATTCATCTAAAAGCTATCAAGACCTTGCTCCGAAAACACCCAAAATAATCGAAAGAAATATTGGCTTATAAAAAACAACTCATTTTTATTTTTTTAAAGAATTGAAATATAATTAAGTCTGCAAATTTGAGTATTAGCAGTTTTACTATACAAAATTGACCTCAAGATGCACTTCAAGAATACTACTTAAGATCTATGAAACCATTCAAAAAGCTACTAACCATGGATGGGAGTTAAAATGTTGCAATTTCTTTAGACAAATGAATACCAGAGTAAACAAAACCTTATTCCCGGCTTGATCTTTGCCAAATCAACTCATTTAGCTACACAACTCCAAGCCTTGAGGCTAAACCCAAATGTGTGTAACCAAGCTTAAATCTGAGAGTATAACTTATGCAAGTTTGAGCATAAAAGAGCCTATATCAAACTTAAACAAGTTTAAACATAGCGAACTTAGCTTGAAATTCGACAAGTTAGGTTCAAGCTTAACTGATTCGAGTTGAACGCTAGTCAAAATCTCCAAGCTCAACGAACCTCAAGCCAAGCCTCAACTGAGCCAAATGTTGGCTTGACAACTTAAGCCCAACTCGACTCATTTTTACACAATTTTGAAATTTGCTGCAAAATTACAAATCCCAAGACGTCATCATCCAGGAAAATAAAAGGAAAATGTACAAAAAATAAAAAAGAAAAGATGCCAAAGCTTGATGGCAACGAATGCTGAAATCTTCCAGCACCTTTCAAGCCCCGTCCCATTTTGGGGACTTCATAAAAATTAGGGATGCAAATGAGTCAGGCACGAACCCTTGTGAACCAGCTCATCAAAAGCTCAAAAAGCTCAACTCATTATGCTTTCAAGCTAAGCCATGCCAACTCAAAGTACAGCTCAAGCTTGGCTCACAAGTCTAAAGGAGCATAAATCAACCAATGTCAGCGCAATTTATGACCCCAAATGCATCCAAACAATAGGAGCAACTAGCTTAATGTCTTGACGAGCCCAAACAAATCTGGATCTACCTTAAATCAGCCTCAAGAAGACGAGCTTACATCGAAGCTCAGCCAAATGTGAACAGCAAGGCCTCCAGGCTCGGATCAGCTCGGCTACACCCCTAGCAACAAGCTAAGAGCATCCACAGTTGAATTTCATGGATGTTATCAAATGATTCAAATCCGGCTAATAAATGTCATACAACAACAATTGACCCAGTGCCGGGGGGGGGGGGGGGGGGGGGGGGGGGGGGGGAGGGATGTAGACAGCCTTACCCCTTCAAGGTGCTACCCTTAAAGAGAGGCTGTGTCCGAGGACCCCCAACCTAAGAAGTATATAAGCATACAAGCATGAAGCATATAGCATAAAGCATGAATCAAAGAGAAATGTCATATTGTGATAAATTGAAGAGAAATGAAATTACTTGCCGCAGTATCAGCATCAAGTTTTGCTATCCAATCAACTCATGCAATCAATCTATGCAATCAACTTAGCATTCGAATAAGCGAATCAAAGTAAAGACGTTATCAACTTTCGAATCACAGGAGCAACGGCAAATCCATGTCAGTTACAACATTGTTACCGTAGGATTAATGCAAAGAGTAGCCAATGCCCTATTTAGAAATACAAAACAATTTTCGTATTCCATTTCTAGTTTTCTTTTTTATCTCCAATATACTTCTCCATTTTCTTTTTAGAAGCCATGTTTTTACCAATTTTCCACTATACAAACTGAAAAATGCGTCAAAATGATCCTAATTTTCCAACTTTCTCAAAATTGAAAATTACAACCATCAGTGATAGCCGTAAATCCAAAAGCTCGACAATTTGAACGAAATTCAATCTTTGGGTAATTGATCCAAAAACGACCGATTGGAGTATATCTGATCCGCAAAACTTCAAATATTTGTTAATGTATAAACACCAATATGAGACATTTTTTTAGGTTAAAAATTCAAATATCCAATACCGTCTACTTATACGTACGAATTCTACCAGATATTGATTTAAACATCAAATGGTGTAACAATTTTGAAGTACAATGACCTGTTCAAGTATATCCAATCTGTAAAACTTGAAATGTCAGTTCAAATACATGTACTAATTTGGGATACACAATTTTAAAATGTGCAAGACGTGATAGAGAGAATAAGACTGAGAAAAAGTGTGGAAAGTAAAGAAATAAAAAGAGAACGGTGCTAAGAATAAGAAACTGCCAAATTTGCCATATCATCCATTGAATATATTTTCAATGAGCAAATGCAGACCAGAACTCTTGTTTTGGTACGCAAGCGAGTTGGAGGTGAGAAAATTTGAATCTAAAAGATCTCGTCCTAAAAGCCTCAGACAGTAACGCAAAACGAGAGGGATTTTAAAACTCTAATTAATCAAATTCGATCAATCAGCTGACACTTCAGATTGAGAATCCATAAACAAAGTACTCAAGTAACAGGACCTCATAATCCATTTCAAAACTTTTTTCTCAACTATATGCTCAAACTCCATGAGAGAAAGTAATATGCCAAAATTGAACTAGCTCTTTTCCTAAAACTTGTCAAAAAATGACTCCTGTGACAAAAATGATGAATAATACCGAGAATATTTCGGTTTTTTACTAATCCTCTGAGCAGCCTCCTTGGCAAGGAGCCTTTCCTTGGCCTTGGATCTTGCCTGTGATTTCGGGCCCATGATACCACCTCCTCATACTGAGAATATTTCTTTTTTTAACCCGTCCTCTGAGCAGCCTCCTTGTCGAGGAGCCTTTCCTTGGCCTTGATTCTTGCCTGTGATTTCGAACCCATGATACCACCTCCCCACTTCTTTCTGTACTCGTCATACTTTTCATTGAAGTTCGCCTGTTTTCATTGAATAGTTAGTTATCATACCATACCATGACGCGACAGTAGTATCGGTAAGATTGTTACAAGTGTGAAGCAAATAACAAGAACAAACCCAGTGCCTCAAGGGCTCCCGCTAATACAGGGTCTGGGGAGGGTGAGATGTACGCAGCTTTATTCCTTCAAGGTGCTACCCCCAAAGGGAGGTTGTGTCCGGTGATCCCCAACCTGAAAAGCATAACAACTATAGCACAGAGAGAGCATGGAGAGAACATAAAGTAGCAGTAAGCAATAAAGCAACAAGCAATAAGCAGTAAGGCACATAAAAGCCTAGAGGCGCAAAACTAGACTAGTTATGCTCCTCTATTCTAAACTACTATATCGGCTACACTTATCCTAGCTCCCAACTCAACTCTATCTAAGTTTGAAGCAAATAGTACAATCCAAATTACCTTGATTGCTTCTAGGTTTTTGCTGAACTCCATCTTATCCTCGTTCTGGAGGGTTGTCAAGCACAACACTGATGCGGTCTTCCTGTGGACAATCCGTAGGACCAGAAAATCAATTACGCTCTGTTGGTTCAAAAAGAATATTTTCTCCAAGTATCCTAAATCAAAAACATTCTTGTCTTCAAAGCTCTTGTCTTTCTAGATAAAAAACACAATTTCATTCTAAAGAATATCTAAAAGGTTCATGCTTGGCCAAAGTGAGGTTCAAATAAGGCATATGAACATAAGATTAAGGTAGAAAATGTTTTCCTCTTTTGTTAAATAGAAGTTCAACTTCCCCTCAATGAAGGAGAATATTTTCCATACTAGTACTTGTTCCTATAAAGTTAGGTCAAAAAAATAATAAAAATGAGATAGAAAAGATATTTTATCATAACAAACAGAGCCTTAAAAATATAACTAGTACCATGTGGGGATAAATAGATTAAACCGTAAGTACCACATTGTTCGATAATAAGGGAGCCTCCCAACTTTATATTTCATCACACACACCCTCGACAAAACAATTGGTTTCTTTCAATTACACTCCCTATCGCAATTACGTCCAACAGCCAAAATTTGGAATACAAGAACAACAGTCCCAGTGTCACAAAGGCTCCTGCAAAAGCAAGGCGGGGGGTGGATGTACACAACCTTCCCCCTTTAAGGTGCTACCCTGAAGAGAGGCTGTTTCCGACAACCCCCAACTTGAAGAACGTGTTGTCATGGAAGCATATAGCCTGAAAATATGAGAGCAACATAGAATTAGAATCAAACAAAACATAAGCCAAGCAAGACTTAAGGAAGATCACTGCAGGCCCGCAAGCACACCTATAAACAAATAGGAACTGTAATACCTGCGTCAAAAGAGGAAGTTAAGGGCCTGTTTGGGATTGCTTATTCTGGGAAAATAAGTGCTTTTTTTCTGGAATCTGTAGGATGTTTAGCAAACATCAAAAAGCGCTTTTTATTAAAAGTATAAGCTATTTTTCTACTTTTAAGAAGAAACAGAAGCAGAAATTTGGTGCTTCTGATTATAAGCAGAAGCAGAATCAAAAACTTAAAATTTTTAGGACAAAAATACTCCTACTCAAACATTAAAATTGCATCATACCCTTTCATCTTTCAAAACCCTAACCTTCTACCCAACCAATTTGGTCATTTTCGGTAATTCGACCAAAAAAAATACTTTTTTTAAACACTGGCCAAACACTAACAACAATAAAATAAGCGCTTCTGACTGGTTGAGCCAAACACAAACCGCTTCTTCAAAATAGCACTTTTCACATAAGGGCTTTTACAGAAAATGCTTTTGAAATAAGCAACTTTTTCACAGCAATCCCAAACAGGCCCTTAGACACCTAAAAATGCTAGTGCCAGCCAAAATTTGCGAACATATCACTTAAATAGTGTAAATTGGACGCCCCACATCACAATCACCTCCAGGGATGCATACATGATTTTGATCAATGTCAACAGAGTGAAAAAGGTCCTCGGAAACGGCCTCCCTTCTGGGCAGCTCCCGGAAGGGGGAAGGCTGCGTACATCAACCCTCCCAGACCCTGCGTATGCGGGAGCCATTTGAGGCACTGGGGGGTTGTTGTTGTTGTTGTTGTTGCTGTTGTTGTCAACAGAGTGAAAAAGAATTCGACAAAAGAGTAGAAAAGAGTCTAATCAATACAAGCTGATTGTTTCGGTTATATTAAATGAAATTGATAGTTGAAAGGATTACTTTAATTCCAGGCTATAGTTTTGAGGCTCGGTATGGTATTTGTCCTAAGTTAAAAGGAAAGAAGTAATCGATCGCTAAAATTACGGCTCCCAAGCGCGCCTTCCCCTTAACGATGCAGTAAGGGATCTCCATCTTCCTGCACAGAGCTGGAAGCCACACTACCAGCTCAATGGGGTCTACATCATGAGCTATGACTACCAACTGTGCTTTGTTCTGCAATTAAAAATAATGTACCTCAAAATTTTAATGCATAAGTGGATAGAAGATGACAAATAGGTTATTAAAAATTGGATATTTATAGAAAACAACCTTCAAAAGTAATCATTTTTCGTCTAACTAACACAATTCTTAAACTTTTGAAAAATCCACCACCAAAAGTCTAAATATTTTAATCAACCACCTACATTTACACCGTTAATATTCAGTTTCGGTTACACGTGTGATTTTACTTAGGTTATATATAGAATCAAGGAAAGCATAACTCATGTCAATTTTAGCTCAATTGGTAAAGCTTTATATTGTTAAGGTAACTCTATACGTAAGTTCAAATCTTTATACACAAACATATACTGTGATTCGAACCTCCCCGTAGAGGCCATTTAAGGGTATATTGCTTTACTAAGTAAGATGACATCAACATGTGTCTTTATCTCCTCTTTTGTACAAGAAAATATAAAATCATACATTTAGCCTCGACATAAAACTAAAGACATTGATGTAGGTGGTTCATTGAACAAAATTTAAAACATTTAAGAGTGGTTTTCCGAAATCAAAAAAGTTGTGGTTACATGAACAATAACTACTTTTGAAATTTATTTTCCGTAAAACCCTTAAAATAAAATCACCATACATGTTCAATGGGGTAAATGACATGGTTGAGACAATACTTCACAACAATCGGTTTCTTCGTGCTCTCAAGACTCTTTCCTTCAGTCTCTAGCTGAGCCTTTTATAAAAGACGCTCCTTCTTTGCTGCTTCGTCCTCTGGCCTATACTTGAGAAGCATCTTGAATAGGCTGGTTGCTGGAATACCACTCGAGAAATCAGCACAAACCAAAAGTACGTTTACCACAAAATGAGTATAGCATACAGCAATTTTCAGGGAAGTACTCAAGACAGGTCGAGGGAAAAGAGAAAGTTTCCTTAGCATCAAAACAGACATACACGCTAGAGACACATGAGCCATCCATCAACTCCTTCATCGACAAATACAAAGGCTAGAATCAACTAGAAATAACCTCTCTGCCGTCCATGTGAAAACTAAAAACTATCTGAATACTTCTCAAATGATAAAAGAATAAAAGCCAGAATAAATCAAGTCAGACAGCTTCCTCCTAAGATTCGCACTAATTTATCGTCTACATATCATGTTTAAGCAAAACTGCAAAGGAAAACTGCAATTGTACAAAGGTAAGCAAAAGCAAGCTTCACAAAGGAAATATTACATGGAATCTCAGCACTGCAAAATCATAAGATGGATTGGATGATTATGGACATTTGGCTCAGAACAAGTAAAAATAAGAGTGTTGATTTAGAGACCGAAATAAAGTTTAGAAAGGGAATGCATAACTACAGAAAGAATGACATGGAGAAGGCAAGGGTACATTGATCAGGGCCAATGACAAATGATGATTGTAATATATAACTTCATAGGATCCATACTTAAATGTTTTTCCCACAAAGAACCACAAAAGTCAATAAACTCAACTCGTTAGTATATGATACCACTCAGACAATCTAAATGATGGTATAATTTCCTATAACATATCTTTCTGCATTAGCCACTATTTGCCAATTTGATGTCCCTATAGAGCTTAAACTCGAGAAAGATTAACAGTTTCTTTGGCTAGGCAATGACCACTCAACATTGTAGTCCTTGCAATTGTAATTGAGAGTATAACACTAGGCTCTAATTAAAATCTTATTGCAAACCGTGAACGAGTAGTGAATAATAATTCTCACCAAGGTTCCTGTACAGGGTCTTGGTAAACTGGTTCAATGCCGGTGCAACTTCAAATGCCGCTTAAGGATCCTCTTCTTGCTCTGCATTTGAACAACCTTAGGCCACTTAACAAAGCGGCTCATGTACCTCTTGGGAGGCAATGCGCCAAATTCCATAATCATGAATAAAGTGCAATGGCAATAGACAATCGCGTTACAAAAGAAACAGGGTAATCAATGCGGGAAGCAATTAGAACCTACTGCCTTCTTCTTCGCTGGCGCTGCAGCCGGCTTCACTCCTCGCTTTGGAGCCTGCAAAATTTAAAGATTTTAAGCATCCAGGAAAATGAGCGAGCTGACACTTCCTATAAAAATCTAAACAAAAAGCAGGATCCTAAAGATGACAATAGGGAGCTTACTTCTCGGCCATAGCTCACATACAATTACAAAATCCATAATACAAATGGACTGGAGAGGTTAGCTCCCTGACATCCCCGCGCTCTTCAAGGGAAGGGATGCATATAATAGGATAAATTTGAATTTATTGTAGTCACTTACAATAATTTACCATTAATTAAACAGATTTTGAACTTATTTTAATTTTAAGTGTTTGTGCGAAAAAACTATAACTCCCAGTATGCAATCCGAATCAAATACCACGACAATACGAGAAGTAAATGGACTAAAAGGGAAAAAAAAAACAAACGATACAAGGATTTAAGTGGAAACCCCTTTACAATTGAAAGGGGAGAAAACCACGGGCGAAGATTGGAGCTTTTATTATTGAATCGAAAAGAAGAATTACAATCACTCCTTCTCTCTCTCTCTCTTTTTCTTTGGCAGCGCCGCTGGGAAAATACCTCACAAGAATATTGGATGCAAAGTGACGAACCCTACGTCACTATTTATACACGCGTGGAAAACGCGGTTCCCTATCAATCGAGCTGCACCCGATCGATCGGCCTCCTCACGGCATCCCCACTTAAAGTTCCAAGGAATTTTGAGACATTTTCTTAACAAATCTCCACCTTGGCTCAAAATCAATCATCAACAATAACATAACTCCACCTTTTCCACAAACGCCCCCTCAACCAGGGCTAACACACATCAAACGCAAAGACCCACCAAATTCGAGCAATGCTCAAATTTGCTCCCTCATAGTACCTTAGTGAACATGTCATCTGGATTGTCCTCAATTCCAATCTTTTTTAACTCTACCTTCCGCTCATTAATCAGATCTCTAATGAAGTGATGCTTCACATCTATATGCTTCGTTCTGTCATGATGAGACATTTGATCCTTCGCGAGGTGAATGGCGGACTGAATATCACAGTAGACTCTAACAGTGCCCCTCTCAGCACTGATCTCACTAATCAAACCCTTCAACCAGACGGCTTCTTTGAATGCTTCTGTGACTGCCATATACTCGACCTCGGTAGCAGACTGTGCTGTAACAGACTATAAACACGCTCTCCAACTGATAGCTGTGTCACCTAAACAAAACACATACCCTGATGTGGACTTCCTCTTACCGAGGTCTCCACCATAATCAGAATCTACATACCCAACCAAACAACATTTACTTTTCCCATATTCCAAACAAACATCAGAAGTTCCACGAAGATACCTGAGAATCCGCTTGACCTGGATTCGCCATGTACCTACTGACTCTACTCACTACAAAAACAATATCTGGACACGTACAAACCATCGCATACATAATACTGCCCACTGCATTAGAATAGAGAATCTGAGACATGTACCTGACATCCTTCTCAGTCTGAGGCGAATCCAATGCTGAAAGTCTGAAGTAAGCTGCTAAGGGCGTGCTAACTGGATTGGCATCCTTCATATGAAACCTGTATAATACCTTCTCAATATACTTCCTGCGACAAGTATAATTTTCCGACCCTTCGGTCTCTACGAATCTCCATGCCTAAGATCTTCTTAGCTGCTCCAAGATCTTTCATCTCAAACTCACTCTTCAACATAGATTTCAAGTCATCAACATTCTTCATGTCTCGTGCTGCAATCAACATATCATCAACATGTAAAAGCAAGTAAACAAAGGAGCTTGTATCAGTCTTACTGAAGTACACACAACTGTCGTACTTACTCCTGATGTACTCATGACCTGTCATGATCTGATCAAATCTTCTATACCACTGCCTAGGAGACTGCTTCAAACCATACAAAGACTTCTTAAGCAAACATACATGGTCTTCCTTTCCTTCGACAACGAAGCCCTCGGACTGATGCATATAGATGCTCTCTTCTAGTTTACCATGCAAAAATGTAGTCTTTACATCTAACTGCTCAAGCTCTAAGTCATGCATTGCAACTAAAGACAAAAGCGCACGAATCGAAGTATATCTAACTACAGGTGAAAATATATCATGAAAATCAACACCTTATACCTGACTGTAGCCTTTAGCTACCAAATGTGCCTTGTATCTTGCATCTTCAACTCCGGGAATGCCCTCCTTTCTTTTGAAGACCCATTTGCATCCAACCAGTCTTTTCCCTGGAGGAGGCTTCACCAATTCCCATGTTTGGTTCTTATGAAGAGACTGCATCTCTTCAATCATAGCAACGAGCCACTTCTGAGCATCTGATCTCGATATGGCCTCTAAATACGAAGTCGGCTCACTATCATCTAAAGACTCAGCAGTAGTAAGGACATAAGCAATCAGCTCTTCATATCCATGTCTCTTTGGAGGCCTGATCTGTCCCCTCGATCTACCAACAGCTATAGTATTATTCTCCACCTACTGACATGTTTCTACATTATCAACAACATCAGAAACCCATACCTGAGGTGCTGGAATACTCTCTAGCTGAACTACCTACTGATCTAATTGTATCTGTGTAACATCAGTTACCTCAACCTGAACTAAATCACTATCAATGGAGGGTGTGTGTGGCGGAGGTAGTAGACCAGACTCATCAAAGGTAACGTCTCTACTAGTCAGAAACTTCTGAGCACTGGGATCCCACAACCTATATCCCTTCACATCTGATGAATAACCAAGAAAGATGCATTTCTTGGCCCTAGGCTTCAGCTTTCCATCATTAACATAGGCATATGCAGGACAACCAAATACTTTAATCTGAGAGTAATCAGAAGTAGAACCAGACCATACCTCTTCAGGTGTCTTCATCTGCAATGAAGAATGCCATGTCTTGTTCACAAGATAGCAAGCCATGCTAACTGCTTCTGTCCACCATTCTCTTTTCAAGCCTGCATTTGAAAGCATACATCGAGCCTTCTCAAGTAACGTCCTGTTCAATCTTTCAGCCACTTCATCTTGCTGAGGTCTACCTGTACATGTCCTGTGTCTGACTGTACCTTGATCTTCACAAAACCTAGTGAAGTTACCTTCAACAAACTCAAGACGATTATCAATCCTCAACCTCTTTATCGGCTTCTCTATTAGTTTTTGAAGCAGAATCTTCCATTTCTTAAAGACATCATACACTTCGTTTTTCTGCTTCATAAAATAGACCCAAATTTTACGTGAATAATCATCAGTAAATATTAGAAGATACCTGGACCCACCTTTAGAAGCCACTCTGGAAGGTCCCCACAGATCAGAATATATATAATCTAACGTTCCCTTTGTCTGATGCACTGTTGCCTTGAAGCTGACTTTTTTCTACTTCCCATACACACAGTGCTCACAGAAATCTATCAGTCCTGTTGACCGACTACAAAGCAATCCCCTTTTACTCAACTCAGACAACGCCTTATCACCAATGTGACCTAATCTCATGTGCCACAGTCTTGTGATCTCTGCATCTGTCATAGTAGATGTGGAAATAGCAACTGAACTTGTTACGGTAGTACCTGCAAGCTCATACAAAATACCTACCCTTTTCCCTTTCATCACAACTAAAGCACCCTTACTGACCCGCATGACTCTACCTTCAGCAATGTATTTGTACCCACTAGACTCAAGGGTACCTAGAGAAATCAAGTTTTTCTTCAACTCCGGGACGTGACGTACATCACTCAAAGTTCTAATAGCTCCATCGAACATCCTCACACGAATTGTCCCAATCCCCACTACCTTACAAGCAGCATCGTTACCCATCAAGACAACTCCACCTTATATAGACTTATACGTGAAAAACCAGTCTCTATTTGGACTAACGTGATATGAACAACCCGAATTCATGACCCACTTATCCTTGGACCGGGACTGAGAATCAGCAACTTAAAGAAACTCCCCACAACCATCATCCTCTACAACACTAGCCTCAGCGGACTTATCTTTGCCCTAGTCACCACTATTATCTTATTTGAATTTATTTTTATATTTGTAACAGTTTTTTTTTTTATGTGCCCTTTCTTGTGAAAGTAATGGCACGAAAGGTTCTTATGTCTAGATTTAGACCTAGACTTTTTCCCACCATCGGATCCCCTATGTTCTGATCTACCTCTCACATGCAAACCACTATCTGAGTCATTCATCGAGTCAGATAACTCCCTATCTACCTGTTCTTTACTCACAAGGTTTCTTTTCACCACATCAACAATAATGGTCGGCCCACCCCCGTATATCATGCTTTCTACAAAGCCCTTATACAAATTAGAGAGCGAACACAGTAACAACATAGCTTGGTCCTCGTCTTTAGGGACATCATCCAATTCCTTTAATTCTTGTATGATAGAAGTAAACTCGCTAAGATGATTTTTAAGAGATATACCTTCTGTCATACGGAAAGTGAATAACCAACGCTTCACTGCGAGTTGGAGACTGACTTGTGGCAAAACATGTCTAGTAATTTCTCCCATAACTTCTTTGCGGCTTTCATCTCCAAGACCTCTGTCAAAACATCATATGCTAAAAACATCTGTATCGCCGTGAGAGCCTTATCATCCAACTGTTCCCACTATGCCTCGGTCATAGTCTCGGGTTTCTTCTTTTTCCCCTCCAATGCTTTCTTCAAGCCATTTTGGGTCAAGAGTCCTTTCACACGGACTTGCCATAAGCTAAAGCTTCCTTGACCTTCGAACTTCTCTATCTCGGTCTTAATACCTGATGCCATTGTACCAATTCGAATAACCAGGCTCTGATACCAATTTGTGCCAAAAAACTATAACTCCAGTATGCAATCCGAATCAAATACCACGACAATACAAGAAGTAAATGAACTAAAAGAGAAAAGAAACAAACGACATAAGGATTTATGTGGAAACCCCTTTACAATTGAAAGAGGAGAAAACCACGGGCAAAGATTGGAGCTTTTATTATTGAATCGAAAAGAAAAATCACAATCACTCTTTCTCTCTCTCTCTCTCTTTTTCTTTGGCGGCGCCGTTGGGAAAATACCTCACAAGAATATTGGATGCAAAGTGACGAACCCTACGTCACTATTTATACACGCGTGGAAAACGCGGTTCCCGATCGATCGGGGGGTCCGATCGATCTGCGAGCTCACTGCAGGCGTCCTTGACTTACATAACATTCCCGATCGATCGAGTGTCACCCGATTGATGGGCCTCCTCACGGCATCCCTACTTAAAGTTTCAAGGAATTCTAAGACATTTTCCTAACAGTGTTTATTCAAATTAGTATATTACCCAATGTAAATTTTTAAAGAAACTAAAATTATGAGCAATTTTTTTTTATTAAACTTCAATCATTAAAGAAGAATTTTCATAAAGACTGCTTATGGTAAGTAGCAATGCCAAGTAGTTGTTATAACATTCCGTGGATTGTAATTTGGGATATATAATAGGGATAGATTTGAAATTTTATAGCACGAAAGTGTTTTACAAAAAAGTGTTTTTCTAAAACGCATGAATTACTTACCAAATAAAATAAAATCCCTCCCCCAGAATTCATAAAATGTTGGTTTTGGAAAAGTATTTGTCCCAACCATAGTTTGCGACGTATTCCTACTCCTATTTATAGGGTCAAGAGGAGTAAAAGGGGGTAAGAATAATGGGAAGTAAATTTTATTTACTCTTGTTTGGCAACTTTTTAAGAGAGATAAAGAGGAGGTAAATTTACTCTCATTTTCTTTAACCCCCAATTTGTGGGGTAAAGATGGGAAAGGATTAATTTTACAAAAAATTGGGACAATTTTGCCCAACTTTTTTATCCTTACCCGTTTGCCCAATTATGAAACAAGGATAACTTATTTACCCCGACCTTTAACTTTCGTTATTAGACATATCCAAACAAGGGTAGGATATACCTTATCCTCCCCCTCTTTACCCCCTTTACCTAATTGCCAAATGAAGCACTAAACTCTAGTTTCTTACAAACACTGTAAAAGTTTTTTTCCCAAAAGTTTGTTCAACTACAATGCCAAACACACCTCATAACATATGAATATAGAACTACAACTAAATAAGATAGCAGACAGCTACACCAAGTAGTCAAATGCACACAACCACAACATCCAAGTTCACCCATTTCAAAGGAAAAGTTTGGGACCCTATAGCAACCAGTTCAATCCAGTTATAGACCCAATGCCAAGTTTTGCCTAGGTTTACCATCTGGAAAATAGTAATCAGTCTAATTTAGTCCTAGCCAAAATAGCAATACCCAATCTGAATTTACAATCTACAACGATATCTCAACGCCCCTATCTTGCAGACTACATCTAAAGAATAAGATCTTCTTCAATCAAATAAAGGACATCTAAATCTATATTTGCGTTCTTTGTTAAATACTTTAAACTAAAAAATCTTTTCTGGGGAAGATAACTTCGTCCTAACCAAACGGACCCTAAATGACCACCGCGGCCAAGCAAAACCCAATAGGATAGTATCTCACTCAATCTCCACATAATTCCACTTAGAGTAGATAGCCTCCCCAAAAACTCCATATATTCCATGGACAATAGACTAGAAAACAGCAAATTGCAGAAGACTAAGCATATTGCAGCTGGAGAAATAAATTAATCATGTGTAAGACATGATAAATAATATTTTAAAGGTAATTTTATTGACATGACAAAGTTGCCATTGTCAAGACAAAATTACTATTGTCAGGACAAAATTGTTATTGCCATTGCAAGATCGTAGTTTTTAAGGCAATTTTGTGATTCTTATTGTTTGTAGGTCACATCACTGCTCCGGCAATATCAACTTTTGCGTTGACAATAACAACTCACTATTTTAATAATGAGTTTTTAGTGATAATTTAGATATGTTTCCTTGCTTAATAGTGGACAATTAATTTAGTAGCGGTTCCCTTCCTCATTCTAGTATAAAGTTAACAATAGGACAGTATGATATTTATGGATCATGAATATTAATGAAATTCTTCTCTTACTGTTACTCTTTCCTCTCCGTCTCTCTCTCAATCTCATCTCTATTTTTCCCTCAATTTCTATTATAAACCCTAGCTAAGGTTTTGAAAAAGACAATTTAGCCACTCTTCCACATTTTAACCACACCACATAAACAGTTAATCTACCACTCATAACATCTAGTTAACAATGCAATTAAGACAGAAAGCAAGAAACTTACCGTTGTTATCACGACGAAGGTCCTGCTCGCTCAAGTGATCCTCGACACGACGAAGGCGAAACCCTTGGAGCTAGAAGTAGAGGTGGCCACGGGCCAGGTCGAGCAAGGCCCGAGCCAGGGCCCGCCGGGCCCGCACTATAGCGGGACGGGCCTAGAGGCCAAATTCTCTAAACCCAGGCCCGGGCCCGGGCCTGCCGGTCTCGAGCCTGGCCGAAGCGGGTCCAGGCCTGACCCGGTCCACCCCCCCCCCCCCCCAAATTTTAAAAAAAAATATAAAATTAAGGAAAAATAAACTCGTTTTGTACTAAAACTATTATAATTCATTGATGAATAATATAAGATACAAGTACAATCCATCACAATCTTTAATCATTATTGATAAAATATATGATATAAAACAAAATATATAATAAATAATAGTAAATAACAGTAAATAATGTAACAAATGTAATTACAACAGTTGGATTTTACTATTTAAAGTACAAATATATTTATTACAAAATAAAAACAAGATATAGACGTATAGGTACAATAATACGAAATCAGTCTACTGGGGGTGTTGCTGTGCCGCCGTCTGACGTATCGGTAGTGCGGTCGTCTTCATCCTCGCTCGATGAACCCAGCCTCAAGTCATTTTTCTCCCTAACCTCTGCGTGCATCCAATCCTTTAAGCACACGGACATCTCGAAGCTGGACGATGATAGCATCGCCCTCTTCGTTCCAAGCAACCTGCCACCAAGACTAAACGCACACTTTGATGGTACTGAAGACACTGGACACATTAGTATATCATGTGCCATGGTGGAAAGCACGGGATACTGGGTTTGATTTGTACACCACCAATTTAAAATATCAAATTGCGGATTCGCAGGTGTCGCGAAGAACTAGATCATCGGCATCCGCAAATAGTAATCTAACTCGTCACATGACGTGGGAGTTTCTGCGGGCATGAATTGGTCCAATAGCTTCCATG
Source organism: Simmondsia chinensis (assembly GCA_018398585.1). Classification (NCBI taxonomy): domain Eukaryota; kingdom Viridiplantae; phylum Streptophyta; class Magnoliopsida; order Caryophyllales; family Simmondsiaceae; genus Simmondsia; species Simmondsia chinensis. The sequence continues at coordinate 9,541,961 of JAGTTD010000023.1, read as the reverse complement.
CATAGGATGACTGTGAACTACTTCCACTAGATGTGGAAGATCCTATTATAGTAGAAGTAGCTTGTGGATTATCAGATAATAATCTCCGGGAATAATGAGAAAATAAAATGTGTAGGTCCCTATCGACTTGCTCAATGAAAACTGAGGCATTAAAATTCGGATCTAATTTTCCGTAAAAATATTCGGCAAACAGGTTCAAACCCCTTCGTTTACAACGGGGATTGAAATAGTCGCAAAACAATATAAAGGGGTAGTTTAAGAAAATATTTACAAAATTTCATTTTCATTGCTGCAATCGAAGCGGCCAACAAGGGGTTTGATTCATTACTCGACATCTAATTTACAATATCAATCAATTTTGATATTGCTTGCGGTATAGTCGGATAACAGCAACCCGAAAAAAAGTTGGTAGCCTCCCTAAACATGGTAAAAAATTTACAAATTTCATCAATTTTATCCCAATGTACATCGTTCAGATTATAATCACTTAAATCTGAACGAGTATCCTATACAAATTCCACCAGGCCATCCTTATATGGTAAAATTCAATCTAACATATCTACCGTTGACGACCACCTAGCTAGCAAGTCTAATTTAAATTGTTTATACTTTAAGCCATACGTCCTACATAGAGATCTAAATCTTTTCTTTCTGGTTTTGGATGATTTTATAGCTATTGTTACATCTCTTAAGGTGGAAAGAGAAGTGTTTATTAGACCTAGACCATCCATAACCATTAAATGTAGTATGTGACAAATGCAACATAGATGAAAATACCGCCCACCTAACATGGGTCTCATATGCTTAATTAATTGTTTAACGGATGCATTATTATTGGTAGCATTGTCGAACGTAATACTAAAAATACGTCACTCTATGCCCCAACCGCGGACTGCCTCCATAATTGCACCCATGATTATGCCGGCAGTGTGGGGGTAATCTAAATTTGCAAAATGGATTATTCTTTTTTGAAGGGTGAAGGAGGAATCCATCCAGTGTGCTGTTACGCATAAGTAAGGCACACCAGGTTTTGACTTCCAAGTGTCGGACGTCAACGAGAACATGCTCGTGTTCGTACTAAAAAGTTCAAAGTCCTCAGTTTTCATCCTTTGGTAATCTTTAAACGCGTCCCGCTTTAAGGTGTTCCGAGGAATCCTTACGATGACGGGGTTCACCGCTGTTTGCATATACCTGACGAATCTCGGGTCTTCGCCGATGCTAAAAGGCTTTTCAGCCGCAATGACGTATCTAGCTAGCTCCCGTCTATTAGTTTCTTGGGAGAATTTAAAGTTAGCAAGCGCACCTATCACTTGCTGTACTAACCGTTGTTGGGCTCTTTCTGGGTCTTGTTCGGGGTGGGACCTAACTATATGTCTACTTATTGTGCCTGTCCCACAGCCGGGTGGATGACTAAAGGCCTTATGTGGGTTACATAATTTACAAAAAGCTTTATTAACTTCCCTATCTAAATTAAAATGCTTCTAGACCCCACTAGTATTGCGCCTAGTAGTACTAGTTCTTGAGGGCTGGATTTCTGTGGTGGGTGTGGGTTTCTCTTTATTTTGTGAGTCAGGACAATCCTGCTTATTGTAGGACTGTTGCTCAAAGTCCCAATCTATACTGTCAGTGTATAGAGGCGATGGGCCTGGTTTTAGAAACGCTCGTTCATCAGTATTAAGTTCAACAATTCTACTCCTCTTAGGTATTATAGGCAGTCGTCGAGAAGAACTAGAACTCGAACAACCGGCTCCAAATGATGATGTGTTTTGTGCCATGATGATAATATTACTGATTAGTATTTTAAAAATGCAGCTGTTAATGCAAAATTATGAAATTAGGTAGATAACTAGAAGAAAACAAATGAAATTTCACTACCAAAATTACCGAAGCAAGCAAAGCGAATATTGAAATTCGAACTTGAGCGAGATTCTACGAGCCGAACGCTTTGTCAACAACGAACTTTAGAAATTTAGAGCACAATATTGCAAGTAGAAGAAGTATGTAGATGGATGTATAGAGAAATAAGAGAGAATAAGAGATTTGTTTGTGAGGAAAATAAAATGAATGGGTTGAGTATTTATAGATAAAAATAAAGTTTATTTTTTAATTAATTTGGAGGGGGAGCAAAGGCTCTCTGCTTAACGGGCCCTGACCCACTTGGGGATTGGGCCTGGCCCGGCTTGGCCCGCTACAATAGCGGGCCGTGCAAGGCCTTGGCCCACGCGGGTCGAGCCGGGCTGGGTTACGGACCAACCCGGCCCACTGGCCACCTCTAACTAGCTGTAGAAGATGATGGCTCTTAATACATAGTGCAATACAAGTTTTTTTTCATCAAACAAAGGGTTTTTTGGTACGAGGAAATTTGATAATGCAAGTTAGGCCCTTTCTGGCACCATAGTTGTGTACCTGTTATGATTCGAGAATCCGAGGCATGAAATTATGGTAGTTGTATTACTGCCCTGCTGCTAAGATGTTGTTGTTAGCCATTGTTTAGTGTCTGATATGCTGCTGCTGCTGCTGCTGCGAGTATTGTTGCCGTTAGGATATTGTTAGCTCAGTAAGTGATGTATTAAGCTTGGTCTTAAGCTTCTTTACTACAAGGTATTGGTTGTATCAAGTGCATTTCCTGCATTATATTGAGCTGCTGCGTGTTAATCTGCTGAACAGGTAGCCGGTTGTTGTTAGATTTGTCTTGGCGCCATAATTAGAATTTAAACGTTAGTTACGCTTTAGTTCTAGATAATTCTAGATAATTCACAAGTTGGTTAGTCCTTGTGTGGCTAGATTCAATGTACTAAGCTCATATTATGTAAGTAGTATAAATAAGAGTTCCTAGCATGTAATCCATAACTTTAATGAATGAATTGATATCTTTTGATATTTCTCTCTACTTTTCATCTCTTTTCCCTTCTTTCTCATCTAAACTCTATATTCTTTTCTCATCTCATACTCTCTCTATCCCAACCAAGGTTAAGGCTCAAGAGAAATCTTTGAAACCTTAACAGTACCTTATGGTTAATCCTGGTTCAATTGGAGGTAGGGGTGTTAAAAAAAATCAGTAATTAAAATAACAAATTTGTGAAATATCAAAATGAAAATGTGGTCGATTATACCAAATTTTACCGAACTGAATAAATTTGAGGTATTTCGGGATGGTAATAGTGAGGGATTTATCTTATTTAGTTAACTGTTTTACCAAATAATATATATCATGTATATAATTTTACATGTTCATAAATTATATTGTCCATTAAACTATTCTTTTCTAGCATATAACTAAATTATTCCATAATGTATGATCAACGTTATATCCCCCCCCCCCCCCCCCCCCCCCCCAAAAAAAATCATCTCCGATCATAGAATACTCGTGCCATACTACTATGTCCCAAATACTAAGCATTACTTTGCTACAATTCAATATCACTCATTTGCCCAATAATGTTGGTTAAAATGAGATATTGTATGTTTTATTTTTTAGAATTTGATTATGTGATCATAATTTGTTGAATATTCGCACGTTTAATATATTTGTTGACATTTGCAAATCCTTGAGGAGATACATTGATGTGCCTTATGTTTACACATTTTATTCTTCATTCTTGCGACATATTTGGCTTTTACATGTGTATTTTATTGTAATCTAGGTATATTTAGGCTTGGAGTGTAACGAGGCAAACAAAGGTTGAAAGGTGACAAAACCAAACTAATCGGGGCATATTTGAAGACTATTCTGAGAAATCTGACCAAGGTTGCAAAAGAAGGACCAATCGGATTGCAATTTTGACAACTCAAATAGGTCTCATAGAGTTTTAAGTACTAAATGATCAGTCGACACGAAGTACTGATCGATTAGCGACCCACAGTGGGCTTGCAGTTGGGCTGCCAATCAATCGGGAAATAGGGCAGATGAATACAGAAAGCCAGTCAATCAATCGGCACCCCCAGCCGACTAATCGGCTAGCTGAGCGATCGGGTGTAACACCCAATCAATCGCCGATCCCATTGATCGATCAGCCCAATTTTATACCTACACTGTAGTTGTCGATCACAAGTTGGTAGTCAATGACCAACTGTGCCCTATTCGTATTTTTTTCGTGCGTTGCGTGAACAAATAGAAAGGGGGACACCTAAGTTTTAGGTATCTTTTGCCACACCTCCTGTCCTTCCCAAGCCGTTACAAGATCCAAGAGGTTCTCAAATGCGAAAGTGCAGATGGTCGGAATGTTGGGGGAATCAGAGCAGGGATCACCATCAATATCAATTAAGGGAGTCTTCAAGTCTGTAGATTTAGTCATTATTGTTTTTTCTTTCAGATTTCATGATGTGTAAAACTCCCGCGGAGGAGTAGACTCTTTTAGTTTAAGGATGAAGGACGGGTAGCTATCCGTACTCCAAATATATATTATGCTTTTAACAATGGTTGCTTATGTTATTTACACACCCCTCTGGGAAATTTATGATTGTTGTTTGGTTTTCTTTGTGTGTACTTGTAGCCATGTTAAGATCTTCAAATTATTGGCATTAACCTATGAGCCTGTAGTCTAGACCATAACATAACTGGTTTTCACGCGTGGTCAGGTTTGCGGTTGTACCCAACCTAAAACACAATCTTTTTTATACAAATTTATACTTAATTAGGAGTGACAAAGAAATTTGTTAGTACTATTGAGATAATCCATGCTACACGTAGGGCAATAAGATAAGTTATGTCCTTAGACTAGTTCATTACCTAAGCCCTAACTTAAGTATTAGTTTAGATTTAATATTGAATTAGGAGCAAGAAAGGAATTAAGTAGTGCTAATTAGATAACCTATGCTACACTTAGTGTGATATGATAGGTTATGCCTTTAGACTAGTTCATTATCCTAAACTCTAGTTTAAATATTAACCTAAGCTTAGTGCTTGTAGCCTAAGCCTCCTTAATCGTTGTCATAGTATAATATAATGACGGGATACGAGTAAAGCTATCCTGAATTTAGTCCCTGAGCTAACCTTAATTAAATTGACACCTTTAGCATTGATTTATTGCTTTCTTTAGTTAATTATCCAAACAATCAACAAAAACCCAAAAAATATAATCACTCGTTAATAACACCTAACCATCAATATGGACCACTTTCTTTAGTGTAGATTTTATTGATTGGATTTTATTTCTTTCTTTGGTTTATTGAATTGACGCATTTAGTGTAGATTTTATTATTTTCCGGGACCACTTTGTTCACCAAACGTACGTCGCACTCGTCGGAGTTGCGTTACCCACCGTGGGTAACGCAAACTTCGAATCAAGCCGGGGACCATCAACATGCTTCCCACTTTCTATGAGAAGGCAATTGAGAGCCTATACGAGCACCTTGATGCATTCATTGAAATTTGCAAAACATGCCACTATCAAGATGTCTTGACTGATATTGTTAGACTACGCCTTTTTTTCATTTTCGTCAAAGACGTAGCTAAAAGGTGGTTTCAATCCCTTCCGAAGGGTGAAATCACCACCTGGGATGACTTCTAACAAAAGTTCCTAAACCAGTTTTATCCTAAAGCCAGATTATGGCAGTTTGGCGTATACTCAATAGTTTTGAACAAAAAGATCATGAGCAATTTTGTGAAAGTTGGGACAGACTTAGGGAGCTCCTTAGAAGCTGTCCCCACCAGTGGTCACCCAAGTAGGCTCTTGTGCAGCATTTTTATGATGGTCTTATAGCTTCTAACAAGCAAATGGTTAATGCTTCATGTGAGAGAGCATTTAACCAACAAAATGAGGATGCAGTGAGAACACTATTTGACCGCCTCAATGAACACTCTCTCGACCAAGCTGCTTCTGCAAGGGTGATTAGAGGGAGCACATGTGGTCTCTATGAAGCAGCACCCAATGATAACGCTTAACCTTAGATTGGATGCCCTTTGTGGGAAAATGGATCAGATTATGAACTTGCATATGAATCCTACTAATTTGCACCTGACCAACGCAGCTGAGTCATCTGGTGGTACTACTCTGTAGGGCATTTGTTCAGGTGAAGATCATTCTTTGCTTGATTGTTTATATGTGTCTCAATTTTCTGAATATATGCAAGAGCAGGTTTATACAGCTCAATGATATTCAAGAAATAAAGACCCGTTCTCCAACACCTACAATCCCAGGTGGCTCAATCATCCGAACTTCTCATGGAAGCAGAACACCAATCAGGATCAACCCACAAGATAGCAGAATCCTGGTTTTGTAGGTAACACACGCCCTCCCACATTTTCGGGAGGGTAGAGGTATAAATTCTCAACCTAACCACCCTATTTTGCACGCTAACCCCCTCCCTCACCGCTGGGATATTCTTCATAGTTCGAGGAGCGTATTGTCACAACTGGCCTTCGGAGCACCAATTTGCGCGGCTTTAACTACTCGCGACATCAAGACGAGCGCTAAGTCAACCTTACGACACCTCGTGCCTACTTTGAGGACAAGAGGCTTAGTGGTGATTATGGAGTGTTTGGGAATGCGGAACAAGAGAGAATAATGAGAAAAGAATGCTTTTATTACAAGAAGAAAGCTTTATAAGTATACAAGGAAATTGGAGGCTCGGTGATTGGATGCCCAAATGACACCCCCACCTCCGCTATTCATACTAATGGTCCCCCTCCCCTTCCCACTAATTTTCTAGGTTGGTTTGGAGGTTCTAGACCCCCTTAGATCCTAGGTTATATAGAAGTTTCCTTCATCCTTAAGGCTCCCTTCCTTAGCCATGTATCCAAGAGGCTTCTAGAAGCTCCAAGGCTAGAATATACAAGAATACTCTAGAACATACAAGAATACACATGAATGTTCCGGAATGTTCCAGAATGATCCAGAACCCATATTACTTGCATTCTCAAGGGCCTAGAACACCCTAAGAACATCCGGAAAAAGAATGTACAACATATACACATCGTAGGGACCTTAAATACGTCTTTGGATTGTCAATGCATGACAGTATGCTTTGGTTCATGGAGAACACTACACAACTGGTCCCGTTCCACTCCTAGTCTATTACTAAATTAGAGGACCAGTTAGGACAATTGACCCAAATATTTCATAGGAGAGAGGAAGGGAGATTGTCGTCCCAACCTTTCACAATTTCAGGAGGGTCGACTAGTTCTAACCCTAACTTGCTTACCCACAAGCAAGTTAAGGTTGTGTCAATGTTTGGAGAGGGGAACCTTAGGAGCGTGGAGGTCGAGGTTGAGAAAGATATTATGAGTCCCTCCTTTGCTGCTGATAGGGAGGGATCACGAGAAAGGGTTTATGAACTCACTGTCTCTTTCCCTCTAGCCCTTATTGGACCGAAGGGAAAGGACGGCCCAAAAAGGGTTGAGCTCATAGATGTGTTTAAGAATGTGAAAATTAACTTACTGTTGATCGATGCCATTACACACATTCCTATGTATGCCAAGTTCCTCAAAGACCTTTGCATGAAAAAGAAGCGTGCCCAGGCGCACACTCTGAAGAAGGTACCGAGAAGGGAAGTAGCATTCTTGGTATGTGGTTTTTCTGAAGAAACCCATGGATGCAGGCAGTGGAAACCAAAACCTATTAGGGTGGCTTTTTCATAGTAGAATGAGAGGCTAACCTAAGGGTATGAGATTTGTCACTTTTAGACATCCAGGGGAGGTTTTCCTCAAGGATTTTGAGGTCAGTGGAGGAACTTGTCTGAGACTGTTGAAACAACGAATTGAACTAGAAGTGCCAGCTACTCAACTGGGCTATTATAGCCTGAGGAATTTGGGCCATTTCTTAGTGGTTTTAAGGAATCTTAAGATGCAAAGAACAAATCAGCAATAGAGATCGAAAAATCAAAAGCAGAGAACAAGTGTTTTTGAGTGCTTGATTACAATAAGGAGAGAGCACAAAGTCGCAAGTGAAGTTTCAAAGCCCTAGCTGTCATATTTATAGACACGCGAGAATGAAGGAAAGTGAAACATCAAATAGTATTCTCACGAGCTCCCTGTAGTCGTTGAAGGTCAAATCAAGCATATTTTTTACCCGTTGAAAATCTGAAATTACCAGCAGCTAAAAGGAGGCTATTTGTTTACACTCCAAACTCGAGAAAGTTGGGAAAACATCGTTTTAAGTAAAGCGGCACATGCTTGTCATGTAAGGCCCTCCTCGAGAAAGGTAAGTCCTTGGATGCTAAGATAACGGCGTCTCGAGTCGAGCTACTTAAAGAGTTTAAAACCCTGGTAAGGGTATCAGCCACTCGAGGCTCGAGATGGTGAGGGGGTAAAAGGAGCTCGAGCTCAAGGGACTTCCTAGAAGACTGCAAGGCAGGTTGTTTCCAAGCTCGAGACCGTTACTTGGAGCGCAATTTCATATACATGAGCCTCAAGCCTATCCAAAAGAACTTGAGGCTTCTAAAAGGAACTTCAACTGAAAAAGCGGACATGAGCTTCTAGAAAAAAGCTCAAGCACACCAATTCAGGGCATGTTCACTGCCCATTCACGTGCCAAAAGAGCTTTGAGGCCAACATGGGAGGAAGATGCCTCGGAATTAGGGAGCAACAATTATTTCCTTGTTCCTTAAATAAGAGGCACTATTGTGGGTTTGAAGTGTCCAACACCACTCATACAAACTTCTTCAACTTTCTTTACATCTAGGGATGGCAATTGGTTTGAAGTATCCAACACCACTCATACAAACTTCTTCAACTTTCTTTACATCTAGGGATGGCAATTGCACCCAAATCCATCGGATATCCATCCAACCCGATTCATTTATGATGGATTTGGATGCAAAAAATGGGTTTTGAATAGATTTGGATGTGGATGTGGATGTTGATAAATGGATTTTGGGTCAGGTCGGATTTGGATGACATCAAACCTAACCCAGACCTGACCCAAATCCAACCCGAAATTATGTTTAATATAGAAAAAAATTTAAAATGACTAAACTTTAAGACTTTAACATGTTAAACCATATTTCAATGTCTTTTTTATTATGCCAACATTTTGAAATTTGTTTTGGCACTATAATATTTTTCATAGAGCCATGCGTAAGAAATTTATGAACAAAGATTATTTGTTAAAGGGTGTTTGAATTCTAATATTATATTTATACATATTAAGTGAAAGAAATAAAAAGATATTGTGATTTGTCCTAATATTAGCTTTCGAGGTATTACTATTACATTTTTATCGTTGATATATTAATATCCGCTTATAATATTATAATTACTCTATAATTTAAATGCATTATGGATTTGGGTCAGATATCCGTTCAACCCGATGAATTTGGATTTGGATTGAATTTTTAAGGAATAAATGGGTTTTTTTTTTTTTTTGGGATCTGGGTTGGGTCGCATTTTTTTTAGATTGGTTGGATGAAGACAAACCCAACCCATTAATATCCCTACTTACAGCATGCTTGTGCTTTTTACCTTGGAGTAGCATAACTTAACTTAGTTTAGCTTAGATCTTGCTGTACTTGCTTCTATTAGAGTAATATAGTTTTTTAGGTTTCAGGTATGAAATCTCTATTTTAATATGTTCCCATATTCGACAAGTTAAGAATTTTAAGGCTTTAGTTTAACGCTTGACCTTGATTGCGTTGGTCCTCATCCAGTGACTCAGATACGGTTTGCTCCACCTTTCTTGTCAGACTCTAACTCATTCGAGTTATTGTAAGTCAAGGATGCCACGCTTAAAAAGCTGAATGACTCGGGCTTATAAGTGGACTGTTGAGCTCTTTAGTTTGCCTCCATCCCAGTTCCTAACTTTTAAGTGTACAAGGAAAGGTGCCTATGGGTCCTACTCCGTTGCTGTAACTGCCGCTTAAGTTAGGTCCATATCCCTTTTAATTTTCTATCGTCTTATATACTAAAAATCCACAAAAAATATAAAAGTCTCCTTAATTGGAGCATAAGCAAAATCCACGTGTTTATCAAACAAAGTTGGATACACCAAGGCATCATCCTTTTTCTTTGAGAAGGTGAATGGTTACGTTCAAAGTCGTGTGATCCGAAATTTTGACTCGCTCCCTAATCGTGCTGAGTCCCATTTGCACATTTGTTTGAATTTGTATTTACGGCGACCATACTCACACACTTAACAAACAGATAAAGCAAACACACCTCTCAAGGCCGTGTGTAGGGCCAACGCTAGGGCCACAGTGGTTGCATGAGGGTTTTCCGTGCAAGAGGACGGGCGGCAGTAGAGTTAGGGAGAAATGGGAAATTGGGTATTTGGCACTCTAATACCATGTGAAGGGATAGTTTAAAGAGTATGCCTAATAGGGTTGTTAATATATCTTATATATAGAGAAGAGCACATAAAGGAAAGTACTGTAATGTCCCTAGAGAATAATACAAGATGGTAAACTGGGATAATATACTAATAGGGTCAAACTCAAGCTCTCTATGATGAGAAGGCGACAACTACACGTTTGATTATATTTCCTACAAGACGAGTAACCTGTCAAAAGGTCTTGTCGGTTTGTCAATGGGAGACTCCTCCAATGCTTACTTCAACTAGTGTCTCGCTTGATACTAAGTAAAACTAGTCATTCCTCGTGTTATGCACGGTTGCATTTTAATATTTGTGCTACGTAATCAATCATGAAGGTTTTTTTTTTTTTTTGATAAGGTCAGTGCGTATATATCAAAACAATCGCACCAATGTACGTCCATACATGAGTACGAGGGGCATACCCCAAGCTAGCCGAAGCCTACAAGCAATCCGAAAGAAAGCAACAAAGAGTTAACACAAAGAAACATCAAAGGAAATTTCTAAATACAAACTCTACGCAAAGAAAAAACAAAGCGAATGAACGCCAGCTGGAATCAAGATTTCTTCTTGCCCTTGGACTTATTGTTCTTCGTTGCAGGCTGCGTATGCTTCCTTAGCATCAAACAACTAGTCTGAGGCGAAACCGCTGAATTCAATTCATGTAAAGCAGAAGTCGCAGTGTCCATGGAAACGGTCACCCGAACTAAAGGGGATATGGATGGTACTTGTGGTCCATTATTATCGATCGAGCTTCCCTCAACATATCCAGCACCCGCCCGAACCATCAAAACTTCTCCAGACAAGCCGAATCTGTGAGGCCCAAGCGAGGAAACGAGCCCCCTAGCACAAAACGGCTAAGGGGAAAGAAGGGAGACTCGTGAGGGCCTGTATCCATCAGGCCCAACACGGGCCCAGTGCTAAGCCAAAGGAATTAAGTAGCGCTAATGAGATAACCTATGCTACATCGAGGGTGCTAAGATAGGTTATGCCTTTAGACTACTTCATTACCCTAAGCCCTAATTTATATATTAACCCAGGCTTAGAGCTTGTAGCCTAAGTCCTTCAATTCAACGTCCTAAGTAAAATAAAATGACGGGACACGTGTTAAGCTACCCTAAATTCAACCCCTAAACTAACCTCAATTGAATTGACACATTTACTTTATATTCAGTTTTATTAATTTAGCCAACAATTTAGTCAAACAACAAAAACCCAAAAATTCAAACCGCTTATTAATCACTAAGTCTAACTTAACACGATTCCCTGTGGATACGACCAATATACCCGACAAAGCTACGACGATCACGTATGCTTGCGAGTAGACGGTTTTAAAACACACTTTAAAATCACATCAAGTTTTTGGCGCCGTTGCCGGGGAATCGGTAAGCTAAGTTGATTTTGAAATTAACATGTTATTTTATTTTTTTTATTTTCTTTGTTTAAGAAAAAAAAAATCTAAATAAATAAAAAAAATTTACTTTACTTTTTTTTTTTTGTTTTCAGTTATTTTATTTTACTATTTTATTTTTTTTAATTTTAATTTTAATTTTTTCTTTGTTTAAAAAAAAACTTATTTTTCATTAGTTTACTTTTCTGTTTTATTTTTCTTTGTTCGTTTATTTTTACTTATTTATTTTCTTTTTTTTTTTTGTTTTAGTTATATATATTTTTTATAATAGCTAACTTCTCACTGCGTATGATTGGGGACTACTTCATTCCCCACACGTACGTCCCACCCGCCGGAGTTACATTACCCGTCGTGGGTAATGTTAACTTCGAGCTTAAGCCTCAGATAATCAACATGCTTCCCGTTTTCTATGGGAAGCCGATTGAGAGCCCATACGAGCACCTTGATGCGTTTATAGAAATTTGCGAAACTTGTCATCATCAAGGTGTCTCAACTGATGTTGTTCGGCTACGTCTTTTTCCATTCTCGTTAAAGGATGTAGCCAAAAGGTGGTTTCAGTCTCTTCCGAGAGGTGAAATAACCACTTGGGCTGACCTCCAGCAAAAGTCCCTTATCGAGTTTTATCCTAAAGCCAGAACTATGGCTATTAGACGTGCAATCAACAGTTTTGAACAAAAGGATCAGGAACAATTTCATGAGAGTTGGGACAGATTTAAGGAGCTCCTTAGAAGCTGTTCCCGCCACAGGTCACCCAAGTAGGCTCTTGTGCAGAATTTCTACGATGGTCTCACGGCTTCCAACAAGCAAATGGTTCATGCTTCATGTGGGGGAGCATTTAACCAACAAGATGAGGACGAGGCATGGACGCTCTTTGAGCGCCTCAACGAACACTCTCTCGACCAAGCCTCTTCTATGAGGGTGGTTAGAGGGGGTACACATGGTGTCTACGAACGATAATATCAACCGTAGACTAGACGCCCTTAGTAGGAAATGGATCAGATTATGAGCTTGCATGTGAATCCTACTAATGTGCACATGATCAATGCAGTTGAGTCATCAAGTGGTATTACTTTGTGTGACATTTGTTCGGGTGAGGGTCACTCTGTGCTTAATTTTTTATATGTGTCACAATTTCTCAAATATGTACAGGAACAGGTTCATACAGCTCAAGGATATTCGGGAAATAGCGACCCATTCTCCAATACCTACAAACCCGGGTGGCGTGATCATCCGAACTTCTCGTGGCAGCAAGACGCCAATCATAATCAACCCACGAGACAACAAGAACCCAGCTTTGCAGGTAACGCGCACCCTCCCATTCTGCAGGGAGGGCACAAGTATGATACTCAACCTCACTCCAATGTTACCCATAATAACCCTCCTTCCCCACCTCCAGGATATACTTCACAATTTCAAAAGCGTATGCTCTACTTTATGGAGGACACTACACAATTGGTTCGGTCTCACTCTCAGTCTATAGCTAGATTAGAAGACCAGATAGGACAATTGACCCGAGCACAACATAAGCGAGAGGAAGAGAGGTTACCCTCCCAACCTCTCACACTTCCAGTAGGGTCAACTAGCTCTAGCCCAAACTTGCCCCCTCACGAGCAAGTTTGGGTTGTGTCAGTGTCTAGGGAGGGGAACCTTCAAGATGTGGAGGTCGAGGGTGAAAAGGAGAGCACGGACCCATCTCCCACTGCTGACAGGGAGGGCCCACAAGGTAGGTTTGCTGAACCTACTGTCCCTTTTCCTTCGGCCCTCAGAGGACCGAAGAAGAAGGATGACCAAAAGAGGACTGAGCTCATAGACTTGTTTAAGGACGTGAAGATCAACTTACCATTGATCGAAGCTATTAAACACATTCCTGTGTATGCCAAGTTCCTCAAGGACCTTTGCACCCAAAAAAAAGCGCGCACAAGCGCATATTCCGAAAAAGGTCTGGCTCACTGAGAAGGTGAGCAGCATTTTAGCGTCGGGCGCCCTGCCTAAGTTTCGAGACCCTGGGGCTTTTACAGTTCCATGTGTCTTAGGAGAGCGTTATACCAGTAGAGCCTTGGTAGATCTAGGAGCAAGTGTACACCTCATTCCTTACTCAGTTTTTCAGGAACTGGGAATAGGACACCTTAGGCCAACTACTGTCACACTACGGTTGGATGATAGGACAGAGCGTGTACCTCGTGGGGTGGTGGAGGACATACTTGTCAAGGTTGACAAGTTTGTCTTTCCGGTCGATTTTATTGTATTAGATATAGACCCTACTCTTAGATAGAAGCACAATACTCCCATCATTCTAGGTCGACCGTTTCTAGCAACAGCCGACGCTGTGATTCACTGTAGGACAGGAGTGTTGGAGGTTTCTTTTGGAAATCTCAAGGGCAAATTGAAGGTCTCGAACTTTGTTCGACACCCTGAGACTGAGGACGAATTAGAATGTTATAGAGTTGATGATATTGACCCTTTGGTAGAGACGGATAAGCCCGCTTTTATCACAAGAGCAGAATGTAATAATATCCCTGTCTGTGTCGATAGTTGTGTGTCATTGTCCACATCTAGTAAGATGGAGAGTTGTGACCCCGATGATGGTAATGATTCCCTCTTAGATAGTCACGGGTCTTGAAACGCTGTTGGGTTTGGGGATCGTCCCTACTGGATCAACCTGAGTTCTATGGTAGACATTGCCTCGGATTTTGGTTGATCTCGTGTTCTAAACTGCGTCTGGCTGAAGACATTAAACTTAGCGCTCTTGGGAGGCAACACAACCTATATTTAGCTTTATTTTAGTTTGTTTTTCTTTGGCATGAGCTCTCATTCAATTGCTGATCCATTTGTTATCCCTCCTATGACAACTTTGTTTCTCTTTTACTAAACACTTGTACGCTCTTTATGTCTAACATTACTAACAAGTCTATTTAGTATTCTGTCTTCTATGTCTTTAATTGCAGCTTGTTACCTCTATCTTTCTTCTTTGGATTTGGTCACCACATGTCGCTGAATATGTTACACCTCCGGTCGTCTCTTTCCTTTCCTTGCTTGAATTTATTTTTGTCGATTTGCATTGAGGACAATGCAAGGCTTGGGTTTGGGGATGGCTGATGAGAGCGAACTTCTGTTTGTCCTTTAAAGCTTAATTTGGCATAAATTAGTTACACTTTCGAAGGCATAAATGAGTATAAGGTTGTTTGTGACCCTCATTGTCGACCAGTTCTTAGATATACTATGATGATTAGAATGTTTAGGAGATGAGAGTATTGCTAGATCAGACTTTTGAATCCATATTTTTGTCTTTTAACTAGTTAGTGAGATTATTATTTTTCACCCTTAATCTTGTGACATACCCTACTGTTTGGGTCGGAATAATGGTAATAACTTTAGGAATAGGAATCCACTATTCTACTTCTAACAATGTTGAAATCAATTTTACAATTCTTTATCTTAAATAACCCCTAAAAAAAACAAGAGTGACAGGTTGGTTCTTGTAGCCCCTGTGTCTCGAGCAAGTAAGCCCGTAGGTATATCTTAAAACCTGGTACCTTGAGCCAACTAGGTCAGGAGTTGCCAGTCGAAAGCTCGCTACATCAGCCACAGGGAGAGCTTAAGAAGAATCAACTTTGTAGTTACCAAAATAAGCACTAATAACTATTTTAAAAAGGGGGCATGTGTTAACGGATTAGGTTGTAGATCCTTAAGACTCGAGCCATTAGGTCCATAGGGGTCTCTTAAAATCTAGTACCTTGAACCAACTAGATCGGGAGCTGCTGGCCGAAAACTCGTTACATGGGTCCGAGGGAGACACGCCTAACCAAGTGAAAAAATAATAAAATAAAATAAAAAGAAAGAAGAGGGGAAAACAAGAGAGAAAAAAGAAGCATTTTGATTTCACTATTGATTAGCAGTGAAGGGTTAGGATAACTTGTTCCTTTACTTATTACCTTTATGTCTTCATAAAGTCGGAGGGTTTTAAAATAAGAGGAAGGGAAGAGAAGTTATAAGATCACTCACTAGTAAAAAGATCTTAATGACGGAGACTTAAGTTAGAATTAGTGCAATAATAACGTCATATAAGGATTCGCTACTCTCAAGTGCACTCTCAAGTATGATTGAACAATAATTTTCACAAGTGACCTTTGCGGTTAAATGTCTGACTCGACTTTTCCACCAGTAACTAGTTTAAATTGAATCTTGCTTGAGGACAAACAAGGTGTGGGTTTGGGGATGTTGATTTGCCTTATATTTACATATTTTAATCTTTATTTCCATGATATATTTGGCTTTTACTGTGTATTTTGGTTGTAATCTAGGTACATTTTGGCTTGGAGTACAACGGAACGAACAAAGGTGGAAAAGTGACAAAGTCAAGCATAATTGGGGAATAATTGAAGACTACTTTGAGAAACTCGACCACGTGTGGAAAAGTATGACCAATCTGGTCGTAATTCGGTAACCCAAGTAGGTCTCGTGGGTAGCTAATATATATATTATATAATATTATATAATATATTATAATATACTAATATATATATATATATATATGAAAAATGGGGGAGTGAAATAAAGAATCAGAAGGTGTGCCGATCGATCAGCACCGGCACCTGCAGCGTGACCTAGGTCACGCTGCAGTATAAATTAAGAGAGGACAGCTTTTGTTTTACATCTTTTGCCATGCCTCCTCTCCTCCTGAAGCCGCTACGAGGTCCAAGAGGTTCTCAAACGCCGAAGCGCAGGTGGTCGGAGTGCCGGAAGGATCAAAGCAAGGATCAACGTCAACGTCAATTGAGGGAGTTTTCTCTTGTTTTAGAATAGTTCATTACCCTAAGCCCTAATTTATATATTAACCCAGGCTTTGAGCTTGTAGCCTAAGTCCTTCAAATCAACGTCCTAAGTAAAATAAAATGACGGGATACGTGTTAAGCTACCCTAAATTCAACCCTTAAACTAACCTCAATTGAATTGATGACGGGATACGTGTTAAGCTATCCTAAATTCAACCCTTAAACTAACCTCGATTGAATTGACACATTTACTTTATATTCAGTTTTATTAATTTAGCCAACAATTTAGTCAAACAACAAAAACCCAAGAATTCAAACCGCTCATTAATCACTAAGTCTAACTTAACACGATTCCCTGTGGGTACGACCCGTATACCCGACAAAGCTACGATGATCACGTACGCTTGCAAGTAGACGGTTTTAAAACACACTTTAAAACCACATCAATACCTAAAAAATATATTACAAAATCTCAGGGCTCCTAAACTAAATTTTCTCAAAAAATTTAATTTATAAAAATTTGTTTTAAATATTCAAAATTATTTTATTTATAAATAATTTTTTTTCCTTAGTTAAAGTTTTTTAGTGTTATGCTAGCCTAACAAAATCCTAACAAGTTATGGAAAAGATACTTAGAAAAAAAAAGTTACCAAAGTTCAAGATATTGTAAAAATACTTTAAAATCACAGGGCATCTGAAATCTGTATTATTAAATCTGAAGATACTTGAACCAACTTTTCTTTTAATAGTTTCAGATGTCTTTAATAAAATTTTTGATTGGGATCAAACTGATTTTAATTAATAGTTTAGGGTGTCCTTAATGAAATTAGAAGTCAGAAGATCACATTGATTTTGATCTATAGTTTATAAATGTCTTTAATGAAATAAAAAGCTCGAGGAGTCACTTTGATTCTGACTAATAGTACATATGGTCTCTATAAATATTATCCAAATTTCAATTTTAATAAATGAACCAAACATAATTAGAATTATAGACTCTAATTACAATTTCAACCTCAATTACAAGCTTCAATTATATACACCAAACAACTAATAGTACTTAAGCTTACTAAATATTTTTAATAAGAAGTGCTTCTGTTCTTAAAGATTTCTTTCCTATTTTGTTTAGAAGGTCAATTTTAGAGAAACTTTGGTTTAGATACCCTGAGGTTTGGCCATATATTTTTCAGGTCCCCTAAGATTTTGAAATATTTTTGAGGTATCCTTTGGTAAAAAAAATTTTCAGGTACCCTCTGCTTAACTCTCTTTAGGGTTTCATTAGCAAATGGTACCTGAAAACAAAATTACAAAAGTTTAGGGAACCTCAAAAATATTTTAAAATCTCAGGGTACCTAAAAAAAAAATATTACTAAACATCAAGGTACCGAACCAAATTTTCTAAAAATATAAAGGGTAAATTACAAAAAACCCCCATGACTTTTGCTTTAGTAATAGAAAATCCCTCTCACAAGTAAAACCACTTACTAAACCCCCTCACTTTTGAAAATTTATCACTTTGTCCCCAAACAACTTTTTTTTAACTATTTTACCCCTCAAAATAAAATGGTTAAGTGTTTGATTTTATGTTTAGTAGGCTTTTCTATTTTGAAGAAAAATATGGATTTTTTTTATATTTTTAAAAAGAGAGATTTTATGTATTCATAAAAATTATTATTTTAATTAATTATAGTAGCGAGATTATAACATCAATGCGAAAATATTATATTTTATCTCATAATATTTTTATGAAAATTTTAAAAATATTTTTTATCTTCTTAACTTATAATATTATTATTATAATTAATTAAAATAATTATATTTTTATAAATATAGAAAATTTCCTTAATTCCTTTACTAAAAACATAAAATATCTAATTTTTCCCTAATAATATAAAGCTTTCTTTTAAAATAAAATTAAACATTTAACATCCTCACTTTTGAGAGACAAAATGGTCAAAAATAAGTATGGGGGATTAAATGATAAATATTTAAAAGTGAGAAAATTTTGTGAGTGCTTTTATTTGTAAGAGAGATTTTTTATTTTTGAAGCAAAAGACAAAAGGGTTTCTATAATTTACCCAAATATAAATTGGAGATGAGATATTAAAGGCCAAAAAACTAACCTATCTTTTCTTTATTGTGCTCATGGACAGTAAAGCGATTGCGCTCTTCAATATCGATTTATTTCAAATCCATCGTGAGTCACGCAGTCCATCAAATATTGTGATATTTGGGTTCCACGCTTGATCACTATGAGTGTCTTAGTGATGGAGAAACAAAAAATTGATAGAAGAGAACAATTGATATTAGAAGTAGAAGAATTGTATAGAAATAATGGTCTAGAGAGATCATTAAACATAAATATATAAAGTGGACAGAGATAAAATTATAGGGGTAAGATAACGAAATTTGCATATTCAGGAAATTCTATATATTACTTAGATAGTTAGATTACAATTAAATAGAAGATATTGTTGGTGATTTTTTTTTAATTTTTTTCTATTTCCTTAGTCATAAAGATTAGAATTGTTAGGAAAATGCCTCAAAATTACTTGGTATTTTTAGAAGAGGAGCCGTAAGGAGGCCGATCAATCGGGGTGGAGCTCGATCTATTGGGAAAGTTAAGTAAAAGAAGGACCCCTCCAGTGACCGGGCCGATCGATCAGGAGCATCATTTTCCCAGCTCTATAAATGCGGACGTAGGTTACATCACGCGTATCCAATTCTAAAGTGAGGTTTTCCCCATAGCGGCGCCGCCACCAATTAAATTGAGTGTGAGAGAAATATTGTAATTCTTCTTTTGATTCAATAATAAACGCTCCGATCTTCGTCCGTGGTTTTCTCCCCTTTCGATTGTAAAAGGGTTTCCACGCAAATCATTGTGTCGATTGTTTCTTTTCTTATTTAGTCCATTTATTTCTCGATTTGTCGTGGTATTTAATTCGATTGTAGACCGGGAGTATTGTTTATTTCCGCACAAATTGGTATCAGAGCCTGGTTCTTCAAATTGGTACAATGGTATCAGGTATTAAGACCGAGGTAGAGAAGTTCAATGGTCAGGGAAGCTTCAGCTTATGACAAGTCCGTGTGAAAGGACTTCTAACTCAAAACGGCTTGAAGAAAGCACTGGAGGGGAAAGAGAAGAAACCCGAGACTATGACCGAGGCACAATGGGAAGAGATGGATGATAAGGCTCTCATGGCGATTCAGATGTGTTTAGCTGATGATGCTCTGTCAGAGGTTTTGGAGATGGAAACCGCAAAGGAGTTATGAGAGAAATTACTAGACATGTTTTGCCACAAGTCAGTCTCCAACAAACTCACAGTGAAGCGACGGTTATTCACTTTCCGTATGACAGAAGGTACATCTCTTAAAAACCATCTTAGCAAGTTTACTTCTAGTATACAAGAATTAAAGGAATTGGATGATGTCCCTAAGGACGAGGATCAAGCTATGTTATTACTGTGCTCGCTCTCTGATTCGTATAAGGGCTTCGTAGAAAGCATGATATACGGGGGTAGGCCGACCGTTACTGTTGATGATGTGAAAAGAAACCTTGTGAGTAAAGAACGGGTAGATAGAGAGCTATCTAACTCGGTGAATGACTCAGATAGTGGTTTGCATGTGAGAGGTAGACCAGAACATAGGGGATCCAATGGTGGAAAAAAGTCTAGGTCTAAATCTGGACATAAGAACATGTCGTGCCATTACTGTCACAAGAAAGGGCACATAAAGAAAGACTGTTACAAGTACAAAAATAAATTGAAAGAGGGTAACGGGGGTGACCAGGGCAAAGACAAATCCGCTGAGGCTAGTGTTGTCAAGGATGATAGTGATGGGGAGTTTCTATTAGATGTTGATTCTCAGTCCAGTTCCAAGGATAAGTGGATATTGGATTCGAGTTATTCATATCAAGTTACTCCAAATAGAGACTGGTTTTCCACATATAAGTCTATACAGGGTGGAGTTATCTTGATGGGTAACGATGATGCTTGTAAGGTAGTGGGGATTGGAACAGTCCGTGTGAGGATGTTTGATGGGGCTATTAGAACCTTGAGTGATGTACGTCACATCCCAGACTTAAAGAAGAACTTGATTTCTCTAGGCACCCTTGAGTCTAGTGGGTACAAGTACAGTGCTGAAGGAGGAGTCATGCGGGTCAGTAAGGGTGCTTTAATTGTGATGAAAGGAAATAGGGTTGGTACTTTGTATGAGCTTGCAGGTACTACCGTGACATGTTCAGTTGCTGTTTCCACATCTGCTATGA
This sequence comes from Simmondsia chinensis, assembly GCA_018398585.1. Taxonomy (NCBI): domain Eukaryota; kingdom Viridiplantae; phylum Streptophyta; class Magnoliopsida; order Caryophyllales; family Simmondsiaceae; genus Simmondsia; species Simmondsia chinensis. Next base: position 9,521,267 of record JAGTTD010000023.1, on the reverse strand, counting down.
CAGATGCAGAGGTCATAAGACTGTAGTACATGAGAATGGGTCACATTGGTGATAAGGCATTGTCTGAGCTAAGTAAAAGTGGACTGCTTTGTGGTCAGTCAACAGGACTGGTGCAATTCTGTGAGCACTGTATTTATGGGAAGCAGAAAAGAGTCAGCTTCAAGTCAGCAGTGCATCAGACAAAGGGAATTTAGATTACATACATTCTGATCTGTGGGGACCTTCAAGAGTGGCTTCTAAAGGTGGGTCCAGGTATCTTCTAATGTTTACTAATGATTACTCATGTAAAGTTTGTATGTTCTGAAACAGAAAAATGAAGTGTATGATATCTTCAAGAAATGGAAGATTCTGCTTGAAAGACAAACAGGGAAGCCGATCAAGAGGTTAAGAACTGATAATGGTCTTGAGTTTGTTGAAGGTGACTTCACTAGATTTTGTGAAGATTAGGGTATAGTCAAACACAGGACATGTACAGGTCGACCTTAGCAAAATGGAGTGGCTAAAAGATTGAACAGGGCGTTACTTGAGAAGGCTCGATGTATGCTTTCAAATGCAGGCTTGAAAAGAGAATGGTGGGCAGAAGCAGTTAGCATGGCTTGCTATCTAGTGAACAAGACACAGCATTCTTCATTACAGATGAAGACACCTGAAGAGGTATGGTCTGGTTCTACTTCTAATTATTCTCAAACTAAAGTTTTTGGTTGTCCTGCATATGCATATATTAATGATGGAAAGCTGGAGCCTAGGGCCAAGAAATGCATCTTTCTTGGTTATTCGTCAAGTATGAAGGGATATAGGTTGTGGGATCCCAATGCTCAGAAGTTTCTGACTAGTAGAGATGTTACTTTTGATGAGTCTGCTCTACTACATCCGCCACACACATCCTCCATTGACAGTGATACAGTTCAGGTTGAGACACCTGATGTTACAGAGATATAGTCAAATCAGCAGGTCGTTCAGCTTGAGAGTATTCCCTCACCTCAGGTACGGGTTTCTGATGTTGTTATTGATAATGCAGAAATGGGTCAACAGGTGGAGAATAATACTTTAGCTAGTGGTAAATCGAGGGGACAGATAAGGCCTCTAGAGAGATATGGGTATGAGGAAATGATTGCCTATGCCCTCACTATTGCTGAGTCTTTAGATGACAGTGAGCCGACTTCATATATAGAGGTTGTATCGAGATCAGATGCTGAGAAGTGGCTCGTTGCTATGAATGAAGAGATGCAGTCTCTTCATAAGAACTAGACATGGGAACTGGTGAAGTCTCAAACAGGGAAAAGACTGATAGGTTGCAAGTGGGTCATTAAAAGAAAAGAGGGCATTTCTGGAGTTGAAGATGCAAGATACAAGGCACGTTTGGTAGCTAAAGGCTATAGTCAAGTACAGGGTGTTGATTTTCATGATATATTCTCACCTGTAGTTAGACATACTTTGATTCGTGCGCTTTTGTCTTTAGGTGCTATGCATGATTTAGAACTTGAGCAGTTAGATGTAAAGCCTGCATTTTTGCATGGTGAACTAGAAGAAAGTATCTTTATGCATCAGCTCGAGGGTTTCATTGTAGAAGGAAAGGAAGATCATGTATGTTTGCTTAAGAGGTCTTTATATGGTTTGAAGCAATCTCCTAGGCAGTGGTATAGGAGATTTGATCAGTTCATGAAAGGCCATGAGTACATCGGGAGTAAGTACAACAGTTGTGTGTACTTTAGAAAGACTGATTCAGGCTTTGTTTATTTGCTTTTGTACGTTGATGATATGTTGATTGCAGCACAAGAAATGAAGGATGTTGATGACTTGAAATCTATGTTGAAGAGTGAGTTTGAGATGAAAGATCTTGGAGCAGCTAAGAAGATCTTCGGCAAGGAAATTCGTAGAGACCAAAAAGCAGGAAAATTATACTTGTCTCAGGAGAAGTATATTGAGAAGGTATTAGACAGGTTTCATATGAAGGATGGCAATCCAGTTAGCACGCCCTTAGCAGCTCAGTTCAGACTCTCAGCATTAGATTCGCCTCAGACTGAGGAGGACGTCAGGTACATGTCTCAGATTCCCTATTCTAGTGCAGTGGGCAGTATTATGTATGCAATGGTTTGTACGTGTCCATATATTGATTTTGCGGTGAGCAGAGTTAGGAGGTACATGGCGAATCCAGGTAGAGAGCATTGGCATGCAGTGAAGTGGATTCTCAGGTATCTTCGTGGAACTTCTGACATTTGTTTGGAATATGGGAAAAGTAAGTGCTATTTGGTTGGGTATGTGGATTCTGATTATGGTGGAGACCTCAATAAGAGGAAGTCCACATCAGGGTATGTGTTTTGTTTAGGTGACACTGTTATCAGTTGGAAAGCGTGCTTACAGCTTGTTACAGCACAGTCTACTACCGAGGCCGAGTATATGGCAGTCACAGAAGCATTCAAAGAAGCCGTCTGGTTGAGAGGTTTGATCAATGAAATCAGTGTCGAGTAGGGCACGGTTAGAGTCTACTGTGATAGTCTGTCAACCATTCACCTAGCGAAAGATCAGATGTCACATCATGACAGAACGAAGCATATAGATGTAAAGCATCACTTTATTAGAGATCTAATTGACGAGCGGAAGGTGGAGTTGAAGAAGATTGGGACTGAGGACAATCCAACTTATATGTTCACTAAGGTTTTACCAGCGAGCAAGTTCAAGCATTGCTCGAATTTGGTGGGTCTTTCAGTATGATGTGTGTTAGCCAAAGTTGAGGGGGCGTTTCTGGAGAAGGTGGAGTTATTTTATTGTTGATGTTAATTTTGAGCTAAGGTGGAGATTTGTTAGGAAAATATCTCAAAATTACTTGGTATTTTAAGGAGAAGAGTCGTAAGGAGGCCGATCGATCGGGGTGGAGCTCGATTGATCGGGAAAGTTACGTAAAAGAAGGATGTCTCCAGTGAGCGAGCCTATCGATCAGTGAAGTACCGATCGATCGGGACCCCCCGATCGATTGGGAGCCGCATTTTCCCAACTCTATAAATACGAACATAGGGTTACGTCATGCGTATCCAATTCTAAAGTGAGGTTTTCCCCATAGCGGCGCCGCCACCAATTAAATTGAGTGTGAGAGAAATATTGTAATTCTTACTTTTGATTCAATAATAAACGCTCCGATCTTCGCCCGTGGTTTTCTCCCCTTTCGATTGTAAAGGGGTTTCCACGTATTGTGTTGATTGTTTCTTTTCTTTTTTAGTCCATTTATTTCTCGATTTTTCGTGGTCTTTAATTCGATTGCATACCGGAAGTATTGTTTATTTCCACACAAGAATAGCCCAAAATTTAGAAATAGGGTACCTTAATTTTAAAGAGACTCAAAAACTGTGAAATTATATAATAGTTAGAAGTTAGATTGCATGGGTAACCAAAAGTACCAAAAGAATAGCACAATGACATAAAATTATCTAAACAATGAACGTAAGATAAAGTTATATTTGCATGAAAAGATTTATATATTGTAATTTTGTAAATATATATTATTATCCATTATTCATAGTTCTGGTTGATTAAGTATATGTCAAAACTATGATCATGTTAAATAAAAATAAAATAATAAAAAAAATTAATAAAATATTATAAAAATAGGTAAAATATTCTAAAAATACCAAAAACAATAGCACAACATAAAATTAATATTAAATTTACCTAATCTAAATAATGAGACTAATATTAACTTATATTAGCATGAAACCATTTATATATTATACGTAAATATTTATTATTATTCATTATTGAATTTCTAATAGTTCTAGCTAATTAGGTATGTTGTCCATGCGATACACACATTATTATTAATAGAAACTCTAGTTAATTTATAATTTTTTAAAAATTATGTCACTAATTTTGCCCCTATTTTTATTAAAGATATTTTATATATCTAAATGCAGTTATTGTTTTCTAGTAATCACCAAAATTTCAAAAAGTATTTAAAAAAAGTCATAAGAAATTTTAAATTACTTAAAATTATATTTATCATTATTTTATATTTAAAATTCAAAATTAATTAATATTCATCTATAATTATAAAAAATTATATATGTATTTATACCCTTATTTTTGATAAAATTAATTAAATAATCATCTGCACTAAAAAATAATAAAAATTTAATCAAACTATATTTTTCATTTTATCATTAAATTAAATTGAAAATTAAAAAAAATAACAAGACATCTATATTCAAAAAGAATAATACCAATAGTTTTACCTTTATTTTTTAAAATAATTATTTTATATAGAAAAATAGCATAACTTTTTTTCCTGCAACTACCATATTTTAAATTTTTTTTTTTTAAATGAGATTATATCCAAAACTATATCTATGATTAGGTTATATTATTTAAATATTTAAAAAATAATTAAATATCGACAAATAGAGGTAGAATTATTTTTAGTTTAATATTAATTAAGTTTTAAATATTTAAATATAAACTAATGCTAAGTATATTTTAGATACATTCTCATTTTTTTAAATAAAATTAAAATATGGTGGTTTAAGGAAACAAAGTTGTGCTATTTTGCTATATAAAATAATTTTTTAAAAAATAAGTGTAAAATTATTGGTATTATTCTTTTTGAATATAGATGTTTAGTTATTTTTTTAATTTCAATTTGATTTAATGATAAAATGAATAATATAGTTTGATTAAAGTTTTATTATTTTCTAGTATAAATGATTGTTTAATTAATATTTTTGAATTTGGAAGAAGTTTTGCTGCTTCTCTGGCGAAAGCTAGGGTGAAAACTCGGGAGATTAGGATGTTGTAAAACGGGATATGGCTCGAGGGTAGGGCCATCCCTCATGGTCGTGGTGGGGCGCTGCTAACTATGGGAGGTAGATCAGGTACCCAATTGATGGGTAGCGGCAAGAGTAGTAGGTTAGGCACCACGAGTGGAGGGAGATCTGCGAGTTTTTAATATTTGTTTAAAGCCTGTAGTTGAAAAACTGGCGGAGCCTTCGATGGAGGCTATGGTTCAAGAGGCAGGCACGATGCAGGGGGATGTCAAGCTTGTGCAACAAATGGAGGTTTCTCAGCAGGATATGAATCAACACAGCCAACCTCCAGCTCGATGGGCAGACCATGTGGAGGAGGGTCCAAGGTCCAGTGGCAATCCTACTGTTGGGGATACTGGTGCACCTAAGAGAAATTGGAGAAAGTTGTTTCATAATAACAAAGATCCGAGTCAGGGGTTGCAATTGTAGAAGTTCAGGAATGGGATTTCTAAGGGTAAGGTTCAGCTAACAGATATGGAGATTATGGAGGGGGTGTCGTATTGGCAGAGGGCTTTGGTTGGCTATTTGGTTGGAGGTACATTATCTTACTCGGCTATTAGTAATGCTATACTGGATCTTTAGTCTCCTATGGAAGAGCCACAGGTATTGCTACATGATGAGGGTTAGGTGTTTTTTGTATTTGATTCTGAGGTACAATGTGATATGGTAATGGAGGGTGGTCCTTACATGATTTTTCAGTTGCCTTTGATTTTGAAGAAATGGACTCCAAATTTTCGATTTGAATTAGAGAACCTTTGTAGGGTGCAATTTGGGTTAACTTGCCTAGCCTGCCTTTACAGTTGTGGAGTGTGGATGGTTTTAGTAAAATATCTAGTTGTATGGGCAAACCATTATATGCGGATTAGATACTGCTACTAGACAATGGGTTTCATCTGCTAGAGTACCGATTAAGGTAAATGTATCAATTCCTCTTAAGAAGTTAATTGAGATTGAACTTCCAGGACAGGTGTTGGTAGATCAGATGGTTTGATATGAGCGGATCCCAAATCGAAATTCAAAAATATGAGCATAAGGGCAAGAGGGAAGCACAACTCCATTTTGACCTTGTTAGATAGTGAAGGAAATTGGGTTGAGGACCCGAGCCTGAGCTCTATAGTGAAGGGTGAGGTGCTAAATGCTGAGATCTTTAGGTGAGGTCCAAAGCTTGTGCAGGTGATATAGTTGTTTTGAATTGGGAGGGGAGTGATTCTAATATAAAGGAAGATATATGGAGTATTCCTAATGACAAGGCTCTGGGACCAGATGATTTTCCTACGAAATTCTTCAAGGTTGGATGGGAGATAATTGGCAAAAAGATTTGCAAGGCCATGAAAGACTTTTTTTGAACCTGGAATCCGTTGAATTACTTGAATGAAAAGACTATTGGTCTTGTCCCCAAAGTCGATAATCGGCAAGCAGTGGGGGGATTTCTAACCTATCTTATGTTGCAATGTGCTATACAAAGTTATTTCTAAGTTGCTAGCGGTAAGGCTCTGAGCTATTCTTCCCAAAATAACGAATATGACACCGGTGGCTTTTGTTCGCGGAAGATCTATATTTAATAACATTATTCTGAGACAAGAGATCATTAAAAACTATAACCTGAAGTATATATCCCATAGATGTTTTATGAAAATAGACATAAAGAAGGCTTATGAATCAGTGAATTGGGAGTTTCTTATAGACGTTTTTGCTGGATTAGGCTTCCCAAGAAAGTTTGTGGAATAACTAAGAGAATGTATTTCCACTCTGTCTTTCTCTATTCAAATGAATTTAGTTGGTTTTTTCAAAGGGGCGCGTGGACTACGACAAGGCAATCCTATATCACTGTACTTTTTCATTTTGTGCATGGAGTATTTGTCCCGAAAATTGGAGTGTTTGGGAGATGATTTTAATTATCATCTTAAATGTGCAAAACTAAAATTGAATCATTTGATATTTGCCGATGACTTCTTGTTACTTGCTCGAGGGGATATTAGATCGGTCACTACTTTATGGAACGTAATTTTGTATTTTTAAAAGACATTAGCGTTTACAACCGATTGCTTTGACATCGAGGATATGTTTTACAGGAATGTATACACGAATAAAGAAAGAGATTTTCTAGACCCTGGGGTTTCGAGAGTTGCAGCTGCCGCTTCGATACTTAGGGGTCCCAATAGCAGGGGCTCAACTAAAGATCAGCCAGTATGCAGAGCTACTTTAGTGGATTCGAGCACACATTATGGCTTGATAAAACAGAAAGCTCTCGTATGTTCAAAGAGTAGAGGTAATCCGAGCTATTTTAGTGGGCCTGATTTCTTATTGGTTTAATGTTTTCTTATTTCAGAAAGGAGTTTTGAGATGTATACAGAGTATGATGACGAGGTCTCTGTGGAAGGGTCATATTGAGAGGAAGCATATAGCATGAGGTAAAGTGTGCTTTTCAAAGTGTGGGGTTGGACTGGGTTTAAAGCAATTGGATAATTGAAATTTGGGGCATTTTATGAAAATTTTGTGGAATATATGGGACTAGAAGGATAGGCTGTGTATTTGTTGGGTACATGAATACTATATGAAAGGGCGCTCAATTTGATCAATTCAAATTAAGGGATTGGAATCTAGTGTATGGAAGGGGCTTGTCGGATGCCGGGATAGTTTACAAGCGCAATGGGCGGATAAAGCAAAAGCAATACTATGTGATTGTGGGCTAAATGAGAAATTTGGTTTGAAGACTGCTTATGACAAGATTCGGAACAAGTTGAACAAATGTCATTAGAAGAGAACAATTTGGAAAGTTTTAGGGTACCCGGAGAACAGTTCTTTATTGTGGATGGCGTGGAAGGAATAACTGCTTACAAATGATATTTTGGCTCGGTGTGGCTTTAGCATTTCAAGCCAATGTTTGTGATGCAATGTGAAGATGGGATATTTGGAATGCGAGTGCGTACAACGAGTGTTGAGAGAAATATGTATTTGGGGTGGTATTAGATATCATTCTACACTAATTGGCAAGTTGGAGTGGTTTAAAAGGATTGTTAGGAATCAGTTAGGAATTGGCTATCTGTGAATAAAATCAAAAGTATAATACAAGCAATCATGGTATACACAGTATGGAGAGAAAGGAATAGCAAGAGGCTCAAACCCATAGCGTCATAGAAGTTAGATGTGGTTTGGGATATTAAAAATTTGTTTGGTATCGTCTTCATTTTTAAAAAATAGGGGAGAATATTTTGAATTAAAGTTTTGGAAATGTAGATAGAAGTGAAGTTATTGGATTTATAGGCATGGTATAGAATGATGAAGGCAAAATATTGTACTTGTATACAGGGTTTGATGAGTAATAAATTTCTTTGCTTGCCTTTTGGCAAAAAGCTTATTTAGTTAATTTTAACAAAAAATAAGGGCGTAAATCGACATAAATTTTTTATAAGTAATTAATTTTGAATTTCAAATATAAAGTAATGATAAATATAATTTTATGTAATTTAAATTTCTTATGACTTTTTTAATATACTTTTAGAAATTGTTGTGGCTAGGAAAAAATAGTTAAGGAACATACCCAGTGCCTCAAGGGCTCCCGCCTACGCAGGGTTGGGGGGGGGGGGGGGGGGGGGGGGGCGATGTACGCAGCCTTTCCCCTTCAGGGTGTCAACCTGAAGAAAGGTTGTTTTCCAGTGCCCCCAACCTGAGGGTGAGGACTTCCCAGGAGATCACCCATTCTAGTACTACTCTCGCACAAGCACGCTTAACTTCGGAGTTCTAATGGGATCCGGTGACGGCATGTTGGTGCCCTCTTTGGTTTAGCAAAAAATAGTTATAGAGGTAAAATCAATGATACAATTAGTGATATAATTTTTAATAAATTATTTATTAATTAGACTTTTTTATTAATAATAATACCTAGTTATTGAATTATTCAAAATAGAAAATATATCATGCATCGCATGGGCAACACCTAGTTACAATTAAATAGAATTTTTGATCATGTGTTATTAATACAAATATGAATAACCATGAGAAAGTAAGATAGGAGAGTGTAGAATCCAAAAATATATAATAATATACCTGATTTTTAAAGAAAATAGGAAGATGAAGGAAAATGCAAATATAATTTGTTGTATTGAAGAGTGCCCATTTAAAATTTTCAAGCCACTTACAAAATCTAACAGAACTTATCTTCCTATAAACGATATATAACTCTTTTGTCCCTTCATCTTCCTCAAATCTAACTCTAATTATGAACAATGGCCATTGAAAAAATTCAAACTAAAACCAAAATCTAACATACTCTAAAAGGAAATAGTGGAAGATAAAGTTTTTTTTTTTATCCTACTGTTCTCGAATTATAGGGTTGTCAAATTAAAAACTTAATGCATCCCAAGTTTGCTCAATTGTGTTTGTGCTTCCTTTTTCCTCATCTGTCTATAGCAGAGATATAACTCTTTGACTCCTTTATCTTCTGTAAGCCTAACCCCTAATTATGACCTTGTTCCCCAAAACCCATTATGTAGAGTAATTAACATAAGTGACGTTAAAGAATAATCACACATAAACAATTGAATGTAAGAGGTTAAGAATAAAGTAGAAACTGATGATTCATTTTTAAGTGAAAGTGGGGATTTTCTATTGGTTCTCATTTGAATATTGAGGAAAGTGGTGAGATTTTTTTTAGTAATCATATGAGTATTGGGAAAGTGGGGGTCTAATTGTATATGCGTGAATATGGGGATTTTATTTTCTTTTTTAAGATTTGAATATTGTGATGTAGGATAGTGGGTGTAACTGAATTTGTAGGAGTGGGAAAAAATTTTAAATTTTGGTTTTTATTTTTTTAAATTAAAGGAATAGGCTTAAAATTTAGAATTCCTCAAATAAAGTAATCTGAAAGTAAGAGGGTACTTGTGTACAATAGATAGTACAAATAAGCAATAAGTAACGGAATAAGATACTTAACTTAGATGAGTAGGGCTAACAAAACGTATAGAAGAGAAAGATTAGAAAATTTAGAAGGAAAAAGAGAATTTGAGGATGAGGGTGTGTATCTGAGAGAGGAGATTTGAGAGAATATGCATAAAACATGAGCGAGGGAGAGTACTTGAAAGGGAGAGAGATCAATAGACATCCCTTTTCTCAAGTTCATCGCCTTACCACCCCCTCCCTCCCTCTTCACTATACCCTCTCCTCTCATTTTTATATTCTATGTTTACCGAGGAGGAGGAAGGTGTTTGCTAAGGGGTCTTTTCCCTTTACCACCTATCCACTAGTGATACGTGGCACCAATCAGTGTCGATCAGCCTATTTGATATCTCGGGGACCTAATTTCTTAATTTAGGCTTAGTATATCTTATTCATTTTTTATACAATAGCAACCTATTCAATTATTTTATCAACATATTGTGTACATGTTCTTCTACGATGAGAACCAAACTCAAGCTCTTCGAGGTGGCAGTTGCATGTCTAATTGTATTCTTGCAAGACAATTGAACGATTAGAGGGTCTCACAGGTTTGTTCATGAGACCCTCTGAGGCAGTGAAGGTCTCGCTTAATAATAGGTAAAATAAGTAATAAGTAAATATAATAAAATATTTAGTTTAGCATGAATAAAAAGCTGACAAAACATATAAAAGATAAAGAAGTGAGAAGGATTCGAAGGAAAGAAAGAACGTGAGGGTGAGGGTGAGAATGAAGGTGTGTATCCAAGAAAGAAAATTTGAGGAGCTTATCTATAAGCACGTGGAAGAGAGAATACTTGAGAGAGAGAGAGAATGTGTTATGAAAGAGAGATCAGAAAATATCATTTTTCCAATGTTCATTTCCTTTGATCTTATCTCTCGCCTCCTATGTTTATCTCCTCATATTTATTAAGGAAGAGAGGTGTCCACTAAGGGTTTTTTTTGGAAAGTTGGAGAAAAATATAGATGAAGAAAAAATATGTACAATCTACAAGGGGCATACCCCAAGTCACTACAACGAAGAACAAAAGTCAAAAACAATGTCCTCAAAACAACATTACACAACAGCAGAAGCTACAAAGACAACGACAAAAATGAGCTAAACCTCAAGACCCCATTGCCTAAGCAAAGAGCCATGAATTTGCACCCCTAAAATATGGAGCAACAAGCAAGGGGCTCCGAACTAAACCCATGATCTCCTCTGTAACAACCTCAACTAGCTTGGACTATGAATGTTGAATCCTGAGGTTGCGCTCATACAAGAGGATGTACACAATTGCGGAAAGGTAGAGACGGGCAAAATGTCGTCAATCTCATGTCCTTTGGGGTGCCGAACAGTCCAAGAAACAAGATCACACCATGGAAGATCAGCCAGTCAACAGATGTGTGCGAAGTGACTCGGCTTCAAATGGGAAGCAGAGAAGGGGCAAGCAAAGAAGAGGTGCTCATGAGTCTCATCATCAGAACCACAGAGAACACATATGCTTTGAACACCTTGTGCCCTATGCCTCAGAAGTCTGCCTTAAGTCGACAACCGATCACTAGAGGCAAGTTAGAAAAGAAAAGAGTGCCTCAAAATGTGAAGCTAGAACCAAAGCAAATGATGCGTGGAATCCTCTTCTCTCGTACTCCGAATCATCTCCCAAGTGGACTTGGTGGTGAATTTCCCCAAAGGGTCATTCAACCACCTGATGCAATCCGCAACACTAGCATGAGGGCTAAAGTCAACCATATCCTAAATGGGGTGGATCTCCAAACAACCCTATGGAAATCTCCATTGATCACCCTCAATAATAGTTGAGACTCGGGAGTTCCATAGAAATCCAAACGAGATGAGCAAGCGGGCAGGAACGTACCTTAAGAGACAAGGTGTCCACTAAGAGGACGCCTCGCTTTGCTACATGTCAACTAGAAACAATGGAACCAATAAGCGTCGATCATTCTATTAGGTATTTCGAGGGCCTGGTTTCCTAATTGAAGCTTAGTCTATCATTATTTGGTTTTATACAATAGAAACATGCTCATACAAATGCCCGGTCACAGGGTGCCACGTGGCACCCTACGATTAGTCTGCGTCAAACCAGTGATGTTAAAGCGAGAGGCGCATGAGGTGCTCTTCTCGCCTCAGAGAGCGAGAAGTGGTGCGAGATACAAAGGCGAGCTGAGACAGTTTGAGGTGCACTAGCCTTTTGAAGCGTGCGCGTCAAACTATTTTAGGAGAGGAAAAAAAAATTTCATTATAAATATATTTTAAAATTTTTAAAAAGAAAAAATTCTATATTAAAAATTTAAAGTATAAATCTAAACAATTTTTGTATATAAATAAATTAAAATTATTTAGACCTAAGCCTAAAAAACAAAGTTCAAACCTCCAAACCCTACTTGCACCGCTTTGTTTCCCGAGCAAATATGCCGCCGTCGCCACTGCCGCTGCTTGCTCTTCAAACACCGGCCCGAGCACCGACCACCACCGAAGATTGAATGAGCCCTTCTCTTCGGCAACAAGATCCAGGTAAACTATTATGTAAATCTCTCTTGCACTCCGTCTCTCTAGCCTCTTATTTTCTTATTTGAAGTGTCTTTTTTATCTTTACTGCAAGTTTTAATGAACTTTTATTAGAAAAACTAATTTTTTATTCAATTTGTTGTACAACTTTGCAGCACTATTCTTTTATTTTTTATCAATACCTTTTTTTACATTGAAGTGACTAACCCATTATATTTTGATAAATATGTTATTTTTTATTTTAGTTGCTTTACTGTTCATGACGTAGAGCTCTATTTTAAATTATATATTATTATATTATTATTATAAAAGATATTTTTAATAATATCATAATATATTATATAATATTATAATATCATCTCAAAAAATATAATATTATAATCTAAAGGCTTGTTTAAAGTAAAAAAAAAAAAAAAAAAAAAAGGAACATATTCAGTGCCTCAAGGGCTCCCGCCTACGCAGGGTCTGGGGGGCGGATGTACGCAGCCTTCCCCCTTCAGGGTGTTAATCTGAAGAGAGGCTGTTTCCCAGTGCCCCCACCCTGAGGGTGAGAACTTCCCATGAGGTTACCCATCCTGGTACTACTCTCGCCCAAGCACGCTTAACTTCGGAGTTCTAATGGGATCCAGTGACGGAGTATTGTGCCCTCTTTGGTCTTGTTTAAAGTAATATATTTGTTTTATAAATCTATTTTACGCTTGTAGCTATAGTGAAAAAAATAATCTGAAGAATTACTAATATTTGTTTATATATTTTTTGAATTTCTTATGTATTATATTATTAATAATTAATATTTTTTTTAAATAGTGAATTAATGGCTTTTGAAAAAGAAAGATCTTCTAGAAAGGATCCTCCATGGAAGTATTCACATTTGGTAGACCCCAAATATATTACAAAATTTAAACGTAATTTTTGTGACAAAGTGACTAGTGGTGGAGTTCATTGAGTTAAGGAACATTTAGCTAGCGGATTTAGAAATGTCACACAATGTGAAAATGTCCGCCCCATATGAAGAGAAAGGAGGAAGACAAAAAAAAAATGAATGAATTGTTGCCTGGTATGCTTGACATGGATTATATCAGTTCTGGGGATGGGGAATAGGAGGAATGAGAGTTAGAAAATTCTATGAATTATGGAAAAGGAGCAGCTAGTAGTGAACCTAGTGGTGTGGCTGGTAGTTCTAGTGGAAGTTCATAGCGTAACAAGTATCCTACATTGAAGAAAGCAAAAACTAAAGGGCCTATGGACAAGTTTTTACTCCTGATCCAGAAAAGTTGTCCAAGATAGAAAATAAGGCAAAGGAAGACAACAACTATTAATGAAATTTGCAGGAAGGAATTGAGAGACAAAACTTATAGAGATCTTGCAAGGTGGTTTTATGATGCTGTGATTCCATTCAATGCAGCAAATATATGATAGTTTCGCAGGGGCAATTGAATTAGTGGGGCAGTTTGGCCCGAGTATGAAGCCACATAGTTATCATGAGTTAAGAGTCCCCTTCTTAATTAAAAAAAAAGTTAAACAATTTAAAAATATGAAGAATAGCCATAAAGAGGAGTGGGCAAAATATGGGTGCTCTATCTTATCAAATGGGTGGCGTGACTCGGTTGTTGGTAAAGACATAGTGAATTTTTTGGTGAATTCTCCAAAGCGATTCATGTTCATTAAATCTTTGGATGTTTCAGACATTGTGGAGGATGTAGATGCTTATTTAAAATGCTTGATGGAATTGTGGAGCAAGTTGGAGAAGAAAATATAGTTCAAGTGGTGACCGATAATGCATCGAACTGATAGCAAGGAGATTATTAGAAGCTAAGAGATGAAATTTGTGTTGAATGTTGTGTGCTGCACATTGTATTGATTTGACATTGGAAGATATGGGGAAAATATTAAAAGTTAAGGGAGCAATGAAGAAGGCACTATTTTTGAATGGCTTTATATACAACCGTACTAGTGTTTTGAATATGATGAGGAGGCTTACTGGAAAGAGAGAGTTACTTAGACCAGCCATAACACGATTTGCAATAATTTTTATCACGCTCGAATCCATACACATGCATTAAAAAAAAAAACAATTTGAGAATGATGTTCACTTCTAAAGAATGGATTGGTAGTAAATGGGCGAAGGAGCCTGCCGCAAGAAAAGAAATTTCAATAGTGAAGGAGGCCTGGATATCATCTATTAAGATCACCCACATAATACACAAATCATAAATGGAAGTAACAATCAAACACAAAGGGGATGGAGTAGAACACAGGAATTTACGTGGTTCAGCCGAAGCCTACTTCCATGGAGGGGAGCACGATAATTTCTTTATTTCAATTAGAGTTCACATGAGACGTCTCTCAACTCTCAAATCTTCCTCAACTCTAATGACAACATACATAAACCTGTGTATATATAAAGCTTCTCACACTAAACCCTAGTGTGACATGGGCCTAAATAGGATTGGCTCAATTCTATAACTTATAAACCAGACCTAATATAACCAAGCTCCACACATAACCCAACAAATACTGTTGATGGATAGTTTTTGGAAACTAGCCCACTTGTTAAAGTTCTTAAATTGGGTGATGGGGAGAAAAAATCTACAATGGGTTACATTTATGACGCTATGGATAGAGCTAAGGAAGCCATTGAGAAAACTTTTGGATGAAGGGAAGAAAACTATTCGAGGACATTTGCATTTATTCATGAAAGGTGGTAAGATCAACTCCATAGACCTTTGTATGTTGCAGGTCACTATCTAAATCCAGAAATTTTTTTATTCTAATCATGACTTGGAACAATGTGAAGAAGTTATGAACGGGCTATATCAATGCATATCGCGATTGGTTCCTACTGTAGAGATCCAAGATAAGATAATCGATGAATTATCAATGTATTAGAACGCCTATGGAGTCTTTGGATTAGATGTGACCGTCAGACAACGAAGCAAAAAAGCATCATGTAACAAAATTATTTCATATAATTCACTATGATTTGGCTATTATTATAGTAATATTTTCTTTATGGTACTTTTATTAAAATAAATTTCTTTTAAAATTAATTTTATAAATAGATGAATGTTGGGCTTCATATGAATTGTCTACACCAAATTTACAGAAGTTCGCCATCCGTGTTCTTAGCCTTACATGTAGTGCCACTGGTTGTTAGAGAAATTAGAGTGTTTTTCAACATATAAGTAATTTATTATGTTATTCACCTAATATAAATGCTTTAAAAGTTAGTATTATATATTTAAAACCAAAAACTTACACATGTATTTTTATTTGTTTTATAGCTTCATAGCAAGAAAAGAAATGGGCTACAACAAGCACGATTAAATGACTTGGTATTTGTGAAATATAATCGAGCATTGAGGCGTCAATCCAATAGGTGTGATATGATTGATCCCGTTCTTTTAAGTGAAGTGGATGATAGTAATGAATAGCTGATTGGGAGAGTGGATGATGAATTTGTTTTTGAAGTTGATTCTTTGACATGGGGGGCTCTTAGTAAGGCTGTTGGTGTTGATGAACCATCTCATGCCACTAGATCAAGGACAAACGTAACTGCATCCCTACCCTTAAGCAGACAAGCATCAACTTCTCAGCCTTCTAGTTCTAGGGTTACTCCAATTCACAACTTTATTAATGAGGATGCTTTTCAGGAAGATGAAGAGCAAGAGGATATTAGGGTTTTTTATGGAGACGGGGAATAAGAGAATTATGATTATGAAGATGATGATTTTTAGCTTTCTAAAGCCCCTTTTAGTCATGACTTTCATTGTTGAGCTAACTCGACATATTTTATAACTTTGTTTGGTATTTGTTTGGTTATTTGAGTGATATTTGCAATTATTTGTTACTAAGTGTGCCTCACGCCTCGGCCTTAGGGATCCTTTGTGCCTCAGGGCGTCTCACGCCTTTGACAACACTGCGTCGAATGACATGGATCAATCCTTAGGTAGCATGTCACGCCTTGATTTGCATGAGCATGATTTTTGATTTTTTCTTTTTTATTTTTATTTTTCTAGTATAAATTCATCTCATGAATTTTTGATTTCAGTAATAATAATTTATTCAACGCTTGAATAAATAATTCATCTTATTAATTCTCTTGATTTCTTAAAGTGCGTAATTAGAGGCTTATTATCATCTCACGAAAATAATTTATTACTATTTAGAAAATTTTAGTTTCACTAAATAAGTTTTACTGTACTCTAAAAATAAATATATTTACTTGTTAAATTCTGTGTAATAGTTTACTCATAATTGATCCCTCTAATACATATCCATAAGAAAAATAACTTAAACTACTATTGTTACTCTTTCTCACTTTGCCTTCTTAATTCTTGACTCACTCTTCTTGAATAATTCACTAATATAGAAAAATACTTATGCATTAATTCCAAATGTCAAACTTATGGAATGCTCTAGCCAAAATCTTTAGAATGAATTCGAATACTTGCTAATCAACTAAGGGGACATTTTACGTTGTACATTCCTAGTAAAAATATCTGGCGCTACTACACTTCATGCAATTACCCCATGAACGTGAAATCCTTGTTAGACATTATAACCTGATCATTTCAACGCATCAAATTAACCAACATTCCATATACGAGTTTAGACTATTTTACAGAGTTAAAGTCGTTGTATGAACAAAAATATATGAGTTGCTTACTTCTGATAGTAGTGCAGAACGAGCAACTCACGTGGTCCCATTCAATGTAACAATCTCATTGTGATGCACCAACATAACATTCTGGATCATTATCCACATAACCAAGATAAGTTATCTAAATGTTATATTCTAGTCCTAGCAGACAAGTAGTCCAAACTCATCATTAACTACGAACAAATTATTAAATAACATTGTAATCTGCTATTAGTCTATCTGTAGCATAATCTTATCATCTACTAAAATAGATATCTCAAATATCATTTAAGGGCTCGTCCATCTCATGGTATGTTTTTTGAAAGAAAATAACATCACATAGATAATAATGAACTCGTAAACATAAAGTCGAAGATAAACAACTTTTATTCAATAATAAAAGTGTTCACATAAATTGAGTTTCCTAGGACACCAAATCTAACAATGTCCCACTTGTCAAAAAACCAATTGACCATATAACGCATTCCCATCTTATCCAAAGAACACTCAAACGACTTTTGAGTCAAAGTCTTTGTGAAAGGATCTGCTAAATTGTTTGTGTTATCTATCTTTAGAATTGCAATCTCCTCTTTCTCCATTATAGTCCTAAATGAGCTGATACTTTCTTTTGATGTGCTTGGACCGATTGTGCTTCCTGGGTTCCTTAGAGTTACCTACCGCACCAGAGTTGTCACAATAAAGGGAAATAGGTGTAAGCCCCTCCTTAATTACCACAAGATCCATAAGGAACTTCCTTAGCCAGCAAGCCTCCTTGGTAGCTCCACAAGTCGCCACATACTCGTTTTCCAAGGTAGAGTCAGCAATGCAAGATTGCTTGACACTCCTACAACTAACAGCTCCACCTCTAAGGGTAAAAATATAACCAAACATCGAACGTTCAGCATCTATATCTGACCAAAAATCTAAGTCAGAATAGCCCACTGGAATCAACTCGTCTCCATGAAAACCTAACATATAATCTCTAGTCCTTTTTAAGTGCTTGAGAATATGCTTTACTGTCATCCAATGCATAAGACCTGGGTTAGACTAACATCTACTCATCATTCCAACAACAAAACAGTTATCAGGTCTAGTACATAACATAGCATACATAAGGCTTCCCATTGCCAAAGCATATGGAATACTCCTCATGAACTCTTTCTCTTGAGGAGATGTCCTAAGACATTGCTTTCAAGAAAGAGGCACTCCATGCCTGAAAGGTAATAAATGCTTCTTAAAGTCTGCCATGTTAAACTTAGATAACACTTTGTCTATATAGGCAGCCTAAGATAGGCATAACGCCTTATTCTTACGATCTTGCAAAAGTTTGATCCCAAGAATATAGCTGGCTTCTCTTAAGTCTTTCATATCAAACTGACTTGACAACCAAATCTTAATAGCTGATAAAACTCCCACATGATTCCCAATGAGTAGAATGTCATCCATATACAATATTAAGAAAGTCACTACTTTCTATATTGTGCTTGTACACTCACGATTTGTCAACGGATTACACAAAACCATAGGACTTTATTGCTTCATTGAATCTTTTATTCCATGAGCTATATGCTTGCTTATGTCCATAAATGGACCTTTTCAGTTTGCATACCATATGCTTTTGATTTTTACCAATGAACCCATCTGGTTACACCGTATAGATGTCTTCATGAAGACTACCATTCAAAAAGGTTGTCTTGACATCCATTTGCCAAATCTCATAATCATAATGAGAAGCAATGGACAAGAGTACCGTAATGAACTTTACATGGCTATTGATGATAAGGTATTGTTATAATTGACACTTTCCTTTTGGGTGTAATCCTTAGTAACCAGTCTTGCCTTGAAGGTCTCTACCTTCCCTTTCACTCCTCTCTTCCTTTTGTAGACCCACTTACATCCAATGGGTTTAATTCTAGGTGAAGCCTCTACAAGATCCCAGACTTGATTAGAATACATAGATTCCATTTCAGCTTTCATTTTTAAGATCCATTGGTCAGCATCCTTGTCCTCGAGAGCCTCATCATAACTAAAAGGATTAGATACATCTTGTTCGACCACTAGGGCCCCAAATAAGAATCTATCGGGTTGCTTGACAATCCTCCCACTATGCCAAGGCTCCAGTTTACCTCGAATTGCCTCAGAATGAACCGCAGGTGTATCCAATGCACTTACTCGGTCTTAAGACAAATCAAACTGTTTAGAAGTAGCATCATTTTTACTTAATTCCTTCAACACTATTTGACTCTTACTGGTCCATTTTAAAATCCTCCTCCAAAAATCTAACATTTTTGCTAACAAATACCTTTTGGCCTGAAGGACTATAGAAAAGACCACCTTTTGTGCCGTAAGGGTGGCCTACAAACATTCTAAACTCCAACTTGTCAGGGCTCTTTTTCAACGCATGTGTTGGACATCCCCAAATATGAAGATATCCTACGCTAGGCATGCGCCCAGTCCACAACTCCACAGGTGTTTTAGGAACTGACTTCGAAGGAGCTAAATTAAGAACATAAGCTGATGTTTCCAAGGCATAACCTTAAAAAGAGATCGGTAAAGTAGAATGACTCATCATGGATCTTATCATCTCTAAAAGCGTCCTATTTCTCGTTTCTACCATGCCATTCTGCTAAGGTTATCCGTCTGATTCTCAATTTCATACTCAACCTCTTTGAACTTTTCAAAAGAGTCAAACTTTTGTCACATCAAGTACACATAATCGTACCTAGAGTAATCATCAATAAAAGTAATGAAATACTTATACCCACCTCTCGCCTGAACATTCATTGGTCCACATACATCTATGTGAACCAGCTCAAGCAAGTCACCAACTCTATTGCCATTACCCTTAAAGATAGACTTAGTCATATTTCCTTTTATGCAGGATTCGCAGACTGGTAGCGACCTCAAGTCTAATGACTATTAATCCTTCATTCACTAGTCTCTGGATCCTACTAGAATTAATATGACCAAAGCGTTGATACCATTTGAAGGCATTATCAATTTTAGGGTTTTTCCTTTTAAGAGGTACATTTAATGTTAGATTCGAACATGCATTCAATAGAGTTTTGAACAAGCCTCAAAATAAACAAACCATCCACAACTAATTGAATATCCATCATCAACTAAACAAGACACAAAAATAAAATTCCTACATGATGCAGGTACATAAACACATTTCTTTAATATTAAAACTTTACTACTAAAAACTAAGCTAATGTCACCCACTCTTAAGACTGAAACGTGTGCTCCGATCTCTTATGGTCGGGTACAGCTCTCCATCATACAGCAACCTGATTAGCTTGAGTTCTTGCAACATATTGCAGAAATGGTTAGTTGAACCTAAGTCCACACACCAGGAACCTGGTGGATTCTCAACTATACATGACTCAATCAGATAAGATATCTCCTTACCTTGTCCTGATGGTTTCTTTGACTTAGCAAGAAGAGTAGCTAAGTACTCAGTGTAGCTCCTCTTCCAGTGGCCATCTTTCCCACAGAAGAAACACTTTCCTCTTAATGGCTTCTTTTTCATTGGATTAGGTGCTACATCAGCAGCTTTGCTCTTATTCTTCTTTCCATACCTTTTCTTTGATGATTTCATGTTCCCCGTACAAGGTGCATGGGTTAAGTGGATAGCCCTGTTAACCCTCATCACCCCCTCGGCTACTTGCAACTCCTTCATTAACTCAGGAAATGGATAATCTTTATTATTCAGTGTATAGTTTAGCCTAAATTAAGTAAAGGACTATGCCAAGGAGCCAAGTATCATGTCCCAACTGTGATTTACTATCAATCTTTGCACAAAGGAACTCTAATTTGTTTATGTAAGCCATCACTTTCAAAACATGTTCTTGAACTGGACTTCCTTCAAACATATTCATGAACATGAGCTTTCTCATTAGCGTCTGTCGGGTTGCTCTATCTTGCCAACCAAACATCATCTTAAGATGTTCATTCATTTCAGCCGTTGTCTTCACCTTAAGCGTCTGATGTTTGAGAACATTAGACATGGACACTAAGATATAATACCTAGTTAAATCATTAGACTTAATCCAGCGCTCATAACATTGACAGTAGTGGCGGCATTATTAGTAGGCAAAGGAGGACAGGGTTTAGCTAATACAAACTTATGTCCCTCGTGAATTAGCACAATATCAAGATTTATTTTCCAGTTCAGGTAATTTGGTCAAGTAAGAAGGTTATCCTTAAGTATAGAATGCAGTGCACCAGCAGTTGTCATGATTACACTTAAAATAAATCATACGAGTCATGCATCTATCTATGAAATTTATTACTTCAAATTATGTAATCATTATTAATCAGGTATCCACTAAACTAAACATAATGAAAGCAATGATGATCCAAACTGCCTCCTCGTTACTCCCCGTCAGCAGGGCCATAAAAAGCTTAGTTTGGTTGAGAACACTTCTTTAGTATTATATTTTCTTGTAAACTCTTACTAAATATTAATAATTTATCATTTTGTCCTTAGTCTCTAAAATAGTAGAATAGGGCTCCTCGGGGAGGCTAATATAGTATTCTAGTAAGTGTAAACCATTACTTGAACATCCATACAGAGTCATGAAATACTTATAACAATTGGATCTATCCCAGTGGAATCATAATTTAAAATTCTCAATTTTAAATCTTTACATGTCTACAAATAAAATCAAACATAACAATGCATATCATGGTAGATATAATCATGAAAAACAATTAAATATGAATTTAAAAGTATTAGTGTTTACACCCTAATTTCAACAGGGCTGGAACGATGCTATTTTTGAGTAAAGTGCCACCTGGTCATCACATGAGGTTATCCTCGAGAGGGCTAGGCCTTTGAGTAGCACATCAACGGCATCTCGAGCCCAGTTCCTTGAAAACATTATTACCCTTGACAAGGGTATCACCCACTCGAGGCTTGAGATGGATGTAGAGTGAAATAAGCTCGAGTTCGAGGGGCTTCCAGGAAAGCCACAAGAATGGTAGTTTCCAAGCTCGAGGAAGTTACTTGGATTGCAATTTCAATTGCTTGGGCCTTAGGCTTAATTCAGAGGAAAGTGGAGCTTCTAGAAGGGATTTCTACTAAAATTATGGACGTGGGCATTTTCCCTCCAAAACTCAAGACATGTTGGTAAAGAATAAGCGCGAAAAAGAAGAACTCAATAGCTAAACGTGGGTGAAGTTGCCATGAAATCAAGAGTAACCGTTATTTTCGTTTTCTATAAATAAAGGACTCGACGTCAGTCCAAAGTAGTACACATATACTCAAGATAAAATTTCTTCAATTTTTTTTGTAGCACCCTTGTGCTCTTTTTCTTAGGAGCAGCGTAACTTAGTTAGGCGTAGCGTAATGTAGATCTTTGTTGTACTTACCTTCATAGTAATGCAGTTCTCGGATTTCAGGTATGACTATCCAGTTTTAATCTATTCCCACAAATCGACAAGTTAAAGATTTGAGGCTTTGGTTTAAGGCTTTGACGGCCAAGGCTTTGTCCCTTAATTGCGTTGGGCTTAACACTATTGTCACTACTCGATAAATCAAGTGAACTTAGGTTCACATTATTGGTTAGGGCTTTGACGGCTAAGGCTTGTCTCTTGATTGTATTGGTCCTAATTTAGTGACCTGAATACGATTTACTCTACCTTAATCTGTCAGACCAAAACTCAATTGAGTTATTATAAGTCAAGGGTGCTAGGCTTGAAAACTTGATTGACTCAGGCTTGTAAGTGGACTGCTGAGCTCTTGGGTTTGCCTCCACCCCAGTTCCTGACTTTTAAGTGTACGAGGAAAGGTGTCTATGAGCCTTGCTCGGTCACTATAATTGCCATTTGAGTTGTGTCCATATCATTTAATTTTCTTTCATAAAAATACGTAAGAAAATTCACAAAGAAAATACTTAACAAAGTCTTCTTAATTGAAACATAAGTAGAACTCAAGGTACAACCGAAGTCAAATACAAATGCAGTTCGTAATTAGACTCACTCCGTAGTCACGGTGGTTCTGTTTTGCACTTTGTTTTGTTTTCACATGTACGATGACTACACACACATCATTCGAAACAAAATAGAGCAAGCCATGAACGGCCTGTTGTCTATAACGAGAGGTGCGGATCGCGCCTCTCCTTCACTCTCGACGCAACATGTGTCGGGCCGTGATTGGCTGAGCTTGTAAAAAAAACCCCTGATGATTTTTTTGTTTGTTTCCCACATGTAAAAATTCATCTTATGAATTTTATTTAATACTTTTCAATTTTATATTCAATCCAATGAATACTGTTTAACAAAATTAAATTTACTATCTCATGAATAAATAATTCATGTCTTGAATTCTTTAATATTTTTCTAATGGTGCAAAATTAGAGGCTTGTGTAGGGACTTCATGGACAATTTAAATCTAGCTCCAAATGGGCTAAAACTCATTATTATCTCATGATAATACTTGATTACCATTTAATAGGACTTAATTCTACTAAATGAAATCATACTGCACTCTAGAGTCAAATTATTTATTCGATAATTTTTAATTTGTAATAATTGAAAGACTAACCCCTCTATATAATATCCATGAGAAGTAATAATTAAAACCACCATCATTATACTTCTCACCGATTCTTTTTAAGTACCTGACTTGCCCTTTTCGAATAATTATATGACACGAGAACATATTCTTCATATCAATTCCAGCGACGAACACTATGAATACTTTGGCCAAAGATTCCGAATTTTTTAAACACTTGTGAATCTACTTAAGGGGAAATCTGTATCTCATAAGAGGCTATAAACTCCATGTTGACTATTTTGTTCCATCTACATTTCATGCAGTCACTCAACGTACGTAGACTATTGGCCGCTTTATAGAACCTCACTTTAAGTACATCAAAGTGGTGAACACTACGTGCACGAGTTTAAGACAATATTAGGATTTAGAGTTATGGCGTAATCACAAAAAACTATTTATTTTTGATAGCAGTCAAGAAATATACAATTCCGGTGGTCTAGCTCAATGTTCTAATCTTATTGATGAGCACTAACTACGATACTTCTGAATCCCTATCCACATGATCTAGACAAGCCATCTAAGGTATCAGTTAGAACTCATCACTGACTATGAACTTACTTTGATAACACGTCACAATTTTTGATTTAAGTCTATCCCTGGTTTAATCTTATTAACCACTTAAACCAAACTATGACATGCTGTATTGGACTACGTCCATCTCATGGAATATTTTTTTAGAAATAATCATATGCATATTTGACTCGTAAACCATAATTAGACGTAAAACAAATAAAATAATTTTATTTATTTATATTTAAATTCAAATAATTGGGTGTTCAGGACAGTGGTTCCAACATGCCCTCCCAGAGGGGTTTATTGAAATCATTCTAGAGAGCATAGCAATCTTAATAGGTCTTTCTCTAGGCGGAGAGGAGCTGCCTCATGATTCTTTCATTTCCAAAGAGGCCGAAGCCTTTGCCTCTTCTTTTTTTTTTGACCAACTTGCTTGGTGGTTATGAGCCCTTTGTCAAGATGTTTTTGTCATAGGGACACATGACTTTGGGCATGGGTCCAGGAAAGAAGAGGCCTACTTTTACTTACTTTGGTGGAACAAGTTTTTCCTTACTAACTCCTCCAATTCAGACCTTAAGTCCCTCAAGACCACGTCAATCAACCTAGCCTTTAGCACTGGTCCTTTGGCTCTGGCACCATTGTTTTTGGACCAAGTATATGGATGCCTTAGGAACATCATTATCAAGAACTATGATGTCCATATAGGAGGATCCTTATGGCCAGTCCGGCTTTGGGCCTAGGCCTATTTTCCTAAGCTCCACCCACAGGCCCTTATGTCCTCACATGTGAGGGGGTCTCATTCTATGGAGAGCAGTTTGCTCATTGGGAGGTCCTTTTACCCCCAGGATGGTCCTTTGACCAAGGCCTTGAGAGGCTTATGTCTCCTCGAGATAAGAAAGGGGCTTAATAGACTCTTTTCAAAGAGAGGAACCTTGGCCTTTGTTGGTTCAAGAAGCTAGACCTTCACCATGATGTCATTATGGACATCAACTCTCAGACCTAGCAGGCAATCTTATGCCCTCAGTATCTCATCTTCTATCACCAGACTTATCTTGGTGCAGAGACTTACAGGCCTTGGCTATTTGCCAGGCAATTTAGAATGGTCCAAGGCATCCCTTTTCCAAGTCTAAGGACCAAAAAGCTTTGGTGGGCTAAAAGGATCCCCATCTAGCTCTCATGTCAAGAGTTTCATGAGCCCAACCAAGATGTAAAATCACTTTATGGGTACCCAGTTGTTTATAGGTACTCCCCATGTGCCACACGCCGTCTTATAGCTTAATTCCAAGTCTATTGGTCTTCTTTGGAGGCCAGAGGCGCCAAGCAATATTTTACACCTTCACTTGAGCTTGTAGGTCCCTACTCAACATAAGGTCAACCAGCCAGCACAATGCAGACTCAACAGAAGGCATTACCAAGTAAACAGCCATTCCTGAAGTATACTTCAGTTTTGTTTCTTATATGGCTTGAACAAAGACTGATCCTTGTTCTTTTGGTAGCTGCAGCTGTTTAAGAAACTCCTAAGAGTGCTAGGACCAGGAGTATCACTAGGATGTTGCTAAAGGAGTCCCCTCCAGAAACCTCTCTACTCGCCCTTGAATTTGGTGGCTCAAAGAAAAGAAAGAAGAGATATGTCCTCTCTACTCTCTCAATCAAAACAGCGTTGCCCCAACTCCCTCGAAACTAGGGTATAAACAGCCGGTGGTTGAGACAAGGGGATCCCTTGGACCCAGGCCTATTTTCCTAAGCTCTACCCACGGGCCCTTATGTCCTCACATGCGAGGGGGTCTCTTGCTATGGAGAGTAGTTTGCTCGTTGTGAGGTCCTTTTAACCCCAGGATGGTCCTTTGACCAATGCCTTGAGAGGCTTATGTCTCCTCGAGATAAGAAAGGGACTTAATAGACTCCTTTCAAAGGGAGGAACCTTGGCCCTTGTTGGTTCAAGAAGCTAGACCTTCACCATGATGTCATTATGGACATCAACTCTCAGGCCTAGCAGGCAATCTTGTGCCCTCAGTATATCATCTTCTATCACCAGACTCATCTTGGTGCATAGGCTTACAAGCCTTGGCTATTTGCCAGGCAATTTAGAATGGTCCAAGGCATCCCTTTTCCAAGTCTAAGGACCAAAAAGCTTTGGTGGGCTAAAAGGATCCCCATCCAGCTCTCATGTCAAGAGTTTCACGAGCCCAACCAAGATGTTAAATCACTTTATGGGTACCCAGTTGTTTATAGGTACTCCCCATGTGCCACACGTCGTTTTATAGCTTAATTCTAAGTCTATTGGTCCTCTTTGGAGGCCAGAGGTGCCAAGCAATATCTTATGCCTTCACTTGAGCTTGTAGGTCCCTACTCGAAAGAAGGTCAGCCAGCCAGCACAAGGTAGACTCCACAAAAGGCATTACCTAGTAAACAGCCATCCCTGAAGTATACTTCAGTTTGTTTCTTATATGGCTTGAACAAAGACTGATCCTTGTTCTTTTTGCAGCTGCAGCTATTTAAGAAACTCCTAAGAGTGCTAGGACTAGGAGATTCACTAGGATGTTAATAGAGGAGTCCCCTTCAGGAACCTCTCTACTTGCCCTTGAATTTGGTGGCTCAAAGAAAAGGAAGAAGAGAGATGTCCTCTCTACTCTCTCTCAATCAAAATAGCATTGCCCCAACTCCCTCGAAACTAGGGTGTAAATAGTCGGGGGTTGAGACAAGGGGATCCCTTGGGCCCAGGCCTATTTTCCTAAGCTCTACCCACAGGCCCTTATGTCCTCACATGTGAGGGGGTCTCTTGCTATGGAGAGCAGTTTGCTCATTGTGAGGTCTTTTTACCCCTAGGATGGTCCTTTAAGTAATGCCTTGAGAGGCTTATGTCTCCTCGAGATAAGAAAGGGGCTTAATAGACTCCTTTCAAAGGGAGGAACCTTGGCCCTTGTTGGTTCAAGAAGTTAAACATTCACCATGATGTCATTATGGACATCAACTCCCAGACCTAGCAAGCAATCTTGTGCCCTCAGTGTCTCATCTTCTATCACTAGACTCATCTTGGTGCAGAGACTTACAGGCCTTGGCTATTTGCCAGGCAATTTAGAATGGTCCAAGGCATCCCTTTTCCAAGTCTAAGGACCAAAAAGCTTTGGTGGGCTAAAAGGATCCCCATCTAGCTCTCATGTCAAGAGTTTCATGAGCCCAACCAAGATGTAAAATCACTTTATGGGTACCCAGTTTTTTATAGGTACTCCCCATTGCCACACGCCGTTTTATAGCTTAATTCCAAGTCTATTGGTCCTCTTTGGAGGCTAGAGGTGCCAAACAATATTTTACGCCTTCACTTGAGCTTGTAGGTCCCTACTAGAGAGAAGGTCAGCCAGCCAACACAAGGCAGACTCCACAGAAGGCATTACCAAGTAAACAGCCATTCCCGAAGTATACTTTAGTTTTTTTTCTTATATGGCTTGAACAAAGACTGTTCTTTTTGTTGCTGCAGCTGTTTAAGAAACTCCTAAGAGTACTTGGACCAAGAGTTTCACTAGGATGTTGCTAGAGGAGTCCCCTCCAGGAACCTCTCCACTAGCCCTTGAATTTAGTGGCTTAACGAAAAGGAAGAAGAGAGATGTCCTCTCTACTCTCTCAATCAAAATAGCGTTGCCCCAACTCCCTCGAAACTAGGCTATAAGCAGCCGGGGTTGAGACAAGGGGATCCCTTGTCTCCTTATTTGGTCATTCTCGTAATGGATGTATTGTCGAGGCTCTTAAAGGAGTTGGTCCAAAATGGAGCCTGGGTTCCATTATGTATTAATAGATTTACACCTCCCTTTTCTCATTTATTTTTTGCCGATGATTGTATTTTACTTTTTGAGAAGTTTTTTGTTATGCCTCTAGGCAAGAAATATTTTTTTTCAAAATCAAGAGCCCTTTTTTTTCTTTTAATGTGGACACCCATATGGGGGCCTCTTTTTTGAATTTTTTGGGGATCCATTCTATAAATCATGAGGATAAATACTTGGGTATCCAATTGTTTTGGGGTAAATCTAAAAGAGGGGCTCTTAATGCCATCCTTGATCGTGTCAAAAATCAACTTAAAAATTGGAGTAATGTTTTGCTCTGTGGACGGAGAGATCCTTATAAAATATGTGCTCTCTCCCATAACGATTTATCTTATGCACTATTTTAAAATACCTAAATGCTTTTGTGTCAAGATCAATAATCTTATAGCTAAGTTATGGTGGAAAGGGGTGCCTGACCAACCTCAATTTGTTCATTAGATGAAGTGGAATAACTTGTCTAGACCAAAGAGGGAAGGAGGGTTGGGGTTTGGAGACTTTCAAGGATTCAACACCTCTTTATTAGGAAAGCAAGCTTCGCGCTTGATCCAGAACCCAGAGCCTTGGTGAACTCAGATAGTTAAGGGCATACGCTTTCCTAAATCTTCCTATCATGAAGCCTCTGTGGGGAATAACCCCTTATGGTGGTGGAGGAGCATACTATTTGGGGGGGGGGGATGACCTTTGCTGGGTCATAGGTGATGGGGGATCCGTGAACATATGGAGGGACAAGTGGATCCCGAGCTTGAATTCCCCTCCTCCTAGACCACATCTGAATCAAGGAGACTCGGAGCTTATTGCTGAGCGCATTAACCATTCTACTAGGAGATGGAACTTAAGTAAGCTGAGTACATATTTTTTCAACAAAATAACTCAAAAAATTAAATGCATTCCCATAGGTGGGTTGGGTGTCCAAGATGTTATTATATGGCAAGGATCAAGAGATGGCTTATATCATATTAAAAAAGGCTATGCAAAGTGGAACACAATTTGTCTTTGTGTCGGTTTCAGGGGGAACCATCTCTTATTTCGTCAGCTAAAAAAGCCATCGCTCAGCTCTGGAATCTTCTCTACTTGCCTATAATGAAAATTTTCATTTGGAGGGCGTGCCATAACGTCATCGCTACCCGTGAGAATTTACATAAGCGTCATTTAATTGAGAATCCCTCGTGCCCTCATTGTGAGGGAGACATAGAGTCAATTGAACAAATAATCTTTTTCTGCCCATATGCTAGAGCTTCATGATTATCATTAGGGCTAGGTTTCTCAGGCTTCCTTCGACGGTGAGATTCTTCATTTTTGGAACTTTATTTTGATGTGGATTTTATTGCTAAATGTGCTTCCTTGGGTTGATTGTTATGGAAGAGTAATCGTGCTATTGTTTTCAAGAGGATCAATCTTAGCCCTGTCCAACTTAGTCTTTGTGCTATTTCTAGAGCCCTTGAAGTGTTGAAAGTGTCATCCCAATCTCCTTTATTTGCTCGGTTGCCACGCCAAGATAGGTGGACTCCACCAGATGGTTCTTTTGTGAAGCTTAATACAGATGCGGCGTGGCGGGAGGGCAGACATTCGGCTTGTACTGCAGTGGCTCAGAATTCAACCAGGTTATTGCTAGGAGGTTGTGTTCTTCCTATGCTACAATTTCTCCTTTGGTGATGGAGGCTTTTCCCATTAGTGGTGCATGCTTCCTAGCTATCAACTCAAGTTGGAAGAAAGTCATCATCGAGTCCGACTGTTTGGAAGTTGTAAATGTTATTAATTTCAAGATTAATCCTCCATGGTCCATCATGTCTATGATTCAAGATATTCGGCGCGCATATGTAACAGAGCAGCTCATTTTTTTTTAGCTCAATCTCATGTTGGTAACGTTTGTAATCATCATTAGTGGCTTGATCCCCCAGTGGACCTTGTTAATATATTTTATCAAGATTTGAATTGAATACGCTAGGCTTTTAGCCCTTGTTGTTGATAAATAAATAAATGACAGGGGCCACAATGGCGTCAATGTGTATACGACTATCAAAGTGGACACCATTTCGAGAATTATTTTTATGTCATTATTTTTTAACCTTTTTTATTTTTGCAATTTCTCGTATATTAACTTATTTATATACTCATTCCCTTTCTTTAGATATAAATTAATCACAAGCTTCTTTTCCCAAATTCACACCAAATAACAATATATGTTTAATTCTTCAATTAATATACTAAGCTCACAATAATGTTCATATTCTTTTCATATGATAAGAAACACCATTTACAATCATGTGTCTCTTATTCGTCCCTATCCTTATTTGAATAATATCTGTCTTTATCCTTCTTTCAATTTACTAGCTATGCCCCCATGCACCTGCATTTCAAATCCAATTGTTCACTTGTTCTCCTCTCGACATCGACGCCTCTAGCATCAATGCCATGTGGACTAGCTCCTTCTGGATAGAGGGCCGATTGCCGGATTCTCTTACCATAATGTTGAAGTATCAATTTACTACCCAAACAGGCTGCTAGACCTTGACTATTACCTAGATTCATCAAGCGTTGACTAGTTTGACCACGAGAGTAGGCCCACAAACAGAAGAAAATAAGCAAATGGTGGGAGAGCATTGAAAAAATGTTATACATTTAACACAAAATGTGTGTGCGCGTGTGTGTATAGCATGAACTTTATCATATATAAAAAATTAATAACATCATATATTTTATTATTGAAACTATTATTTATAGTTTGTTTTTAAAATATCATACTTTAAGTTTTAAATAAATATTTTTTATTTTTAATTATTTGGGTAAATTACATATTAGTACCTTGAGGTTTGGTGTATTAATTTTTTAATCCACATATTTTGTAAATTAATTTTTAGTCCAAAAAGTTACACGTATTTAATAAAATAATCTAAACGATGGTGTAAAATGATATAAAACTTGTCTTTTTTTGGTTTGATTTTACATAGATATTTGGACTATTTTATTAAATAAATATAACTTTTTGGACTGATAAATTATTTCACAAAGTTTGTAGACTAAAAAAATAATATATAAAATCTCAAGGTACTAATATGTAATTTATCCTAATTATTGTTTGTTTTCAATTTCATAGTGGATATAAACATATTAGAATTACCTCAGTTACTACATGAAAATATGAATATTAGATAAAAATTTTTATTATTCGAGAATTTTTCTGAGGAAATTTGAGCATCGATTCCGTTGAAGCACTAAAACTACATTTTCTTCATTTCTTCTAAAATGCTGATTATGTGTGATATGGGTTAAGCTTGAGAGGGAGACGTCACTACTAACTTTTACATGTTTGATATCTTAAACACGGAGGATGGAGACTGGATCTCTGGTATTATATATTATTAGGCAAAAAAAAATTTATTTAAAGATTAAATTGAAAAGATAGACCGCATACTATTTTTCTAGGGTAGTTGCAGTCCCTTTTTTTCCCCTGATTCTTGGTTTTCTTTTTTAATGTGTTTACTTTTACAGACCATATTTAAGATATAATTATTAACTAAAACTGTAAAATAGTCATAGAAGGGCCAGAGTGGAAAGCAATTTCCATGCTTAAAAGTAAATAAGAAAACTAGGAACAAACTGATCCAGTTGTGAGCATGAATAGCAATGACATTCATACGACCCATCAATGTCCATGTATATATATATATAGTGTTTGTTTTGAAAATATTATACATTAATTTATCAATAAATAGTTTGGAATATTTTTTTTTTTTTTTGGATTCTATGCTGGATATGAACAAATCAGAAGTTTCTCATTTCCTCAGGAAAGTATGAATGCGTGATAAAACTGTGTGGTATACATGAATTTTGTGCCAAAATTTGACAGTCGGTTCCTTTGAAGCACGAAAACTCCACTTTCCTTATATGCTTTCTAGTTCTTGACTTAATATTCATGCAACAAATTTCCTCATCCAATATGGAGTGTCCATTATAGATGCATATGCTTGGCAAAAATAAATGATTTTCGAGGATTAGACTAAGCACCTAGAAACACCAAGTTATTTCTATCTTTCCAAATTTGCCAATAAAGTAAAATGAAGTGCACTAGCTCATCACAGCCCCTACTACCTTTTAACCCTCTATGCCTCCGAAGCTAATTAATAACATGATCTAGATTTTAGGACAAAATCTACACTTAGGGCACAGGTTTCGCCCATATGTTCCCCTTGCACATCAGTTCACCGGTGGTCAAGCTATCATTAAACGCTTGGCAAATAAAAAATTTGATCTTCAGACGAATATCCAATAGCTAAATCCAATGAAATTCCCACGATTTCCACTCAGACCAATCTTGATTAGAAGCCAACCAAGCAGCTGATTTGATAGTAAATTGGCCCAACCTAGTAAATCCCTAACACCACTTACCCTCAACTACTTTCTTTGGGATTGACAGTCCAAACATAATCTTGTGAAGGTGAGCAAGTGGAATCCCTATAACTCTTCCCATGTTCCATTTCCCTACTTTAATAAAGTGCCATACCTTAGGATTAGGTTCACAACTGCCTAAAATCCACTAACGGCTTATCATAAGCCTATTTATCAAAACAAAAAGCAACTTGAGCCTCATACCAATTTTCCACCGAAAGCCTTTCTTAAGTAGATACCTAGTAGCGAAAACCTGAAATTGGAGAATTTGATTCCTTTACTTTGACAGCTTAGGAAAATTTCATCTTTAAGATAGTCGCTCTTCACAACTCGCACCCAGATGTTATTCTAATTTTTGATAGCCTTCCAACCTAGCTTGCAGAGAAAAGCCAATTTAATTGCTTCCATTGTATGAAGTCCTAGCCCCATGCACCTTTTGGCTTACATACCTTACCATAGGTTCCCAAATTCACTCCCTTACCTACTCCATTTTTCTAAAAGAAATTTCTGTTCAAGCTGTCCCAATTATGAAAAACTTTCTTCGATAAATGAAAACACTGCATAATATGGCTATGAGTGGACTCTAATGAGGATTGAATCAAAGTTGCATGACCCGCCTTAAAGAGAAACTATATCCTTCGTTTGCTAACTTGGTGTTAATCTATCAGCCATATTATTTGCCACTTAAGATATAAATCTCCCTTGATTAAAGAAACGTCCCAAATATTTACCCAAAATCTGAGACCGAGGCACACTGAAAAAATAACTAATTCTCTATCTCAAAGTTCTTTGAGTATTCGACGAAAAAATAACCGACAAATTCTCAAGATTCACTAGCTAGCCATAACCCTTACAACAAAGTTGGATAAGTATTCTAATGCCTCATGATGGAAACCATCCGAGCATCAAAAAAGAAGACAATCATAAGTAAAGAAAAGACATGGAATTATAGCAGCCCTCAAGCAATTTTGACACCAATACCAGACTTCTTAATATTGCCCTACACTTGGAGTCTTTAGGCAAAATCCTCTAAGCACAAGATGAACATGTATAAAGAAGGGGATCTCTTTGCCTAAGACCTTTGCTTGGCTTAAACCAACCCATAGGAGAATCATTAATGAGGACATAAAAAGACAATGAAGTCACACAATCCATCACCTAGTTCAGCCATTCAAGGTCAAAGCCTAACATGACTTTATGAAGAAAACTCCAATCTACTCTATCATAAGCCTTCTCATCATCAAGTTTCATCTCCATCCATCCATACTTTCCTTCTTCCCTTCGTAAAGGCGTTAGGTTATAAGAAAATTATCCTAAATGAATCAACCTTGGACAAAAGCCCTGTGCCACAGTCTAATTAGTTTTCCCATGATAGGTTTTAGCCGACTTACGACAACCTTATACAAGACAGTACAAAGGCTAATAGGCCTAAACTATTTGATTGTATAGAAAGAGTTAGTTTAAGAAAAAGAGTAATGAATGTATAGTTGTGATCCCTAAGAATGCGATCACCCTTCAATATAGTTTTGATAGTCTCACCCACATCATTGTGTAAAATTCCCCAATACTTCTGGGAAAAAAAGGTGCAAAGAACTCATTAGGGCCTGGGCTTTATATGGAAGATAAGATGCTCCAACGACTTAATCATTGCCATTGACACTCGAGGACTAAAACCCTCTCCTGATTTCCTAGATAAAAGGTCTACAATACCCTGTTGATCTATGGTAGACTTTCCAATTTCATTTCTTAGCTTAAGAATACTTCTGTGTTTTCTCTTGAAAGAGACCATTAATTGAAAGAATATAGAGTTACGATCTCCTTTCTTGAGCCATTCCTTTCAACAGTAATTAGCCCAAAACCTATGGTGAAACATTAGGATCTTCTTGTGCTGCAAAGTCAACTGCCAAAGCTTATTATTCAAATCTTTGTGGTATGGATTATTTATCAGTTTCTCTTGGACATCCCTAATCTTAGCCTCATTGCTTTTAAGATTTGCATAACTAGTATCTTTCATGAGTGATGGTTGTCATTTCAATTCATTCTTCACCATCTTAAGTTTTTGAACGATTTCAAACGTTCTCGAGCCATGAATTTTAGTGGCCCAAACTTTCTCAATAAGAGCATGACTAATATTATAATTTACCCACTCTGCCATAAACCAAAATGGTCTCAGCTCAAAGTTTTCTGCAGGATCTATACAAAGGACAATGGGGCAATTGTTGGAGATAGATGCATAACCATTCTCGACAACATAATGAGGGAAGGCATGAGTCTAGCTTAAATCCATAATGGCTCTTTCAAGCTTTTCCTAAACTAGGGACCCGCTAAGTTCACTATGCCAAGTGAGCTTGAAGTCGCTCCATGGGATGTCTACCATACCAAAGTGACGATGGAATCACTAAATCTCTGAATCCTATCATCAACAACCCTACTCTCTCCTATTTTATTCAACAGGCATAGGAGTTCACTAAAATCCCCAATCAGACACCATGGTTACAAATCGACCTTCCCCACTAAGAAAGGTTATTCCAAAATACAGCTTTCTCCTCCTTCTTAGTGGGAGTAAAACCCACACATAAGGAGAAGGACACGCCCATAAATTTTCCACGAAATTCAATTGCGCTAACTTACTATCAATAAAGTTCATGGTAACATCACATCTAGACTTACACCACATGATCCAAAGACCACCTATGAAGTTAATCGACGAAGCATATCGACCCTCATAAAATCCCTGGACATGAAGAAAGGACATCAATCCTAGGCTGGGAGTCCATTGTTTTAAGAATTGCCACCATATCATGATTGAACATTTTCACAAGACCCAAAAGCTCGTGTTGAGCTATGGGCCGAGCCAAGCCCCTAGTATTCCAACAAAAGATTTTCATTGAACAAGATTTTCGAGAACAAGCACAAGTCAATGTTGGGTTGACAGACAATTCCCAAAGGGGAGCACCAGCCAACCAATGGTCATCATGCCTGTAGGATAAAACAAGAGTTAGATCCGACTTAGTCTATGGATGCTCGAGAGCATCGCATCCAAGAGCTCCATGGAGCTTGTTCTAAGAAGCCCAAGAGAGATCAAAATTTCCCCCCCTGATAATGTAAACTTCGAGACCTCCTTTGTAATTGCCCCTTATGAGAGAGGTCAAGTTAAGGAAGGAGCAGTGGCTCGTACATTCATATCTCCAATTTCTGCAAGCATTAGACACTATGACACCCTTTTTCTTTTCAATAAAACCCTAGAAATACTTTTTTAAGGTAGCAATATAATGAAGATCCTCAAAAAACCCTGCAATTCAAAGAAAACTTCAAATACAATACTTAAACCATTTAAAGGATACAACTTCCTCAAGGGAAAACAAAATTTATAATCTTGGCCCTAGGAACAATAATAAGCTAATGCAAACAATTCATTTAATGTAAACTGTTGTGTTTAATTATTTATTTATTAACTAATAACTAACATTTGTCAATCATGTGATGGTATTAGCTATCTGATATTGGGGTATACGAGCAAAGCTGAGCTCGAGTTCATCAAGCTCGAGGTTCGACTTGTCTACATTTAACTTTGCTCAGGGTTTGCTTGAAGTTCGCTGAGCCTGAAAACTTAAGCTCAAACTTTGCTTGAGCCGACTTGACTCAGTTGAGCTAGAATCTAACTTGACAAGTGTTAAATGAAATTTTCCTTAATTAAACTCATTTAAGCTTGACGTGAACACATTTGTGGTGGTTTAGGATTTAGCTCAGCTAACTTAGCTCCTGTTTAGCAACGGAGGTAAAGAGGGGGGGGGGGGGGGGGTAAGGGTAATGAAAGGTAAATTTATACCACTATTTGGCAAAACTTTTTAAAGGTAATAGAGGGTAATCGAGGGGGAGGGGGTAAAAACTTACCCCCTATTACCCTTCATTACCCTATTACCAGGGGGTTAACCCCTAAATTGAGAGGTAAAGGTGAGTAGGGTAGTTTTTAAAAAAAATTTAGATAATTTTACCTTTATTTAATTATAATTTTTTTTATTCTTACCTCTTTATCTAATTGTGAAACAAGGGTGATTCATTTACCATTCTTTACCCTTACCCCTCTTAATTTGATATATTAAAAAAAGGGTAGGATCTTACCTTATCCTTTTTCTCTTTATCCATTTTTACCCAATTGTCAAACCATCTTATTAGACTTAATTTCACATATTTAAACTACTAAATTATATTAAAATTCATTTGAATTTACAAACCTATGTATTTTGAACTTACTAAACTCAAGTCCAACTCATTAAATCAAATGAATCAATCCCTTGAAATTCAAACCATTTAGTTATAA
Source organism: Simmondsia chinensis (assembly GCA_018398585.1). NCBI lineage: Eukaryota > Viridiplantae > Streptophyta > Magnoliopsida > Caryophyllales > Simmondsiaceae > Simmondsia > Simmondsia chinensis. The sequence goes on along the minus strand of JAGTTD010000023.1, from coordinate 9,484,797 downwards.
ACCAACTTGACTCATTTATACCGTAAAACATCGAAATTGCCATACGAGACGTAAAACATAGAGGATAAGGGCAAATTCTTTGAAAGACAACATTAAAAAAAAAAAAAAATTTTTTTTCAATCAAAAAGCAATCGAATTAATCTTTAGCCGCTTAACAATTTGGCACGAAAATTTGAACCCAGAATTTCGCAGCCCGCCTTGCACCAATTAGAATTTTGCACAAATCCCCCCCCAAAAATTCATTTCTCCGCTGCAATCACAAGCTTTCCCCGCTGTTTCTCCCTTCGAATCAAATTTTTTTTCCCCAGATTTGCAGATTCCTTTTTCAATTTGACCGATTTCTAGGGTTTTAGTCCCGTTCTCTACAGTTTCACCCTAGGGTTTTACTTGTTAATGGCGAGTGAAGAGAAGAAGCAGGAGAAGGAAGACCCAGCTGAAGTAGCAGAGAAGGGTGAGGAGAAGGTCAAAGAGGAGGAAAAGAGTGAGCCCAAAGAGGGAGAAAATGAGAAGGAATTGAAGGAAGAAGCTGAAGAGAAAGGTGAAGAAGGAGAAGAAGAGGAGGAAGATGGAGAAGGAGAAGAAGAAGAAGAGGAGGAAAAAGGGGATGAAGAAGAGGATGAGAGAGAATCAAATAAGAAGAGGAAGAGAGAAAAAAAGGGTGTTTCAATGGAAAGCGCAACACCAAATGAGAGGCCAACTAGGGAGAGGAAAGCTGTTGAGAGATACTCAATTGCTTCGCCAGCTTCAAGGTCCTCCAGCAAACCCTTGTCCATTATCAAGGTATAAGCTTGGAAATTCATGTGGGTTTGTTGTTTTCATGTGGGTTCGGAAACGGCTTCGCTATAAGGTAGTACTTTGTAGGGGTAAGGCTGAGTACATTTTACCCTCTTAGACCCTGCCTTGGCGGGAGCCTCTTTGAGGCATTGTTTGGTTGTTGTTGTAAGCCTGAAATTTCATTTGGTTTATTATTTTCATGCTTGGTTAATTATGTTCATGTGGGTTTGGAAACAACGTCTCTATAAGGTAGCACTTTTTAAGGGTAAGGACGCCTACATCTTAACCTCTCAAAACCCTATCTTGGTGAGAGCCTCTTTGACATACTGGATAGTTGTGGTTGGTTTGTATTAAAAATGGGTTCTTTGTGCTAAATCTATCAAAAGAGGTTGAAAAGGTTGTGTTCTGTTCTTGGAAAGTGGTTTGATTTTGTAGTTCTGTTGTTGGATTTGCAGGGTAGTGGTACGCTGCTGAAGGACATTCCAAATGGTATGTTTCATTTGAACTCTGTTGATTAATAGAGTTGCTCTGTTGCCACATTCAGCTTCTTAGTTTGGAGAATGAATTGGGTGTGTGGAATAGATTCTTGCAATATACTATGTATGAGCTGTTTTCTGTTAACTGTGCAATGAATCTGTTAACCAGGGGAAGTAAGCCCATAAACTGAGTTGGATAATGTGTGGGCTTTCCGGATGAGCTTTTGGGCTTGGGTTGGTATATAATCTGTACTCGGGATAGAATGAATAAGTTTCAAGTTGTACTTCTGTGCAGCAAGTTGAAGGATGATGCCATAGAGAATAGTTACTGCTGTGAACTTTGTAAGTGAAGGCTCTGATTATAGTTGTATTATTGCCATGTCTAGTGAAACTAACAAGCTTCAAAATTTAGTTTTGGGGGGGGGGGGGGGGGGGGGGGTGTTTAGTACAGGTTGTTCTGTGCCAACCTTTATCCCTTTTCTTGTCTTGTTGAGTATGCTTGGTGATTACCCAAATGCTTCATATTTAATGGTTGAGAAAAATTAAATGATACCGGTCTGTGGGCTGTTTATGATTTTTCATCCTCTTCATCTTGTCTATTCCCAAACCTACCCCAACCAATAATCATCCCCCCAGTAATAGATCCATCATCTACCAACAGTCTGCCACCAGCGAACATTACACATAATTCATTGTTGGTTGACTGTCATTTTTGAATGCCATTGGTTTTCATCAATGGTTAAATGAAGCCAGTGTATTTTGCTTGTGTCTTTTTTTCTGTGTCTGAAAACTGTGTGGACGTACTATACAGGCTGTGGAAGTTACTGTTAAGGAACAATAACTTCTGGTTTGTGGCTGGAGGAGTGATCTACTCTTTAGTCCAGGCACAAAAGTCCTGCTGCAACTAGGCCTGTTAGTCTGAGGGAATAACTTCACCAAGGTGTGTTGAGATGTAATTACAGTTGGGCTTTACTTTATTCTATTGAGTTTCTTTTAATAAGATTGGGTGATTGGAAGTGGAGGGCTTATGATTAAGAGGGTTGGCCAATTTCAGTGCCTTTTGGCACAAGCTGGAAGAGAGAGACGCATTTGACTGCACATCCAGCGATGTTATAGGATTATATTTTCAGAGGGCAATCTTTAACAAGAGGAAGTGATGATGTCTTTTGTTATTGAATCAAATTGTAGTTTATGGTTGTCACACGGACATGAATTGATCACTCTGGTTAACATAAGTTGCTTTAAGCTTTATATGTACAAAAGTTTGTGTGAAAAGCCATGCATCATTTAGCCTTAGAACTCCTTTGATAATTTTTACTTGTAACCAATTTAAGTATGTTATAATATAAAACATAATACCAAATGGTAGAAAACTACTATTGTACAGATACTAATCATGTACTGCGTTACATAATGGTTCTTTCACTCTATTTTAGACGTTCTAAACCGCTGCATATGGAGGAGATGTTGGGGATCCAAATTGCACAGAAATTGTGTAATTTCTTGTTTTCACATTGCCAAGTTTACTCTGCTCCTTCCATCTGTTGCTTTAATGGAAAATACCCCTACCATAAAATGATAAAAATTTATGTTATTAGTTGATTTGGGAGCTTTTCTCACATGGCCTTAGCTGATTTGCAGGGGGATTGGATTGGAGAGCTTTATATTATTATTCACCATTTTCTATCGTTGCATATTTGTAGTTTTGAGGACATCTTGTCCTTAACTATTTGTACCTTCTTTCTCTTCTAAAATATTTTTTTTTTCCTCCAAAAAAATGATAAATTTATTTACAGTAAGATCCATGTGTATAACAGATTTCGAGAAGTTATATTATCCTGTTTGTTTTTCTCTTTACAGAGTAGATTTTAGATGTTAATGCTTATTAGTGCTGGTGTATCATTGTTTGCCCAGTTAGTTTCTAGAATTATACTTGCCCGACTTATGTTGGCATTGTGTTCAATTTGATTCATGATTTGGATGTCATATATCATTAGCCTTCATTACTTTAATAGTTTGCTTGTTCAACTAACCCTTTGTATAATAAGATGATTAAATAATTCAAAAACCTACATGGCCTTCACAAGTCCATCTGAGGTTTAACGCCATGGAGAACGTTTAAGCTCCAATATTGCTTTTTTGATTGAACATTCTCCTCAGAATTGAGACAATTTTTTAAGAATCTGAACATTTGTTTTATGTCCACATTGATGAAAAAAGGGAATTATCAAAACAAGACTAATGGAATATGAAAAGCTAAGTTTATGGCCTTCCCCTTGGGTGTTTGTTTAGCAGGTGGTATGGGTTGGATAACTTAAGACCTACATTGTTTAGTACATAATCATATGATTACTTAAACCTGCTTCTGTAGCGGGTAGGCATGTATTGGATTAAGTACTGCATGATACTATTCCATTGGTTATATCTTTTCCTACTTCTTGGTGCAAAAGGTTCAAAATTTTATGCTTCTTTCCCCTCAAAACATTTTTTTTTCATTTTATCAGCTATTTGGTGGCACAATACAGTATTTACTGTCAGTTTTTTTCCGCTAGATTCTGAATTTGGACTATTTTACGTATGAACCAGTAAATACTTCCATGGACTATTGTGATTGTATGATTTTCTTCTTTTTTTGGCTGCTTGAATGAATGCTCTGACACTCGGTAGAGTTTAGAACAATTTTAATGCAGCACTAAAATACATTTCAACTATGTTGTTTGTTGTTCTCTTGTATATTCAGTCTTTGGATTGTTAGTATTTCGCTTTTGGTTTCTTATTACTGAAGGACCACTTGTATTTTGTGGTTTCTGTTTTCTGATCTCTATGATGTTTCAGTGGCCTTCAAGTTGTCAAAGAGAAAACCTGATGATAACTTGCAATTACTTCATACAATTCTTTTTGGAAAGAAAGCAAAGGTGTGCTTCTATCTCCTCGTCTCAACCCATGCACAACACCACCACCGCAGCAAAATAAAGGACGCGTTTTGGCGATGCTTTATATTTCAGTTTGACCTTCTCTTTGTGTTGTTTGTGTCTCATATGTATGGGCATGTTATGATAAGATTATAATCTTCATGCCCCATTCTGCAGGCACATAATTTAAAAAGAGATATAGGCCAGTTCTCAGGATTTGTATGGATTGAGAATGAGGTAAATTGTTACATGTTGTGCCAGAATCTTAATCTTTCTTTGGATTGATTTAATTCATCAAATGTTATTAGCTTGCATGAGATGTCTGAGCCATTATCCTTCTCAACTTTCGATTGGAAAATAATAATTTCCTTATCTATCACATATTTTGTCATTCTTAAATCAAATACCAAAGGTGAAGAATTCCTGCAGCACTCATTGTACCACTAGGTTGTTCAAATTTAGAAATAATAGTCAACTTTTTCTGGAGATGATATGCTTACAAAACCAGGCTTGAAATCATTTAGTAAACCTAAGCTTGGCTTATGCTAATCCTTGCACAAGGTTTACAGTTGTAGATATTATTATTTTTGGTATTAGCTTTTATTTTCAAGTATGAATATTTCTGCTGTGTTCTATTGTCTTTCATATTTCATGGTTTAACCTTTTGTTATTTACATTGCTGCATGGTATCTTGGCTCCTTTTCTTTGGAAAAATCTGCCTATTCTGGATTCTAAATTGTACAAGTTCTTCATGCAAATGCATAATAACAAGCAATCTTCATATTTTTTGTACATATTTATGTCCATTTTAGAATGATATTGATGTATCTCATCTTTGCAAAATCTCCCAATGTGGGGAGTTTTGCTGTGGCTGTTGCTTTATGTGCGTACCTTGGTTACCAAACTGCAATAAAAGCATGTTGTCTGTCAAAGAACTAGAATATACTTGAGTTTACCTTTTGATTGATAGCAACTTCTATTCGCCCTTCCACAGGAAAAGCAAAGGGCTAAAATAAAGGATAAGCTTGACAAATGTGTGAAAGAAAAGCTGTTGGATTTCTGTGATGTGCTTAACATTCCAATTAGCCGAGCTGTTAGTAAAAAGGTGGTTACTTATGGACTATGTTTTCTGTTCTTTTGTTTGTGCCGTGTAATAATCACGTTATGCACTAACAATGTTTCAGGAAGATCTCTCTGCGAAGTTGTTGGAATTTTTGCAATCTCCACATGCTACAACTGATGTTTTGCTTGCTGAGAAGGAACAGGTTTGGTGGTGGCCCCTTTATTTTTTTTAATTTCCTCATTCCAGTGGAATCATTTTCTTATTGTAATAGGTAATTTTGTTACATGTGTTTTTACAGAAAGTGAAGCAGCAAAAGAAAAAGGCTACACCTAGGAAAAGCCCTAGTTCAAAAGTGTCATCTGCTGGAAAATCTACCGAGGTTTGTGTGGTCAACGCAATGATTTATTTATGAAGTGTGTGTGCACATTTTCTGTGATTCTGGTGGTAATTTTGTGAAGGCATGGTCATACCATTTCTTATCCTTTTGCCCAGGAAGAAGAGTGCACTAGTCTATGAAAAAACATTGGTCTTGATTTGGTTCTATTAAGTCAGCTTGTACCATTGATTTTGTAGGTTGTCCCCTGGTTGTAGTTTGTGCCAGAATCTAGCACCGCCAACTTGTCATTACAGGTTACAACAACTTAAAAGATTGTATTTGAAATCTTCATTTTCTTTTGGAATTTTTATTGGGAAATCTCTGTTAGCATTGGTCAAATAGAGGGTATGGATTGCAGTACCTTCTTTTTTCATGTGAGTTTCATCTGTTCCAAGTATAATTGTCTTGCTTCCCATTTGTGGATGGCAAAAAAAGTTCCATTTCAAATTACAGAAGCATCTAGTTGTAATTTTTGTACACCAACCCGTAACCATGAATCAACCTCTTCCATTTCATCACTTTGCCACCCTTATATCACTAAAATAGATGGTTAATTGCGTGAGTTTCTTCCCCCCCCCCCCCCCCCCCTATACATGAGGAAGATTTTCTGGCTAACACTAGTATTCCTAGTCTTATATGACTGCCTCTTTAGTGTACTTGATATGGTTGGGAGCTGTTTTATTTGCCTATTATTTTCCTTTCCTTGCTTTATGCTTTCATTATGCCTGCCTTGTGCCGCGTTTTGGCTCCTATGCTTTTATACTTTCATGCTTTCATGTTTCTTAGGTTGGGGGTCTTTAGACACAGCCTCCCGGATAAGGCTGCGTACGTCCCACCCTTTTAGACCCTGCTTATGTGGGAGCCTTTGAGGCACTAGGTTTGTTGTTGTTGATACATGAGGATAATTGAAACCAGGACATTCTATGTGTTATGTAGTATATTCTTTTATAAAAGGTCATTACATTTCTTTTGTTTAATTACTGAAGGGTTCATTTACTAGGCACTAAGGCACCGGATCCCATTAGAACTCCAAAGTTAAGCGTGCTTGGGCGAGAGTAGTACCAGGATGAGTGACCTCCTGGGAAGTCCTCATGTTGCCAACCCTATAAGGTTGGGGGTTCTCGGAAACAGCCTCTCGGCAGGGTTACACCCTGAAAGGGTAAGGCTGTGTACATCCATCTCTCCCAGACCCCGCTTATGCGGGAGCCTTTGAGGCACTGGGTCTGCTGCTGCTGCTGTTGTTGTTTGTTTAATTACTGGAAAGTTCTCATGCAATTAATGTTACATAAGATCAAGAATTAAGAAAGGGAATCAAGTTAATTTGACTTGAATTGATACTCACGGTGACTTTTCTGCCAAGGATTGACTATATTCTTTCATTGAGGGGTTGGCAGGTGCACGGGTGCTCTGATTTATTATTGTTTACCTAGGATTACAAGAAGCTGTTTCCATGTTAAGATCTGGGTCCTTCCTCAGCCATTGTGCTAGAGCCATGCTTGTGGCTTATGCGTTAACAAATATTTTCTGTATTCTCTAGTTGCAGGATGCATGAATTCTCTTACTGTTTCCCCGCTTCATTATGACCAAGTTTTGTCTTTCTATGCTTGCTCTTCATGTAATGTGAGTTGAAGTTTTTTGAATCCTCAATGCTTGAGGGATCTTTTAGTAAATTCTGTTCACTGAACTGTCTTGTCTTCCTCTGCTACCAGAAAACTGAAGTTGGTGGAAAACGAAAACGAACCTCCAATAGTGAGGAAGGCAATGAAACTGGTGATGAAGATGAACCATCGGATGTCAAATCTGAATCTGCAAGGGAAGGTGATGATGATGCTGTACAGAAGGAAGAGAGTGATAAGGAGACTAAAGAGAGTGATAAGGAGGAGACTAAGTCTGAGGAGGAAGAGGAAGAAGAAACCAAAGAACCCAAAACTCAAAAGAAAGTGTCCAAGGATGGTTCTAGGAGTAAAAGCAGGAAGATCTCTACAGATGAAAAGAAGAGTGGCTCTGAGAAATCTACAAAAAGCGCAGAAAAATCTAGTAAGAAGACAGCCGGTTCGAGTAAAAAAACTGATGCCAAGGCATTGGCTTCACGTTCTAAGGCAAAGGGGTCTGCTAGTAAAAAGCAGAAGGTTGAAAAGGAGGAGACACCAAAGGAGAAGTCTACACCTACGGAAACAAAGACTACGAGCAAGAAGCAAGCTGGCAAGTCAGCACAGAAGTCTACAACCAAAGAGCAAGGTGGGTTGTTATCTTGTCACCTGTGAGTTTGTAATTGAGAATTTGCCTTTGGGTTTTTAGATTTCGAATGTTGTATGCTTGAATCTGGGTTTCCGGGTACATGTTGAATTCATGAACGTGCTTGACCTAGTTCTGGCCTCATGAGATTGCTGAATAGTTTGTTGCTGTGAGATTATATAAAGAGATTATTAATTATGTGTGTTTCATGTTCTAGGAAAAGGCAAAGCAAGCGGAAAGGCTAAAGCAGAACCCACCAGAGAACAGATACATGCTGTTGTAGTAGATATTTTGAAAGAAGTGGACTTCAATACTGTAAGTGACACGTATTATCTGATCTTGCATGTTTCATGCTTTTTGATATTCTTGTGTTATCTACTAAATCTTTAACTTTGGAAATGCAGGCAACTTTGTCTGATATAATCCGGCAGCTTGGTATGGCACACATCAGCTTCTTTTGTTTTCCTCTTTTATTATAACCTAGCTTTAGGAGTGGCGAACTTGTTTTGTGTTGCTTTGTTCATGTCCTCATTTTATGAGGGGTTCCAGTAAAGGCATCGACACGAATCTAACCCATTTATAAAATGGCTTATGAAGCCCTAACTTTAATACAACCCAACTAGTAAACGAGTGGCTTATATATGGGTGGCTAGTTTGCCATTTAACATGATGTCAATAATATGCCGTTATGGTTTACAATAAAATGAATACATGTCATACTCAGTTATTCTAGATAGACATCAAATTAACATTACTAGACATACCTCAAATCAGCATAGGCTACAACAGCATAAATTTGATAGTAGTACACAACTTAAATAATTAATATAACTCGACATAACTACATAATGGGTTAAGTTGTTGGAAACATGTTTGTTCCTACCTGAACCCGAACTCAATTGAATTACTTAAATGGGTTAAATGTGTCAATCTAAATTCAACTTACTCCAAGAATCCCAAAACATGCTATCTTCATGTCTTATTCTGTCGTGTAAGACTTTGCTACCCTGCTTAGAATTCTCTCCAGTCGGTTCATTTTCTTTTATCTGGGGTGTGGGACCCTCATCAAACACTTCATTGCTTTTAGGGAAAAGTAATATCTCTGCACAGTAGGCTCCTGTAAATGTACATCAATAGGTATCGTGAACTTGTGCATACTTAATATGAAGTGCAAGTCAATATCCTAAAAGACCAATCATTTCAAGTCTAAACGTGGAGGAACAAATGCAAGAATTTTAACATAAGAGGAATATTTATACTTTTGGATGTTAGTCGATGTTAGTATTGCTAATAGCAAAACACTGAGAAGTATATAAGCGTTTGGTGAAATACAAACTCATGATCTGCTGCACGCTTGCTCTGTCTCAATCTGATCACATTATTTTTGTAGGTCTGTTTGATTGCACAGAAATGAACCTAATATATTTCTGGCATTTATTCAGCCAACTCTGAGTAATATGACTTCTCTACTGTGAATAAGGACTTAAGTTTGCTCTGTGTGGCCAGTAGAACTGGTTGAAATAAATTTTTCTTGCGTCTTGACTGTCCTAGGGGTCAGGTTCAAGTTGCCTTCTCCTCTCCATGGTATTGTGCCAATTGATGAACATAGAACCTCATATATCTGACACTCGAGAAAGTCCATTTTTGAGCTACCTGACACAGCTGAAGGGAATTGTGCCAATTGATGAATACAGAACCTCATATATCTTTTAAGGAAGCTCACTGTTCACTACACTCAGTATTCTCTCTAAAAAAACCATTTCTTCTTGTTGCATCTTGATAGTCCCGCAGGCCACAAAAATCTTGCACTCTATTTTTGTCATTGTTAGTGGTGCAAATCATCCGAGATTTCAGGCTCGAAGCTCGCTGTCCTGAAGACCATGGGCTGAAGCTTGGTGTGTCATGTGTTTAGTAGTTTGAAAGTTGTATGTTTACTCGACCCTTGCGGAACTTGTGGTCACACGTTCCTTGCTTGCTTCAATCCTAGCTAGATTCGAGTTTTCCTCCCGGGGAAGAAAGGTAAATGCATTTTTCTTGAATGAATACCCGGGCAAAGGAAGAAGCCTTAGAGGCTCCGCCTGATCAAACCTGAACTTGGCCCATCCTGTAGTCAAGCTTAGGTCACCATGAGCTCGAGAAAAGGCTCTTCTTGCTTCATGTTGCCCTCGGCTCGTTTGAGATGGATTGGCTTGGTTCAGCCCAAGCTTGGGGCTGTGTATGGACTTGGGCTTGGACACGCAATATGTATATATTTTGTTAATAGACTCTCATTTAGGCTCGTGAACTCACAAACCCCAGCTTCACAGGTTCAGATTCAATTTGAGCTTAATAAGCATTATACGAACTTCTGACCATTCCTCATGTTGTTGCACTTGCAAAATATAGGCATGCTCAGAGAAATTGGAATTGAACCTAAGGAAAGTGTTCTTCTGATCTGATCCAATTTGAATCAAAATTTTGAAATATCTCGATTTTTGTTTGCAGCTGGTGTAGTCCGACATACAAATTAAATGTGCATCAAGTGTTACCTAATGCTAGTTTCGTTCTATTAATATTGTATGCTCCATCACGGGGGGCATCTGACACTATTGTAACTTCGTCTCCCCATTTTGTTTTAACGCACCCATGTTAGATAAGGATTCTTGGATGATGTTGACGTTTTGACACCTTGAATTATACTAGAATCTTAGAAAATAGCTGCATTTAACTTCTATTGGATACACATGACATGAGATATCATCTTTTGTTTTCATGGGTGTCTCCCTCTCTAATTGACTGTCCAATGGTTTCTTAGGCACCCACTTTGGCCTGGATCTGATGCACAGAAAGGGAGAGGTGAAAGAGATAATTACAGAAGTAATCAATAACATGTCTGATGCTGAAGATGACGAGGAAGAAGATGATAGTGATGAGTCCGAGGATGAGAAAAAGGACTGAGACCACCAATGATGATCGTTTTCTAGAGAATCTTGTTTAATCGATGGATATAACTTTCATACAGGCTCATACAAAGCTGGTATGTCTGTACCATAGACATTTGTCTTCTGTTAATGTTGAACCCTTTATTAGGTTAAATCTAACTAGTTGTTTCTTGGATTTGAATTTCATATTCTTGTAGGTGAGAATCTTCTCTGTTCATGTACTTGAAAGTATAATAGAGTTTTTTTATTGGATTTTTGTGTAGTCAGTTTTCTTTGTTGTTTCCATTTGCAATGAGAAAGATTGCTTTCTTGTGCTAATAAACTATGTACTGAGTTGGATAACTTTGGGCTTATTTGATATTGTTTTCGTTCAGTTTTTGGCTTTTTAGAAACTAAACATCATTTTTTTTTTTTTTGAACATGAACTAAACATCATATTTAGAACCAAGATTTTTGGCTTTTAGTTTTATGTTTTCGGTTTTTTCCTAGTTTGGCTGAGAAAACTAAATATAGAAAACCAAAAATTAGGAAAAATTAGTTTGAAATTCTAATTAGCTCTTAAGAACCAAAAGCTACTAATAGGAAAAGATGCCAAACAAACTCTTCACTATTTAGCATTCAATGTTCCCTTTTGACAGCATTTTGAAAGGTTTGTTACTGAAGATTTGTGTAGGGTAACTATTATGTCTCAACTCAGAAGTGGCCCGAGTTTGAACATCATCACCACTTTCCCCTTGTAAAATGCCTTAATTTACTCGATTTTTAAAGGAAAAAGCTAAGCTTGTGGTAATTCGTCTGTTTCTTCTGCAAAGTGTTCGTGCATATTTTTGGGGCTTTGGGTGGACTACACTGGATGCTTGTGTTACCTTCAGATATGGCCAATACCGCGTTATTTATGCAATTGATCTTTAATGGTTTTAAGTTTATCTAAAATGGTTTTTTAAAAAAAAAAAAATTAAAAAGACAGTCCTTCGTATTCTATGTGATAAAATTGGCCTCTTGTCTTTTAATTTTTATCTAGTGTTAGTCGTTGGATGGGAGATCAATTTTCTCATAAATAAAACATGAGGCTCAATTTTGATTAAAAAAAAAGGATTTATTTGAACAATTTTACAAATTGTAGGTTTGAAAGTGGTGAAAATTTCAAAAATGTCAGATGTTCGCAGCATTGAATAGGGATGCACATTGGTCCAAGATTGGACCGAATCGGACCGGATCGAAGATCAAAGTACATCAAATCATGAGACCGAGGACCGGACCGATTAAAACCGGGTTGGTCCTGTCCAAGACCGGTTAGAAACCGGTCTGGACCGGACCGATTGGGACCGAATTTTATCTAATAAATGCAATTATCCAAAGAAAAATGTTTTCATACGAGAGTTAAAAGTTATAAAATAACGATAATAGTGTAATTTATACAATATATATATATAGTTTAAGGTTAATTATACAGGATATTTATATAATATAAAATAGTAAGAAAATAATATTTAATTTTATAAGATTTAATATTTTTAGATACATACATTATATATTAAAATTATTTATCCAAATTATTTAATGCATAATTGGTGTTGATCGGTCTTTGGATTTTTTGGTCTTGGATCGGACCGGGCCGAAGACTGATTAAGTCCATATACTAGGACCGAAGATCGGACCGATATGTGGTCGGTCCGGTCCTGTCCTTGACTGAAATGGCCAGTCCGGTCCTGTCCACCGGTCCAGATTGATTTTTGTTCACCCCTGGCATTGAATATAGCCAAGTAAAAGGAGAGAAATTACACAATATTTGGAATTAGCAGAAGAAAAAATAGGAGATTGCCACACATTAAAATGTATAATTTGCAAGGGAGTTGTAATGCTACACAACAAATGTTCAAACGGAAAACGATAAGGCTTTCCTAAACAACAAGATTCACAAATGTTCGAAAAATTAGAATTGGAGATAAGTTTGCATTTACATGGAACGCCTAAAACATGACTGCCTAAGTGACCTAGCCATCGATGGCATAGTTCTCCCAAGCAAGCGTGTGCCACGAGACCAGCGACTGCTGGTGAGAAGTTATAGAGAGAACCATTAATGTACACTTGTAGGAGCGGTGTCCCATAGCTTTGCCTTTGACACAAAAAAAGTCAGATTCAAAGTCAAATTCAACTATGCAATTGTTGTCTTAACACAACCTTTTGATGGGCAATACATTATGGGTTGAGTTTAAAAACAAGCATAACATCATCTAATGGTTGAGACTTGGTGTGTATGGATGAGGAATCCAAATGTGTAACAAGCAATAAAGCACCATCACCAACAAGCACGCTTTGATGAACGCGATAAGGAAGAAGAGTATGAAGAATACCTGGATTAGGCGTCATGTGGTTAGAGGCTCTCGAGTCAAGGTACTAGTTGTAGTGTTGAGGTTCATTTATAAACATGATCGAGAATAACTACAACGGGTTGGGGAAGGAGTTTTTGTCAAAGCGGCAAGGGAAAGCAAGAGCAACATGTTCGGCTTGGCTGCAAATCTGACAAAACTGTGGCCCAAGCCTAAGTTGCGAGAAACCACACTTTTAAATTTGAAAAGTTATTTCCTACGTAAAGTCTTTTGAGTTTCTAGAATTATTTTCTTGTAACTCCTCTCAAGTATTAGTCATTTACATTCATAATAATGTTAACTTTGTCTCCTAAAACATAAAATAGAGCATGAAACTTTTGGCCTATCTAGTCATTGTGCTCATCCTTTATTAATTACAATGACCTTTGGTTTTTTGTAACTGCAATAGAGCATCTAATTATTAGTCATATTATACTAGCTAATTGCAATACATCTTGTGACTCTTGATTTGTATGGTAATTCATAGCACCCTCTTTAGTACCTATTATTATCAAAACTTATGCAACTCTTAGCCCACCCCTTTGTGTACTTAGCATTTTACCTACCCTCTCCGTTTATAAATAGCACTCTCCTAGTCAAACTTTCATCATCCACAATTCCTATTTTGTAAGTAAGAGTGACAGTTGTGGGAAAGAAGAGTCCGAAGTCTAGGAATACTACTCTGTAACTTCGGCTTGATATTTTAAGTAAGTGGCTTGTCCGTTAGCTCTTCCGCCCCTTTGGCTAAATCCTTTAAACGACATCGATATATTTATTTATATCAAAATTCCTTGGTTTACTTAGAACTCTTTAAAAAATTTCCTTTTTACATACCATATGTTTACCCCTCTATGTATTGGAAACTAAAATAGGCTCAAACACATATATATTTTTTTTAAAGTTTGTGGAATATGAAATTTTGCATTGGTTATGTTATATTTCTTTGATTTATGGTACTTCAAAAGCATGATTTGATTTATGTTTTATGATGTACAAATATGCAGTATGTTTCTTATAAATATGCAATATGTTTCTTATGTTTTGTTTTGTTAGTTGTATACTAAGATGACGGGGAAAGACATCTTTGAGTCCTTGATGGGGGATTATATCATCATTGTTAGTGGTACACTGTTTGGACTGCTCCTTTGAACCCGAAGTTGGTCGGGGACCCACTTATGATAGCCAATTTTGAGTTCATTTAAAAGGATTATATGCAGCCACAACCTAGGGCCTTAAGGCTTAAGAGTTCAGTTGTTTTCTTATGTTTTCGTGATTGATTTTTCAAATTCTACTTTACCTATGCTTTTTTGAAATGAGCCATATGCATCCATTAGAGAGCTTGATCCTTGTTTTCGTTTGTTGATGTGTCACTTGCCAAGTTTTATACTCACCATGTTGTTTATCATTCTCATATGAGGTGAGATGTGTCTTATATATAGATCAAGGATCTTAGCCACCATGCCATTGGAAGTTGCGAGAATCATAGGAGACTATCTATACCCTATGGCTCGAATAAGTCTTCTATTTCATACTTTCTTGTGGATTATAAAATTTTGGCATTAGGCATCCTCAATGTCTAAGCTACATTTTCCCCTAGAGTGTATTTTGCTATTTTATTCCCCGGATGAGGGTTGATACTGCCCTAGATTTTCAAATTTGGCACCATGTCCATCACGGCGGTTGTCGTACCGTTCACATCCACCTCCACCACGACCACCTCAACCTCGATTTTCCCCCTGGTGACCTATACCTGTGGCAACTAAAGAATGACTAGGATCACCAATAATGCATGCACTTGTTGAGGGAAGCCTTTTCATTAAGAAGAACGGTTTTAAATTCTTTAAAATGCGAAACCGTGATGAAGTATGAACAAGTCCCAAATGCAACATACTTTAGGGGAAGACCAAAAATAGCATGATGAGCAAATTTTTCAATTAGAAACATGAGAGTCAGTGCAGCTAAGTCATCAACATTCGATTTAGGCTTAGAAAGATTGGTCTTAATATTTTATTGTCTTTCTTGAAGAAGGGTTAGTTGCATCAATAAGTCGAACTATTTAGTCATCGTGCGGACCCAAAACCATTTGGAGCGGGCATCCCACGTAGCCTTAGAAGTGGTTTGGCAAATTACATCATTAAGGATAGGGCAAGATAGAGTGGTGGCAATATAAGATGGAAGGCTTTGGTTCGTACGGATCCAGGTTAGATATTCAGAGGTTAATAATGGGGTTCCATCAGGATTAAGTAAATAAGCAAAGGGTCATGTATACGTACCATCAACATACCCTAAAATTTGATGAGCAATAAGAATTATGTAAAATTGCTCATGTCAAGCTAGCTAGTTAGTGGTATTTTTCAATTTGACTGTAATAACATGTGAAATATTAGAGAAAGGTAGCAAAAAGAAGGGGATACCTAATGTGTTGAAGGAGGGGTAGGGGAAAGACAGAGAAAGAAAGGGATGCCAATACTAAGTAGGGGAAGGCCATGACTGGTGCAGTGGGAAGGTTGGAAGATGGGAGAATAGGTGGGGGTGGCGGAGTTTGGGACATGACGGGTAGAGAGAGAAGGTAGCGGGATACTTAAGAAAGATGACGAAAGGAGTCACTTGATGGCCGAGAGAGGGCGACCACGGACCTGAGGAGGTGGCGCCAGTGGAGAGAGTAGAACGCCAGAGAAGACAATCGTTGCTTCTTCTAGTGCTTGTTCCTTTTGCTTGCTTAGTATGTGTGTGGTCATCATAAATACAAAATCAAATAAATGTGCAAAATGAGACTTGCAACGATGTGGGAGCGAGCCTAAATTCCGGACCGCAGGTGCTTGACCTCAACTAATCAACTTTTTACAGAAAAAGGATGGGGCTTTTGGCAAATCTAACTTTGATTTGCAACTTAATGTGAATTCTACTTTTGCTCCAATTAAGGAGACTTTTTAATATATTTTAAAGCAATTTTTATAATCATTGCCAGAAAATTAAAAGGAATATGGACCCGGCTCAAGTGGCAGTTAGGGTGATGGAGCTGAGCCCACGGACATTTTTCCTCGAATACTTAAAAGTTACGAATTGGAGTGGTGACAAAATCAAGAGCTCAGCAGTTCATTTATAAGACTGAGTCAATCCGATTTTTAGGCTTGACACCTTTGACTTGTAATAACTCGAATGAGTTAGATTTTGACAAGTTTAAGATGTAGCAAACCGTACTTAGGTTACCGGATGAGGACCAACGCAATTAAGGTCAAGCCTTGGCTGTCAAAGCCCTTAACAAAAACTCAAATCTAAGTTTACCTGACTTATCAAGCAGTGATGCCGATGTTAAGACCAACACAATCAATGTCAAGCCTTGGACGTTAAAGCCTTAAACTAACACCTCAATTCTCAACTCGTTGAGTGTTGGGAACATATTAAAACAAGGGGTTCATACTTGAAACCCAAAATGTTATATTGCCTTGGTAGAAAGCAAGTACAAAGTATTCTACTCTATGCTAAGGTAAGCCAAGTTACGCTACTCCTAAGTAAAAAGTACAATTGTGCTACAAAGAAACTTGAAGAAATTCGTATGGTGGTGCTGAACACTTTTCAACTACAATAGTGTCTTATTTATAGAAAAGTAAAATAATTGTTGTATCCTACTATCACAGTATTTCCTTCCCATGTCATACTTAATGCTTCTTTGGCACGTTGAATGAGCGTTGATCATGTCCAAAAAATGTGTGCTTGAGCGTCTTTTGGAAGCCCCACATTTGTATAAGTCGTTGGAGTCTCTTCTAGATGCCTCATGTTTCTTTGGATATACTTGAGGCCCATGCACCTAGAAATGCACTTCAAATTACTGCCTCGAGCCTTAGAACCACCTGTCTTACAGCCTTTTGGGAAGTCCCTTGAGCTCGAGCCTTTTACTCCCTCAACCATTTAATGGATTTAACTCTCGAGATGCCGTTATCTAAGTGTTTAAAGGCCTAACATCCATTGATGATGGGCCCATGTGACAAACACGCAACCCTTAGTCTCCAAACGGTGTCATCAGGGGTGTAAACATGTAGCAAAGCAGAAGAGGCGACGCAATGTAGAGGGAAACTCGATGGGGGGAGAGCTTGGGAGTGGGATTGGCGTCAAAGTTGAGCTGCTGGCAATGCACCACTTAAAAGGGGGCAATGGCTACAACTGCATAGCAGCTAGGTTAAGGGTAAGGGTTTGGAGAGGCTACAATTGAGGGAAAAAGATAGGGATATTTATGTAATTTTAGAATTGTTCTGATATCATGTGAAAATAATAAAAATATATTTGATTGATTAAATAATAAGGTTACAATCACCGCTATATAAAAAGAGTATAATAGTAGCGTAGAGACTAAAGCAACCATATATAAATTATACAAGATATAGATCTGGTTATAAAAGCAGAGTATGAGACATAAATCACAATTGTAGCAGATGGGGATGTATGTACTCTAATGCTTAAATCTTGTTGGAAAAAGAATAACTAGAGTACATACATCCACTTATGGTGGCCAATTCTGAGCCCAGTTGCAGGGGTTATATATAGCCACAACTTGGAGCCTTAAGGCCTAAGAGTGTTTAGTTGTTTTCTTATGTTTTCATGAGTGCTTTTTAATATACGGCTTCACCCATGCTTTTTTGAAATGCGCCATACGTATTTATAAGAAAGCTTGATTCTTGTTTTTGATAGCGAATTTGTTACTTACTGAGTTTTATATCCACCCTGTTGTTTATCATTCTTAGATGAGGCAAGGGATCAAGAATCTTAGCCACTATGCCATTGGAAGTTGCGAAAATTATAGGAAATTATTGACACTTTATGGCTTGAATAAGTTTTCTATTTCATACTTCCTTATGGATTATAAAATTTTGGTATTAAGCGTTTTGAATGTCAAGCTATATTTCTCCCCTAGAGTGTATTTTTCTATTTTCTTCCTTGGGATCGTAAGGCCTATCAAAGGAAAACCCCTTTATTAAGTTTATAGCATATAAGAAATTTATGGTCCAATTTATCGTCATAGTCCCCTAGATTTGTTTGGTGTCGAGACGTGACACAAGTACACCACCACTAGATAGAACATGGTGTTAGGAAATTTTAATTTCTAAACTTAAAATTCTCCTAAATTGGCTAGATCAGGTGTAGCAGAAACAATTTTAAAATTCTTTAATTTTAAATATGAAGGACCTCTAATCTAATATATTCATAACGACATAGAACACCTGAGCATACTAAACATTAATTAAAAGAAAAAAAAATTGGATTGTAGACTGCAATTGTGACATAGGAGAAATTATTGAGACCACGAGATCTTCTCCGTAATGAACCCTTCACACCCAGAGAGAGGGCTCTAAAAATATTTACTAAGAAGAATTTTAAAGAGAAATTCCTCTGTTAAGATCGAGATTGGATCTTGATCTTAACCTAATGAAAAGAGAGTAAGGGATGAGAAAGAAGTGAAAGGAGATAAGAAAGTAGAGAGAGAATAAGATGAGAAGAGAAGTTTATCTCATAGAGATTAGTAAATTTTTCATTGAATCCCTCAACAATACACAAGATCAACCTATTTAAAGGGAATTTGAAATAATCATTCAAATTCCTAACATCAACCTAACTTCCTGCCAAGGCTAACAGCAGGAACCCCTTGCCTAACTAATTCTGGAGCCAAATATGCAATTCAAACTAATACAAGTAATTCACGATTTATTACATCAGCACATTAAAGGAAAGCGTAACAATCCCCTCCCCTTACAACATTCTTGTCCTCAAGAATGAAAAGAAGGAAATTGACTCAACAAAAAATTCTTTTCTTCCCACGTGATGAAGGCTTCATCCAAGTTGCTCCAATTAACCTGCAGCTGCTGAACCCTGTCATCTGCTGTTGCTGTTGGCCCTTCTTCTACTACTGCAGCTGGTTGTAACTTCAAAAGCCCATTGGATCCCACGTCTGGAGGAGCCAAGGAGGGTCGGTGACCAGCTTGAACTCACTTTTTAAGAAGGGAAACATGAAAAACCGGGTGAATGTAGGAGTCAGGTGGTAGCTCTAATTTATAGGCCACCTTGCCAACTCTTTCCAACACCTTGTAAGGACCAAAAAATCTAGCACATAGCTTGACATTTTTTCTTACTGCTGCTGTTGATTGAATATGTGGCTGCAATTTCAGGTAGACCATGTCTCCTACATCAAAATTTTGATCAACTCTCTTCTTATCAGCATACCACTTCATCCGGGCTTGAGACTCTGTGAGATTGTGCTTCAGCTGGTGTAAAACATGTTTCCTCTGCTGCAACATATCAGCTACTTCACCCACATTAGTCCCAACTCCTTGCAACCCCAAAGGAGAGGGAGGATCATAACCAAATAAGGCCTTGAAGGGAGATATGCCCAAGGAAGTGTGAAAATGGGTATTATACCAAAATTCTGCCAAAGAAAGCCACCTTCCCCATACCTTAGGATGATTGAATACCATGCTCTTGAGGTATTGTACAATGCATTGGTTAGCCCTCTCCGTCCGACCATCGGTTTGAGGGTGGTATGAAGAACTCATAGCCAAAGTCGTTCCCAAGAGCCCAAACAACTCCTTCCAAAAGCGGCTTGTAAAGAGTTTATCCCTATCTGAAACTATGGATTGGGGCAATCCATGAAGCTTGTAGATATTGTCTAAGAACACACGAGCTAATTTTTCTACAGTAACAGGTCGAGCCAAAGCATTGAAATGTCCAGATTTTGTGAACCGATCAACCACTACCCAAATCACCTCTTTCCCCTCTGACTTAGGTAATCCTTCGATGAAATCCATGCCTATGTGTTGCCATATGCCCTCAGGAACAGGCAAGGGCTGGAGCAGCCCTTGGTATCTATGATCACCAAGTTTGGTTTGTTGGCATACCTCACAACTTGCACAAAACTAGTCACTTCCTTCTTCATCCCGGGCCAGCTAAAATGAAGCCTCAATCTCTGATAGGTCCCCTCAATGCCTGAGTGACCTCCCCATGAAGAATCGTGTGCAATATTGATGATTTGATGCCTGAGATCAGTAGAGCTACCAACATACAACTTCCCTTGAATTCTGATAATACCTCGGGTAACAGATGCACCAGCAGCTAGAATGCCAGCCTTGCCCACATTAGCAGCCGCTATACATTCTTGAGCAAAATGATCATTCTCATAGGACTGATGTAACTCTTCCATCCAAGCAGGAGAAATCAAGGAAATAGCTCCAAGGGAACCCTGCTCATGGCCCTCAAACTTGCTTGACAGTGCATCCGCAGCCCAGTTCTCTCTTCCTTTTCTGTACTTAATATCATAATTCAGCCCCAACATCTTCAATAGCCCTTTTCTTTGTATCCTTGTGACAATCTTCTGCTCTAATAAGTGTTTAAGACTTTGATGATCAGTCTTAATGATGAAATGATGCCCATCCAAGTAATGCCTCCACTTATCAACCGCAAGCAAGATGGCAAGGTACTCTTTCTCATATATGGAAAGAGCTTGATGTTTTGCACTCAAAGCTTGGCTGAGGTATGCTATAGGTCTTCCTTCTTGAGACAATACTGCTCCAATACCACTTCCACTTGCATCTATCTGCAAAATGAAGCTTGAAGAGAAATCCAGCATAGCCAAAACTGGTGCTTTGAACATTGCAGATTTGAGAGCATCGAAACCTTTTTGAGCATCTTCTGACCATTTGAAAGAGTCCTTTGGCTAAGGCACCATAGTTAGCTATAAACTTACGGTAATAGCCAGTTAACCCCAAAAAACCCCTCAATTGTTTCAAAGAGACCGGAACAGCCCAGTCCATCATGGCTTGAACTTTTGAAGGATCGATTGCAACTCCATCACAAGAGATAACATGGCCGAGATAGTCCAGATGTGTTTGAGCAAATGAACACTTGGCCAACTTAGCAAACAATTTATGCATACACATGATCAAAAATACCTCCCTCAGATGCTTCAAGTGTTCTTCAAAAGATGCACTGTAAATGAGGATGTCGTCGAAGAAAGCCACTACAAATTTCCTAAAAAATTATTTGAAGACATCATTCATGAGAGCCTGGAATGTTGCTGGTGCGTTGGTCAAGCCAAATGGCATAACCACAAATTCAAAGTGTCCATGATGCGTCCGGAATGCAGTCTTATACACATCAGGCTCACTCACTTTGATCTGATGATACCCTTGCCGAAGGTCCAGCTTGGAAAAGACTTGAGCCCCATATAATTCATCCAACAAATCATCTATAACTGGTATGGGAAACTAATCCTTCATAGTCATAGAGTTGAGTTGCCTATAATCAATACACATACGTGCCGTGCCATCTTTCTTCTTAACAAGAATGTCCGGAGAAGCAAAGGGACTATGGCTAAGCATGTATGAAATTAGTCTTAAGCAATTCATCCACTTGCTTCTCTATCTCGGTCCTGTGAGCTTGAGGGTGTCTATAAGGCCTGATCTTCACCGGCTTTGCACCATCCTTGAGAGGAATCTCATGATCCAAACTCCTCTTAGGAGGTAATGATTTAGGCACTTCGAACACATCTTCAAACTCAGCTACTAAGTTCCGCACCTCTGGTTCGGTTATGTCAATCAATTCAGCATATGAAATGGCAAACAATTGGCCCACCCATTGGTATGCATAACCTTGAAGGCCCTTCTTAAGCTTATTGCCCTTAATTATTTGCAAGTGAGCTGGCTCGGCTATCCCCTGCAGAGTGACTTTGGAGCCATGTACATCAAATGACACCGAGAGATTTGCATAATCAAATAATAACGGACTATAGGATCTCATCCAATCTAACCCAAGCACTATGTCACACCCTCCCAAAGGAAGGATTCTAAAGTCATAGCTGAACTTGCGGTCTTGCATTACCCAAGAGAAACCTTGGCATTTGTTCTGCATGGTAACTGTCTTCCCATCAGCCACGGTGACTGCGAGAGGGTGAGTTTTGATCACCTCATGGCCTACTTTCTTGACAACTTTAGGATCTATGAAGCTATGAGTACTCCCACTATCAATGAGAATGATAACGGACCTCTTACCAGCTGTTCCTATAATCCGGATTGTGCTATGAGCTCCATTACCGGTAAGAGCCCTTACTGAGATCTCTATCGCAGCATCTTCTAAGCTCAACACACTTTCCTGATCAGACTCAATGTCCTCGTCTGCAATTTCCTCTTCATCAAAGTGTTCATCAGCATTTGTTCCTTCCACAGTCATGAGGAACTTGGGATTGCACTTGTGACCAAATTGGTAAGGCTGATTACATCGGAAGCACAACTTCTGCTGCGGTTTGTCCTCCATTCTATTAGGCCTATTTCTGGACATATTTTGCTGAAATCTGGAGGTACTCCCACGAGGTCTAAAGGCATCACCTGCTGTTATGGCCGTGGATTTATAAAGCTTGGCTTTAGCAAAGGCTGTGGACAAATCAATGGAATCAACGGCTTTAACTAAGTTTTTCAACTTAGGCTTCAAGCCACTTATGAATGCTGAGACATAATATGATTCAGATGCTTCAATTTTAGTCACAATGCTAGCCCGGAGATTCTCAAACCTGGTCATGTACTCTTGACAGTCGAATCTTGCTTCACTTTATTAAATTTATCCACAATATTACTATCATCCTCATCACTATACCGAGCACACAAAGCCTTGGCAAATTCTCACCATGTAATGGATGGTTTACTTATTATCAAACTATAGAACCACACCTCATGATCTCCAAGCAAGTACACAGCCGCAATTTGCATTTTCTCTGATTCATCAATGTGATAAAACAGAAAATAATGCTCACACCTTCTCTGCCATGAATGTGGTTGCTTACCATCAAACGCATCGATCTGCACCCGAGGCTGTCTGTGGTTGTTACTTCGACTATTGGATGAATCCTCATTGCTGCCTGAACGTGGATGCTGCCAAGAATCAGGTGGCCTGTCTAACTGACCCGCACTGACTTCTTGAGTTCTGAAAGTGTGTTCCATTTCTAATGTCCGGCCTTCTGTTACCTCAGTCCAGTTTGGAGGTCGAGGTTGAACATGCTCACTGCGATCATGTCTTTCAGGATTAACAGCATCTTGAGTCCTCACTAGAACTCCATCCTCAACCTCACGATTTAATGTTTCAGCTCTCAAAGAGGAATTAGCTTGAAGCACACTAGCTGGTATCAAAGGATCCGGGACCACTGGAGGATTAGGCCTCCTGAACTGCTCTCGAATTTCTGCTAATTTCACATCCAATTGCAGTAATTCTTGGTCAAACCTCATTGCAATCTTCTCCTCCAACTCTTGTGCCTGTCGTGTGAGCTGATCAGAGAACTTAAGTTCGGCCTGTTGAGATCGTTTTTCCAGCTTCTCCTCCCATTGCTGCTGCAACATTTGAACTGATTCCACTTGTGACACCTTGAGTCTATCAATCATGTACTCACTCCAAGCCTTAAACTGATTCTCCAAAACATTCTTTGTGACAACATCCTGACCTGCAGGATCATTGCCGCCAACTGCTTCAGAAATCAGAGGTATGGCAGCTACTCTGGCTGCTGCCGATCTGGTATTTACACCACCTGCCAATGCTACCTCGGATGACATTGCTATTGTATTTGAATTTGGGAAGCCAACGAGGCTCTGATACCAATTGTTAAGATCGAGATTGGATCTTAATCTTAACCTAATGAAAAGAAAGTATGGGATGAGAAAGAAGTGAAAGGAGATGAGAAAGTAGAGAGAGAATAAGATGAGAAGAGAAGTTTATCTCATAGAGATTAGTAAATTTTTCATTGAATCCCTCAACAATACACAAGATCGACCTATTTAAAGGGAATTTGAAACAAGCATTCAAATTCCTAACATCAACCTAACTTCCTGCCAAGGCTAACAAGCGGAACCCCTTGCCTAACTAATTCTGGTGCCAAATATGCAATTCAAACTAATACAAGGAATTCACGATTTATTACATCAACACATTAAAGGAAAGCGTAACATCCTCCTTTCTAAATTTTTTAAAAAATCAAAATTTTTAAAAAATTATTAGATGCTAAACTAAGTCCTTAAGATTCCTATTTATAATAGGCTAATGCGTAAAAGAATTTTTTATTGCTCGACATGATCCAACTAAGAAAGCTGACATTGTTTCATAAGTAAAAAAAGGTCAAAAACACGCACAGTTTCTTTTAGTTTTAAAATCAAATGCCACGTGTTGGTTCTTAACTAGTCCGCTTTACAGACAACGCCAAGTGCCATAGCTTTACTGGGCACCGTCTTTGGACATGGATCCATGAACTTTGCACCACGTGGCGCCTTTTGATTGGCGGTAGCGGCTGCACGTGAATTATGCCCTGCATATACCATTTTTTTTCTTTGTTTGTTTAAATTCCTACGTACATAAATTCATCTTATAAATTATAATTTGATAAAATAAATTTATTCACCTTATGAATAAATAATCATCTAATGAATTATGTTTAGCAAAATAAATTTATTTATCTCATGAATGAATAATTCATTTCATAAATTTATTTTAAATATTTTCTACTGGTGTACTTCTAGAGGCTTGTAGAGGGACCAATGACAACTTAATTCTTGCTTTAAATGGTTCAAATCTAATTATCAATACTTTGATAACATGATTACCATTTAGTAATATTTAATTTCATTAGATAAATATTAATGCACTCTAGAATTAAATATAATTATACAACAATTCTCAAATAACTTTTATTATGATAATTAATCCTTCTATTACATATCTATGAGAAAAAAATAATTTTAACTACTATCGTTATTTTTCTTGCATCTTTCAACGTAATTCCTGGCTTGCCGTTCTCGAACAATTTATTAATATAGAAAGCAACTCTGTATTAATTTCAGAAGTCAAACACATGGAATACTTTGGCCAAAGATTCTCGAATATGTTCTGTATATTTGTGAATAAACTAAGGGGATATCTTTATCTCGTAAGAAAGTATAGATTCTAAGTAAAATACTTGTTCTTGCTACACTTCATGCCATTACCTAATGCACGTAAGACTTTAGTCATGTATTGTGACCTAATCCTTTTTAGCACCTCAAAACAACAAACATTCTATGCACAAATTCAAACTATTCTCTAGATCTAGAGTTATTGTCTTAGACATGATTAATTATTTCTGATAATAGTTAAGAAACAAATAATTTAGGTGGTCCTACTCAGTGTTTCAATCATGTGAGCAACACCAATATAGCACTTTTGGATTCCTATCCTCATGACTAAGATAAGTCATCTAAAGTATCATATTACAGTCTTATCAGAAAAAATGTCCAAACTTATCACCAACTATGAACATACTTTGACAACATATCACTAATTTGATTTAAGTTTATCCGTGGCTCAATCTCATTGAACACTTAAACTAAACTTGACATGTCATCTTGGACTATGTCCATCTCATGGAACGTTGAAGAAAATAATCACTTGTATATTTAACTTGTTAACACATAATCAGGCATTAAATAAATAAAATAATTTTATTTAATTAACCAAATAATTGGATTTCAGGACACAAATTCCAACAATCTACCATTAGTCCTAAACCCAATTAGCGCTGCATTACATAACTATCCCCTAGGGATCTATCAACTCATTGACTATAAACTTCAATACCTATATCTCACTGTGTCATTCTTTTGCTCCCAAACATTGATCTATAAAAAACTTTTCGAGTCAACTAGTCTACTATACAACTTCATGAGTTGTCTAGTACCGAACTTCCATGGTGAACTAAGCAACAGAAGACTGCTTCACACCTCACCATCTAATGACACTCACTCCTAGGGTAAACTTTAATTTTGACGTCAAACGTCTAGAATTACTTTTAAAACAAGTAACCCATGATAAACTCAACATTCTTTTTTAGAATCCCACCGAAGCGTGATCCTAAGAACATAATTAGCTTATCCTCGGTCTTTCAACTTGAAATAACTGGACAATTAAATCTTAACAGCTCATTACAATTCCACAACATTCTCAATGAGTAGAATCCCATCTATATACAACACTTAGAAAGTCACTACTTTCTTGCGATGTCTCGTACACTCATGGTTCACTAACCATTGACTCAAACCCATATGATTTGATAGGCATCATCGAATCTACTATTTAATGAACAAGATGCTTATCTAAGTCTACAAATAGACTTCCTTAGATTGTATACTTTATGCTCCTGACTCTTGGCAACAAACTTGTTTGGTTGTATCATATACATAACTTTCTCAAGATGATCATTCATAAAACATCGTCTTGATTTCCATTTTGCATATCTTATCACTATGAGATACAATGGCTAAAAGCACCCTTATGGAGTCAAGTATAGGATCTGGCTAGAAGGTCTCATCACAGACGATTCCATCCTATAGGGTATTAACCCATTGCTATCAATCTAGCCTTAAAGGTCTCAACCTTCTCGTTGACTCAACTCTTTATTCTTGTAGATCGATTCAAATCCAATCTAATAGACTTAATGTCTTTTGATGCCTCTACAAGATTGCATATAGTTTTTATTGCCTTGGCCCATTCGTCTACATCAATATTCTTAAGAGTTTCTATGTAGTCTAAAGGATTAGATTCATTGTCATGCTCAACTGTTGAGGCTGAAGACATGAATCCGTCAGGTGGCCCTGACTATCGTCCACTATACCAAAGCTCTCATGTACTAAGTGCAACATTAACCTGGTTGAGGATATATATAATGCATCATCTAAATTATAAGTTGTGACACTATTAAGATACAGTATCTCATACTATCAATTTATGTAACACAAGCTATCTACTGTACTTTTAAGGTTACTCCTACAACTCTTACATAACAAACGTATTAGTATGTAGACATGATCATCAAATGAATCTTATCATATTCAACAATACACTATTGATCATTTCTACAACACTTTGTAGTAAGAAAAAATAAGAATTCTTCCAAAATCTCCCACTTCAATCTAATCAAAGTGACTTGATATAATTATCTAACTGATTCCAACTTTAGTCTTTAATTCTTTGAACTTTTCAAAAGATTCAAGACTTTAGTCTTCATAGGTATATACATATATCAACTTATTGAGTAGGCATTCATAAACTTTTATAAAATACTTGTTGCTTCCACTAAAGAGTCGGTTCCCAAAATAATGCTGAAAAATAAAAAAATAAAAAAAATAATGCTAAAAAATAAATATTTACCAATCTACTGTTGAATCGCGTTTTATAAACGCGGTTATATTAAACCGCGTTAAAAAAACGCGATTATATGTAAAAATAACCGCATAAAGAACAAAAGATTATATAAAGAATAAACCGCGCTTCGAAAACGCGGTTTACTATCATATCAACCGCATTTAGTAAATGCAGTTATAATGCTTTATGAGTAAAACAATATAAATAACAAACTATAGATATATATAAATAACGAACTACTATATAAAAAATAATATAAATAAAACATAAATAAATGTTCAAAAAAATGAAACATAAATAAATATTACCGTCATATATTTCACTGCTACTAGCTGCTAATCGAGTCTCGTGCTCCTTTTTCATCTTGCATGTCAATACATTATGAAATTTTCTCTTACAGAATTCACGTGTGACTCTTTGTGTATAGTCATTCTCATCCATTTCATTTTGAATTCGTTTCGAGCGTGGGCGTCCTTGACTTCAAGACTTGTCCTTTACAATTATATGAACCGTGTCTTTAAGACGCGTTTTAGTCATACATGAACCACGTCTCAAAGACGTGGTTTAGTTTCAAATGAACCGCGAACGCGGTTTATGTTCACATGAAACGCGTCTTTAAGACGCGTTTTATAACTGGAAAAAAAATTTTTCTCTTAATTCGGTTATTTTTGGAGTGAACCGCGTTTTCTAAACGCGGTTCAACAGTAGATTGGTAATTATTTATTTTTTGGCATTATTTTTTTATTTTTCAGCATTATTTTGGAAACCGACTCTCCACTAAATTAATCTTTTTATAAGTCCATAAATATTTTATGAACAAGTTTTATCAACTTAGTAGCTATATTGCCTTACTCTTAAAGGCTAATTCAGTCACCATTAATGCGAACATGAATCACATACTGGTTATTATTTTAGAACTCAATGATCCCACAAGACTAATCAAACCTGTTTTGAATCATAATAGATTAATGTGACCTAAGAGCAAGTGCCACTTAACAACCAACTTGAATATTGGTCTATTTGTCTGAAAAATAATTGAAAAACCATTTAAAATCAAATGGTAAACAGAAATCAAATTTCTAAAGAAACTCATACGCTAAGATAGTTACTCAAAATCAAAACTACATTCCTTTATTTAAACTACGATCTCTTCATGCCCTTACTAAAAGCCCACTCACTAGGACACTAGTGAACTATATACCAGTCACAACTAGAGGAGACATGAGATCGAATACCTTGTCATGTTGGCTTTTGAGTCTTGGAAACAACGGTGCCTAAGTACCTAGGCAATTCTTTTTAAATACTAATATACAGAACTTTTATGAAAAGACAAAGCTATTTTGACTGATTTTTTATTTGACCCTTTAGAGGTTCCTAATTCCTGAGATAGATTCTTATACTAAGTGGACTCATCCCTTAGTTTTTATGACACATTTTCTCTCAAGCTGTACTTTTATCAGTTCAGACAACGAGTAATCTCTATTATTCGATGTTTCCAACCTAAACTAATTGAAAGACTTTGATAGGCAAGTCAGGATCATATCTTGTTAAGATTAGCTATCAGCATTTGCATCAAGAATTCCAATTCAATTAAATAAGCTATCATCGTATGACACGCTTTGGAATTTGAACTTTCTTAATACAATCGTGTGTCGATCATCTTTTTCATAAGTTGTTCTCATGCTACCTAATTAGGTGACTAAACATTTCTATCAAATATCTGATAATCTCTACTATAGTTGAATTTTCAATTATCTAATGCTGGAACAAATTTGACATCTAATGTCCAAATTTTACATCCAACTAACTCAATAGTCTAGTCTAACATTCTAAACGTTCTTCCAACTTAGTTGATATATGAGCAGCAAACTAGAGAATTCTAAGCATTTGTTAGTGCTCCACATGTACTAAGACATATTATATATGAGTGAGCATAACATAATAGACAAGTAACATATATTAGTATTGATTACAATGCAAAATATCACAAATAGTTTGAAACATAATTGTAAACAAGTCATATAATATCCATGATTACTTTTCTTACTTTGGCAAACAATTAAAGTACGGAGTTCACTATCCGACACTTACATGTATGCCATGGTGACCCAACTAGACTGCCCAACACTCCCCATCAGTGAGATTGAATTGAGATATCAGTAGGGTGAAAACGTTTCACAATAAGTATGTTTTATTTATAAGCTCTTACTAAACATATTTAACACACCACAATTCCCTCAGCTTCTAAGGTCATACAACAGAGCTCCTCGGGGAGGCTAATGTAGCACCCTAGTCAAGTGTGCACTGGTACATAAACATCCATACAAGTCCACGAAGTACTCCATGGCACCAGCGTGGCCATACCCATTTTCCTGCATTTTAGTCTATCTCTAAAAGGACTAACCTTGTACTTTGCAAATGAATGCCCT
The DNA here is from genome assembly GCA_018398585.1 of Simmondsia chinensis. Classification (NCBI taxonomy): domain Eukaryota; kingdom Viridiplantae; phylum Streptophyta; class Magnoliopsida; order Caryophyllales; family Simmondsiaceae; genus Simmondsia; species Simmondsia chinensis. The sequence goes on along the minus strand of JAGTTD010000023.1, from coordinate 9,455,052 downwards.
CCTGAGGGAGTGGTGACCACCTACTATACTGCTAGACCAGTAACGAAGGCTATGAGCATTCATTTTATAGAAGCTCACTCCCACTCGATGTTTTGTGTCTACAATGATGACAAAACTAATATAGCCGTTACTCACCAACAGCAGGTTTGCACTGAATTATCAGTTTGGTGACACCTATTCTCAATTAATATGTTTTTTAAACATAATTACTCATCGTTTCTACCTTGGCCTCTAACACAATATCGCAATGCTTACTAGGAGATTAACATATTATCCTAGTCAAGTGTAAATCATTACCTAGATATTGGTATAAGTCAAAAAGATACTTCATGGCAGCGTGGCCACATTGGTTTTACAGTACCTCTATCTGTCTTAAAGAAATCTAACCTTGTATTCCATGATCAAACGCCCTTAAGGAGTAGCGCCTATCCACTATACTATTAAACCGGCAATGGAGGTCGTGAGGATTCAACTCTTGAACCTCGCGTCTGCTTGAAATTTAAAATGGTGGATCTTTCTTTTACATTTGATTATCTCATAATCATTATTAGAATTACATTCTAAATTTTATTTAACTATTAAATAAAATCCTAATCATGTTAGGTTCCTTTAATTATCCAACCTATGTAATTTAAACTCATTAGATACTTTACGAGAATTTTCTTTCAAATAATTCAACTATTAAATTATCGAATCTTATTAGACCTATTTAAAAAGATTCTCCTACTTAATGAAATCAAATATTTCATAAAGTTACATATTTAAATGGCCTTCTGACTTTTATTCACATCACACATAATATTTAACCCTTTAAATAATATTAAACATGTGAATAAAATTTAGTAGGAACCATGTTATCAAACTATTTGAAACATTTAGTAGTGCACGGTTTATCCTCCTTTTGCATTTTATATTTAAATAGATAAATAATTATTTTTGGATCTTAATCTCATTAGACCATGATATTCTAAATAATTGAACATCTAATCTTATTAGATATTCTTTGTGATAATGTAAATATTTCAACTTAACCGAACATCTAATCTTATTAGATATTCAGTGTGATGTTGTATATATCTAAATCATTCAACTATTTGAATATATAACCATCGCATTATTTAGAATTATACAAATTTTAAATGAAATTCATTTTAATTTAAACAATTTAAATTTGATGAATAAGCAATCTCGTTAAACTCTTTTAATAAAAAAAATCAGGTATTCATTCCTTTAATTAAATTCTTAATTTCTCTCATTCGTGAATCTATTTATGACATTTTATTATGCTTAATATTAACTCATGCCATTATGAATATAATTAGAGGTGGCTTTAATACCTATTGTTGGAAAAATTTAATTTCTAAAGCTAAAAGTTTCCTAAATTGGCTAGATCAGGCGTAGTGGAAAGTTTTTTAAAATTCTTTGATTTTAAATCTAAAGGATATCTAATATTCATAACGACGTAGAACATATAAGCATACTAAACATTATTTAAAACTATAAATAAAATTGCAAAAATTAAAGGAAACTTAAAAAAAAATAGAATTAGCAATACCTGGTTTATACATCGCAATTGTCACCCAGAAGGAATTATTGAGACTGTGAGATCTTATCTGCAATGACCCTGTAACACCCGGAGAGTGGGCTTTAAAAATATTTACTAGGAACAAATCAAAAAGAAATTCCTCTTTAATTTTCAAAAAGTCAAAACTTTTAGAAAGTTATTATATGCTAAAGCGAGTCTTCAAGACCCTTATTTTTAGAAGAATTCTTAATTCCTTAATGTGGGATTGAAACAAACTAAGAAAACCAATGTCGTTTCATAAGTGAAAATGTCAAAAACGCAGACATTTTTTTTTAGTTTGAAAATCAAATGCCACATGTTAGATATTCACTAGTTCGCTTAATGCATGCGGATTTAATAGTCAACGCCACGTGGCGTAGGTTTACTAGGAACCTTCTTTAGACGTGGATTCGTTAGCTTTGCTCCTCGTGGCACCTTCTGAATTGCGCTAGCGGCTGCACGCGGATTATGCCCTGCGTATACCAATTTTTCTTTTTTTGTTGAAATTCCCATATACATAAATTCATCTTATGAATTATAATTTGGCAAATAAATTTATTCATCTTATGAATAAATAATTCATCTAATGAATTATGTTTAGCAAAGTAAATTTATGCATCTCATGAATATATAATTCATCTCTTTAATTAATTTTAAATATCTTCAATCGTTTTACTTCTAGAGGCTTGAAGAGGGACATTAAGGAAAAGTTAATTCTAGCTCCAAATGGGTCAAAACTAATTACGAACACTTTGATAACATTAATTACCATTTAGTAGTACTTAATTCTACTAGATAAATATTACTACACTCTAGAATTAGATCTAATACAATAATTTTCAAGTAACTTTTATTATGATAATTAACCCATCTATTAGATATCCACAAGAAAAAATAACTTTAACTACTATCGTTACTTTTCTCACATCTTTCATCGTATTTCCTGACTCGCCCTTCTCGAACAATTCATTAATATAGAAAACAACTTCTATACTAATTCCAAATGTCAAACACACGGAATACTTGGCCAAAGATTCTCAAATTTTTTTCTATATTTGCGAATCAACTAAGGGGACATCTTTATCCCGTAAGAGACTATAGATTCCAAGTAACATACACGTTACCGCTACATTTCAAGCCGTTATCCAATGCACACAAGACTTCGGTCGCGCATTGTGACCTAGTCCTTTTTAGCACATCAAAATAACGAACATTTCGTGCTCGAGTTCAAACTAATTTTTGGATTTGGAGTTATCATCTTAGACTGAATTAATTATTTCTGATAGCAGTTAAGAAACAAATAATTCAAGTGAGCTTACTCAGTGTTTCAATCATATAAACAACAATAAATATGACACTTTTGGAGACCTATCCGTATGACCAAGATAAGTCATCTAAAGTATTGTATTATAGTCCTATCAGACAAGTTGTCCAAACTTATCACTGACTATGAACATACTTTGACAACGTATCACTAATTTGATTTAAGTCTATCTGCAGCTCAATCTCATTGACCACTTAAACTAAATTTGACATGTCATCTTGGACTTTGTCCATCTCATGAAATGTTTTAGAAAGCAAAAACTTGTATATTTAACTCGTAAAAACATTATTAGACAATAAAAAATAAAACAATTTTATTTAATTAACCAAATCATTAGGTTTTCAGGACACCGATTCTAGTAGGGATTACCTGCAGCTTGTGCCCAAGGTGTAAAGCTAGGTGGAGCTGTTCCATATTGAGGTACATTCAAGCCTCCAGGGTTACGATTCCTTGGCTAAGGGTGCTGATGCTGCCCTAGATTTTCAAATATGGCACCTCGTCCACCATGGCGGCTATTGTACCGTTCACATCCACCTCCATCATGACCACCTTAACCTCATTTGTTCCCCTGGTGACCTGTACTTTCGGCAATAAAGCATGACTAGGATCACTAGTAATGCATGCACTATATTGGTTAAGGGAACCCTCTTCATTAAGAAGAGCACTTTTCAATTCTTCAAAATGAGAAACCATGATGAAGTATGAGCAAGTCGCAAATGCAATGTACTTTAAGAGAAGACCAAATATGGCATGAAAAGCGAATTCTTCAATTAGAAACAGGACAGTCAGTGGTAGCTATGTCATCAACACTCGAATTAAGCTTAGAAAGATTAGACTCTATAGTTTATTGTCATTCTCGAAGAAGGGTTAGTTGTGTCAGTAAGTCGAAATCCTTAGCCATCGAATGGTCTCGAAAGCATTTGGTGTGGGCACCCCACACAGCCTTAGAAGTGGTTTGACAAACTACATCATTAAGGATAGGGCAAGACAAAGTGGTGGCAATACAAGATGGAAGGCATTGGTTCATAGGCACTACGGTTAGATATTGAGGGTTAAAAATGGGGGTTCCATCAGGATGAGTCAAAGAAGCAAAGGGTCATGTATACATACCATAAACATACTCTAAAATTTGATGAGCCAAAGAATCATGTAAAATTGCTGACGTCAAGCAGCATAGTCAGTGGCATTTTACAATTTGACCGTAATAACATGTGAAATATTAGAGAAAGGTAGCCAAGAGAAGGGTGAACCTAATGTTGAAGGAGGGATAGAGGAAAGTCAGAGAAAGAAAGGGATGTTAATACTGAGTGGGGGAAGGCCAGGACTTTCCCACAGTGGGAAGGTCGGAAGACTGAAGAATAGATGGTGGTGGCGGAGTTTGGGACATGTTTGGTAGAGAGAGAGACAGTAGTAGGATACTTAAGAAAGACGATGGAAGGAGTCACTTGATGGCCGAGAGAGGACGACCATGGACAAGAGGAGGTGGCGCCGGTTGAGACGAGTAGAAGGCCAGAGAAGATGATTGTTGCTTCTTGTAGTGTTTGCTCATTTTGCTTGCTTAGTGTGTGTGAGTGGTTGTCGTAAATACAAAATCAAACAAACGTGCAAAATCAGATTCCCAGTGATGCGGGAGCGTGCCTAAATTATGGACCGCAAGTATTTGACCACTAATCACCTATTTGGAAAAAAAGGATGGTGCTTTTGTTGAATCTAATTTCGGTTTGCAACTTAATGTGGATTCTGCTTTTACTCCAGTTAAGGAGACTTTTTAATGTATTTTTTTATAAAATTTTTATATTAATTGGCAGAAAATTAAAAGAGTTATGGACCCAGCTCAAGTGGCAGTTAGAGTGACAGAGTTGAGCCCACATACACTTTCCTCAAACACTTAAACTCAAGAGCTTAGCAATCCACTTGTAAGCCCGAGTCAATTTGATTTTGAGGCTTGGCACCCTTGACTTGTAATAAATTGAATGAGTTAGAGTTTGACAAGATTAAGATGGAGCAAACTATATTTGGGTTATCAAATGAGGACCAACACAATCAAGGTCAAGCCTTGGTTGTCAGAGCTCTTAAACATTAACGCAAACCTATATTCATTTGACTTATCAAGCAGTGACACTGGTGTTAAGACCAGTGCAATCACGATCAAGCCTTGGCCATCAAAGCCTAAACCAATGCCTCAAATCCTCAACTCGTTGATTGTTGGGAATAGATTAAAACAAGGAGTTCATACCTAAAACCCGAAATGTTGTATTACCTTGGAAGAAAGCAAGCACAAAGTATTCTACTCCATGTTAAGCTAAGCAAAGTTATGCTACTCATAGGGAAAAAGCACAAGTGTGCTATAAAGAAACTTGAAGAAGTTTGTATCGTGGTATTGAACACTTTACAACTATAATAATATCTCTTATTTAAAGAAAAGCAACATAACAACTGCATCTTACTATCCTAGTATTTCCTTTCCACATCTGCCTCATTGCTTCTTTGATGTGCGCTAAATGGGCTTTGATCTTGCCTTAAAAACGTGTGCTCAAGCATCTTTCTAGAAGCCCCACATCCGTATAAATAACCAGAGTCCTTTCTATATGCCTAACATCCCTTTGGATATACTTAAGGCCTGCGCACCTGGAAATGCATTTCAAATAGCTACCTCCAGCTTCAAAACCACCTGTCTTGCAGCCTTTTGGGAAGTCCCTTGAGCTCTAGCCTATTACCCCATCAACCATCCTGAGTGGTTGACATCTCATAAGGGATTTAACTCTTTAAGAAATTGGAATCGAGACTCTGTTATCCTAGTATTTAAAGGCCTAACGTCCCTCGAGGATGGCCCCACATGACAAACACGTGACCCTTAGTCTCCAAACGACGTTGTCCAACTCCCTTGAGTTTGGGATGTAAACATGTAGCAAAGCAAGAGACGCAAAGCTACGTAGAGGGAACACGATAGGGGAGAGTTCAATTGCGGAATTGGCATCAGAGGTGAGTCGCTGGTATTGGGCCACTGAAAAGGGGGTGGTGGCAGCGACTGCGTGGCGGTTAGGGTTAGGATAAGGGTTTGGGGGGCCCAGTATTGAGGGGGGAGAAAGATTTGGATATTTAACTAATTTTAGAATTGCTTTGATATCATGTGCAAATAATAAAATTGTATTTGATTGATTAAATAAGGAGGTTACAAGCATCGCCATATACAAAGAGTACAATAGTAGCATAAAGACTAAAGTAACCCCATTTAAATAATACAAGATATAGATTTTGGTATAGAAGTAGAGTATGTGACATAAAGAATACTTGTAGTAGATGTGGATATATGTACTCTAATACTTAAATCTTGTTGGAAAAAGGCAAAAGAATAATTATTTTGGAATTCTTTAGCAGCTGCATCATAGTCCTTCCTAAAGTCTTTATCACCGCCTTCTCTCTTTCCCGTGCAGCATTGTTGGCCTTTTTTAAAGGAGGTGACTGTTGGAGATTGAGACATCCCTCCCTAACAATCACTTAAGCCATTATGCATACCTGCTTTGGCTAAGCATTTTGAAAATTGCAGATGCGGATGTGTGCACTCTAAGTGGCCCTCCTACCTGACAATTAACGAGTGCACTTGAAGAGTGAGATCACACTAATCCTCGAGGATGACCACCGGTTATATTGTATGCACCAAAGGAGCTACGAAATCATCTTTTAAGATATTGGTCTCTACCATGGTGTGCTCTTGTTTTGTAAGATCTTTTTTATTGCTCCCCTTTCGCTGCTATGGTTATTTCTAAACATCCAAAAGAGGATTTAGTAATCAATCACGGCAACTAAACTTCCACTGCCTGACATGTCCAAGGTTGAAGCGCTAAATGGGGAAAAAACTATAAATTATGGTCACAAAAGTTGCTGTTTTACTTAGAATTAATCAATGTTGACTATGTTCTTTGTGAAAGAAAATTGAGGAAGATGAAAATGTTAAGGCTATGTATGGAAGAAAATTGCTACGGATAATAAGACCTATAGGGGAGCCTTACTATATTATATAAGCAACGGATTATTTGATATCTCTGCTAAAATGGACATAGCTAGGAAAATTCGAGACATACTCTAGAAGAAATATAGAAGTTACAATGTGGGTACTAGAATATACACAGTTAGTAAGTGGCTAGAGTTTAAAGTTGTTGATGACAAACCAATCATTAACCAAGTGCACAATTATGAAAACATTGTAAACACTCTACTATTAGAAGGTTTGAAGATTTGTGAAATTACCCAAGCTTATGTACTTATTAGAAAACTCCCTCCTTCTTGGAAAGATTATAGAAACCTAGTCACGCATAAGAAAAAAGATCTATCTTCAGCAGAGCTTGTGGGACATTTGAAAATTGAATGGGAAAATTGACTAAAATTGTCAAAACAAGAGCTAGTGTAGTTGGAAAGTTCAAAAACAAAGGAAAAAAGCAACACTCCAATCTCAAACTCGGAGGAAAACTTCAGAAGCTAACTAGTAAATCCAAGGGAGAAGATGTTATTACTGTGGTAGCAGAAGCAGCAAGAACTAGCCTAAAGATTCTAAGAACAAAGCCCATCCTCTAGAGACATATAACATTGTGGTTGTCATTTAAGAAGTAAACCTGGTCAACAACATGATTGAATGGATACTGAACACTGGTGCTACCAGGCACATCTATGCAAATCGATGCATGTTCTACGACTACTTGAAAGTGATCGACAGGGAGGTGGTTTACATGCGAAATTCTACATCAATACCAATCCTCGAAAAAGCGTAGATTTCTCTAGAACTCACTAATCGCTTACTTTAAAAAATTTTCTACACGTGTCCGAAATGCGTAGGACTTTGATATCGGTTACTCTTTTGATTAAAGCTAGATCAAAGCTACCTTTTGACTATGACATTCTTGTCCTAACTAGGAATGTGAATTTGTGGCAAGTGCTTTTGTAATGAGGGATTCTCTATTCTCTATGTTGTTTGTGTGAATGATAATGCTAGTACTTCTCCTGCTTACCTTATTGAGTCTCTTGAACTATAGTATGCTCGCTTAGGACACATAAATGTAGACTCTATCAAATGACTTAAGAAAATGAATCTAATTCCGAATTTCAGTGTTACCGACTTTACTAAATGCGAAGTATGCATGGAGGCTAAACATGCTAAAAAGCCCTTTAAATCAGTTGAGAAATAAAGTGAACTTATTCAGTTAGTTTATAATGATTTAGGAGATTTCAAAAATTAGATGAGTAAAAGTGAAAATAAGATACTATATAACATTTATTGATGAATACTCTAGATACATGATAATATATCTCCTACGTACTAAAGATGAAGAAGAGGAAAATATTCTTAAAATACAAAGTTGAGTGCGGGGATGTAAGGCCAAGATTGGAATAACTTATTCCAAATGAAACAAAATAGGACCTAAAATCGTTGGCTCAATTTGTATTGAATTTGCCTATCATAGTGCTGCCTATCTTTTTATGACCAAGGGATCTAATAGTTCACATGTCTATAGTAGTATTATTGAATTAAGGGATGCTACGTTCTTTTAACATATATTTCCTTTGAATAATGCTCAACATACTAATCTGCCTTAATATTCAATGCCATCTAACTTTGATCACACTTGCACTAATGGTATAGACACCCCCAAAATAAGAAGTAAAAGATCTAGGGAAAAAAAAAAAAAAAAACTTGCTTTGGACTTGATTTATTAGTACTTTCCTAACATAAGATAATTTGATAAATGAAGAAATTGTAAGTGTCTATATGTTAGAAGAAGATCTCAAAACTTAAGAAGAGGCTATGAAGTCAGTTGATTGGACTTTCTGGAAAGAGGTTATTGATAGTGAACTAGGGTGCTCAAAAAAGACAATGAATTAGAATCAATTCTAAATAACCACACATAGGAATTGGTAGATCTTTTTAAAGGATGTAAACTGATGGGTTGAAAGTGGGTATCTAAAAGAAAGATGAAGGCTAATAGATCAATAGATAAGTTTAAGGCAAAGTTAGTGGCTATAGGTTACACCTAGAAAAAAGGGGTTGATTATTTTGACACTTATTCACCTGTCTTTAAAATTGCCACGATTAGAACCTTGTTTGCTCTAGGATTTATTCAAGATTTGGTTGTGCATCAAATTGATGTTGAAACGGCATTTTTGAATGATAATTTAGACGAAGAGATTTATATTGAGTAACCCGGGGGTTTTGTTGTCCCTGGTAAAGAAAAGAAAGTTTACAAACTCATAAAATATCTGTACAGTCTCAAACAAGCACCAAAACAATGGCATAAGAAATTTAATAACACACTAATTGCTAATAACTTCCATATGAATGATAGTGGCTCATGTGTGTACTTCAAGTTTGATTTGAATGGATATGTTATTTTCTGTTTGTATGTTAAAGACGTGCTAATATTTGGCACAAACTTGAACATTGTTAAAGAGACTAAAACTTTCTAAGTTCTAAATTTAACATGAAAGATGTGGGTGAGGCAGACATGATTTTAGGAGTTAAGATTGTGAAAACTCTTGAAGGCATAAGCCTTAATTAGTTTCACTACATTAAAGATACTTAGAAAGTTCAATATGTTTAATGTTGATCTTGTAAGAACCCCTTATGATCCAAATATGCATTTGACTGAATATAAAATTGTTGCTGTGTGCCGATCCGAATATGCTAAAAGCATTGGTAGTGCCAAGTTCTTGATCAACTACACTAGAATTGACATTGCATATGCGGTGAGTAGAATTAGTAAATACACCCATAATCCTAGTCAAGAGCATTTGAACGCGCTGAAAAGATTGTTTTCAAAGGAACTATGGATTAGAGACTTCACTTTGCGAAGTTTCCCTCTATATTAGAAGGATATTATGAAGCCATTTGGGTGACTGATAGCGATGAAATCAATCCCAATAATGGATATGTGTTCACGTTAGGTGAAGGTGCTATATCTTGGAAATCTTCTTAGCAATCTTGTATTGCCATTTCTATTATGGAATCTGAGTTTATTGCTCTTGAGTTGGTAAGTCATAATAAGTGGCTGAAAAGCTTATTGTGAGACGTGCCATTGTTGGGCCAACAAGGTTCATCAATAGCACTACATTGTGATAGTCAAGCTGCACTTGCTGTGGCAAGGAATAAAGTGTACAATGGCAAGAGGAGACACTTCTTTCAGGCATAAGATTTTAAATAATCTTCTGATAACTGAAGAGATATAACTAGACTGTGTAAAGTTTGAAAAGAACCTTGCAGATTTGTAGACAAAAGGCCTATGTTGTAAAATGGTTGTAAAAACATCGAGGGGCATGGGATTGAAGTCTAGGTATGAATGAACTAAGATGTATCCAATCTGGTTTTTAACAAGCTAAATGTGAAAAGTTATAGTCTAGTTTAAGTGCATAGTATTTTATTGCTTTTCCTCTCCTGTGATGTTGGTAGTGCTAGGATGGGTCCATAGCTATATATTTGTTGGTATGAGTAAGCTTGCACTTGACGAACACCATCGATATGTTACCAAGGTGGTGAGGTTGAGCTCTATCTCTTAATGGATCCATAGCCATATGTTTGGTGGTGTGTGGTAACACACACTTGATGGGATTACCTATGTAGGTGCGGAAGTGTGGCCGCTCTCTATGAAGATCAAAGACTTGCCTTCTAGAGCACTTATGAAAATTTAGGATGGACGCATGGCCAATAATAAACACCAAACTACAGGAGTTGCCAAGATTTAGAGCTTAGTGTGTGCGCACGTGAAAGATTATATAACCACTTGTGTTGTTAACGATGAAAGCCACCTTGCAAGCTATTGGTTCTAAACTTAGTTTACAGTAGGTGACGATTTAAATCACAAGACATTGGCACTGAAGCACTAAACTTTCTTTACCCAAATTCAGTTCTTCCTTTTTGGCTTATGTGCTGGGGGATTGTTGGAAATAGACATAAATTAAAGTTTCTTAAAGTACATTTGATATTCCAACATAGGAAAACTTGTCAAGGGATCTGCATCTTAAATAGCAAAAATTTATGTTAACCCATTAAATTAAGGGTGAGAGAAAAGTGGGAACCAAAGGTGCGCTGCCTGCCCCTTGTCATGTCGGGCTCGGGCTCGGGTGACTGTGAGGATGTCCTCTTTCTAAAGGATATTTTAACTTTTGGATGAAGAATTCCAAAACCGCATTCAATAATTTGTCCTACTGAGATACTTTTGCATTTGTATCAGAGCCCTTCTCAAAGCCGTCATTACTGCCTTCTCTCTTCCATGTGCAGTGCCATTGGCCTTTTTTTAAGGAGTTGACTATTGGAGATTGAGTCATTCCTTCCAATATTCACATAAGCCCCTATAAATACCTCCTTTGGCTCGAGTATTTTGAGCATCAAGAAAAAAACCAAAATCTCTCTTTCTTCTCTTTACCTCTCTTTCTACATCTTTTAGGCAAAGTTCTATGTGGCGCTTCTACCAGAAATTAATGAGTGCATATTAAGAATAAGATTGTGTTAATCCTAAGGACGGCCGCCAATTTGTATGAACTAGAGTAGGAACGAAATCGTCTTCTAGGGTAGTGGTTCCTACCGCAGCGCGGTATCTTGTTTTGTAAGATCTTTCTTATTTGTCTCTTTCATTGCAATGCTTATTTCTAGCACATCTTACTTCAAAATAGGCTAGTTGAGCATGGTGAAACGGAAAACACTTGGAAACAATTCTATGTAGACAATAAACGTTTATAGAAAAAATTATAAAAGTATTGAATGAAGAAATTTTTTTTTTTTTTTTTTTTTTTTTTTTTTTTTGTTATTTAACTCTTCAATGACAAAGAAAAAAAAGTATTGAACACTCATATAGCAATTAATTTGGAATTTAACACACACATAGGGCCCAAATCATATGAGAGTGTGAGAGGGTCAAGATTCCAATTATGGGGTCACGTCTTTGATCCAAAAAAAAAAAAAAAAATTTTTTTCCACACCTGTCCCCTTTCCTCTTTCTCTCGCGCTCTCTATCTTCCCCCATACCCCTTTTTTTTTTTGTGTCCAGATATCTCCACCCCTCTCTCTTGCATACTCCTTTCTCTTTTTCTCCCCTCATACCCTTTCCCTCACCAAGTCACCGCCTCACCGTGCTGCCACTGCCACCTTCTCTCTCTTCCCCCCAATACCCCCTTCCCCATATGCCCCTCTTTCTATATCTCTCACAACCCCTTCCCCACCACATCACCGGCAACCCCGATCATCAAAACATAACTAGAAGTCATCGAAGCATGAATACAAGATGACTCCCCAAATCAATATCCATGATTTAATCATTGAATTCGTATTACCCATTTGCTCAATTCGTTAGAGCATTATGCAATTGCATAAAGGATGTAGGCTCAAATCCTACATTGGCTAATTGTTATAAAAGGAAATGCATTATGTATGACATCTAATGTGTTTTATACTTTATATGTTTAACCTAATGCACTCCTACTATATTTTCGGCTGTTACATATGTGGTATGGCATAACTTATGTGTATTAAATGATAACTTTTGGCAAGGGACACAACCCTTCAAAAATGCATAAAATTAATTTCTCAAAATTTACAAAGAATTGTGTAAAGTAACGCAGGAAAGTTGCCTTGTGTGTCGACACATAGGGCCGCTTCCTATGTTCTGTAAGAATGTGCGTCGACACACAGAATCTGTGTGTCAGCACACACCTTTCCAAGAGTATTTTTGTAAAAACTTGTGGACACACACCTAACATGTGTTGATATAGAGCATGTTTAAACCAAAACACATTAAATACACATTGGAAACTCATTTTTTTTGAAAATACATCAATACATTGTCTAGTACACAATTTTTAATAAATGATCTATGATATCCATCTTTTGTCAAATAGAAAATTACACCATAAATATAAGTTTTTACAGACAACTGACCATAATATACCATAAATATAACAATAACAAAAACAACAATAAACCCAGTGTCACAAGGGCTCCCGCAAGCAGGGTCTGGGAGGGGTGGGATACCCATTCAAGGTGCTACCCTAAAAAGAGGTTGTGTATGAGGACCCCTAACCTGAGAAGCATAAAAGCAAAAAACATATAAGTATCTAAGTGTAGGAGCATGAAAACAACACATATCAATCATATAGAGAATAAAAGCAGCAAAAGTAACAAATAGGCAATAATGACTAACCAATAAAAATTGACAAAGCGACAGAACAATAGAACATAATAATAAGTAGCCATCACATAGTAAAAGTGGGAATAATCAAACAGGCATACATAAAAACCTTGGGGCACTATTATTAGCTTAGAAGCGCTCCTTGATTCTAAACCATTATATAGGTTATACCTATGTTAACCCTCCGTTCAGCTCTATCTAGGGCCATCTCTTCATTTAGGTCGAGGTAGGCGAAGTCATGTTGAATTATCTCCATCCAACTCTTCTTTGGCCGGCCTCTCCCTCTCTTCTCGTCTGAAATATGGATTTGTTCACATCTCCTGACTGGGGCAGTGATCAGTCTCCTTCTAACTTGTCCAAACCACCACAAACGTTGCTCCCTCAACTTATCCTCGATTGGGGCCACACCTAATTTACTTCTTATAACGTAATTTCTAATTTTATCCTTCCTTGTATGTCCACACATACATCTCAACACCCTTATCTCTGCCACCTTCAACTTCCACGTATGATGATGTTTAACTGGCCAACACTCGGCCCCCTAAGACATGGCTGGTCTAACTACCATCTTGTAGTATTTTTCTTTTAACGGAAACTTCCTATCACATAGTACCGCCGAAGCCATCTGCCATTTATGCCAACCAACTTTAATCCAATTGTTGACATCTGCATCAACTTCGCCGTCTTGTTGCACCATGGAACCCAAGCATTTAAAGCACTCTTTCTTCGGTATGCACTTCGATCCAATCTTGACTTCTTCTATGCTTGGCCTAGTTGAGTGCTATGATTCGAGAATCCAAGGCATGGAAATCATGGTGGCTGAGTTACAGTCCTGCTGATAAGTTGCTGCTGTTGGTTGTGTTAGCTGTTGTTGGCTGCCGTGCTGCTGCATAAGTGCTGATATGTTGCTGTTAGGCGTATTTGTTAGTTATTAAAGATGTAATAGAGTAGTTAGTAGGTGTGTTTGTTGTAATTAGTAGTCATTTCATTCCCTGCGTGATGTTATGAGGTGCAAATATCTTTGTTTGTAACCAACCTGCAGTAGCATGTGCCGGATTAGTGGCAGTTAGGCTCGGGTTCTATTAGAAGTAGTATTGAGGCGCCAAATAGGATTTAAATGTTAGTTAGGCTTTAGTTCTAGATATTTCTAGATGCTTTCCTAAGTTGGTTAGTCCTTGTGTGGCTAGATTCAATGTATTAGCTCATGTCATATAAGTAGTATAAATAAGAGGTCCTAGCATGTAATCCATAACTTTTGATGAATAAATTGATCTCATTTGATTTCTCTCTCTATTTTCTCATCTCTTTTCCCTTCTTCCTCATCTAAACTCTATATTCTTTCTCATTTCATACTCTCTTTATCCCAACCAAGGTTAAGGTTCAAGACCTAGTTTTCGAAACCTTAACAATTGGTATCAAAGCCTTGATTTGGCTTCCGAATCAAGCTCATATCCAAAAAAATTATAAAATCTGATTAATTGTGTTGCAATTAATCAACAAAAAAGGTTTGAAACTAATTTAATTCAGATTTTGTGATCAGAATTCAAATCTGAATTTTTGAAGTAGTTTTTGGCGCGTACTGCATCAATTGAATGCAAGGCCTGGGGAGTTGCTTTCGGTTTGGATTTAAGTGATCAAAGTACATTGGAGAAGGTGCAATTGATTAGTATTTGTTGAATACATTCAACATCAAGCTGATTCAGATTGAAATTCAGTAGAATCGATCAAGTAATTTGCTGCAGAAGAGGAGTAATGAAGTAAGTAGCAGTTGCTGAAGTTGATGCTTAGCTAACTTGATCGATCATCCATTTGATCGGTTGAGGAAGAAGTTGAAATTGAGCTATATGATCGACATTATACGTGATCATCATATCGGAATGGATGTGATTACGGAAGTTGCAATTCAGAAGTTGAAGATTGAGGTAATGCTTTGCTGACCTTCAAGTTGCAATTCGATGAGGATTCATGGTTGTTGTTGGATTATGTTGAATTTGTGTTGCTAAGGTTAGAAGTGGTGAGAATTCATCAGAATCTGCGGTGATCTTTGAGAATTATATGTTATTGAGTCAAGATTTGCTTAGGCAAAAAACCTGTCAGCAGAGACGAAAATCTGATAGGAGAAGCGAAAGTGTTGAAATCCAGTTTCGTTCGTTGAGATCGCTTGAGTGTTGTTTTAAGGACTTGATTTTGAGTTAGAGTCGAGCTTAATTCAAAAGTATAAGTCAAATTACTCTACTAAACGTGCCTATCAGAAGTCGCTCGAGGTTAGGGTTTGTTCGAAGTTCTGTTCGAAGTTTATCAGTTAGGGTTTATAATCATTGACGATCGTGGAATTGATAGCAAGGGATTGTTTGTGCGAACGAACAAGTATAACTTCATAAATCAATCAATGGTTGAAGAGTTGCGAAACAAGTTTTACATTTCTGCGAATTTTGAAATTGTACTCTGCAAAGGTGCTGATTCCAGATCGAAGTTGTTGTTCATTTACAAATATGGCTGATGGAGAGAGAACTCGATCAGAAGCTAGCGCAAGTGTTACAATCAAACCTCAATATTCCATTGACGATCAGTCCCGGGAGTTATGTGTCAAAGCTGAACAGCTGATTGCTAAGTTTGATCAGAGGCAAATCGAGCTCAAAGCTAGGTTTGATCAGCAGCAACAGCAGCAACTCGAGGATATGCAGAGGAGTGATAGCATTCAGCAAATGTTGAAATTGATTTTGGGTAAGGATTCGAATAAGGAAGATCGGGTGCAAGAAATTGAGCCTTCTAGCCAGATTGTTCCACCAACGGAAGTAGTTCTACCGCAAGAGTTCATTGTTGAGCAGAAAGAGGAGGTACAATCTATTGTTGTTGAAGATGAACTCGGCCATGACAATGCCAAAAGTGAAGAACACAAGCTAAAAGAACCTGAGTTTGAACAAGATGATTCTTATGAAGACTCTATGCGAGAGTTAGAGTCTCTTGATGATGTTGAGATACAATATGACGTGCATCCGGGTTGGGAATATGATTCACATATCCGAGGAATGATTAAGAAAGCAAAGTGTAAGTCGAAGAGAAATTGTCTAAGTGAAGCATTGGGAGATGTTGTGGGTAAAAAGAAGTTGTCCAAGCCAAAATTGAAGCGTGTGGTTGTGGTTCAACCTAGTATGCTTGATGATCATCAGGAGTTAACTCAAGAGGCTGGTCTTACCGATATGTATGCAGGAATACAAGAATTAGTTGCAGCAGAATCTGAGACTCCAACTGGAAAACTTGACATCATTCCTGAAATATCATTGAAAACATGTCCACACTTGTTAAGTATTGTCCCTTGGCAAGGTTATATGCAGAATCAAAGCTCTTTTGCGGCTGAGCAATATCATTCAGTTGAGGATTCCTTTGTTGCTGTTGCAGTCCCCCTTCAATCAGATGAAGGCATGTCTCAAAATCACATTCCAGAATTAGAAGTTGCTGTGAGACCTCATGAGCATCCAAATGAGGTATATTTGAACAAGTCTTATGATCTCATGAAGGAAAAGATGACATTGGCCATGCTTGTAACGGTTAATCCTCAAGTGAACTTTCAAACAGATGGTGTTAGTCCTTCAGATTCAATTCCAGAAGCTGATATGCACTTTCGGCATGCCGATCGGCAAGTTCGGAATAAATTATTCGGATATGTGAGAAGAGTTATGACTTATCCAAGTGCAAGCTCCTATGATAAGTTGCCTCCTAATCCGGGAGAAGGTTCTCGAGGCTATATGAAGCTGAGAAGAGTCGAATCCTTGCTGAAAAGAAGCACTCGAGCTGCGAGAGTGCGTTTCAAGGTTCACAACAAACAAAGCTTGTTTCCTATGCGAGCTATTGGGTTGTTGGATGTGTATAAACGTTGTATTATGCTGAAGGAAAATGCAGTGTAGTCCAATGTCAGGGCACGAAGCCAAGTAAGCATAGAGATGTTAGCATTTGACAATTGGGATCAACTGCAAGTGACTGGTAATGATGAAGTGTAGATTCCAAACAGGTTTGGGGTGATTGGTTGTGATGGTTTTGAATGAAAAAATCATATGCACAAGGTCCAATAGGTGGGGAAGAGCAACGCAAGATTGAGGAGAACTTCAGCTAAAATAAGAGTTATAATCAGCAAGGGAGTTTTGGACAGAACAACTCTGTGTTTGAAGAAGTTTTCAGCTATTCCAGAGCTTGGTTGGTGTGTCCACTTGATATATTTGTTACTTATGCTTGTGTTGGTTGGTAATAAAGCAAAGCTTGATTATTTGATGCATAATGGGTGGATGGATAAGCTTTGGGTTCAAAGGAGCCGAGTGTGCAGGTCGGAAGAAGTAAACTGCAGCCTTAACAGAATTATTGGGCATGTTTTGGATGTTCAAGTTTGGTCAGTGTATACTTGGCATTCCACAATGGATATTGAGCTCCTAATTCGTGTGTCTTATGCAAGAGTATGTGAAGAAGTGGTTGGAATTTTGAAATCTTACAAGTTTACTCTCAATATTCCACCAAAAGTCGTTTTGGAAGATGCAGAAAATTCTTGGAGAATTTCTTCACTCTTGGTAGTGAATAAGCTGATCAGATTGAGTTTGGTTGGTGCTATTATGCCTTTTAGAAGGTGTAATAACTTGTTCACTTCAAATAACTTCCATATGGACATACACCGAGCCGCAATATGTCGTTTTGAACTGCATCAGGTTGGTTCTGTTGAATGCCCGGTTTTTGCAGCTATTTGGGTGCGTTTGGAAAGCAATCAAGAATTGGCTAAGTTTGGTCTAAGATGGTATTGTAAATGGATGTTTAAGCAATATAAATTTTGGATAAGATCCAAGATGAAAGAATTTAGTATGTGTGTGGCTTCCATGATCAAGATAAGTGATTGTTGGAGCTGCGTTTGGGAATGTCTTCAAGCTGAATTCGATAATTGGTTCTTTTGGTTTGAGTTTGGAAGGCCTCCCGAGATGCTCAAGGACTACATATGCAGAGTAATGGGGCTAAAGATATACAAAATCAGTTATGCAGCTTACTACATGCAGAAAAACAGAATTGTTGCTGCATTTGGGGATTTTCAGCAGTAAGAAATGGGTTTTGAGCTGTGTTAACTGCATCAAGAGGAGTTGGGAATGTGTTGGTGATGTTTGGTTTGATCGTAGCAGACCTCTTGAAGAGCATTATGTACTCAAACGCAGACATTGCATCGAGATAGATTGAAGTGTTCATTGGTCATTCCAGCTGCAGATTTCAGCAAACTTCATCATTTCAGATGTTTTTTCATATGCAATAAGTGTTCTTCATTATTACAATTCTCTTCTATTCTTGAGGACAAGAATGTTTTCGAGGGGAAGAGAATGTTATGATTCGAGAATCCGAGGCATGGAAATCATGGTGGCTGAGTTACGGTCCTGCTGCTAAGTTGCTGCTGTTGGTTGTCGTGCTGCTGCATAAGTGCTGATATGTTGCTGTTAGGCGTATTTTTTAGTTATTAAAGATGTAATAGAGTAGTTAGTAGGTGTGTGTGTTGTAATTAGTAGTCATTTCATTCCTTGCGTGATTTTATGAGGTGCAAATATCTCTGTTTGTAACCAACCTACAATAGCATGCGCCGGATTAGTGGCAGTCAGGCTCGGGTTCTGTTAGAAGTAGTATTGAGGCGCCAAATAGGATTTAAATGTTAGGCTTTAGTTCTAGATATTTCTAGATGCTTTCCTAAGTTGGTTAGTCCTTGTGTGGCTAGATTCAATCTATTAGCTTATGTCATGTAAGTAGTATAAATGAGAGGTCCTAGCATGTAATCCATAACTTTTGATGAATGAATTGATCTCATTTGATTTCTCTCTCTATTTTCTCATCTCTTTTCCCTTCTTCCTCATCTAAACTCTATATTCTTTCTCATCTCATACTCTCTCTATCCCAACCAAGGTTAAGGTTCAAGCCCTAGTTTTCGAAACCTTAACATCGAGGTACAAACTTGAGTTCTATATACTCTGTCTTAGATCTACTGAGTCTTATGCCCTTTGATTCCAAGGCCGTTGTCCAAAGTTGTAGCTTCTCATTCACCTCCTCTCTAGACTCCCCCATTAAGACTATATCATCCGCAAAAAGCATGCACCAAGGCACGTCCCCTTGGATGTGCCTAGTGATCTGGTCCATAACCAGAATAAATAAAAAGGGACTCAAGGCTGATCCTTGTATATCCCAACTGTAATAGGGAAAGCGTCTGTCTCCCCTTTTATTGTACGCACATTGGTTAGTGCGTCTTCGTACATGTCTTTAATGACTCGAATATAGGACATGGGGATGCCTTCCCCCTCCAAAACCCTCTATAGAACCTCTCTCGGCACTCTGTCATGTGCCTTCTCCAAATCAATGAAAATCATGTGAAGGTCCTTTTATCGATCTGTATAGTACTCTATCGACAGCCTTAAGAGATGGATGGCTTCTATCATCAGCCTACCAGGCATAAATCTATATTCGTTCTCTGAAACCTCTATTTATTGCCATAGCCTTCTTTCTATGACACACTTCCAGAGCTTCAGAGTGTGGCTCATTAGTTTGATTCCTCTATAGTTGGCGCAACTTTGGATGCCACCTTTGTTCTTATAGATAGGAACTAATGTGCTCTTCCTCCGCTCATCAGGCATCTTCTTATCTTGAAGAATTTGGTTGAATAGTTTGATCAACCGTCTTATGCCCTTTTCTCTAGTGCATTTCCATTCCTCAATGGTATCCCACTGATGGGGTAAAGCTGCGTACATCCTACCCCCCTTAGACCCTGCTCAGGCAGGAGCCTTTGAGGCACTGGGCTTCTTCTTCTTCTTCTTGTTATTGTTGTATTTCTATTCCTCAATGGGCATTCCATTTGGGCCAACTACTTTACCCCTGCCCATCTTTTTCAAGGCTTCCCTAACTTCCTCGTGTCTAATCCACTTCCTCGTTGGGGATGGCCAGTGGGTGGCACCTGGTGTTAGGGTTTTGCTAGCAATGAAGTGGGGAAGGGGGTGAGAGCAAAAGAGAGAGAGAAAGGGTATTGGCAGATGTTATAGTCATAACTATCCTCAATCCAATTCACCACACACAATCATGAAAGCCAACAAAAGAGCAATCCAAATACGAGTATCTTGTATTCAATATCACTATAAGTGCGAGTATAATATCATTTACAATGCTAAGTATAGTATTAATATAGGAAATAGGAAAGTAGGAAGAGAAAGATGGAAGGGTTAAGGAAGAAGAAGACTAATACGGATGGAGGAGATTGCGAGAGAGAGAGAGAGTGGGTGTGTGTGCAAAGCTCACAACACTCAAATTCCCCTTCTCTCTCTGGTTTAGGCCCCTTATTTATAGAGTTAGGGGAGTACGGTTAAAATATAGGACTTAGCCAATTTATTTATTTATTTATTTTTTATACATGGTAAGGACCGCGGGGGGGGGGGGGGGGGGGGGGGGGGGGGGGGGGGAGGACCAAACTCCTCAATTAAGAGGACCACAAGCAAGGCAAGTGGGAATCGAACCCGGGACCTCCTAAATGGGTGCCAGCGATGCAAACCACTATGCCAACGCCCTAATGGGCTAGCCAATTTATTTATACCTAAAGTACTCCTCACTTAGCTACTATATTCTGAATTATTTTAATACATTTCCCTTTTAAATACCCTTGTCCCTAAGGGTCAAGGTATTGATACCCATCTTAGTAACCCTCCAGGGTTAAACATTACGAGTACAAGTTCTATCCAATTATTTTTTTTAAATTAATAAAAGTTGTCAGATTTTTTTTCCCCTAAAAATTTGAAGTAATATATAATTTGGTAACAATAAAAAAATTTCAAGGAATAATAGTAATTTTGTTAAAAAAATTGAAACTTTCTTCACTAGTATCCATGTGCCTCATCTTTCTCCTCAGCGAACACCATGGCCGAACCCTAGCTTCCACTAGCGCCAGTGTCACCGCTTCAACTCCGACAGCAAAGTTGATGCGTCGATGGTGTCGAAGTAGCTGCCTCCATTCTTATGCTAACCGCCTTGACATGACAACTGCCCTCGTTCTTTGCCTCAGTGTGAAAACGATTGGTAGTGGCATTGCCTGATTCCGGCAATGGTGGTGCATCCTGGCATCAATCGTCTCGATTTGTGGCGGTGGTGCCAGTAACTCAACAATGGTTTTGTTCTCCTGGTTTTCACTGTCTTTTTTGTATTTGGCTTCTTTAATGTCATTGCTCTTGTGGTTGCCAGAGTTAGGAGTTTCGACGTCTTTGCTCTGGTTCTCTGTGGTTTCTAAGCCAACACTCTGACTTCCGATGTTGGTGGTTCAGACCTCCATTGGTTCTAGAGGCTGACCAATATGTGCTTTATGGGTCTGAAATTTCCAATTCGCTTTGATCTCGCTTGGAGGCGATGGTTCTTGTACTTCAAACCCTCTTCCAGCTTATATTTGCACCAATTTTATGCAATTCGAAGTTAATTATCAAATTGTTTCTCTATTTCATTTTTGAAAAAGGAATGGTCCTCTTTCACTAGATTTCCATTACATACGAATCCTTTTTGAACTTTTCTAACATTTTTTGTGCTTCCTCAAGCTTCTTTTGCATATTCGCAAATTCGACTATCATCCATTTTGTTTTGACCTCCATTGTTTATCAAAACTATCCGCAGTCCAATTCACCACACACAATAACCATAGCCAACAAAATAGCTGTCCAAGTATGAGTACATTGTATTTAGTATCACTATAAGTGTGAATATAGTATCATTTACAATGCTAAGTATAGTGTTAATATAGGAAATAAGAAATGAGGGTGAGAATGATAGAAGGGTTGAGGAAGAAGAAGACTAATAGGAGGAGATATATGAGAGAGAGTGCAAAAGCTCGCAACACTGAACATATATTCTTTCTAGCTTAGGCCTGTTATTTATAGAGTTATTAGAATATAGGACTTACCCTATATTTTTTAAAACCTAAAGTGCCCCTCACTTAACTACCATATTCTAGATTATACCTAGACAGAGAAAGAGAGAGAAGGCATGCAGTAGCGGCATGGCAAAAGCAAGGCGGTCGCACCGCACAACGGTGATTTGGTGGCTGAAGGGGTATGGGGAAAAGAGATAAAAGAGAAAGGGGCATGAGAAAGAGGGAGAGGTGGGGTAGGCTTAGGGAAATTAATTTTTTTAAAGCTTTTTTTTGGGGGGGGAGGGGGTTGGGAGCCACGTGCATAATTAGAAGGTAAATTTTTGCCCTCCATTACAGTAGAGGGTTAAGAGTTTTATATATATATATATATTAAAAACTAGCTATATTTTATGATGTATTGTATATTTAAATTAATGCTACTTATGTAAAATATTTTTGCACTTCGTCCAACCAATTTAGTTCTTTTTCTTTTATCAACTTAGTTTCTGTATATGTTAATAATATATTTTTTTAATCATTTGATCATAATAGATGTGCGATCCATTGCAAACCCACTCTTTAGCCTAATTAAGCTCACTCGTGACCCGATCGTTAAAGAGCTTTTCACCACCTTGACGTTAATTTTATAGTAGGACCAAATCAATTAGGCTTAGTTAATTTTTAATTAACCTAATTTTGCTCTTGGTCCTACTGTAAAATTAACATCAAAGTGGTGAAAAGTTATCTAACAGTCAGGTCACCAGTAACTTTAATTAGGCTAAAGGGTGGGTTTGCATTGGGTATACATTGTAATCAAACAATTTAAAAAAAATATGATATTATATTGTACGAGGATTAAGTTGATAAAATTAAAAGCAAAACAACTAAATTGAAGAATTAGGCACAGTGTAAAAATATTTTACTTGAATAACCTTAATTTAAATATGTAATATATGACGACACTCATTAATTCCAATGTCACGAACATGACTAGCGACACATGTCAGGGATGTGTCATGGTACCGGGTTGGATGTCACAGCTGTCATGGACAAGCATCACAATAGCGTGTCAAGGCACTGGGTTAGCAGCACACTGTTTGCAGAAGGTAGTGTCACAGGTGGGTCATGCAGTGGCTGTGAGGGTCCCATGTCACAGGCAGGCGCGCCCCCAGTTCACTGTCGCAGCAGCTTATGTCACAGCTTGGATCACGTTAGTTTAGCTCACTTTTTACGTTGTTAGGTGCTTTGGTTAATGTGCTTAGATAGTTTAATTCCATGTGTTTAGTTAGATCTCTATAAATAGGCATGTAATAACCTCTTGTAAGACATTCAATCACTCAATTGAACTTAATGAAATTCTATTCTCTTCTCATCTCAAATTCTCTCTATTCTCTTCTTATCTAAACTCTCTTTCTTTCTCATCCCAAATTATATCTCAGTTTCTCTCTCATCTAACCTCTAAATCTCTCTTCTTCGTCACGAACCCCTAGGTTTCATTACAAGAAGAATCAAAACTTCATCACGAACCCTAGGCTCGTGACAAGTGGTATCAGAGCTGTCTTGCTATCGGGATCATTACTAAGGGAAGAAACACCCACCTACTGTGGCCATGTCTTCATTGGGTGGGGGGTTGTGGGGGGGTTGTGGGGGGGAAGTGGGGGACCTTTGATTCACACAAGCAAATTTTAGCCATTGAGAATTGCCTTGATGCTTGGCAACGTGAACAAGACAAGATCAATGAGGAATTCAGATCCTCCATTGATTCTTTGACAG
Organism: Simmondsia chinensis; assembly: GCA_018398585.1. Taxonomy (NCBI): domain Eukaryota; kingdom Viridiplantae; phylum Streptophyta; class Magnoliopsida; order Caryophyllales; family Simmondsiaceae; genus Simmondsia; species Simmondsia chinensis. The sequence continues at coordinate 9,431,347 of JAGTTD010000023.1, read as the reverse complement.
AGGTCGTGAACTGATTCTTGCGCAGCCAAGAAAAGAGGACCAAACGTGTACCTGACATTGCCCCCATTGTTGCGGCCAATGGCAGTACAGTGACAGCGGGTTCAAAATTGAAGACGGAGTTGGTTATGGATCAGGTACCCAAATGTTCACCACAATCTCACAAATTATGTTGTGATGATGTGATAGTGCCAGTGTCGGTCAAAATTCAAGAAACAATGATTCCCCAAGAAACATAATCGCCCCATAAGAATGCAATTCCTCATTCAAAACCCACAAAATTTTTTTTTTTTTCCGGTTTTTGGTTTATGTCAAACGGGTAAGGTTCTGGATGGTTCACAAAGAAGCCTGTTGAATGGTTTCAACAAGAAAGCCAAGAAAACTCGGGCATGGGGATGTTTCCTAGAATCGGGATTGGTACTAGAAGATCAATACACCCACACCGATCTTAGCAATTAATCCTTGGGGACAAGGATTATTTCTTCGATCCAGGAATAACGGGTATCCAGATGGTCGGTGGGTTGGCATACGAAAGGGAATTGGTTAGCCCTTAGATGTTCTTGGAGACGACTTGACAATTGATAGTTGTAGTTTAGACTGTCAAACATTTTGTGGTAGATATTTTCATGTAATAGTTGTTACAAGATTGAGTAGTTTGTTCTAGGAATATTAGTTAGTTACATGTATTAGTATTACATATGTTTGATAGTTAGAAGTGACTGAAGTATTAGTTAGATATTATGTTACATTGTTAAATAGTGTGTAATAGAATAGTTGCATTAGTTAGTGAAATTGACACGGTTGACATGGAACCTAAAAGTTGGAGGTTTATACCGTCATCTAGCCCAGCTCTAGAATCCCATCCTTAAGGACAAGGATGATTCGAAGGGGAAGGGAATGTCACGAACATGACTGGCATTGCATGTCAGGGACGTGTCATGCTACAGGGTTGGTTGTCACGACTGTCATGGACAAGCATCACAATAGCTTGTCAAGGCACTAGGTCAGGAGCACACTGTCAGCTCAAGGTTGTATCATAGGTGGGTCATGCAACAGGTGTGAGGGTCCCAAGTCACAGTTTGGCGAGCGCCAAAGGCACACCCAATTCACTTTCGCAACAGCTTATTACACAGCTTGGGTCACGTTAGTTTAGCTCACTTTTCAGGTTGTTAGGTGCTTTGGTTAATATGGTTAGATAGTTTACTTCCATTCAATCACTCAATCCACCTTAATGAAATTCCAATACTTTCTCATCTCAAATTCTCTCTATTCTCTTCTCATCTAAACTCTCTTTCTTCTCATCCCAAATTCTATCTCACTTTCTCTCTCTCGTCTAACCTCTAAACCTCTCTTCTCCGTCACCGACACTAGCTTTCGTGAAAGAAGAATCAAAGCTTCGTCACCAACCCTAGGTTCGTGACAGCCAAAGCCTTTATTGTTACTGTCAAGGCTGCTAACTTTTTTTATTATTTAAACATTGCTTAGCTATTTTTAAAGAAAGAAAACCAACTTTACTTACAGGGCCCATGAAAATCTCGAACTTATGTTTTTTGAGAAATTATTATGTGAGGCGGGATCTCCACGTCATATTTGTCAAATGGTTACCTCAACTAATGAAGAACTGACATGCGGATGAGCCTGAAATTGTAGGTTATGCATAACGTGGGAATTTATTCCATTAAATTTGGTGTTATTTTTCAAAATTTAAATTTAAAAATTTTGTTGATTAAACAAAAAGTAAAAAGTTTTAACAATTTTTAGGATTTCAGTTAAATTTAAATTGTCAAAAGTAGCTTCTCTCTCTCATTTCCTCCAAACAAGCCTTCATGATTTATTATAAAACTAAGTTGAATGTAAATTTTCATAATATTATTATAATTTAACACAGTTTGTATAAGAAATAAAAACTACTCTTCGTGATCGATCCCCTAAAAATTGAATTGAATCTATTTCAAGTGGGAGGTTCAAAAAATTATTTACAATTTTTTACAATTTCAATTTAACATAAATTCTACACAAAATATTAAATTTTTAAAAGGGAAAATTATGGAAAGACCCCTTGAATGTTTTCCATTAAACACAATACAACACTTGCACTTTTAATTTCATAAAATGACCTTAAAATTTACAACTAAATACAACACATCCTTTATACTTTTAATTTGATAAAATGGCCCCTGAACTTTATAATTAAATACAACACACACCATACACTTTTTATTTCATAAAATAGCCCCATCAACTTTGTTATTATACACAACTTGCTCCCGAACTTTGTTACTAAACAATTCACCTCTTAGATATTTGAAACTAAAAAACAAATGTACAAAATTAAAACATTTGAAAATAAATATGAAAGAAATTTTGGAAAATTTTGAAAAATATAATAATATTTTTTAATTTTGGTAAAAATTAAATTCATAAATTTAAAATTAAAAATTTATCAAATTAAAAATCAGAAATTTTCTACTTTTGTACAAACAAATAGAGATTAATACTTTTAGGAGAAAGTTAAGAGTTTTTTAGAAAAAAAGATAAGAGAATTTTTTGCTATGTACACAAATTAATTGTTTTGATTAATTATAGTTGTCACAACCCCAAACTTAACAAATAATGCCAACAAGGAAGCCAATGGTCATCGTAAGTGAAATACTAAGAATATTTATTCTAGATAAGCTTTAATTGAATATGAGATTGAATTTTGGTTTATATGGCACTTAATTTCTGTGTTGACCCCAAACATAAAAAAAACAATGGTTTAATGACTCATAAGCAAATAAGGGGAACTAATGGTCATCATAGGTGAAATACTCATAATATTTTAGACAAACTTTATAATACAATGGAGAACACACAATACAATCGCCTTGAAGTTTGAAACTGAAATCAAAATGCTAAGATTCCAAAGAAGTAAACATAATCTCATATAACAAAACTACTAAACTTACAAAATGTAAAGAAAGTCTTCTAGGGTTGTAACAACTCTAGCTATGCAGAAAGTTCCTTGAATTTCTCCATCCATCACAGGGTGAGCATAAAGCTCTACAAGTGACAAACCCGTCAACAAAACAAGGATCAAGCATTATTTAAAAGACATGGGACACATTTAGCTAGAGTCGCTTACTAAAATTTATCTCAAAAAAACTTAAAAGTAGATTACTGAAGTCTTGGCCTCAAGCCCCTTGGTTGTGGCTGCATATAATCCCTACAACTAAGCTCAGAATTGGCTATCATAATTGAGTCCTCCGCCAATTGCGAGTCATGAATAATATTCCAAATAGCGCATTATCAACAAAGATGGTATAATCTCCCATCCAGGGCTCAAAGATGTTGTTCCCCCTCATCATAAGGCACAGCGCATATAACAAAACATATCATAATTGCACAATCATAAACATAAACCCAAATTGCAAAGTGCCATATAACATAAACAAAATTCAATCTCATATTTCAAATACTTAGACAAGCATGCTTGATCTCATTTTAGTTTGAACACATAGATGGGTAAAAAGGTTAACATGTGGTGTACAAAATAAGTCTTTTGAGAATTTTAAGAAACTATTAACATATCAAATACTTAGAAGCTTTAACAAAAAGGATAGAAGAGTTAATGAATAAGTTATTATTGGTTCTAACCCTTTTTTTTTTTTTTTTTGACTTTTGTTTTATTTTATTTCATTAAATAAAAAAAAAAGAAAAGGAAATTAAAAGGAAAAAAAGGAAAATGAATGTGGGGGTCTTTGAACCCCGCATATTGGCACATTGAAAACGAGGGAGGGGATGTTTGTGATGAATTTAGTCAATGTGTTTATTCATTATTTTAGAGTCCTGTATGAGGTGGGGTTCGTTAGGATGAGCTAAACTCAAGCTCTACCTACGCACCTGACTTGATATTTTCAGCAAGATTAAACAAACGGTTAGAGGGGCCGTGGGCTAACCCATCCCGACGCTCAAGTTATTATAAATATCATCAAATAATAACAAAGGCGGGTGGTAAATAAACATAGTAATGACACGTCAATAAATTAATAGGATTAGATAAATATATCGAAATACTTGGTTAAAGCCCCAAGAAGGTCTAGTATAATATTGGCCCAAAGTCCTTTCAAGGATTTAATAGGCTGGCGAAATAAAGGTATAATTGGCTATTTAAGCTTGTTGTGGGCTAATAAAATAAATAGGCAAATCCGAGCCTTACTTAAAAGTAAGTAAGCATAAAATATTTAGCTTAAGATGAGTAGAATATCCAAAATAGTAATAGTAAGAGGTAGAATCATAGCATGCTTATCATCATCCTCATTAACCCATCATCATCCTCAATTTATCATCATTCTCAATTCATCATCCTTCTTTCCCCATATCACCATCCATGCCCCTCCTTTTATCCTCTTTATTCTTTCTCCCTTGACACGAAAGGAAGGAGGTGGAATGGGAAAGAGGTGACATGTGTCACCATTTATTTGGTCTTTTTGGGGTTCGGTATTCTAATTTAAGTCTAGTTTATTATTGCCTAATTCTTATATATTAATTACCTGCTTTTTATACTCATAGTATTGAGGCTATAAATACCGGACGAGTATATATCGGGTGTGTAGGTACTAGGTGAGCATACACTAGGCGTGTTACCCAAAATAAGTGTAACCTTAAATCCTTATAGTTACCTTACTGACTATCCGTGTAAATTATTTGCCTAGCAAGCTACCCCCTATGTTATAAACATATAAGAGCAGGTGTAAGTGGGTGAATTATGTTGGTGTAAGTGAGCGAAATGCGATGGCAAAAGTGGGCAAATTGCAAGGTCTAAAGTGCGCGAATTGCGAGGGCAGAAGTGGGCGAATTGCATAAGTGGGCATTTCATATATTTTGGAGAACAGAAGAAATTTTGCTTTAATCCACAAGGTTTATTTCAGACTTCTAGGAAGTTAATTAAATCCAAGATGTCTCAAACAATCTCCACATGGAGAAACACTTTTATTAGAAGTTCAAGCTGATCATGCAGCAACTTACATTCCAAAACGTCTGAAATGGAATGAAATAACCATTCTAGACATCTGGAAGATTGAGAACCCTCAACCTCCCAGAAATATTGCTCAAAGACAAGTTCAAAAAATTATAGATGAACCTGATGGCAAAGTCACCATAAAATTTGCTTCAAGACACCAAACAATAATTTCAAATTCAACCTATCCAGAATCATCAAGATACTCAACCTCTTTTCTACCTACCCAAAGAGAAGATGATGATCATTCAAATTCAAATCATTCAAACTTGAATACCTCAAGATTTAGAGGAATTCGTTTTAGCCCTCCTCTTGCAGAACCAGTTTTCCAAACTGATTCTTTTTCAAACTCTTTTTCAAGTCCAAACTCCCCAACTGCCTCTCAAAATGCGTCCTCCATCAATAAATGTTTTGACAAAAGACTTTACAATCAACAAAGAATTTTTAAGCAATGACTTTGAATCCAAAAAAATGAAACTCAAAGACAATAGTTTTTTCAAACATTTACAAAAGAAAGTACAATCAAAATAAGAGAAACCTATTACAAAGAACTTAATCAAATAAAATGCAATATCCCCTTTTTTATATGGTTCAAATCGTTTACTTCAAGAAACCAAATTCCAAATCCATTTCTTCATAACTCAATAAATGTCAATACAAACTTGACAACCAAATGGCTCACAACAGATGGCCAAATTATTCAAACAATCCATCCTCCTCCAAAAGATTTAGTTATCAATGTTCAAAATAAAGAAGTACAAGCAATTCCCTTTCACCAGGGAATAGAAGACAAAGAAAGTGAAGCACCCACAATCAAAGATTTAAACAAAATCAATGAACAAAATAATTTTCAAACGTTAAATCTCAAAACAATATCAGATCAATTAAGTACAATACATACTTAATTAAATAATCCAAAATCAATGCCTCGACCAACAACTATCAAACCCATACCTCAACCAACAATTCCAATGACAAAGATAAAAGATAACTCAACCCCACAACAACACTTTCCCCTTCCACAACCACAGACAAACCAATTTTCTCAAAATATTCAACAACCTCCGTTTCAACCTTTCAACCTAACTCAACAGAATAAAGATCAAATAAAGTTTAAAAGATTCAAAAATTTTGATGATGATATTCTACAAAGAATAATTCAAAAGTTAAAGATAGAAGAGAATCCTTCTACCAGCGGCCCAACTATTCAAACTCTTACAAAAACCAATGAGAATATTTCAAGTGAAAACAACTCTTCAATATCCCTAAGTGAGAATGAGATTCAAGAAACAGAACAACAATTCAATACCAATACGATTCAAAATACTGAACCCTCAATGAATAGAATCAAAAACAACTGGAGAAATCAACCCACAAAAAATTATTATCCAAGATTAACTCCTCCGAAAATAAAACACCAAATCTTTTTCTTTTACTTTCTCTTGTAAGTTTGCGATCTGTATTCAAGTCTCCAATTTCAATACCCGGTAAGTTTCAATTTCATATTTCAATTTCTGTATTTCAATCTGCTGCTTGTAATTAATCTGTAAATTTCAATAAATTCTCCCTCTTTCTTGTCTTCTTTCTCATCCACTTCTGTCTCCGACTCCCCGCTCCCGGTCCATCCCCAATTGGTATCAGAGCCAAGTTAGAAGGAGCTTCCAACAGTAATTTCAGGGAAATACTGTCAATCACCTATTAGGAGCAAATTATGCTGTTAAAACACCTAGTAGGAGCGTTGGTAAGCTTGGGTGTAGCGCTGGTAAGCCCTAAATGCGTTGCTAAGCCGAGTGTAGGTGTTCCCGTTACTGTTACCCTTGTGTTCCCGTTCCCAATAGTGCTAAATAGTAAAAATTGTTGTCAATAGTGCTAAATAGTAGGGCTATTAAGTAATTGTTGAAGTCCGTACAACTATAGTTCTCACCATGTCAAGGTCTAGAGTTGCAGGGTCTTTCAGAAGACTGTTTTCAAATCAACTTGGTAACAGTTCAAACTCTTCAAACACTCAAAGAACAATTAATTCAAAAGAAATTTCGAAAGAAGTTTCAAACCCAAAAGAAGTGATCAATTGGAGTATTCCAAGAGAGAATTTCGAGTCAATTTATCAAATTGGGCATTTTGATTTCAAAATGGCTTTTTCTTGCAAAACCCATGAACAAGCAATGTCAATTGAAAAAGAAGCTCAAACGGTTCAATTACTTTCAAACTTATCTCTTCAAAAGTACATTTCAAAAGGTTTTCAATACATACACTATGGTTTAGTTCAGGTTGCAATTGTTCACCTTTCAAGAATAGGACATAACCAGCCAGTTATGTTAGCTTTAAGAGATTCAATATTTTTAAAATTTGAAGAATCCCTTTTAGCAATTGTTCAAACAAATTTGCACAATGGTCCAATCTATTTCAACTGTTATCCAAATTTTTCTGTTGATCTTCAAGATCCCACAATTATGGATACTCTAACACTAGATATCCATATGCCAAATACTGAGATCAAAGAAAACAGAAGAGATTGTGCTTTAATCTACAGGGCTTATTTCATACTTCTAGGAAGTCAATTAAATCTAAGATGTCTCAAACAATCTCTACAGGAGAAACACTTTTATTAGAAGTTCAAGCTGATCATGCAGCAACTTACATTCCAAAACATCAGAAATGGAATGAAATAACCATTCAGACATCTGGAAGATTGAGAACCCTCAACCTCCCAGAAATATTGCTCAAAGACAAGTTCAAAGAATTATAGATGAACCTGATGGCAAAGTCACCGTACAATGTGCTTAAAGACACCAAACAATAATTTCAAATTCAACCTATCCAAAATCTTCAAGATACTCAACCTCATCTCTACCTACCCAAAGAGGAGAAGATGATCATTCCAATTCAAATCATTCAAACTTGAATACCTCAAGATTTAGAGGAATTCGCTTTAACCTTCCTCTTACAGAATCAGTTTTCCAAACTGATTCTTTTTCAAACTCTTTTTCAAGTCCAAACTCCCCAACTGCCTCTCAAGTGCGTCCTCCATCAATAAATGTTTTGACAAAAGACTTTACAATCAACAAAGAATTTTTAAGCAATGACTTTGAATCCAAACAAAATGAAACTCAAAGACAATGGTTTTTTCAAACATTTACACAAGAAAGTACAATCAAAATAAGAGAAACCTATTACAAAGAACTTAATCAAGTAAAATGCAATATCCCCTTTTTTATATGGCTCAAATCGTTTACTTCAAGAAACCAAATTCCAAATCCATTTCTTCATAACTCAATAAATGTCAATACAAACTTGACAACCAAATGGCTCACAACAGATGGCCAAATTATTCAAACAATCCATCCTCCTCCAAAAGATTTAGTTATCAATGTTCAAAATAAAGAAGTACAAGCAATTCCCTTTCACCAGGGAATAGAAGACAAAGAAAGTGAAGCACCCACAATCAAAGATTTAAACAAAATCTATGAACAAAATAATTTTCAAACTTTAAATCTCAAAACAATATCAGATCAATTAAGTACAATACATACTCAATTAAATAATCCAAAATCAATGCCTCGACCTCCAACTATCAAACCCATACCTCAACCGACAATTCCAATGCCAAAGATAAAGGATAACTCAACCCCACAACAACACTTTCTCCTTCCACAACCACAGACAAACCAATTTTCTAAAAATATTCAACAACCTCCGTTTCAACCTTTCAACCTAACTCAACAGAATAAAGATCAAATAAAGTTTAAAAGATTCAAAAATTCTGATGATGATATTCTACAAAGAATAATTCAAAAGTTAAAGATAGAAGAGAATCCATCTACCAACGGCCCAACTATTCAAACTCTTACAAAAACCAATGAGAATATTTCAAGTGAAACCAACTCTTCAATATCCCTAAGTGAGAATGAGATTCAAGAAACAGAACAACAATTCAATACCAATATGATTCAAAATACTGAACCCTCAATGAACAGAATCAAAAACAACTGGAGAAATCTACCCACAAAAAATTATTATCCAAGATTAACTCCTCCGAAAATAAAACACCAAATCTTTTTCTTTTACTTTCTCTTGTAAGTTTGTGATATGTATTCAAGTCTCCAATTTCAATACCCGGTAAGTTTCAATTTCAATTTTCAATTTCTGTATTTCAATCTGCTGCTTGTAATTAATCTGTAAATTTCAATAAATTCTCCCTCTTTCTCGTCTTCTTTCTCATCCACTTCTGTCTCCGACTCCCCGCTCCCGGTCCATCCCCAATTGGTATCAGAGCCAAGTTAGAAGGAGCTTCCAACAGTAATTTCACGAAAATACTGTCAAGCACCTATTAGGAGCAAATTTTGCTGTTAAAACACCTAGTAGGAGCGTTGGTAAGCTTGGGTGTAGCATTGGTAAGCCCTGAATGCGTTGGTAAGCCGAGTGTAGGTGTTCCCGTTACTGTTACCCTTGCGTTCCCGTTCCCAATAGTGCTAAATAGTAAAAATTGTTCTCAATAGTTCTAAATAGTAGGGCTGTTAAGTAATTGCTGAAGTCCGTACAAATATATTTCTCACCATGTCAAGGTCTAGAGTTGCAGGGTCTTTCAAAAGACTATTTTCAAATCAACTTGGTAACAGTTCAAACTCTTCAAACACTCAAAGAACAATTAATTCAAAAGAAATTTCGAAAGAAGTTTCAATCCAAAAAGAAGTGATCAATTGGAGTATTCCAAGAGAGAATTTCGAGTCAATTTATCAAATTGGGCATTTTGATTTTAAAATGGCTTTTTCTTGCAAAACCCATGAACAAGCAATGTCAATTGAAAAAGAAGCTCAAACGGTTCAATTACTTTCAAACTTATCTCTTCAAAAGTACATTTCAAAAGGTTTTTAATACATACACTATGGTTTAGTTCAGGTTGCAATCGTTCCCCTTTCAAGAATAGGACATAACCAGCCAGTCATGTTAGCTTTAAGAGATTCAACATTTTTAAAATTTGAAGAATCCCTTTTAGCAATTGTTCAAACAAATTTGCACAATGGTCCAATCTATTTCAACTGTTACCCAAATTTTTCTGTTGATCTTCAAGATCCCACAATTATGGATACTCTAACACTAGATATCCATATGCCAAATACTGAGATCAAAGAAAACAGAAGAAATTTTGCTTTAATCTACAGGGCTTATTTCAGACTTCTAGGAAGTCAATTAAATCCAAGATGTCTCAAACAATCTCCACCTGGAGAAACACTTTTATTAGAAGTTCAAGCTGATCATGCAGCAACTTACATTCCAAAACATCAAAAATGGAATGAAATAACAATTCCAGACATCTGGAAGATTGAGAACCCTCAACCTCCCAGAAATATTGCTCAAAGACAAGTTCAAAGAATTATAGATGAACCTGATGGCAAAGTCACCATACAATTTGCTTAAAGACACCAAACAATAATTTCAAATTCAACCTATCCAAAATCTTCAAGATACTCAACCTCTTCTCTACCTACCCAAAGAGAAGATGATGATCATTCCAATTCAAATCATTCAAACTTGAATACCTCAAGATTTAGAGGAATTCGCTTTAACCCTCCTCTTACAGAATCAGTTTTCCAAACTGATTCTTTGTTAAACTCTTTTTCAAGTCCAAACTCCCCAACTGCCTCTCAAATGCGTCCTCCATCATTAAATGTTTTGACAAAAGACTTTACAATCAAAAAAGAATTTTTAAGCAATGACTTTGAATCCAACCAAAATGAAACTCAAAGACAATGGTTTTTTCAAACATTTACAAAAGAAAGTACAATCAAAATAAGAGAAACCTATTACAAAGAATTTAACCAAGTAAAATGCAATATCCCCTTTTTTATATGGCTCAAATCGTTTACTTCAAGAAACCAAATTCCAAATCCATTTCTTCATGACTCAATAAATGTCAATACAAACTTGACAACTAAATGGCTCACAACAAATGGCCAAATTATTCAAATAATCCATCCTCCTCCAAAAGATTTAGTTATCAATGTTCAAAATAAAGAAGTACAAGCAATTCTCTTTCACCACGAAAGAGAAGACAAAGAAAGTGAAGCACCCACAATCAAAGATTTAAACAAAATCTATGAACAAAATAATTTTCAAACCTTAAATTTCAAAACAATATCAGATCAATCAAGTACAATACATACTCAATTAAATAATCAAAAATCAATACCTCAACCTCCAACTATCAAACCAATAACTCGACCAACAATTCCAATGCCAAAGATAAAAGATATCTCAACCCCACAACAACACTTTCCCCTTCCACAACCACAGACAAACCCATTTTCTCAAAATATTCAACAACCTCCGTTTCAACCTTTCAACCTAACTCAATAGAATAAAGATCAAATAAAGATTAAAAGATTCAAAAATTCTAATGATGATATTCTACAAAGAATAATTCAAAAGTTAAAGATAGAAGAGAATCCTTCTACCAGTGGCCCAACTATTCAAACTCTTACAAAAACCAATGAGAATATTTCAAGTGAAACCAACTCTTCAATATCCCTAAGTGAGAATGAGATTCAAGAAACAGAACAACAATTCAATACCAATACGATTCAAAATACTGAATCCTCAATGAATAGAATCAAAAACAACTGGAGAAATCAACCCACAAAAAATTATTATCCAAGATTAACTCCTCTGAAAATAAAACACCAAATCTTTTGCTTTTACTTTCTCTTGTAAGTTTGTGATATGTATTCAAGTCTCCAATTTCAATACCCGGTAAGTTTCAATTTCAAATTTCAATTTCTGTATTTCAATCTGCTGCTTGTAATTAATCTGTAAATTTCAATAAATTCTCCCTCTTTCTCGTCTTCTTTCTCATCCACTTCTGTCTCCGACTCCCCGCTCCCGGTCCATCCCCAATTGGTATCAGAGCCAAGTTAGAAGGAGCTTTCAACAGTAATTTCACGGAAATACTGTCAAGCACCTATTAGGAGCAAATTTTGCTGTTAAAACACCTAGTAGGAGCGTTGGTAAGCTTGGGTGTATGGTTGGTAAGCCCTGAATGCGTTGGTAAGCCGAGTGTAGGTGTTCCCGTTACTGTTACCCTTGCGTTCCCGTTCCCAACAGTGCTAAATAGTAAAAATTGTTCACAATAGTGCTAAATAGTAGGGATGTTAAGTAATTGCTGAAGTCCGTACAACTATAGTTCTCACCATGTCAAGGTCTAGAGTTGCAGAGTCTTTCAGAAGACTATTTTCAAATCAACTTGGTAACAGTTCAAACTCTTCAAACACTCAAAGAACAATTAATTCAAAAGAAATTTCGAAAGAAGTTTCAAACCCAAAAGAAGTGATCAATTGGAGTATTCCAAGCGAGAATTTCGAGTCAATTTATCAAATTGGGCATTTTGATTTCAAAATGGCTTTTTCTTGCAAAACCCATGAACAAGCAATGTCAATTGAAAAAGAAGCTCAAATGGTTCAATTACTTTCAAACTTATCTCTTCAAAAGTACATTTCAAAGGTTTTCAATACATACACTATGGTTTAGTTCAGGTTGCAATTGTTCCCCTTTCAAGAATAGGACATAACCAGCCAGTTGTGTTAGCTTTAAGAGATTCAATATTTTTAAAATTTGAAGAATCCCTCTTAGCAATTGTTCAAACAAATTTACACAATGGTCCAATCTATTTCAACTGTTATCCAAATTTTTCTGTTGATCTTCAAGATCCCACAATTATGGATACTCTAACACTAGATATCCATATGCCAAATACTGAGATCAAAGAAAACATAAGAAATTTTGCTTTAATCTACAGGGCTTATTTCAGACTTCTTGGAAGTCAATTAAATCCAAGATGTCTCAAACAATCTCCACCTGGAGAAACACTTTTATTAGAAGTTCAAGCTGATCATGCAGCAACTTACATTCCAAAACATCAAAAATGGAATGAAATAACCATTCCAGACTTCTGGAAGATTGAGAACCCTCAACCTCCCAGAAATATTGCTCAAAGACAAGTTCAAAGAATTATAGATGAACCTGATGGCAAAGTCACCATACAATTTGCTTAAAGACACCAAACAATAATTTCAAATTCAACCTATCCAAAATCTTCAAGATACTCAACCTCTTCTCTACCTACCCAAAGAGGAGAAGATGATCATTCCAATTCAAATCATTCAAACTTGAATACCTCAAGATTTAGAGGAATTCGTTTTAACCCTCCTCTTACAGAATCAGTTTCCCAAACTGATTCTTTTTTAAACCCTTTTTCAAGTCCAAACTCTCCAACTGCCTCTCAAATGCGTCCTCCGTCAATAAATGTTTTGACAAAAGACTTTACAATCAACAAAGAATTTTTAAGCAATGACTTTGAATCCAAACAAAATGAAACTCAAAGACAATGGTTTTTTCAAACATTTACAAAAGAAAGTACAATCAAAATAAGAGAAACCTATTACAAAGAACTTAATCAAGTAAAATGCAATATCCCCTTTTTTATATGGCTCAAATCGTTTACTTCAAGAAACCAAATTCCAAATCCATTTCTTCATAACTCAATAAATGTCAATACAAACTTGACAACCAAATGGCTCACAACAGATGGCCAAATTATTCAAATAATCCATCCTCCTCCAAAAGATTTAGTTATCAATGTTCAAAATAAAGAAGTACAAGCAATTCTCTTTCACCACGAAAGAGAAGACAAAGAAAGTGAAGCACCCACAATCAAAGATTTAAACAAAATCTATGAACAAAATAATTTTCAAACCTTAAATCTCAAAACAATATCAGATCAATTAAGTACAATACATACTCAATTAAATAATCAAAAATCAATACCTCAACCTCCAACTATCAAACCAATAACTCAACCAACAATTCCAATGCCAAAGATAAAAGAAATCTCTACCCCACAACAACACTTTCCCCTTCCACAACCACAGACAAACCCATTTTCTCAAAATATTCAACAACCTCCGTTTCAACCTTTCAACCTAACTCAACAGAATAAAGATCAAATAAAGATTAAAAGATTCAAAAATTCTGATGATGATATTCTACAAAGAATAATTCAAAAGTTAAAGATAGAAGAGAATCCTTCTACCAGCGGCCCAACTATTCAAACTCTTCCAAAATCCAATCAGAATATTTCAAGTGAAACCAACTCTTCAATATCCCAAAGTGAAAATGAGATTCAAGAAACAGAACAACAATTCAATACCAATACGATTCGAAATACTGAACCCTCAATGAATAGAATCAAAAACAACCGGAGAAATCATTCCACAAAAAATTATTATCCAAGATTAACTCCTCCGGATATTCAATTTGAAGAAAAAAATCAATTCACCTCTATGTCATTCAATGGAAACGATATCCATGAATGGAATATAGATGGCAAATCAGAATATGAAATCAAAAATACTTTACAACAAATGACAATGGCTTCATCAGCCTATGAAATAATCAATCCTACCAATACAAATCACACGTCCGCCCAAATGATTGTTGCTGGATTTTCAGGACAATTACAATCTTGGTGGTCTAAAACACTGCAGGAACATGACAGACAAATGATACTCAACTATACTCATATTCAACAAAAACGTCTTGATCCAGAAGATGTCAACTCTCCTTGGATAGAGGAAGAAGTTGAAGATGCTGTCGAGACTCTAATCTGGACAATAACTGTTGCTTTCCTTCGAAGTGCAACAGAAAAACAAGAATCAACAATACTATTCTTGACCAATCAAAGATGCCCGTCTTTACAGGACTTTAGATGGTACAAGGATATGTTTTTAACCCGCGTTTTCAAAGGAGATGATAACAATGCATCATTTTGGAAAGAAGATTTGTCACTGGACTTCCAAAATTGTGTGCAGAAAGAATCATAACAAAAATTCAAGACCATTGCGGTACTCAAACAATTCCATGGCAAAATTTAACATACGGTCAATTATTTGCTTTCATTAAAAAGGAAGCATTACAACTATGCCAAGAGCAAAAACTCTGTAGTAATCTCAAAAAGTTTCAAAAAAAAAGGAATTGGGATCCTTTTGCGCTCAATATAACATCCATACATTCAAACCTCCTTCAAAAAGATTTAAAAAGAAAAAATTTCAACAAGAACCATTCAAGCAATCAAGAAAACATAAATACAAACGTCAAACATTTCCTCAATACTATACCAACAAAAGAAATTATTCAAAGAAGAAAGCAAACAGGGTTCTAGTTTGCTACAAATGTAAGAAACCTGGACACTATCAAAATGACTGCAAAATGAAAAATAAGATCAATGAAATAGAAGATGAAGAATTAAGAAACAAATTAATGAATCTTCTTCTATCCGACTCAAGTTCTGGTAACGAAGACTATATCTTCGAGGTTCAAGAAAATTCAAACAGTGATGATTCATCATCTGAATCCTCACAAGAGCCATGTCCCTGTAAACTCAAAACTCTCAATGTTCTAACAAAAACTAACAAAGAAGATTTGTTAGATATCGTTGACAAAATTCAAGATCAAAATCTCAAAAAAGAATACTTTCTCAAATTAAAAGGAATCATATTCAAAGAACAAGAAATCAAGACGCCAGTACAACCCAGATCTCTAGAACAAATATTTGAAAGATATCCAGCGCCAAATATCTTTCGACAAATTTCAACTAGTGATCTACAAAGAGTAGTCAATGAATTAAAACGCCAGATTCAATATTTTCAAACTGAAGTAATAACAATGCAATATCAAGATTTAGAATCAAAACAATCTCTTACAGATTCAAAAAGTCTAGAATTAGAAGCCAGAATTACAGACTCAACTCAATTTGAAAACATTCAAATTCCTGAAGAACCTTCTTCAAATGACAAATTTCTTCAATTAATAGAACGAATAGAAAACCAAAAATGGCATATTCGCATAACACTCCATGTTTCAAAAGATTTCAAGATTCAAACGCAAGCCCTTTTATATTCAGGCACAGATCTCAACTGCATTCAAGAAGGTCTTATTCCCTCAAAGTTCTACTAAAAAACACTAGAAAGTCTTCATACTGCTAGTGGTAATAAAATGAATATCAAATACAAACTTTCAAACTCCTACATCTGTAATGATGGAATATGTTTCAAAACTCCATTCATACTAGTCAAAGATCTTCAGCAACAGATTATACTAGGCACTCCCTTCATTAGTCAGATATACCCATTCACGGTTACAAAAGAAGGAGTCCACACAAAAATCAAAAGTACCTCAGTAACTTTTCAATTCATCAATCCAATTCAACAAAGAGATTTACATCTTTTACAATCAACAACAATATTCAAACAAATAAATTTAATATATAGTAAAAAATCCCATATTCAATATCTCCAACAAGAAATAGAATATCAAAAAATTGAAAAACAAATTCTTCAACCCTACGTTCAAACTAGAATCTCTCAATTAAACAACAAAATAATCAAGGAAGTATGCTCCGATCTCCCAAACGCCTTCTGGAATAGAAAGCAACATATCGTTCAACTACCCTATGAAAAGGACTTTAAAGAACAAAATATTCCAACTAAGGCAAGACCTATTCAAATGAATAAAGAACTATTAGAACATTGCAAGAAGGAAATTCAATCTCTTCTTGATAAAAACTTAATTAGACCTTCAAAATCTCCATGGAGCTGCTCCGCCTTTTATGTCAATAATCAAGCTGGAAAGGAACGAGGAGTTCCAAGATTAGTAATCAATTATAAACCACTCAATAAATTTCTCCAATGGATAAGATATCCAATCCCAAATAAAAGAGACTTACTCAATAAGTTATACAATGCAAAAATATTTTCAAAATTCGATTTAAAAAGTGGTTTTTGGCAGATCCAAGTTCAAGAAAAGGATCGATACAAAACAACATTCGCCATTCCATTTGGACACTACGGATGGAATGTCATGCCTTTTGGACTCAAAAATGCCCCATCTGAATTCCAAAACATTATGAATGATATCTTTACTCAATACACGGATTTCATCATTGTATACATTGATGATATTCTTGTTTTCTCAAATAATTTAGATCAACATTTCAAGCATTTAAACATTCTTCTTTATGTCGTTCAAAAAAATGGCCTAGTTCTATCAGCCTCCAAACTAAAACTATTTCAAACAAAAATCAGGTTTCTCGGCCATGACCTTTTCCAAGGAACTATAAAACCAATTGACAGAGCAATTGATTTTGCTAACAAATTTCCAAATGAATTAAAAGACAAAACTCAATTACAAAGATTCTTAGGGTGTCTTAATTACGTCTCGAATTTCCTCCCCAACCTAAGAAACTTGTGTCAACCTCTTTACCAAAGACTCAATCAGAATCCTCCTCCTTGGACGGAAAATCATATAGCAATTGTTCAAACCCTTAGGGAGAAGGTCAAAAGTCTGCCATGCTTAGCTCTACCAAACCCAGAAGCATTTCTAATTGTAGAAACTGATGCTTCTAATATTGGCTATGGCGGAATTCTCAAGCAAAAACTAGAATCAAAACCAGAGCAGATAGTGAGATTCCACTCTGGTCTATGGTTAGGACCTCAAAAAAATTATTCAACCATCAAAAAAGAAATCTTATCAATTGTTTTAAATATTTCAAAATTTCAAGATGATTTATATAATAAAACTTTTCTTCTCCGTATTGATTGCAAGCCCGCAAAAGAAGTGTTGCACAATGATGTTAAAAATCTTGTTTCAAAGCAAATTTTTGCCAGATGGCAAGCTATTCTATTAGTATTTGATTTTACAATTAAGTTCATCAAAGGAGAAAATAATTCTCTCCCTGATTTCCTCTCAAGGGAGTTCTTACAAGGACATGACACTACCCCCTACTCTTCTTCAGGAATATGTCTAAAGACAAAGGAAAACTCAAAGAAGAAGACTTTTAAAAACCCAAAGATTATGCCATGAAAATTCAACCTCACACCTCCTCAAAGTCAATTCAAAAAAAGAATCCATATTCAATCCTCGATCAGGACTTTCCCCCAATTTCCTACGCTGCTGCAGCCCAAGGAACAATTCAACAAACCTCAAATCCAAAAAGAAGTATTCAAGAACCTTCCTCTCAATATTTTTCAAAACCTCAGGTAGAACATATTTATTTAACAAATTCTTATGCGCCACTCTCAATTAATGACATTACAACTTCTGTAAATGCTATTTTTCCAATTGATTTTCAATGGATCCCTGATGATCTCACTAGAACATGCAAATTTTATGAGTTCATTTTGGTTGATTCAAAATTTGTTCAAATCAAGCATAAAAACAATTCTCCAAACGAACCTATTACTTTTTCAACCTCCAAAATCCTCAATGTCTACAACCGTTCTGATTTCGGATTCAATCGTTTCACTTCCAAGCAATTTTCTCAACCTTTCAACCCTCAGGTTATACCTACCAAGATTCCAAAATGGCTTGGTTTAGATGTTTTCTCATCAAACCATTTGATCATTCTTGGTTTTTCCAATTTTCAAAGAAAACCAGACATTTTCCTACCTAGCTCTTCGAATGGTGGAGGTACTTTGGTCCTGCTCAGACCATTTACCCTACCAATGTTCAAACATATTTCAATTCCTATTCAAAAGGTCTAGGTAATCAACATCACTTTCTTGATAAGATCACCAGCTTCCATTCAAACTTTCAAATTCCATGGATCCTGTGCTGGTCTTACTCACATACTCAACACTTTGAGCCTCCTTACCCCTTTTCAATTGTCCGTGAATACAGGATCAAATGGTGGGACAGGTATGATGTGGAGCGTGACTGTTCCACTAAAATACTTTCAAATTTCTTCAAATCAAAAAACAAAAATATTCAAGCTCTTCCTCAGAGAAATTCAACACCTTCAAAAATTCAACCTCAAAAGACTTCAGATTCAAGCTATTCTTCAAAATCCAAACCAAAGGCAAAAATTTCAAAAAAACTTTTAGCCCAACTGATTCAACAGATTCAAGATGCATTAGATGATGACGAAAGCGATGACGCCAGCTCATCTCAAACTAATCCTTTCAATTTCCTCCAATAATTCAAGATGACGCATGCAATGACGCAAGCCCCCTTCAATAATTCAATCACAGCTGATTTGATTCCCAGACAAGTCACTGTAGCAACGTCAATCTACTGTAGCAATCACTGTTGCAAGGAAGTCCAGCTGCCCAGTTACTGCTGCAATTATTCAATTTCGCTGTTCGACATCAATAATTAAAGCCCAGCTTTCCCGAACTTCAAATTTCCTCAAATTCATTTCAATCCTGAAGGTTATTGAAGGAGCTTCAGACCCCTCATTTCAAGGCAGATCCAGATTCAGAGAGAACTAAGAGAGTTAAGAAAACACAAAATCTTTTTCTTTTACTTTCTCTTATAACTTTGTGATCTGTATTCAAGTCTCCAATTTCAATACTCTGTAAGTTTCAATTTCAAATTTCAATTTATGTATTTCAATCTGCTGCTTGTAATCAATCTGTAAATTTCAATAAACTCTCCCTCTTTCTCGTCTTCTTTCACATCCACTTCTGTCTCCGACTCCCCGCTCCCGGTCCATCCCCAATTACTTCTGTCTCCGACTCCCCGCTCCCGGTCCATCCCCAATTGGTATCAGAGCCAAGTTAGAAGGAGCTTTCAACAGTAATTTCACGGAAATACTGTCAAGCACCTAGTAGGAGCAAATTTGCTGTTAAAACACCTATTAGGAGCATTGATAAGCTTGGGTGTAGCGTTGGTAAGCCCTGAATGCGTTGGTAAGCCGTGTGTAGGTGTTCCCGTTGGGTGTTCCCGTTACTGTTACCCTTGTGTTCCCGTTCTCAACAGTGCTAAATAGTAGGACTGTTAAGTAATTGTTGAAGTCCGTACAACTATAGTTCTCACCATGTCAAGGTCTAGAGTTGCAGGGTCTTTCAGAAGAATATTTTCAAATCAACCCATGAACAAGCAATGTCAATTGAAAAAAAAGCTCAAACAGTTCAATTACTTTCAAACTTATCTCTTCAAAAGTACATTTCAAAAGGTTTTCAATACATACACTATGGTTTAGTTCAGGTTGCAATCATTCCCCTTTCAAGAATAGGACAAAACCAGCCAGTTATGTTACCTTTAAGAGATTCAACATTTTTAAAATTTGAAGAATCCCCTTTAGATATTGTTCAAACAAATTTGCACAATGGTCCAATCTATTTCAGCTGTTATCCAAATTTTTCTGTTGATCTTCAAGATCCCACAATTATGGATACTGCAACACTAGATATCCATATGCCAAATATTGAGACCAAAGAAAATAGAAGAAATTTTGCTTTAATCTACAGGGTTTATTTCAGACTTCTAGGAAGTCAATTAAATCCAAGATGTCTCAAACAATCTCCACCTGGAAAAACACATTTATTAGAAGTTCAAGCTGATCATGCAGCAACTTATATCCCAAAACGTCTAAAATGGAATGAAATAACCATTCCAGATATCTGGAAGATTGAGAACCCTCAATCTCCCAGAAATATTGCTCAAAGACAAGTTCAAAGAATTATAGATGAACCTGATGGCAAAGTCACCATACAATTTGCTTCAGGACACCAAACAATAATTTCAAATTCAACCTATCCAGAATCTTCAAGATACTGAACCTCTTCTCTACCTACCCAAAGAGAAGATGATGATCATTCAAATTGAAATCATTCAAACTTGAATACCTCAAGATTTAGAGGAATTCGTTTTAACCCTCCACTTGTAGAACCAGTTTTCCAAACTGATTCTTTTTCAAACTCTTTTTCAAGTCCAAACTGCCAAACTGCCTCTTAAATGCGTCCTCCATCAATAAATGTTTTGACAAAAGACTTTACAATCAACAAAGAATTTTTAAGCAATGACTTTGAATCCAAACAAAATGAAACTCAAAGACAATGGTTTTTTCAAACATTTACAAAAGAAAGTACAATCAAAATAAGAAAAACCTATTACAAAGAACTTAATCAAATAAAATGCAATATCCCCTTTTTTATATGGTTCAAATCGTTTACTTCAAGAAACCAAATTCCAAATCCATTTCTTCATAACTCAATAAATGTCAATACGAACTTGACAACCAAATGGCTCACAACAGATGGCCAAATTATTCAAACAATCCAACCTCCTCCAAAAGATTTAGTTATCGATGTTCGAAATAAAGAAGTACAAGCAATTCCCTTTCACCAGGGAAGAGAAGACAAAGAAAGTGAAGCACCCACAATCAAAGATTTAAACAAAATCTATGAACAATATAATTTTCAAACTTTAAATCTCAAAACAATATCAGATCAATTAAGCACAATACATACTCAATTAAATAATCAAAAATCAATACCTCAACCTCCAACTATCAAACCAATACTTCAACCAACAATTCCAATGCCAAAGATAAAAGATAACTCAACCCCACAACAACACTTTCCCCTTCCACAGCCACACACATACCAATTTTCTCAAAACATTCAACAACCTCCGTTTCAACCTTTCAACCTAACTCAATAGAATAAAGATCAAATGAAGTTTAAAAGATTCAAAAATTCTGATGATGATATTCTACAAAGAATAATTCAAAAGTTAAAGATAGAAGAGAATCCTTCTACCAGCGGCCCAACTATTCAAACTCTTACAAAATCCAATGAGAATATTTCAAGTGAAACCAACTCTTCAATATCCCTAAGTGAGAATGAGATTCAAGAAACAGAACAACAATTCAATACCAATACGATTCAAAATACTGAACCCTCAATGAATAGAATCAGAAACAACTGGGGAAATCAACCCCTAAAAAATTATTATCCAAGATTATCTCCTCCGGATATTCAATTTGAAGAAAAAAATTAATTCACCTCTATGTCATTCAATGGAAACGATATCCATGAATGGAATATAGATGGCAAATCAGAATATGAAATCAAAAATACTTTACAACAAATGACAATGGCTTCATCAGCCTATGAAATAATCAATCCTACCAATACAAATCACACGTCCGCCCAAATGATTGTTGCTGGCTTTTCAGGACAATTACAATCGTGGTGGTCTAACACACTGCATGAACATGACAGACAAATGATACTCAACCATACTCATATTCAACAAAAACGTCTTGATCCAGAACATGTCAACTCTCCTTGGATAGAGGAAGAAGTTGAAGATGCTGTCGAGACTCTAATCTGGACAATAACTGTTGCTTTCCTTGGAAGTGCAACAGAAAAACAAGAATCAATAAAACTATTCTTGACAAATCTAAGATGCCTGTCTTTACAGGACTTTAGATGGTACAAGGATATGTTTTTAACCCACGTTCTCTAAAGAGATGATAACAATGCATCATTTTGGAAAGAAAGATTTGTCACTGGACTTCCAAAATTGTGTGCAGAAAGAATCATAACAAAAATTCAAGACCATTGCGGTACTCAAACAATTCCATGGAAAAATTTAACATACGGTCAATTATTTGCTTTCGTTAAAAAGGAAGCATTACAACTATGCTAAGAGCAAAAACTCCGTAACAATCTCAAAAAGTTTCAAACAAAAATGCAATTAGGATCCTTTTGCCCTCAATATAACATCCATACATTCAAACCTCCTTCAAAAAGATTTAAAAAAAAAATTTCAACAAGAACCATTCAAGCAATCAAGACGACATAAATACAAACGTCAAACCTTTCCTCAATACTATACCAACAAAAGAAAATATTCAAAGAAGAAAGCAAACAGGGTTCCAGTTTGTTACAAATGTAAGAAACCTGGACACTATCAAAATGACTGCAAAATGAAAAATAAGATCAATGAAATAGAAGATGAAGAATTAAGAAACAAATTAATAAATCTTCTTCTATCCGACTCAAGTTCTTGTAACGAAGACTATATCTTCGAGGTTCAAGAAAATTCAAACAATAATGATTCATCATCTGAATTCTCACAAGAGCCATGTCCCTGTAAACTCAAAGCTCTCAATGTTCTAACAAAAACTAACAAAGAAGATTTGTTAGATATTGTTGACAAAATTCAAGATCAAAATCTCAAAAAAGAATACTTTCTCAAATTAAAAGAAATCATATTCAAAGAACAAGAAATCAAGACGCCAGTACAACCCAGATCTCTAGAACAAATATTTGAAAGATATCCAGCGCCAAATATCTTTCGACAAATTTCAACTAGTGATCTACAAAGAGTAGTCAATGAATTAAAACGCCAGATTCAATATTTTCAAACTAAAGTAATAACAATGCAATATCAAGATTTAGAATCAAAACAATCTCTTACAGATTCAAAAGGTCTAGAATTAGAAGCCAGAATTACAGACTCAACTCAATTTGAAAACATTCAAATTCCTGAAGAACCTTCTTCAAATGACAAATTTCTTCAATTAATAGAACGAATAGAATACCAAAAATGGTATATTCACATAACACTCCATGTTTCAAAAGATTTCAAGATTCAAACTCAAGCCCTTTTGAATTTAGGCGCAGATCTCAACTGCATTCAAGAAGGTCTCATTCCCTCAAAGTTCTACAAAAACACACTAGAAAGTCTCCATACTGCTAGTGGTAATAAAATAAATATCAAATACAAACGTTCAAACTCCTACATCTGTAATGATGGAATATGTTTCAAAACTCCATTCATACTAGTTAAAGATCTTCAACAACAGATTATACTAGGCACTCCCTTCATCAGTCAGATATACCCATTTACGGTTACAAAAGAAGGAGTCCACAAGAAAATCAAAAGTACCTCAGTAACTTTTCAATTCATCAATCCAATTCAACAAAGAGATTTAAATCTTTTTCAATCAACAAAAATACTCAAGCAAGTAAATTCAATACATTACCCGCTACTCCAAAGATGATTTGTTTCCACAATCAGGTATAAATTTCCTTTTTATATTATTCAATTTTCTGATAAAAATAAATTACTAATTTCCTTTTTGCAGGTGATAAAGAACAACAAAGGAAAACAACTTGTTCAAATTTCCATAGGAATTTCAAAAGATCCTTCAAATAATTTTTCAAAACAAGATGACTATTCAGAACAATATTTTACAAAACCCCATGTGGAGCATCTCTATTTAACAAACTATAACAAACCGCCTTGTAAATCATAAATTGAATATTCAATCAAAAAAACATTTCCAATAAACTTTCAATGGCTCCCTGATGATCGTCAAAAAACCCAAAAATATCATGAATTTATATTACTCTATACAAAATATGTTCAAATTAAGCACATTTAAGAAGATGGACCAACCCAATACTCCATCTGTAAAATCCATGATATAGTAAAACCATATGAGTTTATATATCCATGGATTTCAAAACAATTTTCTCATTTCTCCAGTCAATTTTTCCCAGAAGGATTCAACTTTCAAGATTATAAAATGGCCCGGTTTAGAGCCTTCCTCCTCAGGCCCTCGAATCACACGTGGTTATTTAAAATCAAAAGTAATCTTTCAAAGTTTCCTCCATGGTTTTATGAATAGTGGCACCTCTTTGGTAGTACCATCAACATTTTCCCAACTCATATCAAAGATTTATTCAACACTTATTCAAAAAATTCAAATGATGACCCTATTCAAACAATTTTAAAGTTTCATTCAACCTTTCAAATTCCTTGGATTTTATGCTGGTCATATGATTGTTCCCAAATCCTTGAACAGCATTATCCAATCTCTTTGGTTCGCAAATTCAAAATCAAATGGTCAAAAAATTATGTTCTTAAAACCAAAGAAAGAATTCCAAAATCAATTTCAAAGCAAAAACAACCTTTAATCATTTCTCATAACTACACTGATCCTTCTGCTCGCCCATTACTACTCAAATCATCAAACTCAACCCCCTCAACCTCTTCTCAAACCTCAATATCTCAAAAAGATTTAAAACCCTTACCCCTTAAAAACACTCAAGATTCTGAACCTCAAAACATTCAAAACCAACTCACACAAAAAACCCAAGAAAACAAAGCTCTCAGACAACAAATCTCCGTTCTCCAAAATCATATCAATTATCAATCCAAACCTCCAAATTGCTGTACTATGTATTCAACCCATGAATTTCTCAAACCTAGGATTTTCTTCTTTCCAGAAAAATTCCTTTGCCACTTTCCCCATGATGTTGCCTCAAAAATTGCACGAGTTATTCAATACAGTAATCTCAATACACTTATAAAAGTTCAAAGTTTCCTTCAAGATCTTTCTATCCACAATATTATGATCCCAGGACTTACTTTTCAATGGGTAGCTCAGTATGGTCATCCTGCAGAATGCAAGCTGACCCCAATGTGTCAAAATTTACCCTTCAACAGAACAGACTGCCCCTGTCACCTTACCTACTCAATTGTTCGTGTCTGTTTAGACTTAGAAATTTATCAACCTATGACCATATTACACGAAGGCAAACAAATTACACTTACACCTCAATTTTTGCTTGACTGCGGATTTTTACTTCAATTAATCATTACCAACCCCGATCAAGCATCTCAATTCGGAAGAAAATTATGCTATGTAATACAAAATCATTTTGATGAAAAGGTCATCTCCATGGATTCTCTTATCAATCAAAACCTCCTGAGTTTTCTGGCATATACACCAATCCCAGCCAGCATATAATTCTTGCTTATGGCTCATTTGTTAGACATACACTATGTCCTTCTGATGAACCATATCCATGCAGTAACAATACCCTTTCCTTACAACTCTACCAATGGAGAGCCAAACAAATGGCTTTCAATCTTCATCCTCAAGCTTTTTCAACAAATAGTGGAATTATCAAATTTTTTCTCATCTCTGAAGATCTAATTCAAAAAATTTATTCTTTCAATAAAAATTTTGACGTTCCATTTCTCAAAAACACAAACAAAACTGATTTGCTTCAACGATATGAAGAACTCAGAAAGGAAGAACGGGCTATTCTCGATGAAGAAATGAGAAATATCAATATGCTTTTATATCCCTAAAAATCAGAGAACTTCAACACCTTCAAAAATTCAACCTCAAAAGACTTCAGATTCAAGCTCTTCTTCAAAATCCAAACCAAAGGCAAAAATTTAAAAAAAACTTTTAGCCCAACTGATTCAACAGATTCAAGATGCATCAGATGATGACGAAAGCGATGACGCCAGCTCATCTCAAACTGATCCTTTCAATTTCCTCCAATAATTCAAGATGACGCATGCAATGACGCAAGCCCCCTTCAATAATTCAATCACAGCTGATTTGATTCCCAGACAAGTCACTGTAGCAACGTCAATCTACTGTAGCAATCACTGTTGCAAGGACGTCCAGCTGCCCAGTTACTGCTGCAATTATTCAATTTCGCTGTTCGATATCAATAATTAAAGCCCAGCTTTCCCGGACTTCAAATTTCCTCAAATTCATTTCAATCCTGAAGGTTATTAAAGGAGCTTCAGACCCCTCATTTCAAGGCAGATCCAGATTCAGAGAGAACTAAGAGAGTTAAGAAAACACAAAATCTTTTTCTTTTACTTTCTCTTGTAAGTTTGTGATCTGTATTCAAGTCTCCAATTTCAATACTCTGTAAGTTTCAATTTCAAATTTCAATTTCAATTTCAAGCCACCACACCGCCATCTTAAGCCAGTGACGCACTTAAAATAGCAGTAATTTTCAAAACTATGAAGCACTTCGCAAAAATAAGACCAAAAATCTGAGTTGTAATACAAGACCTAGATAAAGGATTTCAGAGATTTATTTGCACTTTCTAGCAATATCAGCTGGCAATTAGAAACGCGTGACTATCCATTGCCAGCATACTATGTTATTTTATGTTGTATGAGGAAAATTGTCATAATAATATTCATAGGTCAATGGTATAAAATTCATCGACTTACTGTGTTCAAAAAAAATTATTTACTTTTACATCCAACAGGTTACAGGTTACAGGTTTCAAAATAGAAAAATTATTGTGATTACGCGTATATATGCCTAAATTAATGAGCTTCTTTCCTTAAATAATTTTGTTGTACATATTTACATTATTTTTTATATTTGTGGTAAACTATCTTTAGTTCATAGTCACATGTAAATAGGAGCATACCCAGTGCTTCAAAGGCTCCCGCCTATGTAGGGTCTGGAGGTGGCATATGTACGCAGCCTTCCCCCTTTAGGGTGTTAACATGAAAAGAGAGGTTGTTTCCCAATACCCGCAACCTGAGGGTGAGAACTTCCCAGGAGTTCAGCCATCCTGGTACTACTCTCGCCCAAGCACGCTTAACTTCGGAGTTTTAATGGGATCCAGTGACGGCGTGTTGGTGCCCTCTTTGGTAAATGTGAGCATTAAATGACATTCTTCAATTACACAATCATGATTGAATTTCTAAATTTAAACACCCAAGATTTGTTAGACATTAAAAAAAATAACAATTTACGGATAAAATTTGTTGAGTATTGAAAAAAAAAAAACAATTTCCTTCCTTTATCCCTTCTTTCTTTCGGCCTTATAAAGGGGTATGGGCCGTAAATTGTTATTTTTTTAATGTTCAACAAATTTTGGTCATCTATTACAATAGAGGGCTAAGATTCGCCCCTCTCACGCTCTCACCCTCTCATAAGAACGCCACCCTCTATATATATGTGTGTGCATGTGTGCGCGCGCATGCGCACGTGTAAGAATGCAAGGAGTATAAAATAAATTAGAAATTTATGTTTTCACAATTTTAATTGCAATCATGTTAAGAATATTGACAAAAAATTAGAAAATATTCAAAACAAATTCACAAATGAAAAAGAGTGCCTTAAATTATAAAATAAAATGATAAAACATAATGATAACATAATTTCAAATAATAGATGTACTATTATTGAACAAACATAACAAAAACAACTATTATAGTCAAAAATAAAAAATGAAAAAGAAAAATTGAGTCTTGATATCAGCTGTTGAAATTAGTATTTCGTATTTATGTCCTCGTATTTGTATGTGTATACTTTAGCATCTGTATTTATTCTTAAGCATATTCTTTATGTAATTAGTGAGTAGGTAGATATTTCTCTAGATATTTGTCACTTCCTCTCCCTCTCCCAACCGGCCAACTAAGGGCCTTTACTTCTAGCCTTTACTTTGTTTTCTTTTTGTAACCCTTTGCTTGAGAGGATGATTGGATTTGTCCTTCATCTAGTATAAATAGGTTGTCTTGTTTCATTTCTTGATCATCCAATACAATTTTATTTTCCCATTATTTTGCCTTGAGTTTTACATTGTTATCTTAAGTTTTTACATGGTATCAGAGCAAGTTCCGTTCTTGCATTAAGTGGCATTTTTTTCCTCTTGCTTCCTCACTGCCACAGCACTCTTCGAAGTGCCTTTTGTGTGTTGTTCTTTTCCCTTTGCTTCTTGTGCTTGTTTTTGTGTTTTGGTTTGGTAGAATATGGCGGGTGTTAACAATAACGAGACTACTCAAGCAAATAATGATCAGACTATCATGCCGGCTCTCCCGACAGAGGGAGTCATTGATGTTAACTCACCATTTTACCTGCATCCTTCGGATAATCCCGGCTTGATTTTTGCCCAAAACACTTTAACAGGACCTAATTATCATTCTTGGAGAAGGGCTATTTTACAGGTTTTTAAAGCAAAGAGAAAAATTGGATTTCTTGATGGTAGTATTACCAAACCGGATGAAGATTCACCGGACTTTGAAACTTGGAGCGCATGTGACTCCATGGTTGCAACTTGGCTCTCAAATTCTGTGTCAAAAGAGATTAATGAGAGTATTACTTATTTAGAAACTGCACATGATATTTGGTTTGATTTGCATGAGAGATTTTCTCAAGGTAATGTCCCTCGTATTTACGAATTAAAACGCGAGATCTCGCATTTGAAGCAAGAAAATTTGCTTGTTTCAACTTATTTTACTAAGTTGAGATCCTTTTGGGATGAATTGTATACACTAGTCGAGATACCACCGTGTACTTGTGGACACGCCAAAGCTTTTTTGCAAATTCGTGATATGGAAAAATTGTTGGACCTTTTGATGGGTCTTGACCCTTCCTTTTCAACTGTGCGTTCACAGCTTATGAACACTAAACCTTCAACCTCTGTGGGAAATGCCTATTCAGTGTTATGTCAGGAAGAGAAGCAGCAAAGAGTGGCAGCGGGCTCGTTTGTGACCCCCGAAGCTGCGGTCTTGACAGCGAAGGGGCCAGGAGGTTCTCCCATGGGAAATAATTCCCGTCGCACTAACCGTTTTACCTGTTCTCACTGTAAGAAACAGGGACACACCAAGGAGAGGTGTTTTGAATTGATTGGATACCCCCCAGGTTGGAAGAAGTAGGGGCCTAAGGCGGTCGGGACGGCCGGAAGCGCAGCAGCAGCAGCCGCGGTTCACTGCGGCAGTGAAGAACCAACCGGTGACAGCCCCATTGTCGGGCTATCCGCTAGCCAATATCAGCACCTCTTGTTGCTACTTGGACAAAGTTCAGTCTCACCTAGTATAAATCTGATAGGTCGAGTTTTTATTTCGAATCAAAGTTGGATTATTGACACCGAGGCTACTGATCACATGGTTTCTTCTCTGTCACTCATGTTTGATGTTGTGCCAAACAAAGTCGTTAAACCCGTTAAATTACCAAACGGGACAACATTGACGGTTTCTCATATTGGGAAAGTTTGGATTTTTGACAATTTTATTCACCATGATGTGTTATACGTGCCGGATTTTTATTGCAACTTGTTATCAGTGAGTAAACTCACACGTTATGAAAATTGTACGTTAACCCTTTATCCTGATTTTTGTTACTTTTAGGACCGACACTCGAGGAGGCTGATTGGAGTGGGTAGAATGTGAAATGGGCTATATTTGTTCGAGCCGCAGCAGGTTGCTCCCTCGGCTCACGTGGTTCAGAATAATAAAGAGGCAGTTTTGTGGCACTGCCGTTTGGGTCATGTTCCTTTCAACAAGCTTTCATTTTTTACGCATTTGAACATTAAAAGGACTAATGCTATTTGAGATACTTGTCATCGTGCGAAACAAGCACGATCTCCTTTTCCTTTGTCTGTTACTGAAACTCGGGTTTGTTTTGAGTTAATTCACTGTGATATTTGGGGGCCCCATAGAATGGTTTCTGTGAGTGGTGCACATTTTTTTCTTACCATTGTTGATGATTATAGCCGATGCACGTGGGTGTATCTTATGAAACAGAAATCCCAAGCACATGGGATTCTCATGAATTTTTGCCGTATGGTGGATACTCAGTTTGGTTTGCAGGTCAAACAGGTAAAAAGCGACAACGGTCAAGAGTTTAAGTATGGGCCGTTGTTAGACTTCTATATGAGACATGGAATTCAATACCAGACTTCATTGACCGGGACACCTCAGCAAAATGGAGTTGTTGAACGCAAGCATAAGCATTTGTTGGAAGTTGGGCGAGCACTTTGATTTCAGGCAGGGCTTCCTAAGAGGCTTTGGGGTGAGTGTGTCTTAACGGCTACCTACTTGATTAATTTGATGCCTTCTTCATTGCTTGGTCATAAGAGTCCTTACGAATTGTTAATCGGCAAACCCCGTCATATAATCATTTGAGGACTTTTGGATGCTTATGTTATTATCATGTTAAAAATTGCACCAATGACAAACTTGATAAACGTGCTTCACCAGGAATATTTATAGGGTATCCCCATGGTCAAAAGGGGTATAAAATTTATAGCTTAGATGAACGTAAGATCGTTGTTTCTAGGGATGTTCGATTTTATGAAGACAATATGCCCTATTTAAAAATTGATACTTCAGGGCATACGCATGAAGGGCATGCCAAGGTCCTAAGGGACGTTTTTTTGACCACCGACACGGCAGCACCGGTCCCGACTGGACCAGTACTGCAGCAGCACCAGTTTGTGACAGAACCGGTCCCGACTGGACCGGTTCTGCAGCAGCAGCGGACCGGCCCTCCTCTGGCCGGTCCAGCAGAACCTAAGTCGGTCCTCGGAGGACCGGAGGACGGTTTGGCCGAAGGGCCCGCAGTACCGATAGAGGGTGTTCCCCTCAATGAAGAAAGGGTCGCAAGAAGAAGTGCTAGAGTTCGGTCTATACCCATCAAATATCAAGACTATATAACAGAGGTTCAGCCTTTTATAGCCCATTCTCCCGCTCCGTCAGTCAACTCTAGTATTTTATATCCTCTCTCAAACTTTGTTTCTAACGTACAATTTTCTAACGCTCACTCGACACTTTTGAATGCCATCACTTTATGTGATGAGCCGAAAAATTTTCATCAGGCCATACAATATGAGGAATGGAGGGAGGTCATGGCACATGGACACTTGAGGCTTTGCCAACTGGAAAGAGAGCTATAGACTCAAAGTGGGTCTACAAAGTCAAATATAAGTCAGATGGGACGATTGAGAGGTACAAGGCTCGTCTTGTTGCAAAAGGGTATACTCAGGTAGAAGGTATAGACTATCATGATACTTTTTCCCCTATAGCTAAACTTGTAACTGTTCGTTGCGTTTTAGCCGTAGCCACGGCTCGGAATTGGATAATCCAACAATTGGATGTAAATAATGCTTTTCTTCATGGGGACTTGGATGAATAAGTTTACATGAAATTACCACAGGGTTTTGAGCGTAAACATGAAGGCAAGGTTTGTCCCCTTCGTAAGTCCCTTTATGGACTTAAACAGGCTTCACGGAATTGGAATCAGAAATTCACCTCAACCTTAATTAAACTTGGTTTTCAACAATCCAGAGCTGACTATTCTTTATTCACTTTTATACGTGGGTCAACATACACTGCTATTCTCATTTATGTTGACGATGTCCTTATAACTGGAAATGACATGGATCATATTGATGAAATCAAAAATGTTTTGAATGAAAAGTTTGGGATAAAGGACTTGGGCCCAGCAAAGTACTTTTTAGGGATTGAGGTCGCTCGTTCCAAAAGGGGTTTGATGTTGAGTCAAAGAAAATATGCCCTTGACATTATTAGTGAGACCGGACTCCTAGGAGCAAAACCTGTTTTTACACCGATAGTGCAGAATCATGGTTTAGCAGATGGGGTAGGCAAGCCCGTGGAAGATGGGGGTCAGTATAGGCCGCTAGTTGGGCGGTTGTTGTACTTAACGATCACTCGTCCTGACATTTGCTATGCTGTTCGCATTTTGAGTTAGTTCATGCATGATCCTCGAGTACCTCATCTTGATGCCGTCATGAGGGTCCTTCGTTATCTGAAAGGAACTCCGGGTCAAGGAATATTCTTTCCATCTGCTTGTGATCTCAAACTCCGTGCTTACTGTGATACTGATTGGGCTGGTTGTCCCACCACCAGACGATCAACGACAGGTTTTGTTGTTTTCTTGGGTGATGCGCCTATTTCATGGCGGTCCAAGAAACAAACTGTTGTTTTCCGTTCTTCTGCAGAAGCCGAATACCGGTCCATGGCATCCACAGCTAGTGAAATAACTTGGTTACGTCGATTGTTAAATGATCTTGTTGTTCCCACTAACGAACCAGTTTTGCTTTTTTTGTGATAATCAGGCAGCTCTTCATATTGCTTCTAATCCCGTGTTTCACGAAAGAGCAAAGCACATTGAAATTGACTGTCACTTTGTCCGAGACAAATTGCTATCCAAGGAGATCGCCACAGCCTACGTTCACACCGGGGGCCAAATAGCGGATATCTTCACTAAAGCACTTGGAAGTTCGACACATGGTTCATTTCTCGGCAAGTTGGGCATTGTGAACTTGCATGCTCCAACTTGAGGGGGAGTGTTGAAATTAGTATTCCATATTTATGTTCTCGTATTTGTATGTGTATACTTTAGTATCTGTATTTATTCTTAAGCATATTCTTCATGTAATTAGTGAGTAGGTAGATATTTCTCTAGATATTTTGTCACTTCCTCTCCCTCTCCCAACCTGCCAACTAAGGGCCTTTACTTCTAGCCTTTACTTTGTTTTCTTTTTGTAACTCTTTGCTTGAGAAAATGATTGGGTTTGACCTTTATCTAGTATAAATAGGTTGTCTTGTTTCATTTCTTGATCATCCAATACAATTTTATTTTCCCATTATTTTGCCTTGAGTTTTACATTGTTATCTTAAGTTTTTACATCAGCAGTGGCTCGATGCCCACCCATTGTTACACTTGGTTAAGATAGTTTGAAAGAGGGTCTTAAATTGTAAAATACAATGATAAAAATATAATGATATCATAATAATAATAAATAAATAATAGATGTATGATTACTGAACAAACATAACAAAGACAACTATCATAGTCACAAATCAAAGATGGAAAAGAAAAATTGAGTCTTGCCATCAGCAGTGGCTCAATGCCAACCGTCTGATACACTCACTTAACATGGTTTGTATGTATACTCACTCTATTGACTTTGTAATTTTAAAAATAATTCTTGGTAAAACTCAAAAGGAAGAAAACTAAAACTTTGAGTAAAAAATAATGTATTGGTCAAAAAATAAAAATAAACCAAAGACTAAATATGCTAAAGATATTTAGAAGGAAATCCAACAAAAATATTCTTAGTGAAAAACTAAAAATGAATAAAAACTTGAAAAATATATATTTTTTAAAATATAGATTGAAGTGTAGAAGCAAAAAAATTTGAGAATGTCATAATAAAGGTGAGAATGTTAGATTAATATTTTTGAAAAATTGACCTTCTTTCAAAGAGTAATAAATTTAATATGAGTACGAAGAAAACAAGTAAAAAGCTTTTGTTCAAAAAAAAAAAAAAAAAAAGTAAAAAGCTACTTTTTGAAAAACTTTTAAAGAACTAACAAGTTTTAAAAATATTTGGTAAGGGCTAAATTGAATACTTCAAAAAAGATTGGAACGAGAACATGAAAAGAAGCCCAAGAGTTGAAAAAAAATTAATTTGTGTCTTTTAGTTAAAACCATTTACATATTAAGTACGGTTTCAAAAAACCAACAAACTTTTCTTATTTTTGAAGGTACACTTTCTAAATTTTTTCAATGTCGCATCTAATGCTGATGTCGTTAACCTTCCATCACCGTTTTGAGTATAAATGCATTAAAATTCTCAATTTAACTATTTTAATTAAATTCTATTAAGTAATGTAAATTAAAAATGATGAAATTAACCCTTCATCTCTAAATTGTAAAATTGTTCAGTGGTTTCGCGCACTGTTACAATCTTTTCTAACCCAAAAAAGTTTAAAAGTATTTTTTTTATTGGTAAAATTGGTTACAATTAATTAAAAAATCGCAACTATTACACATATTATCATAATCATATACGACACCGGTGTTTTTAGTTACACTTGCCAAGAAGCAAAGATTTAGCATAGAGAGTTTTCAGAGGTATATTAACACATAGGAAAACATTATCCATATTACCATACATATTACAGTAATCATATACTGCATCAGTATATTATCGTAATGCATTTATAATTATAGCTGATTAGTATTATGTAATCTTTTGGATAAAGAGTTTCGTAATTTATTATAATGCAAATTATACACATTGAATATTAATTTTTGCAACTTCAAATTAATTTAGTTTGGTCTATGCAAAAATTTATAATTGTATAATACAGCAGAACAAATACCGCCCATGCATTGCATAGGACAAAACCTAGTATATATGTATGTATGTATGTATAGCAAAGGTTTAAGATTGAAGATTAGGAATGGTAAGAAAGTTAACTATTTGCTTGATCATTGGGCTGCTAATAGCCATCTTATCGACTATCTAAAGGAGGATAGAAGGGAGGTTGACGCTACCCTGAGAGTAGCTAATTTCATTGTTAATGGTGAATGGAACCTGGAGAGGCTAAAGGGTGGTTCCCTAGACGATTATGAACCGTGTGTTAGGGGTCTCCATTCCAAAGTTGGAAGTGGAAGATAAGCGTTGTTAGGGCATCACGAGCATAAGTGAATTTAGCGTAAAGTTTTTCCCTTGACTAGCCCATATTCTTGGATGGGATGAAAGAAAGGCATGGGAATTTAGATGGATTTGGGAACTCGACACTTAGATTAAGATCACTCTTTGGCAAGTCCTAAATGACTGCCTGGTAACGAGTGTTTGATTTCATAATCAAATTATTTATTGGGCTCTCCCGCTCTCATGCTTGGTGTGGATCAGAGAATGAAGACATACCCTGCAACATGTAAGGACGTTTGGGAGGTGGCTACCTCATTGTAGTGGATGGCCCCAATCCCCCATGACATTCATTTGCCAAGGAGTTGAGAACGCGCAAAAAGCATATGAATCTCTCCAAGTTCGTTGTCCTTTGTTGGCAAAATTGAAAGATCATAAATAATGCATTATTCAAAGGCATTAAGGCTCATCCTAACAAGCCGGTTATCCTAGCTAAACATATGGCTTATGAACAGGCCTTCCGTAGTAAGCTAGAGGAAGGGGTGATAAGGAATGACCCTCATAATAAAAATAACAAAAGACGTCAAGATGGGTTTCTTGAATTCCACATGAGCAAGGTTGGATGAAGGTCAATTTTGATAAGTCTAGATGTGGGAACATATATATGGCTTGTTTTAGTGCCCGTGATGAAAGTGACAATATAATTTCTGTAGGATCAAGAAAGCTTGGGGGTTCCCACATTATTGTGGCTAATGCTATTATTGCTATAGATGCCCTTTTCTTTGTTGTCAGGAGAGGGGCTCAAAGAAACATTCTCAAAGGAGATAATGAGGTTGTTATTAAGGCACTCAAGGGGTTGTAGCCCATTCCTGTGGATATTATGACCATCGTGGAATACATTCGGACCATTAGTTTTCCTCTTGAATAGATTTATTTCAACCATGTTTTCAAAGAGGCAAATACGTTAACTGCCTGGTTAGCTAGTGCCGATCATTAGAGTGCGTGTGTTTTTATTTGGGACTATGTTCCTTCTCGTGCTCTTCTCTCCATTTGGTGAGTTAGGCATTGGGATTCCCTCTCTTAAGAGGGTGTCCTTAAGGCGTGAGGCTTTGTCCTTACCTATATATATAAAGCATGACTCATCTATTTTACTTTTCTATTGTGACGTGCATGAGCTTAGGTGTCTTGTGTGCAACTTATCCACATATACATTTATTTATACTTCTGTTATTACCAAAAATTGTGTCCTTTCAAATGCTAAATAAAGAGCAATTAATTCAATCAAAAGAATAAATTCAATTTAGTAATGAAGACATTATATTTAGCAACTTGAATCACAATCAAAAGCCATATATTTGAAATTTTTTGAAATGTGACTGAACACTTTATAAATTATTACGATAAATAAACATATTACAAATTCATACATTAAGTTACTTGAATAACTCATTTAATTAGCATTAATTAACAGGCTAATTATTTATAATATCTAGATTTTACATCACACATTTAAATCCAAACCACAATTCCTATCCCTTTCATCGCCAATAATCCTCCAATCAAGAAAAAGCAAAACCACAGTACATTACCGCACTGCCTTCCAACAGAACCCTTACAGACCACGAAAAAAGAGAAAGGACTAACAACAATGGAGCTACTCTTTAAGGTACAACGACATACTTCTTTGTTAAATATATTAGTTGACCAGTAAAGGTTAATGAAAGAAAATTTCAATGATGATTCTAGCTAGGTTTTTAGAGAAAGAGTGTAAAATATAGGTATGTGTATTATATAATATTGCAAATGAAACAACGTGGTGTTTGTCCGTAGGTTAAGCCCATGAAAACAAACTCACTGGGAGAATCATTCACACAATCCGCTGGGTCTGTAGAACTTCAAATTGCTAATGCCCACAGGATCTATTCTACTCGACAACACAGTTTTTCCTTACAAGACATCTTAAATTAGTCTTTTTTTTGGGCAAGAAAATCCATCGTAATTACATATGAAAAACTAACTCACTACAATGTTTTAGCTATTTTTGGTGTATATATATACACATAAGCATAATGTACTTATGTCAATTATTGACTTCATTGAGCCCTATTTATATTTTGTTACAATTCATGAACATATAGAACTCAACTTCATATCCACAACTTTCCTAACCGGATTTAATATATGTATATTGTTTATTGACTAAACAAATATTTCATGAAATTTAGGAGACTGAAAAATTTTTACACCAAGCCTTAGTGTACTAATGTATAATTTATACTATAATATTAGTACACTCATTTGACAAAAAAAAATGATAAATAAGTGTATTAGTACCATAGATTAAAAAAGTTCAATTAGAAGATAATTTATTATTACAAAATAATCAATAAATCTGTAAGAGAATAGTTTAAAGTGCATACCCAATAGAGTTGCTTGCATGTCATTAAATGGGAGAAATACAGAAGGGAAAATTACAAAAGAGCCCCTATAATATAAATCTAAGATAACAGATCTAATAAACATAATACCCAAAATATTATTTTAATACACCCCCTCAATTTGAACTGGGTGACCAATGTTCAGATTGACCTTATGATTGCGGGAAAAAATCTGTAGATAAGCCCTTGGTAAATATGTCAGCAACTTGTTTAGTGGTAAGTGTGAATCGAACTTGGATATCGCCCTTAACCACCTTTTTCTCAAACATAGTAAAAATTAACATCAACATGCTTATTACGATCATTAGAAATAGGATTAGCAGCCAAGTATATACCAGAAACATTGTCACAAAAAATCTCAATGGGACCATTATGTCATAAGCCAAGGTCCAGCATGAGGTACTGAATCCAATTACATTCAGCAACCACCTTCCATAGCACAATATTCAGACTCAGTGATAGATTCAGGAACAATTGGTTATTTCTTTGCTCTCTAAGAAATGAGCTTGGGACCAAGAAAAAGGGCAAACCCGACTGTAGAACAAGGAGTGTCAGGACCAGCACCCCAATCAGCATACGCAATTATGGCTATGCAGGATCCTAGGGTGATGGTGAGACCATGATCAGGTGTGTGCTTAAGATACCAAAGAATACGCTTCATCATTTGCCAATGAGAAGACATGAGGGCATGCATAAATTGGGATGCATGGTTTACAACATAGCAAATATAGGGTCTAGTCATAATAAGATACTGAAGTGCATCTACCGCAGTCCCAAAACTCAGTCATATGCATAAGTAGTTCCCCATCAGTTAGTGACGGCTGAACCCAGGCCGGAAGGAGAGTTTGAACAGCTTTAGCCTCAAGCATGTCATGCTTTTGAAGAAGATCAAGTGTGTATTTATGTTGGGTAAGGAACAGTCCACGAGGCATAGGTTTAGCCTCAATCCCAAGGAACTAGTGAAGAGGACCTAGGTCTTTCATGGCGAATTGTGTAGAGAGTTGGGTAATAAGATGAGTTAGAAGGGATGGATGGGGCCTAGTAAGAATGATGCCATCAACATATAAAATAAGGCAAATAATGCCTACAAGGGAGCGGTGAATAAATAAGGAATGATCAACCTTACTACATTGAAACCTAAGACGAAAGAGATACATACTAAACCTATGAAACCAAACATGAGGTGCCTATTTGAGTCCATAAAGGGTTTACGCAAGCGATAAACATGGTTAGGAAACTTAGGGTGGATGACCCCTTGAGGTTATTTCATGTAAACCTCCTCATTGAGAAAACCGTGTAAAAATATATTTGTCACATCCATTTGGCGAATGGACCAAGAGTTAGTTACAGCTAAGGCAAGTATGAAGCGGGAGGTTTAACAACAATACTGAAAGATTTAAAATAGTTAAGCGCTTCCTGTTGATGGAATCCCTGAGCAACAAGACGGGTCTTGAACCGGTCCACCAAACCATCTACTTTATATTTGACCCTATATTTCCATGTGCTCCCTAAAACATTCTGATTAAATGATGGAGGGACTAAATCCCAAGTTTGATTTTGAATGAGTGCGTTAAATTCCTCAGCCATGGCCTTTTGCCATTATGGGTTCTTACCAGCCTGAGACAAATAGGTTAGTTCCTAAACAATTGTTACAAAAGGGAGAGATAAAATGTGATTGGGCTTATGGATGCCATCCTTAAGTCCAGTATGCATGGGGTGAGTGTTAGTAGAAATTGCATTAGCGTCAGTGGATAATGGGGAGTTAGTAGCTCCAAAAGAGGAGGGGAATAGCAACATCCAAAGATGGCGCACTCGAACATCCACCCCTAAATTAGTAGACAATGGCGCAGGTGCCGAGCCAGTTGAACAGTCCATGACTAACGGTCTGGCCGACAGCGGTTTAGATATATGAACCGCCAATGCAATTGGTTCAGAGGGAATCACAGGTGAGCAGTGACTGATGTTTGTCAGTAAGCAAGGTGTGAACAATGGGGGTAAGTGTGACATAAGTAATCCGAAGAAGAACATTAATTGGACAAGTACGAGAAGTCTATCACGATCCTAAGATGCGTGACTTGGTTCTAAGGGAAGAACCGTGAACTTTTTAGAGTATGGGATTAGAAAGATATTTAGAATTTAGGATGAAAAAGAAATTAGAGTATGAGATGAGAAAGAAGTGAAAGTTAAGATGAGAAGATAGAATATTTCATTGATAATTTTGTTGGATTGATAGATGATTACAACTTAGAACTCATACATATATATAGCAACTAATACATAACCAAATTCATGAACCTAATTAATTGCTCATCCAAGTCCCAAGCCGTGTGGATAAGAATAAGGAGAAAAGGAGGGAACATTTGTATGGAAAACCCTTCAAATGTCTAAGATATTTCTTAAGTAATATTCTAGAAGCATTCCTTAGTCTTGGTCCAAGACAATCAAAATGGGCCAAGGCAACAAGGAATTGGGCTAGGCCCTGGCAAGGCAATGACACGGGCCAAGGCAAACGGATTGGGCCGGCTGTGACATGGTGTGTGACAGGGCCTCGGTAGCGAACTGGATTTGGGCTTTGGCAAGGATCGTGACAAAGTCTCTGCTGAACTTGGTACAAGATTACAATATGGAAAAAATCTTCTACAAAATACACATGACGACTAATATGCACACAACCAAAAAAAGGATCTAAACAATAGTATCCCTTGTAATGGACTATATGACCAAGAAAAACACACGGGACAGACTGAGGGACCAATTTATGAGCGGTCTGGGGATAACATGCACACCCAAAGACGCAAAAAAGACTTTAATCAGGAGGTTGATGAAAATTTTTTTTCAAAAGGAGAGAGATTTTGTAAAGTAGGTGTGGGCAAATGGTTAATTATGTAACAAGCAGTACAGGCAGCATCAATCCAAACCACCGTTGGCAAGCAAGCTTGAAAAATTAGAGCACCGAGTGAGGAGGAGGGAAGCCGGAGATGGGCCGCTAGAGAGAGGCAATGTGCGGCTGCGTCGGCA
This sequence comes from Simmondsia chinensis, assembly GCA_018398585.1. NCBI lineage: Eukaryota > Viridiplantae > Streptophyta > Magnoliopsida > Caryophyllales > Simmondsiaceae > Simmondsia > Simmondsia chinensis. Next base: position 9,391,087 of record JAGTTD010000023.1, on the reverse strand, counting down.
GCAGCGGTTTAGCACCATGGAGAAAAGGGGGCATTGGGGTTTTTAGAGCGGAGAGAGAAAAAAATAAAATTAGGGTTAGGCATGCTCTGATATTGTGTGAGAGAATAGTTTAGAGGGCATATCCAATAGGGTTGCTAGCATGATATTAAATAGGAGAAATACAGAACGAGAAATTATAATAGAGCCCCAATAGAATAGATCTAAGATAACAGATCTACTAAACATAATATCCTAAATATTATTATAATAAAATCAAATGTAATGTATACAACCTTGTTCTGATTCTTAAAATTTATTTTATCCTAACATTATATTGTACATATAATCAATTTAACAATTAATATTGTATTATCTTAATATTATTTATAAACATCTATATATAAACAACATGTGCAAACTTTATGTAATGCCATTCATTTTAAAGAAGCGATGATTACATAAAATATATTATCTAAATATAATTTATGACTACATAATTCTACTCCATTATAGTAAATGACAAGAGCAACATGTGATATTGTCTAACATGACTCTTGCACATAATTCCTCTCTCGCCGCTTCATAACGAAGTCATCTTGAAGTTCCCCATCATTCCAGTGCTCAAAAGTCCTTAAACTTCATAGGGACGTTAATATTCACATGTATTATTGCTCAACTGAGATGGTACTCTGTCTTTACGAAGACAAATGCTATTACAACAAGAATCAACCATCAATAAGTGCACAAGTGCCACAATGAGTACAATAAAGTCCAATGCATGATTAAAGGTCCAAAACAAATAAGGCATTAAAAGAAACAACACACATGACATCAGTGTCATACCATTAATAGCACAAATATATTAAATTTTTATAGAACAAAGATCATAGTGAGTATACATGAGCACGGAAATGACATGGATATTGAGAAGATCTAGACCATGACAGCCACATTCGATACCAAACAACAATTAAAGAAAAATGCAACTATTTTGAAAACAAACAATGACAATGTATCTCAAATACAAATGTACAAACAAACGTGTATCACCAGGGGAAATCTTATCTTATCTTTCTTATACAATCCATTATAGAAGTGTTTCCCCCCCTTAAAAACCCTCCAAACCCCAACCTCTAGCTTCAAAGAGTTTTAATTTTCTTGGGGTAAAAAAAAGTAAAAGAAATTCAATCAAATCATACAAACTAAGAAGGAATACATTGAAATAGTTTTGATTTGTATTAACTACATTAAATTTGAACCGCAATGTTTCATATACCAAAACGAAAAAAGACAAGGAAAAAGTAAGTAAGGCAAATTAAAAGCAAAAATACTGCATTTAGCCACAATTAAAAACCAAAAATTGAAGAACTAATACATAATTTACCAAAGAGCCATTAAAAATTGTCAACAATCATTAGGAATATAACTCATATTTTATATAAGTCATAAATCCATACTTAACACAATTACACATTAAAAAAAAAAAAATCAAATATACGAAAGGTCACCAAATGGCTAAAAGTTTAACCTCACCCATAAATAGACCATTGGAGAAAGAAAATGATCAAAAAATAGTTTCAATTTAAGGCCACTCTTTCCTTTTCATGTACAGAAATTACCAAAAAAATACTATAGATTGAGTGAGAAGACAAGAAGGAAGTGACGATGTGGTGCAATATGATAACGAAAGGGAAAGATGATCGAGATTGCGAGTTGGTGTTTGATGAGACATGAGGGGATGCAATGCATTTTCTGTTCACCAGTGAGGAAGACAAATTGGAAGACCTAACGCATTGTTTGAAAAAAATTAGGCACACAGTGCATGAAGTGGAGCCTTTTGGTCAAAGTTTAAATTTTCTCTATTTACTTTATTTTAACTGTTAATTTCCAAATGCACTGCAAACTTGCCCTCTGTTTTTGCTATTATGTGAATGAGAAAAATATTATTTATGTTTTAAAAACACAAAAAACTAATATAATTATTAGCTCATAATATATGTATTAAATATTAATTTATAATTCAATTATATTTACTATATTTTTACTAAACAAATTGTGTATATCTAGCATTTTTTTTTTTGAACACGTATATCTAGCATTTTTATACATAGAAATTTTAAACTTTTCTTTGCACATTTTGTGCTTACCACAAAACCAAATCTCAAATTTTCCTGTCCTCAACTAAATCAAGTTGTAAAATATACTTGATTTGCATAGCCCTCCTCTGCCCCACTACCATACCAATCCCACCTCCGACCCCATCGCCACCCATCATCAATTTTATAATAAGAACTAAATTGACGCACCACCATCAGTTGTCAGAAACCCCAAAAGCGATCGTCATCCCCTGATCGGCCGTCACCTCCTTGTTCATGTTGTTGCCACCGTGGCCCCTCACTCACAATTGGCTCTCCTACCTTTGTCGGTGCTTACCCAAGGGGTGCTTCCGTTTGAGTCATGTTTCTGTTCGGGCCTGCGCCAATCCTCTGTGCCACCACCTTTGTTCTCGCTCCTCAACGCCACCGCTTCGCCTTCGTGTCGGCCACATCCCAAAGCATCACTAATCTCTCTCTATTAGGACCCCCAAAAATCTTGTCCCTCTTCATCGCCATCCACCTCTCCCTCACGTCACCCCCCCCCCCCCCCGGGGCACCAAAATGTGCTTTTATTAGCCTTTTCTAGGCGGTTGTAATGGAGGTATCCATCTTTATTGATGGCCTTTGGAGAACAACAAACTCATGGCTTGAAGCCGTGTTTCGTGATTTTGAATCAATTTATGACACTTTTGTCCCTCAGAAAAGAAGACCAGCGTCAATGCTTTCCAATGGCTTTGTTAGGGTCTGTGCTAGGAGTGAAACTACCAAGGAAATTGTGACCATGAATGGAAGACGGGTCATAAGGTTTGTTATTAGTATTGATTGGGCTAAATTTGGTAGAAGGGCTTCCTCTACATCTCACTGGGACCAATCTCCTTCAAATTTTCATCACAGATCCAATGCTCCAGCCACCATTCTTGATAGGGCTAGTGATCCTTCAAGGGCATGATACAGTGATGTTGGGGCTTAATTCATTCCCAAGGTTGTGGCAGCAACTATAAATAAGCATGTGGAGGCATGGCTAAATAGGTCAATAGTTGCTTAATCTATCAAATACGATGCACTAGATAATGTCCTTGAATTTTTATGGAGAATAACATTCAGATTTTGATCCCTAGAGTGTTAAACCTAAATACCATCATTCTGATGTGTGACTCAGCTGAAACCTTACCTCAGGCCTCCAGAATAGTTGCTGCTTAACAAATTCAAGAAGGTAGGTAGGTACTCAGGTCTGAATCTGGGTTTCTTATGTAAAAAAGCATGGATTAGGGTTCATGGGTTGCCAGTATAGTTTTGGTTAAAGGAAAGCTTCACCGAATTTGCCAATCTACGGGCAAGTTTATTTAGGTTGATGCCTAAACTTCTGCAATGAGATATGTTAACGTTGCAAGGATTCTAATTTATACATGCCTCCCTTTGTTTACCCATGAAATGGTCCAAGTGCAGGTTTATGGAGGGATCTCGTTTAGTGTTGGTGAAATAAGGTAATTTTAAAATTATCCGTAATTGCTCCCCAGAAGTAATCGTCCTTATCGCCTCTGCCAAGCTCTTTAGGGAGATGGATTCATTCTCTCAGGTTGAAACTGACATCAGACCATGCATCATTCATAGAACTTGACTTCCAATTGGTCCTTCCTTGCATGAGCTCTCAATCGTCAGAATGGGAGGTTGTGGAGAATCCCTCGGTCATTGGTCAAGGTTGTTCAAAGATAACGTGAGGTATGTGGAGCGTGGACTTCACCATTTTAATATTCAGGTTGGTGGTTAATTCTTTGGCAGATGGGTCTAGGATTTCCATCATCCACGTCCGGCCGTCCTGCCTTCTTTTATCCTGTGAAATTTCTGGTTATCAATCCAGGTAACTCAGTCTCCTCTTGCCTTGCCCTAGAATGAGGTTGGTTTGGACGACTCAGCTAACCCCTAAGGTCATTTATCAAGTCTTTAAAACTAGGCTCGGGACACTGCTAGTGATATTGATCCTGGCTCTTCAGGACCCGAGTATTCGTCGGGTTTTGAACTACAGTTGGCTTCGATGCCGTCTTTGGTGGAATCTAGCAGGGCAGGGAAAAGAAGATGGAAGATGGTGGTTGGTAATCAGTGTACTAGCTCTGTTTCTATGAAAAGGTGTCAGAAAGCACAAAAAGTGCATGATTAGAAAACAAGCAAAGAGGCATCTATAGGAATTCCTTAAGGATATGTCTCTCGAAAAGTGTGCAAAGAAGCCTGTCAAACCTTCTAGTAAACAAAAAAGAGGGAAGTTGGCAAGGAGGGGCGACAGTGATTTAGAAGCTAATAATAAGGCTGCACATCGGTCCAAGACCGGACCGGACCGAACCGAAGACCGAATAACACTAAAATGGCGGACCGTTGACCGAACCGATTTGAATCGGGTCGGTCTGGTCCAAGACCGATTTAAAACCGGTCCAGACCGGACCGACCCGATTATGGACCGAATTGAAAGAAATCTATTTTAATTTGTTGAACTCTGAAAATTATAATAACCCTACACTCAATTAAATTAAGCATTCAAAATATTTTTTCACTCCATTCACATCCTATATATTATATTTTTCTTAGAAGAATATTACCTAGCTAAAAAATAAATAAGATATATCTGATATCATATGATAAGTTCATACATAATTAATAGTGCATGATGAGAAAACATAACATACATATTAGAAAATAAATATAAAACTTCAAATAAAACTAACAAACATTAGCAAAAAATAAATACATCTTATCCATTATATAAATCATAAATAGTCATGACAAAAACCAATATCATATTTCTCCTTAATTCTTCTCGCAATTCGCTAGCTATATCCAACTCGAACAAACATAATTAAATATCAATAAAGCTATCTTAAAATAAAAAAATTAAAATAAGGAAAGGAATTTGAAAAGGCAAGAAGAGGGATGGCCATCATCATTATACATAAGTCATTAATGCTAATTAAATTTTTTTTTCCTTAATACTTTGCATTTAAATATTTTTTTAAAAAAATTATTATGATTCACATTTAAATTATATTGTTATTGTAAATATTTTATCGGTCTTCGGTCTGGTCCTCGAGTTTTTCATTTTTGGACTAGACCGAACTTCCCTCGGTCCGGTCCGGTCCGGTCCGTGACCGAAACACTCGGTCCGGTTTGGTCAGGTTCATCGGTCCGGACCGATTTTTGTTCACCCCTAGTTCCAGCAGCTTTAAGGTCACAAATCATAGAGCTCATAACTCTCAGATGTTCAACCATGGAGTGGTTTGGACTTTTGGTGTACTCCATCCACTTCATATTTAAAGCACGAAGCTTTAAATATAACATAGTATAATGTGCGCTTCGCTCCTTTTTGAGCCAAGATTTGTAAGTAATCATGTCCTTCAAACCTTGGTCGGACTTGTCGTCCTTAGGCTTAGTCATGGTTATGGTTAATGTTTCTAGTAATTCTCGTTCATTTAGTAGATATTGGATTTTTCGGTGCCACATATCATAATTAGTGCCGTCCAGTTTCTGTAAATTGGACATATTGCTTAGGGTACTCTTGGCCGCCATTATCACTACAATTCACAATATAGGCGGCGCAATTTTTAAATTTAATTAATTAGATCATTATATCACATCTCAAATCATAAGATCGAAAATTTTACTAAGCTCATTATCATCTCAAACAACATAATTTGTAATATTAAATCTAATTAATTACTCATAAAGAACAAATCTTTTTAACTAACTCTATAGAACTGTGAAAATCCATATTATAACTAATGAGTAAGGAACAGATCCATTAAAATTATTTTAGTGAAACATATTCAAAAAGTAGCTCTAATTACACAAATCAATATATTACATAAATAATATGAGCAAGTTACACATTAAGCCATACACATAATATTTACTTAAAATATATATACATACATATAATAAGACTAACTAATTAAAATTTATGGCCTAAATAATAATCCCCCCCTTTTTTTGAAGAAAATATATTAGAGCTAAAGACGTGCCCAAAACTTATTTAAGCATGAAGCTTTTATCCTGAAGGCCCCCTCACAGTCTGGCTCAAGAAAGAAAAATAGATAAATAAATAAATGAATAAAAGGGGCATAATGACCCAACTGACTTTTTTTTATATTAGAATAAAATTAGGCCACAGCTAATTGGGCCTTTCTTAATATCCATGCACTCTTTTTTATTTTTTTTAATCCATTTTAATAATCAAGATAGGGTTACTTGAAAAATAACCCTAAATTCTACCAAATCTGCCGCAATCCAACGGAGGTGGAAGATGGTTATCCCCACTTGGCAACGTCGACGGTCCGGCGAACGACACAGGCCACCTTCACCAGTGACTAATTCTGGTGATTTCTATCATGAGCCGTTCGATTTTGTTGCTCGTTGGTCCTCCCACTAAGGGATTGAACCGTTGGATGTTCGAAAGTCATTTCGGGTCACATCCGACTTCAGTTCGAACCCGTATCATCCCTGCCATTACGGGCACTACCATGGCCCATCATCTATCACCACTCATACCGAATCTGAGGACATGAAGTTCCTTTGCATGAGGAGACATGGGTAGTCCATCAAGTATCTACAACGGTTTTTTCAATTTCTCTCTCCCCCTTTCTTTTTTTATTATAATATTATATATAATAAATTATATGAGGGATCTTAGGAATGATGAAACACATTCATAATTCAAAGTTATAAATTAAAGCAGCACATAACTTGTTAAAATTGATCAAAAAACACATAGTATAGTCTAGAAAATACTAAATTTTCTCATGAAACTTATACATGGCAATCTAACAATTTATTTTACTAATTAACTCAAAATTAGTAAATTATCAGCAAAGACAAGTATTAATGGCTCTGATACCACTAAAGAAAAATATAGATAAATGATAAACACTAAGTTCAGGTATACCTCGATTGCGGAAGAGGATCGAAACTTGCCTTACAGCCTTGCTAGAACGCCTTAGAAAACCGTAGTATCAACTTAGAGGGTTACCACAGTCCTCTAGAATTCCACCCCACCAAAACCACGAGTCAAGATGGTGACTCCAGAGAGAAGTTAATTTGGGAGAGATAACTGATACCTTTTTTTGTACTTGGAATGAGAGGAGCCTTTATTTATACGCTTAAAACTTCTCAACTACTCTTCCTTGTTATCAGGGACAATATCCCACCACTTCCCATAATATCTCACCTATGAGATACTATGAGATAGTGCCTGATTATATTTTATTTCCAACAAATGCAGATAACTGTATCTATTATATATATGTATTTTAGATAATTCCTTCACTAAGATATAATTTTCTAGGTATTTAACATTGTATAAAGCAATTATATCCAAAGAATATCCAATGTTTATAACACTACGTAATTTACCAAATGCTAAATATAATTTGGGAGTTGCTATTACTGGGGGAGTTGAGTTTCATTTTGGTCATCCAAGTCAAATTTCAGAAGATTTAGTCACCCAACTTGCAACAAAAGTTTCTTTTAGTCACCCAAGTTAAAATTTGAAAGACTTAGTCATCCAATTCCTAATAAAAGTCTTATTTACTCATTCAAATGCTTTAAAATGAATAAGTTAGTGACCTGAGTAAAAATTTGGAAAATATTATTACCCAACTTCACATAAAAATTCATTTTTGTTGTCAAAGTAATTTAGAAGTGATAAAATTCATCATCCAAATAATAAAAAATAATTATATTTTAAACTTATTTATTTCATTGATTTTCATTTTTTTTTCAAAATCATCTTTCATGTTTTATTTGTAACCAAATTAGTCCTTATTTTATTATTAACATTAGGTAAAAATTGAAAGATTATGAACCAATTTTGATATTATATAGAAATTGATAAAATATTCTTAAAAATGAGAATTTAAGGAATAATTTAAAAAAAAAAAAGAATCAATAAATAATAGTTGCATTATATTTTCTCAAGTTTAAAGCACTTGGTATTTCATGATTCCCATTTTTTATAATATTTTCTCATGTTTTATTCACAAAAGTTATTAGTTAGGTACCCTAATATTTGACTATTTATGACCTAGGTATTTTTGATGTTTCAATATATATAATAGGGTACCTTGAGTTTTAAGCATTTTGTCACTTAGGTAACTTGAAGTTTAAAATTTATCAATCAAGTACCCTTATGTCGAAATTTGATAGGGTTTTGTTGGTCAAATGCTAAAATAGATCACGATTTCGATAACATATTGGTATATTTAATAGAATTTCATGAGTTTTTGCCAAAAATGCTCATGTGACACATGATTTCAGCAATATTTAGATAGTTTGCAACAACATTTGATGAATTATTATTATAATAAATTTGCCGAATTTGGCTGAAGGTATTGATATGGCTTAGCTTATAGATATTATAATAATTATGTATTACATCATCGTTTACTATAAAATTAGTCATATTCTCACAAAATTCACAAATTTTGACATAAGGTACCTAAGTGATCAAATATTCAAATCATAAGGCACCTCATTGTATATATTAAAATGTCAAGATACATAAATGATAATGCTCAAATTTTATAATACCTAAGTAAACATTTCCCTTTTATTTAATAACCAAATTGGTTTCTAATCTTTTAATTTTTACCTAATGCCAATAACCAAGTGAGAACTAATTTAGTTATAAATAAAATACGAAGGACTACTTTGAAAACAAAAAAAGGATCAATGAAATGAATAAATAAGAAAAAATATATTTATTATTTTGTTATTTTTTACTTAGATGATGAATTTTCTCGTTTTGAAATCACTTTATTAACCAAAATGAGTTTTTATTTGAATGTGGGAGATAAAACTTTCTACACTTTTACTTGGGTGATCAACTTATTTATTTTAAAACACTTGGATGACTAAAGGAGACTTTTATTAGAAATTGGTTGATGTCTTCTAAAATTTGACTTTGGTGACCAACTTTTTTATTTTAAATCACCTGAGTGATTAAAAGAAACTTTTATCATGAGTTGAGTGACTAAGGGGTTGTTTGATAATAGTGAACTTTCCAATTTTTCTAAAAAACTAAAAAACTGGAAAAGGTGTTAAATGATCCAGTTTTCTAATTGGTGGAGATGGAAAACAATTTTTTCTACCTTTTCCTATTTTTCACAAATTTAGAAAACTGTTTTAAACTGTTTTTCGAATTTTCTTCCCAAAATAAGGATCTCGTTTTCCAACTTTTTGATATGAACCTAAATCAAAATAAATTGTAAACTAAAGGAAAGCACTAAAATCCTAAAAATAAAGGCATAACCAGAGAAATATAAAAGATGACATTTTTATTGATTGAATGATTTTCATTACAATAACCCCTCTATTTATGAAATAACCCATCTCTAGATAAGGCCTACTATACTTACTATTATACTACCCAAATATTAAATGCCATAATAATACTATAAATTCTAAATACCTAATTTAGAAACGTATCACTTTTCCCCATCCATATTTCTCATTTTCACACTACTCATACATTTTATAATATTTTTTGATACACCCTCATCTCCGCCTCCTCTTACGTAAATAATTTTGAGATATTTAATGCTAGGTTCTCAATTTTAAAAGCAATAATGATTTGCAAGCCAGAGGATGCATACATGCGAGTTGTTTATTTATTGACATCTATCTTTGCGGAATGGGATAAAGTGGGCTTTAGGGGTACTTAAGGTTATGTTTCCAATTTTAAAAGTGATACCAAACATTCCGCTAAGGCGATAAAAGTTGATTTATATATCATGTTGTACATTACATAATTTAATTGAATAGAAGATACAACAGATACATTATTTGTTTCATATGGCTGAGAAGACGCAGTAATCTTTAATGAGAATGATATTCTCATTATACAAGAGGACATAGAGGCAGATATCTCCCAACAAGAGGTCTGGTAAGCAATTATTGATCGACTGCTAAACGATTATACCAATTTGCAGAGCAAAAATTATAATGTTGAATGTTAAAACTATATTTGTAATTTGTTTCGACTATGAATTACTTTTTTTTCTTAATGTTTGACTAATTTACAAGTATTACTTAGGTGTATCATTTTCAACTTTTGAATCATGGACATTATTGTTCGGACCGGGTTCGAGTCATATTATTTGATTTTCATATTTAAAGTTATTATTTATATATCATTCTCAAATTTAAAAAAATTGGAAAATACGGATTAATTGAATGCATTTTCTAGTTTTCTATATTGCAAAGTTGGAAAAGGAAAACTGAATATGGAAAGAAAAACTAAAATAGAAAATGAAAAATCTGTTGTACTATCAAATAATCCTAAATTTTTTATGATTTGACTTGGGTGACTAAATAATCCATTTTGGTACCAAATGGGACTTAACTTATTATCAGAATAAAAATTATTATTGCTAAAATAATAATATAACTTAAAAATAATAAAATTATCTTAAAAATTATAATTTTATTTTGACACTAACAATTTAAGTGAAGAATAACATTATTTATAATTTAAAAATTGAACCTCATAAAATTTGCAGACTGAAAGCGATTCAAAAGGGCACCGAAAATAAAGTAACCTGTTCAAAATCGCAGAGCCCCAGGAATCAGAATCTCCTCTCTGCCACGTGGAGCCCTGCCGTTTCATCTCACACAGTCCAACGGTCCAGATAACGCGTCCACTCCATTCTTCTCCTGTACTCCCCCACACCTAATCTCACTTTCCCCGACACCCTCTAACTACAACCCCCCAACCCCCTCTCTCTCTCTACTTTCACCTCTCTCTCTCTCCCCCCTCGCCCGCCATGGAGACCCGAGTGAAGCAAGAAGTCATAGAGCAACAGCACAAATCTCAGCCGTCCATTCCCACGGATGTGATTGATCTGAGTGATTCGGATGAAGACGACGCCGTTTCGGAGGAGGGAGAAGGTAGGGTTTCGAAGAGGCAGAAGTTGAGTAAGCCTAAACCGGTGCTTCCTGCAGGATTTCTTGATCCTCTGCCTCCGCTTCCCAACGCGCCGATGCTGGTGCCGCCGGCTCGTGCGGTGGAGGATGCGGCGGCACGTGCGGAGGAGGGGAGTGGGCAGGCGTGTAAGCAGTTTTGGAAGGCTGGTGATTATGAGGGGGCTCCCAGTGGTAATTGGGACTCTTATACAGGTGAGGTCATGTTCGTGTGCTTTATTGTGGTGTTAATTTAGTTATTTGTACTGCTAATTATGTGAATTTGACCTACCGGTGGTAGTTCGGGCTCTTATACTGGTTCGTTTTTGCTCCTTACTCTATTTTTCTCCTCTTTATTAGGGTACATTGTTATTCTCCTATTTTTCTCCCAGTGGTAAATTTTGTTGGTTTAGTTTTGCTTTGTTGAAACTGCCGGAGTTTGTAGTTAATGTGGGTGCAGATTTTGCAGAGTTATTTACACTATTGGTTCCTTGTGTTTTTAAGTTTGTTCAAATTGATCCTTCGTTTTTTTCTTTTCGGCAAAATGGTTCCTAATGTTTTTAAGTTTGTTCAAATTAGTTCTATGTCTTTTCTTTTGTTCAAAATGATCCCTAATATTTTAGTTGATGGCGAAATTGGTCCCCATCTAGTGACCAAAATCAGATAAAATTTAAAAAGATAAGAGACCAATTTTGTCATAAAGTGAAATATTAGAGGCCATTTTTGAATGAAAGAAAAGATGAGGGACCAATTTGATAGAGAAAATGAGGGACCACTATGAGAAAGATAAGGACCAGCTGTATAAATGACTCCAAATTTTCGTGAAGTGGTAGGTAAATGCTGATTTTCTTTTTTATCAAAAAAAGAAATGTCCTTAAGGGAGAAAGAATGACGAAGAGTCAAGGATAAAATGTCTTCAAACACAACCAAGGAACAAACAAACCACAACTAATAACACAAAGCCTTCCTTTGCAAATCAACTAATGCTATATTACCGAAGCCTCGAAGCTCTTGGTCCATAGAGCTCCTAAAAAGACCACCTTTTCCCAATAATAAAGTAATTGGTGTATATTGGTCTTTAGAATTCTTACGATTCCTTTCTAACCATATATACTAAAGAATCACAATCTCGGTTGAGGAGAACAGCGTTAAGACATTTTTCGTCTTCCTTATGCCATGTAATTTCATCATAAGGGAATTGTCAACCGATCTTGGGCTCATCCACATCTGGCCAAAGAGAAAGAAATCTCTACCATAAATCCCAAGCCACTGCACAATGCAAAATTAAATGATCGTGCGTCTCACTATTTTGGAAGTACATGACATAGGTCCCCAGACACAGAGCCTTAAAAGGTCTTCGTTTTTGTGGGCAATAATGAGTATTGAACTTGTTACGAAGTAAAGACTATAAAAGACATTGGTTCTAAATGGAACCTTAGCTTTCCAAGTATAAGAACACAAAGGGAAAGTCGGAAATCAATTATTTAATGTAAGATGATGAAAAAAAGGTTTAGAAGTAAAAGTGCCAAATCAGTTCAGCACCTAACCCCTCTTATTAGGCGATGAAGACAAGTGAACTTGATCCAAAATGTGGCTTAATTATGTGAAGTCATGTAGTTCCCTTTTAGTAAGGTCCATATGAAAGGCATGTTCCGAGATAGTGAGTCACCTTGTTGAGTAGTAAAGCAAGAAACTGGGGCGCCTTGATAGAGGATAATCAGTATAACAGCGGAAATTGATGAGAGAGAGTAGTATCCTTAACCCCATATATCTTCCCAAAAACGAATGTGGTCACTAGATCTGACGATAAGACTAATGTGGGGAAGGAAAGAAGAGTAAGGATGGATAAAATTCCAAGGTACAACCCATTACATCCACCAACCTTGTGTCCCACCCATTCTCTTGGCGACCATACTTTCTCCTAATCACCATTTGCCAAAGGGGAACGCTGAAATGTTTCTAAAAATCTATTGCATAGAGTTGCAATCGGTAATTGATCTGTACTGTGTTGGTTATATGGTCATCAATTGTGGAGCTTATGTTCGGGAACAATACTAACATTTTTCGGAATTTCCTTGTGATTATTTTATCTTACCCTGTATGGATATTGAGCTTAGCTTTAATCAGCTCAGGGCCACCGTTATTGTTTTATCTCTCCCTGTATGGATATTGAGCTTAGCTTTAATCGACTCAGGGCCAAAGTTGGCTGAACAATACTGGTTATAAGAGTTCAACTTGGTTAATTCTGGTATTTGTTGGAGTTACTAATTTTATGGTGCATTTAGAAATCAAATGGTGTCCAAGAATAATAGCAAGTTAACAATTTGGAGAGGCTTTGCCTTCATGCCATCCTTCGTGGGTGTTGATCAACGTACTTGACGGATACCAGCTGTGTTGAATTTTTAATTGAGGGTTTTGTCTAGAGGGAATAGTTGGCTTCTGACCTAAGATCTACAGTACATTTTGAAAACAAGGAAAGAAATATAAAAGGAAGTTTTAGCTTCATTTAGGGGAGGGGTTGTCGAGGCTCTACAATGGATTACTAAATTTGAGCACTTCCCCATATTGCAACTGCTAATGGTAGAATGAGCCTCAATAACTCGGGAAATATGGATAATCTATTTGAGCCCTTAGCTATGGTGGATAGTTTTCTCTTTACTATTCTGGTTTGATTACGGCTTAATGGCTAAGGATTTGCGCCACCCATAGGTCTGTAGTTTAACTTTTATTATTTAGGACAAATTGTACCATGATCCGATTTTCGATTGGGAAGCTCTTTTGATAATCCAGTTTTGAGGTAAAGCTATTAAGTTGTAAGTGCAAGATATGACATTACTATTTTTTCCCAAATCTAGCTGTAATTGGCTACTTACCCTGATGTTATTTACCGTGCAATATTCATGCTTTGAATAAATAGTTACTTGTTGAGGAGTAACTATGAAAGATTTGGTGACTAGAACACGTTGCACAGTTGCTGGTGAAATGCTGAAATAAACATGCTGCTTCTCAGTGATTTTGCTTTGCTAAATTGCTATCAAACTTTTGCTGAAAATGTGTACACATTGAATTGATCTTGTGTTTGTGATGATTCATAGCACCAATATCTTTTTACCCTGCTATATTTAACCCCTGACTTCGTTTGTTTCCTCGACTTTGCCATATCTGTTGACTATAAGTAAATGCTTACAGTTTATGCTTGCCTATTTTTCCTTCTGTAGGTGGCATGGATCATGTTAGGGTTCATCCAAAGTTTTTGCATTCAAATGCCACGAGTCATAAATGGGCTCTTGGAGGTAGATACAGCATTTATCTTTATGTTATTCTATTGTGTTAATAACTTTGTCATATCTGTGACTATACTGAAACTTTTCCCCTCACACCGTAGCCAGTTACTTTTTCATGGATTTTACCTAATTTATATTTGATATAAGTCCCATGAGATGTTTTTAAATTTACTGATTCCAATTAATTTTTTTTTTTTTAATCCCCAGCTTTTGCAGAATTGTTGGACAACTCCCTAGATGAGGTATTTTTCTTATTTGCGTATCCTTACTAAGTGTATGCCATTAACTCTAGCTACCTAATATTCAGTGATTGCTAGGTCTGCAATGGAGCAACATACGTGAACATAGATATGCTCGTAAACAAGAAAGACAAAAGTAGAATGTTGTTAATTGAAGGTATTCGTTCTCTCTCTCTCTCTTCATCTCTGTGTCTTTGGTGTTTGTGTAGGGGTGGTTTCCGCGTTTATTTTTTTTTTTTTTTGGGGGGGGGGGGGGGGGAGATATTTCAACATAGAGATGCAAACGAGTAAGACAAGGTTAGAATGTTGTTAGCTAAGGTTTTGCTGTGTTTCTCTCTTTGTGTGTATATGTGTATTTAGCAGGGGAGGTGGGGGGTGTTTCTACCTGTTCTTAGTTCCAGTAACTCATTGGACATGAATGTTGTTTTCTGCAAAATTACCCATTCCGTTAAGATTGGGATGTGAAGCTCAAATACCTACAAAGCTTGCAAATTGCTAAGTGTTGCCATTAATTATGACTATTGTAGTCTCTACATGGTGTCCTGCATGTCTTCTTTAATTTATCCTTTCCGATCAGAACATGGTCTCCTGAAATTATTCCGAGAATAGGCGCAATAAAGCTTTCGTAGCTGATAGTATCGTCATAAATAGTAAAAGCCTTAAAACTTTGTAGAGCATTTGAATTTTTTTCACCCTGACATAACAGGCTGAAATCCTGGCTGATCTAGGCAACCATAAAAACGTAAAAAAGCTCTCTGTTGATTGAGTATTTGAGTGCCTTCAAGAAATTTGAAGGCTTTTCTGATTTCAGCGAATGAGATGCTACATATGGTTATGACTGTTTTAGACAGTTTATACATACTGTGCTATCTCTTGTGCAAACTCGTAGGAGTTGCTTAAGGCTGCATATAAGATATGGTTCAAGAGTCCTTGAGACTTTATGGATGGAAATATCCATTTTACTCCTTAGTTTTCCTATTATGGCTTCTAGTGTTTGCACGGATCTACATCTTGATGGTGGGGCTGGATCAACATATAATTTGCAAAAGAATCCTGGAAGAGCTAGTTTACTCATTATGTGTTGAATCACCTATGGATTTAATTTCAGATAATGGTGGTGGGATGGACCCTGAGAAGATGCGTCAATGCATGTCTCTTGGATATTCTGCAAAGAGCAAGTTAGCAAATACAATTGGGCAATGTAAGTCATTAGTATTCATCCTCTGCAAATACTTTCCATCTTTTCTGGTTTTTTCTTATAAAATAAGTCCTTTTGTGTTGTTCATGGTTTGTGTGTTTGCAGATGGAAATGGTTTTAAAACAAGTACTATGCGGCTTGGAGCAGATGTCATTGTCTTCTCACGCTGTTCTGGAAAAAAGGGAAAGAGGTTTGTTTCACAATTTAGGGCCTATTTGGCATTACTGTGGAAAAATGGCTTTTTTCAGAAGCACTTTTTGTAAAAGCACTTTTGTAAAAAGTGTTGTTTCAAATAAGCAGTTTGTGTTTGGTGAACCTAGTAAAGACGCGCTTATTGTAATATTGTGAGTGTTTGGCTAATGTTTAAAAAAGTGCTTTTTTTTTTTATAAAATTAATAGAAAGGACAATATCAAAAATATTTCATAGTTGAAAACAATCACCCATGAACCATTTCAAATATTTAATATATTTTTTAATTATCTAAATATATACTTTTTTCATCATTTAAAATTTTTTTTAAATATATAAAATATTTTTTAAATACTTAAACTAATTTTTAATGTTCTAAAAATAATTTTTGATATTTCTAAAAAATTTAATATATTTTTCAAAATATTTAAAATATTTTTTTAAATATTTAAAATATTTTCTAAATCTGAGATATATTATTAATTATTAAAATATTTTTTTAAAAATATATAAACTATTTTTTAAATTTATAAATTATTTTCTAAATATAAAAATTGATTTTTGAATATATTAACAAACTTAAAGATGGCTGAACCAAATTTTCTTAATTGTTTAATTTTGGCTTTTGCTTCTGCTTATAATCAAAAGCACCAAATTTTTGTTTCTGCTTAAAAGTAGAAAAACAGTTTCTGCTTTTAATAAAAAGTACTTTTTGATGTTTGCCAAACACCCTCAAAATCCCAGAAAAGTGCTTTTCTAGCAAAAAAACACTTATTTTCTCAGAATAAGCAATCCCAAACATGCCCTTAGTCAAAGAATTATAAGGTAGTTTACACACATACAGACATAGACTTCTCAGGATCCATGCCCTTTTAGACATACATGTTAAGCGTTGGTCAAGAGGGAATCTTGTGAAATTACAAAACTTTAAAAAAAAAAAAAAAAAAAATTTGAGGATATTGCAAACATAAATTCTGACTTTTTTGCTATCTGCATCAGAGAATAAAATTTTTGATGACTAAGCACAAGATTCTGGTGCAATCTGGTCTAATTGGAAATCATGTTCTTTCTTTCTTATGCTTTCTTGACTATGCATTGCGTTTATACATATTGGTCTTGGATGTTTAAAAATTTATAGTGCAAAAACTGTTTACTCACTTATCCTTGAATTGCAGCCCTACTCAAAGCATTGGATTGCTGTCCTACACATTTTTGAGGAGCACGGGGAAGGAAGACATTGTTGTTCCCATTGTAATGCGAAATCTTCTTAATCCCTTACTTTGCTTTTGGTTCGTCATTGCATTTTTACGGGTCACAAGGCCATAGTCTTTTCTTTGTTAAAAGGTTTAAATAATTTGTTGTAATTGGCTCTGTGTTCATGTGATGTAGAATGTTGCTTTTTACGTAGCATGTGATGCCTTTGAGTTTGTGATATGATATGATTCTGCTTGGTAAGATTATGGCATCTGACCCAAGATTATTGAATTAATGCTTGTCTAGGTACTTGTGCACATAGATATATGATAATACAATGGGAGCCTGCATTTACGCAATATAAGTATTATGAACCTGTAGGACATATTAGTATGGGCTTGTGTCCATGGTGGTTAGAATATGCAAAGTCTAAAGGAATTTCTGGTAGTATTGTTGTGTCTTCACATTCCTATAGCAATCCGTCTCCACAGGTGCTCTTTACCTTTTGGGCCGAAGTTTGAATGCTCTTTTACACAGTTCGAGTGCTCTTTTACACAGTTTCTATCTGTAATATTCTTGTGACACCCACCCAATGTCTATCTCTCTGACATCCACCCAACGTCTCTCTCTCGCTCGTCTTCTCCGGCTGCCACTGAGCGACTGCCACCACATTGGCCGTCCTCGCCGACGTCACGCCAACTCCACCCCGATGGCGACCATCCCCCTGACGGCGAAGACCCGCCGCCGGTACTGCGCTGTGCTGCTCCCGTGCCGTCCCCGTCCCCACCACGATAACCCTGCCCCCGGAAACTTGAACCCCACCACCTCGTCAAACCCCCTCCCCCCAACTCAAACCCCCACCTCTCCGCCACCCCCAAGCACCACCACCGGGCTCCCAACCCCACCACCACAGACCCCAACAATCCCAACCCCACCCAGAAACCTCCCCCTGCCTACTTGCCGACCCCCCTTGCCCCCCCGACCCCCCCCCCGCGGCTACCACCAGCCCCCGGACCACAAACGCCGCAAGACTACTAGCCGGCCGGCCCAGGTAAGTTAAAATCGGTCGGTCCCAGGTTCGAACTCCCCTCCATCTATTTTTATATCCGCGCTTCTTTATTTCTGGTACGATTATCTGTACTGTATCTGATATGACTGTGTCTCTGGTGTTTTTACTTGCCTAATCGTGACTGGGTACAGTTAGTGTATGAACTTTAGTAACAATGGAGCTCAAAACTTGAGGCCATCTTTAAATGGGTTAGGGACGGGACGGAATAGCTCAGGAGGTGAGGGAAGGCTGCGAATTGTGACGCTAAATGTTGGCACGCTAACTAGGAAAAGCTTTGAGGTTGCCCAAATGATGGTTAGGAGAAGGATCAACATCATGTGCCTTCAAGAGACTAAGTGGGTAGGCACAAAAGCAAGGGAGGTGTTAGGATACAAATTGTGGTATGCGGGCCTAACTAGGGGGAGAAATGGGGTAGGCATTATTGTGGATAGCTTCTTTAGGGATAAAGTAGTCGGGGTCACTAGGACTAATGATAGGATCATTAGTATCAGGCTAGTTTTAGATGGGGAGATTTTGAATGTCATAAGTGCCTATGCTCCACAGATTGGGCAGGCAGAGCAGGAGAAGGCTAGATTTTGGGAGGACCTAGACATAACAATGCAAGGCATACCCCAGAATGAACAAGTGGTGATTGGGGGTGGCTTTGATGGGCACGTCGGAGCCAACACAGAGGGTTATGCATCCCACCATGGAGGCTTTGGCTTTGGAACGAGAAATGAGGAGGGTAAGGCTCTGCTAGACCTTGTTGTCACGTACGAACTAACGGTGGCCAACACCTTCTTCAAAAAGTGTGAGGAGCATACCATCACGTACCGGAGCGGTGGTGCAAGGACTCTGATTGACTACATACTATTAAGGAAGAGGATTCAAAAAGATTGCAGGGACTGTAAGGTTATCCCTGGGGATGACCTTTTAACACAACACATAGTAGTGTGTGCTGGGATCAAGGTCAAGAGAAGGGGCAAGAAAGCCACCAAATATTCACAGCCACGCACGCGATGGAGGGAGCTGAAGGGGGGAAAGGCTCAAGCCTTTAAGGACAGGATCAAGGCTGAGTTGGGAGAGGATTGTGAAGGAGACTTGAACCGCTTGTGGAACAAAGTAGCCCAAAAGATCAGAGAGGTGGCAAGCGAAGTACTAGGGGCAGCAAAGGGGGGACACCAATCAACAGAGAGACTTGGTGGTGGTGCAGGGAGGTCCAGGAGAAGATTCAGGCCAAACGACACTACTTCAAAGAGTGGGAGCGAAGTGGAGATGAGGACAAGAGACAACAATATAAACAAGCTAAGAAGGAAGCAAAGGTAGCAATAAGAGAGGCGCAGTCTAAAGCCTTTGAGGAGTTCTATAGAAGGTTGGATACAATCGAGGGAGCTAGGAACCTCTATATAATTGTAAAGGCAAGGGAGAGGAGGATTAGAGACCTGGACCAAGTACGGTGCATAAAGGGGGCACACGGACAAGTGCTCGTAGATGAGCAACAAATTAAAAATAGGTGGAAATCCTACTTCCAAGAGCTGCTCAACGAAAAGGATAATATAGTTGCTCCCATAGGAGAACCACTAGCACCGGCGGAGCACGGGACCTGCAGCTACTGCACCAAATTAGACCAGAGGAAGTGAGGGAAGCAGTGAGGAAGATGGGCAAGGGTAAAGCAGTCGGCCCAGACGGAATACCCATTGAGGCATGGAAGTGCTTGGGAGAAGTGAGAATTAGATGGTTGACCAAATTATTCAACCCAATTCTCTAAGGGATGAAGATGTTGGACGAATGGCGGAAGAGCACATTAATCCCCGTCTATAAGAACAGTGGTGACATACAGCGTTGTGCCAACTATAGGGAATCAAACTAATGAGTCACACCTTGAAGCTTTGGGAGCGGGTCATAGAAAGAAGGCTTCAACAAAGAGCAGGGGTCTCAAAGAACCAATTTGGATTCATGCCAGGCAGATCAACGATAGAAGCCATCCATCTCCTGAGGAGGTCCATAGAGCTATACAGGGATAGACAAAAGGACCTACACATGGTCTTCATTGATTTGGAGAAGGCATATGATAGAGTACCAAGAGAGGTCATATGGAGGGTCTAGAGGGAAAAGGCATCCCACAGCCCTATGTACGAGTCATCAAAGGCATGTATGGAGACGCCCAAACTAAGGTGCGCACGACGGAAGGAGATACAGAAGCTTTCCCCATTACAGTGGTGGTCACCAAGGATCAGCCTTGAGTCCTTTCCTGTTCATTTTGGTTATGGACGAACTCACAAGGCGCATCCAAGGGAGTGTGCCTTGGTGCATGCTCTTCGCGGATGATATAGTCCTGATGGGGGAAACTAGGGAGGAAGTAAATGGGAAACTCAAACTGTGGAGGTTAGCCTTAGAATTGAAAGGTCTAAAATAGATCTAAGACTGAGTATATGGAACTCAAGTTCTGCATGTCTACTACGCCAAGTGAGAAGGCGTCAAGATTGGAACAGAGTGCATACCACATAAAGCATGTTTCAAGTACTTGGGATCCATGGTACAACAAGACGGGGAGGTGGATGCAGATGTCAACAATAAGATTAAAGTGGGGTGGCATAAATGGAGGATGGCCTCCGCGGTACTGTGTGATAGGAAGTTTCCGCTAAAGTTAAAGGGCAAATACTACAAGACGGTGGTGAGGTCGGCTATGTCCTATGGGGCAGAGTGCTGGCCAGTTAAGTGCCATCACACGCAGAAGTTGAAGGTGGCGGAGATGAGGATGCTAAGATGGATGTGTGGTCACACAAGGAAAGACAGGATCGGAAATGAGGTTATAAGAAGTAAGTTAGGCATTGCACCGATAGAGGATAAGTTGAGGGAGCAATGTCTGCAGTGGTTTGGGCATGTTAGGAGGAGACCCACCGATGCTCGTGTCAGGAGATGCGAGCAACTTCATATTGTAGATGGGAAAAGAGGGAGAGGACGGCCAAAGAAGAGCTGGATGGAGACGATTCGACAGGATCTCGCCTATCTTAACCTAAACGAAGAGATAGTCCTAGATAGAGCCCCGTGGAGGATTAGCACTGGTGCACCCGATATAATGGTGTAGGAGAACCCATCTCTTGTAGAACAAATGAGTGCCCGTTTGCCTGGTGTAATGTCGCTGATATTGACGCTGTTGGGCGGCTCAGTGTTCCAAATGGGGGTGGGTAGAGAGGAAGAGGCCGGCCAAAGAAGAGTTGATGTGAACAACCTCATTTTATCGCCGGGAAGAGAGGGAGAGGCCGACCAAATACAAATACAAATAAGATTTAAATTACAAATAAAAATAGAAATTATTTAATTACCTTTTGGCGGGACCTTGCCGACCCCAACCCAAATAGAGAGATGGCTCTCGTTTAGAGCTCGGTGCAAGTTTAGGATAGGGTAACAGATTTAGCGGCGTAGGAGATATGCGCACCTGTATCTGCTTGTATGCCCGTGAATAAGCGTGATACGGGTTTAGTCGGTCAAACAGTGACCCCTCATCTTGGGGGTGCAGGGCCATGGGCTGCTGATACTCTCGGCATATTCTGCACTGTCCATCCTTCTCTCTCCTCTCTCTCCCTCTCGATTTCTCTCCTCCTTGCTCTTTACCTCCTCTCTCTCTGCCCCTTCCGCTCTCTATTCCCCACACGATCTACTTCTTTATAGGTCTGCGCTGTGTAGCATGTAGGAGCTCCTCCCCTACATACTTGTTTGCCTATACCCTGTGCCCTTCACGCTTACATGCATAAATGCCTGAATTGATTTCGATGCTTTACATGCTCTTTTTACATGCTCTACGTGCTCGTCTTACATGCCCTTCTTTCTTTCTTTCTTTCATGCTCTTCATAACTATCAAACTCCAAAGACCAGGTTGGGGGTTCTCGGAAATAGCCTCTCGTCAGGGTCTCACCTTGACTGGGTAAGGCTGCGTACATTCCTCCCCCCCCCCCCCCGCACCCGGAACCCGCGCAAGCGGGAGCCCCTGTGGCATTGGGACTGTTGTTGTTGTTGATTGAGTATAACATGAATCCAAGTTTATTTTTCTCTAATACTGACAATTAATTTCTCAATGGTGGTCTAAACATGAAAGTCTTGCATAAACTTTTTGGTTCTTAGACACAAACATTGAGGATTCCGCATGAGGGATAATTTATTAAAGCGCCGTTTAGTTTGGGTCATAGCCCGTGCTTCCTTATTTGGATGCGGAAAACCATATTTTGGTGGTAAAACCAATTGGCTTGTGTCATATGCTTTGGTTCTTCAAGTGAAAGTTGAAGCCACTATCTGCTGGGATCTCGCAAAGGTAGTTTGAATGTGGCCTGTTAGCCTCTTTTCCGGATCTCCACAAGTCTATTCTATGATATTTTTGTGAGAGGAAAAGAAGGTGCAGATGCCTTGTTAAGCCATGAGATAATGGTTTTAACCTCAAAGATCATGAGTAGTTTGTTAATGGAGGTAAAGATACCAATGTCTGAGACATATAGTCGGATCTGTGAATAGAATTGATTTTGGCTTTATAGAAATCAGTTTCTAAAATACATGTGGAATTGTGGATGGGGTAAAAGCCTAGTATTAGATACCTCTTAATTTGGGGTTGTCCGATAGGGGTGTTAAAAAAACCAATGACTGAAAGGTGGGGCGGGCTTGTGGCTTTCGTTTTCCTCAATGTTTTGACTATTCACTTGAAATAGTAACCGGAGAGGGATGTGCTTATTCAAGCTTACCTGAATTATTTATAATACCATTATATATAAGCCAAACTTGTGAGTTCTCACCTTGTAGGGGTAAGGCTATATAAACCCCCCCCCCCCCCCCCCCCCCCCCCCCCCCTCTTCTCTCTCTCTCTCTCTCTCTCCTGACCCTGCCATGGCGGGATCCTCTTAGACACTGGGATGTTGTTGTACCATTATTCTTGTGTCTCATAAATCATGGCTATCTGATGTCTGCTGCAATAATAACATTTTCTTACTTTGGTATAACTGTCATATCACGCTGTAAAATATGCCTTCTATGGTGACATCCGTTTAGGTAGGTTGGATGTGACGGGGTGGGTCATAGCTGAGTTGTGTATTAGGAACTGGTCATAGCCCTAATACCTAGTAGAGTGTCTAGGGATGGCAATGGGGCGGGGCGGGTACGGGGGGCGCCTCCTCCATACCCGTACCCAAATTCTAGACCCGTACCCGCCCCATTACCCGCCACGGGTATGTAGGGCGGGTACAAACCCATACCCATTACCCGTAGGTACCCAATGGGTACCCATAACACCCCCCGTCCCCGCCCGTACCCGCTCCCCCGTACCCACCTTGTTACCTAGCCATTGTCCAACTTATTACACATAAAATTCTTTTCTTTTTCCCTTCAATAATAACCATGACTTCATAATTATAAATTGCCTGAGAAATTTATTTTATATAAAATAACACAACGGGGATATGCGGGTACGGGGACGAGCGGGGCGGATACATGCGGGTACGAGGCGGGTTGGGGCGGGGTGGGGCGGGTACAAGCCCATACCCGTACCCGCCCCATACCCGTGACGGGTATTAAAATGTGTACCCTACCCTTACCCGTTACCCGCATCATCTGTACCCATACCCGCCCCAAACGGGGCGGATACCCATGGGTAACGGGTTTGACCCGCCCCATTGCCATCCCTAAGAGTGTCCTTGCCGTTTGTATTTTGCCAGCTGCACCAGATGTCCCACCTGGTCAATTTATCACTATTCAGCATTATCTGCTCTTTCCTTTGATATGAACTCTTAGGTAAGCCTTTCTCATCCTTCTGTGTTCTTTTATATAAAGCTTGACTATGAAAGACGAGGGTGCTGGAACAAGGTTGTACGATCCTCAGAAGATGACTGGAAAAGAAACGTTGATACGATTGTACAGTGGTCACCTTATTCAAGTGAAGTTGAACTTCTTCAACAGGTGATCATTTTGTGGTTGTGTGAGATTTTAAAAATATAATTAGGCGGGTGAAGGCTGTCCCCTCTGGCCATTTCCATTTAACTAACTGCCTCGCGTAGATGATATTTTGAGGCCTGTCCATATTTTTTCCCCCCCATATCAGCCACTTTTATATTGCATCAGATGGTCCCTTTCTCCAGTTTGACTTACTTTTTAACTGTTGTAGTTTCATATGATGAAAGATCAAGGTACGCGTGTAATTATATACAATCTCTGGGAGGATGATCAAGGGCAGTTGGAACTTGATTTCGACTCTGATCGACATGTGTGCTTCTGATTTCATGAACTCATTCTTTTTGCTTTCCATTTGTTCCTTTACTCACGTCAAAGGAAGTAATTTTGGCGATATTGATATGACAGGATATTCAAATTAGAGGCGTCAACAGGGATGAAAGGAACATACAGATGGCGAAGGATTACCCCAATTCTAGACATTTTTTGACGTACCGACATTCATTGAGGGTATGGATGCTCCTTTTAGTTTTGATATGTTCCGATCCTTTAATTGGCATAGAAATTGACCTTACATCACAGGACCTTAATATAACATCCTCAAACCTGTTGGAAAATCGCTATAATGGGTAATTTTCCTATTCAAGTACTTGAGATCCGACAAACTTTCCCTCTATTTTTAATTTGGTACATAATCCTATGATTGAGGCCACTACTTGACATAATAGCCATTACTTAACAGATTTTAAATATCTGTTATGCGGCTGGTTCTTATATGATGTTAATTTTGTAATCACATCCTTAATGCACATATTTTGTATTGTATTGATTAAACATAATTTTAATGTGTTTACATGCTGAAGCCTATCAAAGAGCTTTTAAAGTTAATGTTTGTCGGACTTTTCGCTCAAATATTTGAAGCCATAAGGCTTCAAGATAATTTATCCCCAAAAAATCCCAATGTAATTGTCGTTACTTATTATGTAATGTTAGTGGTACTGTGATGCGACCTCAAACCTCGATTTGATTGATATGCAGAAAAAAGTTGGCTGTTTTGAGCAAATTAATCATTTTATCAATTGGATCATTTATTTCTTGTCCGTGTTTTTCACTGGTGCGGTTGGCATACTAATAGAAAAAGTGTTTTCCATTCTTCTAGAAGTTACAGTTCTGGTACGCTGTGGCATATTAGTAACGTCAAATGCTTCCGCAAAGAGTATACTCCTGTTGAAATTGTCATAGGTTGGAAAATTCATCCAGTCTGAAAATTGGGGGATGCGACTGTCTTTTCTATTGGCAACTAAGCAAGCAACGATCACTGAATGTAATTATTTTATCAACTTGCATGAGTACCATACCCGTCTTTAGAAATCAAACTAGAGCTTAGCTTTTTCTGGAATGTAAGCCAATGCTTCAAGGTGAATGTTGTTGTGCGTATAACACTATGGCATTTATTAAAATTTCATTGTTAGTTATTGGTTAAATGTTCTTATTTGGTAACTAACAGAATTATTTTTTAATTCAACTATCTCCTTTCAATTACAGAGTTACGTATCTATTCTATACCTCAGACTTCCTCCTAATTTTCGCATTATTCTTCGGGGAAAAGATGTTGAGCACCACAATGTTGTCAATGACATGATGATGACTCAAGAGGTCACATACCGTCCTGCTGCAGGCGCCGAAGGAGCACCCAAGGATGAAAATGTAATTGTTATTAGGGTGAACTACATATGAGTGCTCTGAGATTTGATATATTAATTTTTTAGTCTGCAAACTTGTGAAATAATATCTTAGTCTAAAAATTGCATGTATTTAATAAAATAGTCCAAACAACAGTGTCTAAGGGTGTAAAATAGGTCTCTCATATAATTTTTCTTCATTAGTAGTGTCGTTGCGGTTTGTGTGCGTGATGAGCGGAATGACGAGGGTGGTGGGTTTACCTACACATGATGGCAATTTTTACACCCTTTCACATGTCATTCGGACTATTTTATACAATGCATAGAGCTTTTGGACTAAAAAATTATTTTGCAAAGTTTGTGGACTAAAACATTAATACAACCAAACCTCGGGGTACTTATATGTCATTTATGCTGGTTATTAAGTATATTTTTCTTTCTTTCCTTGTCCTTTGTCGATCTGCCGTCACCAATGCTTTTTAATCAGTGTTAACGGCTTGCATGCTGATATGTTTGTTAGATGGTTGCTGTTGTCACTATTGGGTTTGTGAAGGATGCAAGGGCTCATATTGATATCCAGGGATTCAACGTGTACCACAAGAATCGACTCATTAAGGTTAGTTTCATATTCATATAATGATATTCAATATAAGTATCAAGTATCACCTTGCTATTACGTTGATCAACAGGAGCAGTCAATATCAACGGTTTTGGCGATGAATTTAGCATGTCTGGATTTCTATTTGGAAGTTCTGCACTCTGATGGAAGTTCTCTCTTTTTCATGTTTGGTTTGTCAGCCATTTTGGAGGCTTTGGAATGCTGCTGGAAGTGATGGTCGAGGCGTCATAGGTAGTTTCTATGCGCCCCTGAATATTGTGTCACTCTGTAACTGTTTTTACTTAGTTGATTACATGACTTTTCATATTCTGTTGTAGGTGTGTTAGAGGCAAACTTTGTCGAACCAGCTCATGATAAGCAGGGTTTTGAGCGCACAACAGTTCTCGCCAGACTCGAAAATAAGCTAATACAGATGCAAAAGACATATTGGTTTGTTTCATACATCAGATTTTTCCTTATGAATTGGTTTTTCGAACCCAGATTACTTCTATGCAATCTCATATTTTTATTCTTTATTTAGGAGCACGCATTGTCACAAGATTGGATATGCACCAAGGCGGAACAAAAAACATTTAAGCTCTGCAGATTGTGGTAAATTTTACGACTTTTTTGTGGTTGACTAATTGCTGATTGCTTCTAATTGGGAGTTATTGTCAAAGTAATTATATGACTTGTAGTGAATAATAGCCACAAAATTTCACAAACTTCCTCTGATAATAACACTTTTATGCTAATAATACATCACGCATCTCAATCCCATATGTTTAAAAGGCCATTTTTAACTTGCAGAATCTTCACCAGACTTTATTCCATCATCATCGCATGTCAAAGGGAAAGCCACACATGTGGGCTTTGACAAATCTTATTCAAATCCATCTCAGACGCGAGGAGGAAAGGGTACAGTAAGTTATAGCGCTGTGAATGGCACACTCAGGAATGGCCATGTATCCCCAGCTAGAGCTAGAGGGAACTCTGAAGAGCCATCGTCGCCTTCAGCCGAAGATGTTACTGAAGATTATGTGACGAACGAAAATAGCAGGAGAAGAGAAAATGGTAGTAGAGTTCAGTCAGCTAACACTTCTGGAAAAGCCCAGCCTCAAGTCGCTCGCCGTTCTTTAGATAATGGATGTCCGGAGGCAGAGGGGGGAAGAAGTTCCAAAACCAGAGCCAGTTCACCGTCTAAGGTATCCTGTTCAATTGAAGCGCTTGCTTTTCTCTAGTGATTTCTGGCGCATTTATTCTTGGAAAGCACCTGTTTTGCCATGACCGTAGTTATTTCAACTCTCCATTCCACCTTAAGGTATTATTGTCAGACAAGGATGCTTGGATGTGCGTCCGACTCTTAGGCTCTGTTTGTTTTGATGGAAAAATTTTCCATCTTGAGTTTATTGTTTCTTTGCATGACTTTATACCACCCACCACAAATACAAAAAAAATGTTCTTCATTTAGAGAAAATTGATTTCCCCTCATCAAAAGGAGGAAAAGGAATTCGTTCATAGAGGGAAAAGCATTTTCTCACGTCATATGCTTCACTTTAATCTCAATTTAGTCAAGTGTGAACTTTATATAAATTTAGAGAGCAAATCCATTTTCTTTAACTAAAAGACTAGAATTTTAAGACAAAAATATTTTTATTGAAAATATATTGTGAAGCAAGATCTTTTGTAAGGAAAATGTTTTCCTTTATCAACCTGATCCTTAGACACTTCAAGTTAGACAGATAATACAAAAAACTCTTAGAATACAATAGATGATCCTACCTTCTAGTACACAAACTCATGTTTGGCCCTCATATCCAAGTTTGGGTGACATAGGCCATGACTAATAATATTTTAGTGAATGATAAGGTCATTTGTAAATAAGCTCTGAAAACAAATGACTTTGCATGAATTGAACTGTAACTTGTTTGAGATTGGACTTGGATTATTAATATTAATTTGAATTATGTAAGCGAATAACAACTACAATGCCGTAGTTTGAATTTTGAATAATGTCGTTTTTTGTTTTTTCTGAGATATTTTTCCCTTTGTTGGCAGGACAATGGGGTTGATAAAAATGGGAGTACCACTCCAGTCCCTGACTTGCAACTTTTAGAACAATTGAAAGAGGAGAATCAACAGTTAAAGGAAAGGTGGGAAATCCGAAGCCCAACTTTGTTTTTGTGCAATGTTACAATTCTACTTTATTCCACGATGCTCAAAGTCTTGAGCTTTATTTTTCTTTGTTCAGATTGAAGAAACGAGAAGAGGAAATCTTAGGCAATTTGCAAATTGACCTCGAGAAAGAGAGAGAAAAATGCAAATCTCTTGAGGCAAAGGCAAGTACTTCTATATTTGCTGCTCTGACCTTTCAAAAAGTTGCCACAGTTTCATTTATGAGTTTAACGCTGTTTGAAAGGCACACTAATTGGTAGCTGATAGAGGTCTTGGGGGGTTAGCATAGTGATAAGGGTTTTTTTTTTTGTGAGAAAACTACCTTTAAAGATAGTCCTTTTTCAATTAACCAACACAACTTTTTATTTTTCAGAACACCTTCAAAAGTTTAATTTTTTCAATTGATTAGCTACATTGACGCTGTTAGTTTTCCATTGAGGTTATAGATGTAATTTTTACGTTTTTTATACAAGAAACAAGGAGATAAATATAGATGTTGGTGTGAGCTCTCTTGGTAAAGCAATATACCCTTAAATAATCTCTATATGCACGTTTGAATCGTACTACATATTTGTGAGTACAAAGATTTGAAAATACGTAGAGAACCGCCGTGGTAGTATGATGCCTTACCAACTGAGCTAAAACCAATACGTGTTTGTGTTTTCCCTATTTTTATATATAGCAGTAATCCAAATGAAATATTAACAACGTTACTTTACGTGGTTGATTGAAAATACGATAAATACTTCCATCTCCACCTAGCAGTTGCCTTAGTTTGAACCTCGTCTCTTCCATTCCCAAATGTGATCCTTCCCTTCATTGGAAAAATGGGGAGCGAATGACTGATAATTGTTATATTACTCCCCCTGACCACTTCTTCATTCCATTGTACCCACCTCATGTACCTAAAAATCACTCTGTGGTAAGTGCTGAATATCTGTTATATGAACACAAGGGGCGAGATGGGAGCGGGTTTCTAGACATGGTTTTTTTGGAGCATGCAATTGATTATTTGGGGTATTTAACTAAAATGTATCCTTTAGTGACATTTATTAATGGGTACCTGTGCGTGGAGTAGGCGTGGGAGGGTAAAAAAAATGAAAAACCAGAGCCTATTTACCAGCCTTGATTGATACCAAAGAGGGCACCAACACGACGTTACCGGATCCCATTAGAACTCCAAGCGTGCTTGGGCGAGAATAGTACCAGGATAGGTGACCTCCTAGGAAGTCCTCACCCTCAGGTTGGGGGCACTGGGAAACAGCCTCTCTTCAGGTTAACACCCTGAAGGGGGAAGGCCGCGTACATCCGCCCTCTGGACCCTCCTGGGAAGTCCTCACCCTCAGGTTGGGGACACTGGGAAACAGTCTCTCTTCAGGTTAACACCCTTGAGGGCACCAACACGCCATCACCGGATCGCATTAGAACTCCGAAATTAAGCGTGCTTGGGCGAAAGTAGTGTCAGGATAGGTGACCTCCTGGGAAGTCCTCACCCTCAGGTTGGGGGCACTGGGAAACAGTCTCTCTTCAGGTTAACACCCTTGAGGGCACCAACACGCTGTCACCGGATCCCATTAGAACTCCGAAGTTAAGCGTGCTTGGGCGAGAGTAGTACCAGGATAGGTGACCTCTTGGGAAGTCCTCACCCTCAGGTTGGAGACACTGGGAAACAACCTCTCTTCAGGTTAACACCCTAAAGGGGGAAGGCCGCGTACATCCGCCCCCTGGACCCTCCTGAGAAGTCCTCACCCTCGGGTTGGGGGCACTGGGAAACATCCTCTCTTCAGGTTAACACCCTTGAGGGCATCAACATGCCGTCACTGGATCCCATTAAAACTCCGAAATTAAGCGTGCTTGGGCGATAGTAGTACCAGGATAGGTGACCTCCTGGGAAGTCCTCACCCTCAGGTTGGGGGCATTGGGAAACAGCCTCTCTTCAGGTTAACACCCTGAAGGGGGAAGGCCGCGTACATCCGCCCCCCCCCCCCCCGGACCCTACGTAGGCGGGAGCCCTTGAGGCACTGGTTATGTTAAGACTGATACATCATGTGTTCCCATATCCATGTACTCATAGAGTTGTTCGAGTGGTGTAGTGGTTAGGCTACCCAACTTCTGGGTTAAAGGTCTTGGGTTTAGAGCTTATTGCCTCCATCCCCTAACAGAAGGGAAACAAATAGCATCTTTCTTACCATTGTAAAAAATATTTGTGTACCGGTTTCTCTAGGAATGAGTTATTTACACCATTGATCTTTGACATCTTCAGTTCATTCAAACATTTTCAAAATGGTCTCTAATGTTTATGTTTTTTTCAAATTGATCCCTCAACTTTTCTTTTGTTCATAATGGCTCCTAATGTTTTATTTTATGAAAAAATTGGTCTCCCACCTGTTGACCAAAATTAGGTAAAAATGAAAAAGAAAGAGGGACCCATTTTCTCATAAAATAAATTAGCAATAATTTTGAATAGGAGGAAAGATGAGGTGGCTAATTTGAATAAAGTTTTTTGCTTAAAAAAAAAGTTGAACAAAGTTGCATTAGGGACCATTTGAACAAAAGAAAAGACATGAGATCAATTTGAATAAACTTAAAAACATGAGGGACCAATGATGTAAATAACTCCTATGGGTACACATTTAATGTCAAGTGTTACATCACTTTCACCGGCATGCAACATGAATTGATCATGTTTTCTTTTATTTTTCTGATGTGAGCAGCTCGAGGCAGCTGAGCACAGAATTGATGAATTGAACAAAGAACAAGAAAGTCTAATCGACATATTTTCTGAGGAAAGGGACCGACGCGATCTTGAAGAGGAAAGTCTGAGGAAGAAATTGAAGGTTTGCACCAATTTTCCCTCTTTCATTGTTGAGAGCCATATTCTGCTACTGGAAATCAAATTGGCTTTTTCAAATGCTTGTTAAACCCTAAATTCTAATGAATAATCATACATGTTACAATTTAAACTGTAAGAACTTAATTGACACATTGAAAGTAAAGGGGCTGAACTGAGACAGTAAGCAAAGTATATGGACCTATAATGTAAACAACTCTTAATTCTATTAACACCTTTTGTATTCTTTAACATGTAAATCCATTTAGTAATATGATTTCATGAATAAAATATAATATGTATGCATTATGACGGGCATCAAAAATTGTTTTGTTATTACTGGCTTAAAATATGTTGCATTGCAACGGTTTAAGTTACATAGCAACGTTTATTTGATT
Organism: Simmondsia chinensis; assembly: GCA_018398585.1. Classification (NCBI taxonomy): domain Eukaryota; kingdom Viridiplantae; phylum Streptophyta; class Magnoliopsida; order Caryophyllales; family Simmondsiaceae; genus Simmondsia; species Simmondsia chinensis. Next base: position 9,359,311 of record JAGTTD010000023.1, on the reverse strand, counting down.
CCATTTTCTGCGCTACTGGTGCCTGATGAACAAATAATGTAAATTTTTGCTTCTTTCTTCCTTTTACGTGGTCAGGATGCCAGCAACAGAATCCAGGAGTTACTTGACAAGGTGGCGGTGCTTGAAAAAATGAAATATCCGAATGGAAGACGCTGACATTCTAATGTGAAAATTGTACATATTGTGATCAGTCTCTAAGTGTTAATTGGCTCCATGGCAAGGTACAAACTCTATTCACCAGCCTTGTGCTTATTATCTAAATTAGGGGTATGGCCTTATTCTTTGTAGGGTCTATGTAATGTGTTAAGGGTCAATTTAGGTTGAGTCACTTTGTAGAATGATGGCCTTGCCGCGCTGAGGTGAGGTCTAGGGATTGGATTAGTGTAGTGATAGCTAACCCATCCCAATTAATGGGAGGTCAAGTTTCAATGTACCAGCATAGTTTTAATCGGTTTAGTTAATCTTTAGCTTATTTTTAGAGAATGTACTTTCTGGCTAATTAGCATTTATCTTATCTTATGCAATGTTATCTTTAGGATTAGCTTATATATATATATATACACAATTGTGTAATTCATTAGTTTTTCAGTTTTAGAAGACATATTATGAGTTTATTCTTGTGTAGTAAGTTATTTACGTCAATTTGATCTCTGACTCCTTGCTCTGAACCCTCGCCGCAAAGTTGTAGCCATCACCAGTGTCGCTGCTTATGCATTGTTACTACCGCGGAGAAGTATCATCACCTCACAATTATACTTATTCGTTATCATCAGAACCAACCAAAAAAAATCCAGCCAAAATAAACCCCAGCTTTATTGATCTCCGGTGGCTATCCTGGACCTCCACCGCTACTGCTCGCCGCCAACGCTTCGCCACCAAACCTCCATCATCGTGTCCACATGATACGCTAACCCACCGACCACAACTTCAAACATGAAACCGTCCATTACTTGCAATACCCCAGATTGACCTTGTACTCCACCTGAAATCCCTAATTCGAAACGAAACCTGAAACTAATTGGAGTTTATAGTCAAAGCCAAACCTTAATGGACTTTAGCACATCCCCATTCAGTCCCTACACTAGTTCGAAAAGTTCACATTTGTACCCCATTGAACACACCTTCGGTCTGCGTCGGCCAACTTCTTGACCTACGATTGCTTTCTGCCCCTCGCTGATAGAATGGTGTTTACCAAATAATCGATGCGATCACTATGAAACGACAAGCTACCCTTAACTCCAACCATGATGAAGAACGAGGATTTTGCCCATGTACATCAGCAGGCGGCTGAGGTCAACTCTTGGTGTAGCCAAGTTGATCAGGGATTGGAGCAATTTTTAGTAGAGTTTAAGGGGTCTCTTGCTCCTTTATTTTGATAGAGTTCCAAGAGCTTAGAAGGGTGATGAACAATAATGAGGAGCAAAAGGTGCCGAGGGAACCTGGTGGCATCTCAACGCTATAACACACGTCAAACATAAATTAGTAAGACCAACAACAACAACAACAACAACAACAACAACAGATCCAGTGTCTCAAAGGCTCCCGTATAAGCGGGGTCTGGGAGGGATGGTTGCACGTGGCCTTACCCTTTCAGGGTGTAACCTTGTCGAGAGGCTGTTTCTGAGGACCCCCAACCTTATAGGGTTGGCAACACGAGGACTTCCCAGGAGGTCACTCATCCTTGTACCATTCTCGCCTAAGCACGCTTAACTTTAGAGTTTTAATGGGATCCGATGTCTTAGTGCCTTGCCTGGTAAATGAACCCTAGAAATTATTAAGACCCTCGGGGATAATTCCTCTCATAAATTAGATTATGGATTGAAATTGCAATTGTTGAAGTTTGACAGGGAGGGGATCTCTGATGAAATTCATGATTTGATCAGTCATGCGGAGAACAATTTTACTTGCAAAGGCGTTAAATAAGAAGATTAGGTTAATTTTGCCGTAAGCTGTTTCAAGGGATATGCTCTTAGCTAGTGAACTTATGTTGGGACTCACCTAGGTCTCCTAGGCCCGAAGCTGACTTGGAAACGTTTAAAGGACGCCATAAGAAAATAGGTTGTTCCTTTTAGTTATTCTCTAGAATTGTGGAACATACCTAGTGCCTCAAGGGCTCCCACCTATGCAGGGTCTGGGGGGGCGGATGTACGTAGCCTTCCCCCTTCAAGGTGTTAACCTGAAAAGTGGCTGTTTTCCAGTGTCCCCAACTTGAGGGTGAGGACTTCCCAGGAGATCACCCATCCTGGTACTACTCTCACCCAAGCACGCTTAACTTCGGAGTTCTAATGGGATCCGGTGATTGCGTGTCGGTGCCCTCTTTGGTTATTCTCTAGAATTGTGTTCAAAATTATTTTCTTTGAAGATAATAGATAAAAATGTTCTTACATACACAAGTGAGTTTCAAAAACTTGTTACATGTGGCTCATTTGAGGACTCTGACCACGAACATGACTTAAGATATGTTAGGGTTCATGAACCCAATATTTAGGTACGATTTTGTGGTATGACACTTGAATTTGTGGACATTGCTACTTATTATGCTATGAATGCGAAATGTAAGTAGAAGTTGCAACGAAAAGCTTTAGGTTCCTGATCAGACTTGCTCCTAGGATCTTTATAGCGTGCTATGAGTGTGAAATAGATGGAGATCTAGCTCGAGTACCCTTTGAGGTCAACAACGATGGTACTCTAGGAGAACCTAGCTCATGTATGATAAGTCCTCAACTTTTTAATGGATAACAAATAGGTGCATCAAAAGAAGAAATAGTTGAGGAAGTTGATTACTGGGGGTTGGAAGATGAGAATAGCAAAGATGATAAGTTGATTATTTCCTCATGACCCTATGTTGAAGAATAGGGATACTAGTCCTTCTCGACTGCATATTGCTAATTTTAGACATGGGATAGCCACTTGTGCATATGAAACACTCGTGCATGCTATTGTTGAAAAAGGAGCTGCCTTTAGTTTGATTTCTAGACGGGTAGTCCAAGATTTGGGGATACCACAAGAATATTCCCTCTTTATTCAACTCTTTGGCTTCCAATATGACAATATTAGGGAAAATGTCCACTGTGCAATGAATATTGATTTGAGGCTAGGGATGCTCTTTACTACATGCCTTTTTGTGTGCAACCTTCTTGATTGTTGTATCATTCTAGGGCATCCTTGACAGTTTGATCATTACATAACCTACAGTGGATTTGACAACTATGTAATGATTCTGGAGGATGGAGCTGACTATACTTTGAAGTATTAGTTGTTACAAACACTTAGCTAGGTCTACTTCACCTTGTCGCTTGTGCAAGGAAGCCATCTTCTTGTTCAAGGATGAATTTGTGTTTTCAAGACGGGAAGAATGATATCACGCAAATTTATTTTATTTATTTTTTTTAATCTTACGTTACTTTGAGGAAAGTAGTTTTCTATTTGAGTCATCATTCATCTTCTAGAGGTTAACTTTTTTTGTAACTTTGTAATTCATTAGTTCTAAATTTTTTAAAAAGAATTATTGAGTTTGTTATTGAGTAGCAAGTTGTACTACATTATTAAACCTCATTATCCTTCCTCTAATGTGATACTTACCTTCTTCCCTATTGGGTACCTACAAATATAGGGAACGCAGGGATCATCGTCGGGTCTATTTGGATACCTAGAGTACATAGATTAGGCGTGTTATGGGCTTGTAACTGTGTGTAATAGTTACCTTTGCCATTAGGTATTGTTTCGAGTTTTTATTTGAGGATGAGAGCTGGATTTAAGCTCTCTGTGATGAGAAGGCGGTTGCTAGACATCCAACCCAGCATTTCCTACAAGATAGCAAACGCTTAGAGGGGCTCTTTTTTCGACCACAGGGGACCCCTGCGATGCTTAAGTCATTATCGGTATAAATACAATCAAGTAAGAGAAATACAATAATAGTATTTAGGTTAGTTAAGTATATTGAAATACTTGAGCAAAAAAATATAAAGAAAGAAGAGGAGAGTGTCATGGTAGGAGAGTTTGTATGAGGGGTCCTCTCCTCCATTGGGAAGTCTCCCACCCCATTATGTTGTTGGGGGAAGTGCTTCTGAAGCAGGTATTTAAATTAAGTAAATATATTAGAAAATAGTTAAGGAAAAATGAAGAAGAGCAAAAGGAAGGGGGGAGAGAGAGAGAGAGCGCTAATATGGGCTCTTGTATATGAGAGCTTATTTCGCCAATAGCATCTCGCTAATGGTATATTGCCTATTAACGAGCCTACAACAGACACCTATCGACATAGGAAAGGTGCGGATCATCGTTAGGTCCATTTGTATACCTTTTTTTTTATAATTTATTTATGATGGTAAAGCCTTGGGCGAGGGGGAGAGGATAAACCCCTTAAAGTCCTCAAAGAGGACACCACATTTTGAGCTTTGCGGAATTCGATCGCGGGTCACCTCGTTGGCACCCGGCGATCATGACCACTCGGCTATGTCCCTAAGGGACATTTGTATACCTATAGTACATAGTGTAGGTGCAGGTATGTGCTTGTACCCGTGAGGACAGGTATAGACATCCATTATCCATAAGAGGTGATAGGATTGGGGATGGCAATGAGTGGGTATGGCCATTGCTTGAGGCTCATGTGGTAGGTGGGCCATGGGCATGGGTCAGGTACATGTGGAAATCACACCAGGTGTATGGCGTAGATAATGAGTGCAAAATGTGTTACACTCGCTCCACTCTACCTCGTGCCACTCGCCCTAGACCTGTGTGGATAATTTACTTGTTTTCATACTTTTATTTGTTATATATTTTTAATGCAATAATGTTTAGGATTTTTTATTAAAAATTACCTAAATTTTGGTGCAATTTTACTAAACCACTTATATTTTCTAAATTTTCAAAATCACAGCTAGACTTTCCAAAATTTTTCAATGCCACACGTTAATACTAACGCTATTAACATCCGTTAAGTTTTGCTAACATGGCATTTAAAAAAATATTCTTTTTCAAATATAAAAATTATTTTAAAAAATATTTACAAACTTTTAAGAGGTTTAAAATAGGTTTTTTTGGGGGGTTATTTACGTCAAGTCCCTATACTTTTTTTATGGTGTCAATTTAGTCCCTGTACTTTTAATTGTGTCAGTTTAGTCCCGGTACAATTCCAAAGGTGTCAATTTGGTCCTTAGAGAAAAATTTATGTTAAGTTTTTAATGAAAGTCTTAATAGTTTGGCCACGAATTAGGTTAAATTGAGTAATGGAATAAATTTATACTAAGTTACTTGCATCTAACATAATTTTATCGTTTAAAATTATGTCATTAACATAACTTGAATTTGACTAAAGGACTAAATTAAAATATTTTTAATTGTTGAGGGATTAAATTGATACAATTAAAAGTACAAAGACCAAATTGACACAATAGGTACAGCATAGGGATCTTTGGCATAAATAACCTTTTTTTTTTTTTTTTTTTTTTACTGAAAATCACCTACATATTTTAGGTGTGGTTTTATAAAATCACATAACTTTTTAAAATTTTCATAGTTATGTCTAAACTTTTTAAAAAAATTTCAATATTACACCTAATATTGACACAATTGATTTCTCATCAAATAAAATGCAGTGTTTTGGGATATAAATGCATTACCAAGTTTAATTTAATTTAATTTAATTATAAGTAATGTATTTGTAATGGTGAAAAAAATTTGAAAATTTTAGGTGTAACTATTTTTTTTTGAGCAAAAGGTCTAACTTTAAAAAATTATAAAAGTTAAGTGGTTATTTGAAGCCGTAGTTAAAATGTAGGTATTTTTAGTAAAAAATCCTTTTAAATAGTTTTAAAATATTCTAAAATGATTTTAAATGTAAATCCGAATTTTTTAAATTTTCTTTTTTTTCAAATGTTACGTCAGTAAGAGCTAACGAATGTTAGCGGTGGTAACATTAACGCATGACATTGATAAATTTTTAGAAAATTTAGACATGACTTTAAAATTTTAAAAAATTTAGGTAGTTTTTAAAATTGCATCTAAAATTTAAGTGATTTTTAATTTAAAAAATCCTAATTTTTATATTTAATCAACTTTAAAAATCAATCCTAAAAACATTTTAAGTATTCCATACTAGTATTTTTGTAGTCGGGAGTGTTAGAGCGGCTATTGTTAGGGTGTTTCTACGGTACAGAAAAATTGTGAGCTGTGTGTCGACACACAGTTTTTGTGTGTTGACATACATCTCACAATTTTATACAGAATTGAACTGAATTCAGTACCGTGCAAAAAAGTACATTTTCTGCATGGTAGACAAAGCGCTATTGTTATAGAACAATACCCTGTCAATGTGTACGACCTTCTTATCGCCATCCTAATCAACTACTTTTGTGGCATTAGTGTACTTGTATGTATGTTAGGCCTAGGCTTATGCGTATTACTTGTATTTTGTGTATATGAGATATCTGGAGACCTGATACCGAGTGTCCCTGTACCTTGGTAGAATTTAATTTGTTAGTTTTAATTGAACCCAATTTAATTAGTCTAGGTTATTAGCCCAATTTTTATGAGTTGTTTTAATTTTGTTTTAGTCTTATTGTTCTTAGAATTTATCTTTAAAGGTTTATTCTTATGCATATCAATATGGATTTGATTTATCATTATTTTTATCGTTTAAGATTGAATCTTCAACTAAAATTATCCTCAAAGCGAGCCTTGTAATTCATTCAAATTTTAATTGAAAGTTATCAATAAAATTCAGTATTTCTCTCTATTTCGCTATGCGTGATTAATTGAGAGGTTTTTTGTATTTGGGGCCTGACCAACCAAGATGAAAAACTTGACTTCGCTATAGTACGGTTCATAACCTCTCCGTGATTAGTAGCTATAAATTAACTTATATGTTTCTATGTTATTTGGTATCACAATCTATCTCATCATCCACCTTCAAAGTCAACCTTGTTCATCATTGAAGATCATCAATGTTAGCATTATCGCTGGCTAGTCCTCTATTGTCGCCACATTAACCACCAACCACCACCATCTGTGCTGTAAGGATAGCTATCCAGCTGCTGCCTCAAAATTCACAACGTCAACTGTTTGCTTTATTTCGTTTGCAGCTAAGTGTGATATGGTCGCCGTAAAATGTTAAAAAGCACAAACGTGCAAAAGGGACTCACCGCCGCGACTAGGGAGTGGGCCTAATTAGGAACCGCACGTCTTTGACCTCAACCACTCACCTTTTTTGAAGAAAAGGTTGTGATATGTTGGTCTATTTGACTTTGGTTATACCATGAGTTTTGCTCATGTTTCAATTAAGAAGACTTTTGTTATATATATATATATATATATATATATATATATATATATGACAAAAAAATAAAAGGATATGGACCTAACTCAAGTGGCAGTTACCAGGACGGAGCACGATCCACAGACACCTTTCATTGTACACTTAAAAGTCAGGAACTGGAGTCTGCAATCCACTTACAAGCTCAAGTCAATCAGGTTTTTAAGCCTGACACCCTTGACTTATAATAACTCGAATGAGTTAAGGTCTGATATGATTAAGGTGGAGCAAATCGTATTCAAACCATTGAGTTAGGACTCACACAATCAAGGTTAAGCCTTGGTTGTCAAAGCCCTAAACAATGGCGCAAACCTAAGTTCACCTGACCTACTAAGCAATGACATTAATGTTAAGCCTAACGCAATCAAGGTCAAGCCTTGGCCGTCAAAGCGTTAAAGCTAAAGCTTCAATTCTCAACTCGTCAAAATTTAGGAACAGATTAAAATTGGAAGTTCATACCTAAAACCCGAGAGACTATAATACTAATGAAGCAAGTACAACAAGTTCTACGTTAATCTAAGCTATGCTAAGTAACGCTACTCCTAAGAAAAAGCATAAGTGTGCTGCAAATAAAACTTGAAGAAGTTTTGTATTCAATGTGCATACTACTTTGGACTGATGCAAAGTCCTTTATTTATAGAAAATGAAAAATAATGGCTGCTCCTAATTCTGCGGCAATTTCACCCACCTCTGGCCAGTAAGCTTCTTCTTTGCGCGCACAAATCTTTAATGCACATGTCCTGAATTCAGTATTGGAGGGAAATCCTTGGTGCCCACGTCCGTAATCTTAGCGGAAGTCCCTTCTATAAATCCCACATCTTCTTGGATTAAGCTTAGTGCCCAAGTATTTGAGATTGCACTCCAAATAACCACCCCGAGCCTAGAAACCACCTGTCTTGCAGCCTTCTTAGCAGTCCCTTGAACTCGAGCTCCTTTTACCCTTCAACCATCTCGAGTCCTCGAGTGTTTGATACCCTTGTCAGGGTGATCATTTTTTCATGATACTGGGCTCGAAACGCCATTACTTCAACATCTAAAGGCTTGATTCTCCTCAAGGGAGGCCTCACGTGTTAAGCACGTGGCACTTTGCTTAAAATGGCGTCCTCCCAGTCCTTTAGATATTAAAGTGTAAATAAATGTCCCTCTTTTAGCCATGGTAAATTCAAATTTATAACGAGTAATAAATCTTCCTGATTTGACCCTCAACGGCTATAGGGAGTCGATAGAACACTGTGTGTTGCTTGCTCCTTCTTGCCACGTGTATATAAGTATAGGGCTTAAAAGTTTCACTTTTCTGCTCTGTTCTCTCTTTCAAGCGCTCTTGCAAATTTTTGCTTTCGTTCTTTGAATCTCTGAATCTTGATTTAATCTGCTTTCCATCCTTTGCTTCCTTTGATCTGACAATGGCTCAAATCTCATTTACTGTATGTGCCCCCATTACTCAAGCTGATAGCCCAATCAAGCAATTGACGGATTTACTTCAATCAAGCATTTCGATAGCCTCTGATGTGCTTCAGAGCCCAATCAATCTTAACACCATTGATGAGGATCTTTCTTGGTTATCAGAGAACGATCCTTCATCTTCCTTCCCGTCTTATGCCCTAGGGCCTATCTTTGACCCATCCTGAGATGTTCCAAGTCGTCCGGGACTTTTTCAAGATACTGATGAATCTCCTCTGATTCGCACAGTTTCTGTAGGTTCTTCTTGGGGAGGAAGACGCATCTTAAAGGAAGCAGTGCCCTTTAGAGGATGGAATTTCTTGACAAAGCGATACACCAAGTGGTTAGACAATCTAATGGTGACCCACGAAGAGAAATGGAAGAACCTTCGCATTTACAGAGCCATCAAGCTCTCCATCATCGCTCTTAGGTATGATTACCCTGTCATGACAGCGCTCACTTACTGTTGGAACATCTATTATAACGCTTTTGTCCTCTTTGAGGGATTTCTTGGCATTACCTTAGAGGACATAGCGGCCTTAACAGCTCTTTCACCAGGAGGAGAGGATTTGCCTCTTGATTCTTTTATTTCTATGAGGCTTATGCTTTTTCCTCATCCTTCTCCATAACCGATTTGCCCAGTGGTTATGAGTCCTTTATTAAGATGTTTGTAACAGGGGCTCATGAATTTGGACACAATTCAAGAGAAGAAGAGGCATGTTTTTACTTGTTTTGGTTAAACAAGTTTTTCTTCGCTAGCTCCTCTAACTCGGTCTTGATGTTTTTAAAGACCATGGCTGTAAACTTAATCTTTAGCACTGGTCCATTGGCCTTGGGACCATTGTTCTTGTCCCAAGTATATGGATGCTTTAGGGATATCATAGCTAAGAACTATGATGTCCAAACAGGTGGACCCCTATGGCTGGTCTAGTTTTAGACCCAAGCCTATTTTCCTAAGCTCTGCCCTAGGGGCCCCTATGCTCCCACAGGTGAGGGGTTTTCTACTTTGGGGATTACTTTACTGGTTGTAAGGTCCAACTACCCCTAGGATAGTCCTTTGACCCACGCCTTGAGAGACTAATGTCTCCTCGAGGTAGGAAGGGGACTTAATGGGCTCCTTTCAAAGAGAGGAATCTTGGTCCACTCTGGTTTAGGAAACCAAACCTTTATTATGATGTCTCCATGGAATCAATTCCCAATTTGACAAGGAATCTTAAGTCCCCAAGATTTGTTCTTCTATCACCAGCCTCATCCTGGTGTGGAAACGTAAATGCCAAGATTGTTTGCCAGGAAATTTGGTATGGCCCAAGGCATCCCTTTTCCTAGTCTAAGGACCGAGAACCAATGGTGGGGTAAGAGGATCTCCATCCAACCTGTTTAGCTTAGGGAGCTCTATGAGCTGAACCAAGAGGTGAAGTCCCTTTATAGGTACCCTGTTGTATGTAGGTACACCCCGTGTGCCCACCATGTTTTGCAGCTTGGTTTCAAGCCTATTTGTTCTTTTTGGATGCCAGAGAAACCAAGCAGTATTTTATGCCTTTGTCTGAGCTTGCAAGTTCTGGCTCGAGAAGAAGATAGCTCATCAGCAACAAGCCAACCCCATAGAAGGCACGACCAAGTAAACAGCCACCTCTTAAGTATGCTTCAGTCTTATTTTAGTGGCTTGAACAAAGACTGATCTCTGTTCTTTACTTTTTCAGCATCTGTCCAGGCAACCCCTGGGAGTGCTAGTACTAGAAGTTTTACTCAAATGTTGTTAGAGGAGTTCCCTCCAGGAACCTCTTCACCAGTCCTTGAGGTTGGTGGCTCAAGAAAAAGAAAGAAGGATGCTATTCCTCTAACTCTCCTTTCTACAGAAGAAGAAGAAGAAGAAGAAGAAGAAGAAGAAGAAGAGATGCCCATCTCACAATTGCGGAGAAAAATAAGAGCTAGGCTCCCTGTATTAGAGGTAATGGCTTATCTCATTTGGTGTTCTTGTTCATCTTTGTTAAAGCAGCTTGTAACATGGCCTTTTATAGCCACAGGAAGAGCCAGCTCCGTATATTATGGAGATAGCAGGTTCTCCATCTCAAGAAACTGTACCAGAGCCTCATCAGGATACTAAATCGTTGATCTCAAATACTAAAGAAGAAGGTGACATGGCTAACTTAGTTGTGGAGCCAATTATAAGTTATCCTCTTGAAGGGGTTTCCTTCCCAGTTATCTTGGGCCAAGATCTTGTGCAAGCTCCCTTTCTACTCTTAAGAGGCCCAATCTCTACCAAAGAGATTGTTGAAGGTAAACACCTATCTAGTTTCCCAATTCTCGATGTTTCAAACCATATTTGGTTCTAACATGCAATTCTTACTCTCTCAAGGCTCCTCTTAAGGAAGGTGTATCAGCAGCTGAAGAGCCAGCAATTGTTCCAATGGTTGAGATACCTACTGAAACTTCAATGATGGATATACCATTAGAAGCTCTCATGCCAGCAATGCCAATAGAGGCCCCTTCTTCGCCCCAAACTGAGGCCATAGAGGTAAAGGCATTTCTTTTAACCTTGGTTGTTCTCCAGAGTCAAAATCTTGCCTAGTTGTTAACCTTTGCAGGTCACTCCTCCTAGAGCCACTTCTTCTCTAAGGATAGGAGGAATGTCTTTTCCTTTAGAGAAATTTGGAGCAAGTGGTAGATTGGCTTTCCAGTAATTGGACCAAGGATCTCCCAAACTCCAACGGCTATGCATCTCCTTGTTCTGAATCTAGCTGAGGGGGCCATTTTTCAAGAGGCCATATCCCTAATAAGATCCTTGAAAGAAGATCTAAAGGTGGCTCCCTGTATTGCCAGGGAACTTGAAGTTCTTGACGAAGTGCTGTCGAAGGTGACCCAAGAAGTCCCTGCCCTTCTTTAGAGGAAATGACATTGCTAAGTTGCCATTAGAAACCTAGGACATTTAGCTGGCCTAGGAGGTTTGCAGCTATTGTTTGAAGATCTCCACGCAGCAAAAAGGATCCAAGACCATCAAGCTCAGGGGATCAAAATTCGGGAAGATGAGATCCAACGTTTGGAGGAGAGGTTAAGTCTCCTTAAGGAAGAGCTACTCTCTTTGGGACAATAACATCTTTCTTAAGGTTTAGTAATTGGAGGACTCGAAGAAGCCATCATAGAGGCTCAAAGAAACAACCAAGCCATTCAAGAAGAAGCTCTCTCCTTAGATCGTGAGTGGAATGCCACAACCGACCAACTATCCTCGATAGAGGAATCCTTAGTGAGGATTAAGACTCAACTCTTTTGATTTTTAATTCTTGTAAAGAGATTTTGGCTGTACAAGTTACTTACTTGTAAATTTTTGTATGTAAGCCATGTACTCTTTGACAATATTAAGGAAATATGCATTTTGTTTAATACGTCTCTCAGATTGGTGGTTCCTTTTCTTTTATTCCTTTGTTTTCTTATCCTTAGGATCATGGAGTTGATTCTCAAGACATTGATATTGAAATTGAGCCCATAATTCAGGAAATCTATACTTAAGAGCTTCCTTGTTAGAATCCCATATTGATGGCACATATTACTTTAGGAACCTACCATTGATAGCTCTTGGGTGAGTCCTTCCATCTAGATCTTGGAGTAAGTAAACATTACCTCCATACACCTCGATGACTCTAAATAGGCCTTCCCAGTTTGGGGAGCATTTCCTTAAGGCACGATCTTTCTAGCCAATGGGTAAAACCACTTTCCAGACTATATCTTTCAAGTCAAAAGACCTAGGCTTGACTCGTTTGTTCTAGGCTTTGACCACCCTCTTCTGCTGCGTTTCCAACTTCTGAAGAGCATCGAGCCTAACTTGGTCTAAGTTAGTAAATTTGTTCATCATATCCTACTCATACTCGAGTTTAGAAAACCTGCTTTGATGAGCTAGTCTAATAGACTGAAATGTTACTTCCATTGGGAGCATAACATCATGGCCATAAGTCAAATGGAAGGGAGTTGTCCCAATTGCCTCTCGTTTAGAGGTCCTATAAGCCCAAAGGGCATCCAGTAGCAATCCATGCTACTTCATGGGATTGTCTTCAATCATCCTTTTAATATTGGCCTTTAGAATCTTGTTAATTGACTCTACCCGGTCATTGGCTTGAGCGTAATAAGGGGTTGAATTCAAGATTTCTATGTTGAAACTCTTGGTAAACTCCTTAACTTCAGCTCCATTGAACACTCTAGCTTGGTCCAGAGTAATGGCTTTTGGGATACCAAATCTACATGGGATGTATTATTTGATAAAATCAATCACATCTTGCTGATTAATGTTCCTATATGGCTTAGGCCATGAGAATGCAAGTGTTAGTAAACAACACCATTTGAGCTACAAAGGAGACTGTAGCTCATATGGTATTGTTTTCTAGAAGGATGTTTAATCTCTCCTATGATGTCCATTGCCCAACCTTTAAATGCCTAGGGTTTGACAATGGCATGTATTTCTGCTATAGGGACTCTTGGCACATGGCCACGTCTTTGGCATGCTTTGCACCCATTGGCATACTTTATGCAGTCATCCATGATTGATGGCCAGCAATAGCCGTAACGTCTAATGAGCCAGTGCATCTTGTTGCAAGCAAGATGGGATCCGCAAACACCCTCCTGGGCTCCTACCATTACTAGCATTGTTTCGTCCAAGTCAAGACACTTGAGAAGCAATCCGCCAGCATCCCTTTTAAATAAGTCTCTAGATTAATCATCAAGATGGAATCTATGAGCCCTCATCTTCATCTTTCTATCCTTAATATAGTCATGAGGATTCTTGAAGTTATCCATTAGAGGCTTCCTCTAGCTCTCACGTTGACTTAGGACAGTTTGATGGGTTTTAAAGCATTCCAAGTGTTCACTTGGCACTACTTCGCTCTCAAGACTGAAAGACTCGATGTCATGGTCCAAAATTTTGGTTTTAATGACCGTGGTTTTTCCACATGAAGTCCTGAGCAATTTGTACCCTTATGCTATTTGAGCCAAGTCATCAACTACTTAGTTCTATTCCCTAGGAATATGTTCAAACTGCACACCATCGAATTTACTCAATAGATTTTGTGCCACTGATAAGTATCAATTCGAGGTATCGCTTAAACATTGAAATTCCCCTTTTACTTGGAAAATTACTAGCTGTGAATCCCCCTTGATGATAACCTTGAGGACTTGTATTTCCTGGAGAGTTTGTAGGCCTATTATTAATGCCTCATACTCCGCCATGTTAGAACATTTGCCAACTAAAGTAACGGCCAATTTGGTGATGATCCAAGTAGGAGATTCTATTACAGTTCTAACTCTAGCAATTGAATTAGTCCTTGATCCATCGAAGAATAACTTCCAAGGGACCATTTCCACCACCAATTGTTTGGCTTATAGTCCAATCTAATATTAATGTTTGGGTGATCAGCTAAAAAATCTGCAAAGGCTTGGCCCTTACTGACTTTTTGGTACGTAAACCAACGCAAACTGAAGCAAAGCTATACTCCACTTGTTCAACCTTCCCCTTATAAATGGTCTATTTAGCATGTATTTAAGGACATCTATCTGAGTAACTACATATATAGTAAATGGCAAGAAGTAATGTCTCAATTTTACTGATGCATAGAATAACGATAGACACAATTTTTCAATCGAGGAGTATTTTATTTCACATTCATTTAAGCAATGGCTAAGATACAACATAGCCTATTCAAACCCTTGCTCATTGTCATGTACAAGCAAATAACCAAAAGATTTCTTAAAAGTAGAGATATAGATCTTCAAAGGTTTGCCTTGCTTTGGTGGAATAAGCACTGGGGACCTGATCAAGTACTCCTTGATGGCCTCGAAGCCTGCTTGATGTGGCTTCTCCCACTTGAAGTCCTTAGATTTGAGCCTCAGTGGTGAAGAGAAGATTTTTGTTTTTCCTGCGACATTTGAGATAAAACATCTTAGGAAATTAACCTTCCCAAGGAAGTGTTGAAGCTCCTTTTTATTTGAAGATGGCTTGGCATGTTGGATGGCCTTAGTCTTAAAAATATCCACCTTTATTCCCCTTTGGTGCACTAGAAAACCAAGGAAATTTCCAGCTCACACACCAAAAGCGCATTTCAATGGATTCATCTTGAGATTATGGGTCCTCATTCTAAGGAATGCACCCCTCAAGTCTTCCAAGTGTTTAACTTGGGATTTGGATTTGACCGTCTTGCCAGTAAGACCATGAAAAATCATTTTCATGGCTCTTTGGTCAACATTCTTCAAACCAAATGGCATAGCCACCCACTCAAATGTCCCTATTGACCCAAAACACCTGAATGTCGTCTTACAGGGTATCCCCCAAAGCAATCATAACTTGGTAGTATCCGTAGTAGCCATCGATGAAGGACAAGATTTCATGCCTCGAAGCTGAATCAATGAGCACATCAGCAATAGGCATTGGGTATTCATCTTTCGGGGTGGCTACATTCAGATCCTTGAAGTTAACAGAAACCTTGATTTTGCCATACTTTTTAATGACAGGAACAATATTTGTCAGCCATTCGACATACCTGGCAGTCCTTATAAACTGGGCCTTTAAGAGCCTTTCAATCTCTTCCTTGACCAAATCGATAACCTATTGGGACACTCTTCTCTAGGCCTGAATGATGGGTCTCGAACCTAGCTTGATAGAAAGCTTGTTCTCAACCACCTTTCTGTCTAGGTCAAGCATCTTGTGATGATTAAGCAAAACAGTCCTTAAATTCGTGAAGCAAAGTCAGGTACTACTCTATATCCTCTTGAGAAAGCTGAGCACTTGGATAGGTAGGTCTTAGGTCTTCTATCGAGCCCAAATTAAGCTCGAGAAGGGGATCTTGACTTCAGCCCTCAAATCCTCCATTGTTGCTGATGCTGCTCTTAAGTTAGAGAGTTCCAAATCCTCATCATGCCAGGCCATGAGCCTTGCTAATGTTGGGGAATGGCCTCTTGGGCCATTAATGGGAGGTTTTGGGCCCTTCACATTGAGGTTCTAGCGTGCCTTGGAAGTCTCCCTCTTTACGAAGGGCCCTCATGCATCCCCAAAAGTTAGAGTCTTCAAACTAATTGACCAACCTCACTGAGTCAATGGGCTGTTAAGGATGGCAATCGTGTCCTGTCATTAGGTAGATTGTGGAGTGGTCCTTTTAACATCAAGTGCGCCTATGCCATCTTTGTAGAATTTTGCTTCCACGTAGTTAGAGCAAGCCATGAATGGCCTGTTATCTTCCATAACAACCTCATACTTGTTATGGTTCCAGAAGATTAACAACTGGTGAAGTGAAGAAGGGATACAATAATTGACATGTAAACAATCTCTCCTGAGCAAAGTGTTATAGCTCGAGGTAGTATCCACTACAAAGAAAGTTGTTAGCTTGCTTAGGCTACCAACTGTTAAGTCAATCGAGATGACCCCTTTAGATTTAGTAGTAGCTCCAGAAAAGCCATAGATTGCAACATCTGAAGTAATTAGATCATCTCGAGATTCACCAATGAACCCCAACATATATGCAGGAAAAACATTAATGGCCACGCCATTGTCCACTAAGACCCTATTCGCCAATATGCTATCAAATTTGGCCTCGATGTATAGGGGGTTGATATGTTTATTGGCTGTATTAGGCCCATCAAACATCATCTTCATTATGTCAGATGATTCATCAGGTGATTTGAATGTTGGGATATTAAATTTAAAAGACAAGGGGTCATGGTTACCTTTGGTGGCTGCTACCTCAGCCACAAGCTCCACTTAAGGATCCTCGTTTGATGCTACAACATCTCCCTTGAGGCCTTCTTGAATGTCAGTTGCCATGAACTCCAAATAAAGGAGTAATGCAGTTCTGATATCAACTTTTTCTGGGAGCGTCCCAAATTGTATCTGGATCCCTTGGTCTGTTCCTTTTTTGGGGCTGTCAACCATGGATGTATCTTGATCTTGTTGTCGAGGGGTGCCATCCGTTGGCATATCCTACTCTAGAGGCTGATTCTTTGGATCAACCCTCGAGGTTTAAGACTCCTCCATTACTTGGGGGAAGTCCTCCTCGTGGAAGTCGTTCTCTATATCAAACCATATTGGGTTAATATGGCCTAGAGGTTCCACTGAGTTGATGTAAGAGGGGATTACTCCTCCTTGTCCTCAACTGCTCCTTGAACTTGGGAATTCTTGGCAAAATGATCCCACCAAGACTCTCGCCCTTTAGAGGATGAGAGGCTAGCCCATCTCTCAAGCTTCTTGTTTGTCTGCCCTTTACCGGTAGAAATACAAGGCCTGAGCTCAGTCATTGGATCCTCAAGATCCATCTTCTCAGTCTGCTTGCCCTTACGGACTCTAACTTCCTCTTGAGAGAGCCTAGTCAACCAAGTATAGAGCAAAGTGCTCCACTGAGCTACCTTCTTTAGCAGTTGCCTTCTCCTTTGAGTTCTAGTAAGGTTAGAGGGACTAACCTCCCCTTGTCCAAGGTGATTTCTCCTCCACACATTACCAAATTGGTCCCCAGAAAGTTGCTGCCTAACTATTGTCCACGTTGAGTAGGTGGTAATTCAGATTTTTCTTTGGATGCCCAGTTCTCATGATGATTTAGGCCTTTGAAGTACGACCAAGAAGAGGTCATGTTAGTGGTGTTTTTTGTTGAGAGAGCTGGTTTCTTTTTGGGTCAAGACTCAACTTCTTCAATTATGACACAAACTTGCGACTACAAAGAGGTCATGCGTGAGGCAATGGAGTTTCCTCAACGCTTGTTTCTTGGAAGCAAAGATTGTCTGGCAGTGCACCCATGGCTAACTCTTCTTCCTTAAAGAGAAGAATAATGACTTCTTCTAATTGCTTCTTTACGAAGCTCCTGAACGTAACACAACTATATGTTGAATGTTCAGCCGTGATGTGCCACTTGCAGTAATCCTCTGGCAATCTCAACGCGGCTCCGGGGAACCTAAGTGTTCCGGATTCTTGCAGTATGTTAAACAAAGCATTGGCCACGACCAGCCTGTCTTTGTCCGTATCTATCCTGCATAAAGAGCTACCATTAGTTTGGCTGTTATGGGAATCATGAGGCTTTGCTACCTCAACTATAATGACTTGGACATGACTAGGGAAAGGGTCTTTGTCAACACCCAATTGTCCTTCTCCTAGGAAGATTAATTCCATTGCTTCTGTGGCATCCTGGACCACGTTTTTAAAGATAACGCAATTCTTTGTTGAATGGGTCAACGAATCATGCCATTCACAATATAATTTCCCCTTGTTAGACTTAGGTCAGGTTTTCTATTTTTACCCCAGATCTTGAGTTTTTACTTGCCTCAAGCCAATCAAATATTCCATCGGCTCTTAAGAGGTCAAATGAGTACTTTCTTAAGTCTTGGGATTGATAAAACTTCCTGACTTTGACACCCTTCTTAACCAAAGGGTTGCAAACCATAGGAGGCTCATTGACATATTCAGCAACGTCAACCTTGTAAGGAGGATCTTCATCCTCTTCAATTAGATTGTGTACGTAAGTCCCATACACTCTATTTTTATTCAGACTTTCTTCTTTCAAGACAGCCTCATATCTAGTGGCACATTCTGCTAGCTGTAGGAGCATCGTGAAGTTGGAGCCTTTAAATTTCTTCCTAAATTCGATGTCCAATCCATTTAAGGGTAGCTTGGCGTATTCAACTTTAGGAAGGGCTACTGTGCACTTTAACCTGGCTCTCTTGAACCGGTTAATGTAATCTTCCATAGATTTGCCTAGCTTTTGTCTCATTCCAGCCAAGTCAGACATGGAAGTTCCTAATTCCATTCTCAGAAACTAGACCTGAAATTGCGTCGCCATTTCATCCCAATAATAGATGGAATTAGATGGCAGGCTAACATACCACTGAAAAGCGGTCCCAGTTAAGGAGATGGGGAACAACCTAAGCTTGAAATACTGATTGTCAACCACTTCCCTATATTGGCAATTAAATTTTGCCAAGTGCTCGAGGGCAAACACAGTCCTTTACCCTGCGAAGACAGTAAACTCGGGGATTTTATATCCTCGAAGAAAAGGATGTCCCTGTCTGGATAGTTAGGGTAAGGTTTACTATGCGAGGGTCTATTGACCCTTCGAAGGCCTAGCACATACATCTGCTTGAAGACGGCAGCTTGTTGGTCCTAGAGGGGTAGGTTAGGCACATGATTATGCAACTGCCATTTCCCCCCAAGTGGGTGAAGATCTCGAGGGGAATCTGCACGATACCCCTTAGCACCCATCACAATCGGGTGTGGGAGCGGATGTTGTTGCCCAAACCCCAGGTAACCCCCTGAGCAATATGGCCATGCTCTTGGTTATCCACGAAGTATGTTCCCGCAAGACCTGGGTTATACGACATGCCTGGGAGCACACCAATATTAGTAGGTTGTTGGTTCATCCTTGCTTGATCAGTCCCAATGTCATGGTCTTGAGGAAGTGGGTGGTTAATGTGCCCTCCAGTATGATAGGTATGGGGAGGTCTATGAAGAAGAGGCTGGATCTCAAGAGAGGATGCGTACCCTTGCACTCCTACTTTAAGGCCTTATGTGGGCATCAAGGTTACCTCTACTACCTAAGGAGGATATGAATGGTTTTGCCGCCCCCGCCCCCGCCCCCCTGTCTTGGGGACAAGTAAACATTGGCACGTTGGCATTGAGATCCCTTGAGGCCAGAGAAAAACTCAGATTCCAAGGGCCAGCAACCCCAAGGGACACATTATTCTTACGGCTAAAGTCCAAGTGTGTGACTATTAACCATAACTGGGTTTCCGTTCTCAGGGACATTATTGTCAACCTGAGTCTTGGTAACCGTGAGCTCGATGGAGCCTCACGAGGATATCCAGTTGGTACTGGCGGAGGAGGTGCAGGCTTAAGTTGCCTGATATCCTCTCTAACGACTTAAACCAAACCATTATGAGCCTCGGCCTGTCTAACCAAGATATGTCCAACCTCAACTACTATCTGTCTTGCCACGTCCTTAACAATAAGTTTGGCGGTAGAAGAGGATGCTCAAGTAGGGATCCAATCAGGGCAAAGCCCTATGGCTCTTCATGCTCGAGAGCATTGGACCTCCTAGCTCTAACCATTGGTGAATGGTCCAAAACTACGTTCTGGTATCCACGATGGGCTAAAGACGATGAAGTTTTATTTTAAGCCTCCCACTGTGGTCGCCAAATGGAGTGTTGGCTTTATGTTGTTTGTAGTTAAGTGTGATGTGGTCACTGCAAAATGATTTCTTTTAAAAAAACAACAACAATGACAACAAGCCCAATGCCTCAAGGGGGGGGGGGGGGGGGGGGGGGGATGTACCCTGCCTTACCCCTTCAGGGTGGTACCTTAACGAGAAGTTGTTTCTGAGGACCCCCAACCTGATAGGCATGACGGGTATGGAAAAAATGGAGAGTATGAAGAGCATGGAGGCATGGAATGGAAACATAGAAGGAGTAGCGAAAGGCAAAAAGTAAATATGCATCTAGAGTAAAGAGCCTACATATGACACAATGTAAGCATATAGCATATAGAGTATAGAGATTATAAGCATCCAACATACAACAAAATCGCGTATAAACAAACAAGCATGCAAGCAGCCTCGTTGCACTAGAGCTTGCTTGATAAACAAAACAAACGTGCAAAAGGAACTCATCGCGACTAGGGAGGGAGCCTAATTTAAGAACTGTACGTCTTTAACCTAAACCACTCACAGTTTTCAAAGAAAAGGTTATAATATATTGGTATATCTGACTTCGGTTATACCGTGAATTCTGCTTATGCTTCAATTAAGAAGGCTTTGTTAAATATTTTTGTGGATTTTTATATATATGTGTTGACAGAAAATAAAAAGAAATGGGCCTAACTCAAGTGGCAGTTACAGTGACAGAGCAAGGACAACATACACCTTTCCTCGTGCACTTAAAAGTCCAGCACTAGGATGGAGACAAATCCAAGAGCTCAGCAGTCCATTTACAAGCCCGAGTCAATCAGGCTTTTAAGCCTAGCAACCCTGACTTATAGTATCTCGAATGAGTTAAGGTCTGATATGAATAAGGTGGAGCAAATCATATTCAAGTCATTGAGTTAGGACCAACACAATCAAGGCCAAGCCTTGGCCGTCAAAGCCCTAAACAATAGCGTGAACCTAAGTTTCACCTGACTAATTAAGCAATGACAATAGTGTTAAGACAAAAGCAATCAAGCTCAAGCTTTAGCCATCAAAGCCTTAAACTAAAGCCTCAATTCTCAACTCGTCGAAATTTGGGAACAGACTAAAACTAAAATATTACCAATGAAGCAAGTACAACAAGTTCTACGTTAATTCAAGTGATGCTAAGTTACGCTACTCCTAAGAAAAAAGCACAAGTGTACTGTAAAGAAAACTTGAAGTTTTGTATTGAGTGTGCAACTTTGGATTGACGCAAAGTCATTTATTTATAGAAAATGAAAAATAACGGCTGCTCCTATTTCTACGGCAACTCTACCCACGTCTGGTCATTAAGCTTCTTCTTTGTGCTCGCAAATCTTCAAAGAACGTGTCCTAAATTTAGTATTGCAGGGAAATCCTTGGTCCCCACGTCCGTAATCTTAGCGGAAGTCCCTTCTAGAAACCCTATGTCCTCTTGGATTAAGCTTAGTGCCCAAGTATCTGAGATTGCGCTTCAAGTAACTATATCGAGCCTAGAAACCACTTGTCTTGCGGCCTTCTTGGCAGTTCCTTGAACTAGAGCTCCTTTTACCCTTCAATCGTCTTGAGTCCTCAATTAGTTAATACCCTTGTTAGGGTGATCATCTCTTTAGGACATTGGGCTTGAGCACCGTTATTTCAGCACCTCAAGGCTTGATTCTCCTCAAGGGAGGCCTCACATGTTAAACATGTGGCACTTTTGCTCAAAATGGCGTCGTCCCAACCCTTTTGAAATTAGGGTGTAAACACCCGACACAATTGACTTAGGTGAATGCAACGCACCAGATATGCTGCCAAATTCATATTCGTCAAACGCAGAATACACATTAGTAAACTATGAAGTATGATATCTATTAGTGTAGTTATATAAACATATGATACGCAAAACATTCTAAATAATCACAATTCGATATTACATTTTAGGAAAATTACCATTTACACACCCGATATTAGGTCATTTATTACTTAGGTACTATGTTATTTCAAAATGTATAATTGGATTCCTTAAGATTTAAAAAATTTATCACTTAGATATCTTAAAATAATATAATTATATCATTAGGTATTCTTCTACCAAAATTTGATAGATTTTTATTGAAAAATATTAAAGTGGAACATAATTTTTATGATATATATAAATACATATATATATATTTATTAGAATTTGATATTTTATGCCCAAAAATGCTAACATATCACATGATTTCAGCAATATATGAGAAGTTTACATCAAAATTCTATGAATTTTTTTATGCTAATGCTAATGCTAATGGCAGAACAATTTTTGTGAATGACAGGGCAATAATGTAGACTTTTGAGCCTTTTTATGTTGAAATTTCCCTGGCATGAACAAAAAATTCCATGGCAAAAAAAAAGCTACCTATTTATATCATAATTCATCGAATGCTATGTCATCATATAAATTAAAATCTCAAAATACCTAGGTAATAAATTATTGAACGTCAAGATACCTAAATTATAATTTTCCTACATTTTAATACAGTTGTCAAAGTTCATTGTAATATGTATATTCTTTTGGTCAAGTAGTAATATGTATATTAATCCTTGTAAAAAATAACCTTAATATAATACTACGTTATGAAATCTATTTTATAACCCTAGTTGAACTTGCCCATTTTGATAATTGAACATGTTGAAAATAATTCATAAGTATCGCTAAATAAATTAAATTAAACATTAAATGCACATTCCTTTATTAATTTTTTCGTAAGAAGATAATATTATTATATTAAAATCAAATATAGTATCACATAGTAAATAGAATTGAAGATACAAAAGAGAAAGCAAAAGAAAATCGATGAAAGGGTGAGGCAGTGGGGGATTATCTGAGCCGATGAATAGCAGAGTTATGGGACAAAAGTAAAATTGATGTGGCGCATAAGTAAAAAATTAGGAAATAGGAAGAAGTCAATAACCTTCTCTTTAATTTTATTAATCATTAATAAAAGAAAAGAGAAAAATAAATGCTCAATTCTTACAACCCAAAAAATAAAAAAGTACAAATATGAAAATTGAATAGTGAAAACCCTAGATTTCCTCTAATATATATAGAAGAGCTATTTGAATAAGAATAAAACTCTAAAAGATGTTGATTAAAAAAAAAACACTCTGAGAGATAAATATAAATAATAAAAGACAAATATAAAATTTAAACTAATCCTAATCTAAGTAAAACTTGTCCTCCCAGCCGCGTCCCTACTTCCACCAATCCGTACCGGCCGTGTGACCCGCCAAGCCCTAGGCACGGGCTACATCGTCCTCCCCGGGTTGGAGAGAATTCTCCCTCAAATTCGCCAAAGGATCAGCACCATCGTCGTCGCCCAAAAAGGGGACAAGGTGTTTGACATTGAATACATCTGAGGTCCTCATACTAGGTGGGAGTTTTAGGCAGCAGGCGTTATCGTTGATCTTCTCCAGTACCGCCAATGGTCTTATCTTGTGAGCCGTGAGCTTGTTGTACTCCCAAGTTGGGAAACGCTCTCGTGTCAAAATCGCCCAAACCCTGTCGCCTACTTGGAACTGAACTGCTCGGCGCCCTTTGTCTCTGGCCGTCTTATACTTGGCATTGGCTTCTAGCAAGCAAGCTCAAGTCTGCTCATGGATGTCCCCAAATCCGCCTTCCGGTGAGGACGTGTGAGACTTGGGACTGGTGCCAAGTCTATCGAAGATCATGGAACAAAGCCGTAGACAACCTGGAATGGCGCAAACCTTATGCTTTTATTGACGGAGCTATTATAGGCGAACTCAGCCTAATGTAGCTTCATCTCCCATCCCTTGGCATTATCAGCGACAAGACAAAGCAGAAGGTTGCCCAGTGATCCGTCTGAGAGTGATGGACGGTGCTGAAGGCGAGAGACGTGTTCGACATCTTCCATAACATTCTCTAGAAGTTATTCACGAACCTGACATCCCGATCAAAAATAATGCTAGCTAGTAAGTCATGCAACTTGTATACTTCCTTGAAATAGAGATCCACCATGTATATGGCGTCCGTAGCCTTCTTGCACCCCGATGAAGTGTGCTATCTTGGAGAAACGGTCTACGACAATGAAGATGGAATCAATGCCGCCAATGGTTCTCGGTAAACCTAGCATGAAGTCCATACTGATATCCGTCCATGGCTGAATTGGGACCAGTAATGGCATATAAAGACTAGCGTTGATCACCCCACCCTTAGAAACCTAACATACATGGCATCGCTTGACATATCTCTCAACCTCCCTGCGTATGGTAGGCCAGAAGTAGTTGGTGGCAATGAGTTGTAGCGTCATATCTCTGCTCACATGCCCTGTGTTGTGCTTCTCCTCAATGATCTTAAGCCACCGGCTTGAGTTCGGAATGCAAAGTTGGTTCCCTTTGAACAAGAAACTGTCATGGATAGAGTAGCTGGGAACAGACCCTGACTGTGCTTCCCGCCATATCTCGCCAAAAGTGGAATCATCATGGTACTAACTCGCCAACTGCTCAAACCCAGTAACCTCCATTCTGCTCTTTGTCAAGACAAGATTCCTTCTACTTAGCGCATCCGCCACCTTATTCATCACGCCTGACTTGTGCATGATGACAAAGTGGAAGGCTATAAGTAGCTAGCCCACTTGGCGTGTCTGTCCAAAAGTTTGTCTTGGCCATTGATGTACTTGAGGGCCACGTTGTCAAAATTTAAGATGAGCTGCCGGTTGGCTAAGTAGGACTTCTAATGCCTCAATGCTCTCACCAATGCATAGAATTCCAAACCGTAAGTTGAGTAATTCAACCTACTCCCATCGAGTTTCTTGCTGAAATACGCAATAGGATTCCCGTCTTGGCTGAGCATAGCACCAATGCCAGTCTTGGAGGCATCCGTGTGTAACTCAAACGTCTTTTGAGAGTTAGGAAGGACTAACACTGGTTCCGTGGTCAACTTCTCCTTGATTGCATTGAAGGCAAAATCTGCTTGAGGGGTCCAAACAAAGGAACCCTTCTTCATGCAATCAGTGATAGGCGCCATGTTGGAACTGAAATTCGCAACAAAGCTCCTGTAAAATGATGCCAACCCATGGAAATTTCGAACTTCGCCAATTGTTCTTGGCTGGGGCCAGTCATGTATGGCCGCTATCTTCCCCTCATCAGGTGATATACCGTCCCCTCATCAGCTAATATATTGTCCTTGGAAACAATGAACCCAAGGAAAGTCACTTTGTCTCTCATGAAATCGCACTTCCGAAAGGTGGCAAACAAACTCTGGGTTCTTAAAGTACTAAGCACTCCCTCCAGATGCCGGATATGCTCAACACGATCCCGGCTGTAAATCAAGATATCATCGAAATAAACAACAATGAACTTCTTAATGAAAGGACACAGAACCTAATTCATAAATCTCATGAATATGCTTGGTGCATTGGACAACCCGAATGGCATGACCAACCACTCGTAAAGCCCCTCCCTAGTCTTGAAGGCGGTTTTCCACTCATCTTCTAGTGATGTACAAATTTAGTGGTACCCGCTCTTCAAATCAAGCTTCATGAACACATTCGAGCTCTGGAGCTGATCAACAAGTCATCCAATCTCGGAATAAGGAATTGATAGTGTTCCGTAATCTTGTTGATTGCCCTACTGTCAACGCACATTCGCCAACTCCCATCATTCTTTGGCGTCAACAGAGCTGGTACTGCACAAGGACTCACGCTCTTACTAATAAAGCCTCTAGCGAGTAGCTCCTCCACTTGGCATCTCAACTCCTCATGCTCTGATGGAATCATCCGGTAATGGGGTCTATACGGTAATGAGGCACCCCGCACCAAATCAATGCGGTGCTGAATATCTCTTAATGGCGGCAATGTAGCAGGTAACTCCTCCGAGAATATGTCAGCGTATTCCTTCAATAAGGTGGTAACCTCACTTGTTATCTCCCCTGGACAGATCTTGCTTTCCTTACCAATCAACACAAACACGACCTTGGTGTCACAAACCTCCTTGGCAAACATAGCTTGTCCTTGTATGTTCGAGTGTTAAGCTTCTAAAGCTCGCGGTGCCTCCTCCTTCTCAGGCAATAAGATAATCTTGGTCCCCTCGAAAATAAAGCTGTAACCGTCATGAACAGCACTCCTATCATATTGCCATGGGCGCCCTAACAACAGATGGCAAGCGTCCATGGTGACGTCATCACACCAAACCTTGTCTTTGTACTTTGCCCCAATCGAAAAATTAACCAAGCAACATTTGGAAACGGTTACCTGATTTCCCTTCTTAAGCCATGACAATTTATAGGGATTAGGATGAGCTTCCGTCGTTAATCCCAACTTGACGACTGCCTCTTCGGATATGGCATTCTCATAAGTGCCCGAGTCAATGACCATGTGGCACACCCTACCGCCAATGGTGCATGTAGTCTGGAAGATGTTGTTCCTCAGCCAACCATCCCCCTGCTCCTCTCTTGGCATGAAGCAAGCATGCCTAACCACCAGTAGATGCCCTTCATCACCGGTTACGGCATCTTCCCCCAGAGGCGCCAACTCATCTTGGACCTCTTGCTCAATAGTCTCGCCATCCTCACCACGGAGCTCCTCAATGTAAAGACCTTTACCAGGCCTATCACTCTTACGGCACTCAGCAACATGGTACCACACCTCTCCACATTTGAAGCAATGAGTCCTTGACATACTCGCTAAGTCTTAAGTACCCAGCTTACCGGTATTGGCGGCTAGTGGTTTGCTCGGTATGTTCTGAGTTGGCAGTGCTCTTACTTGGTCTCTGCCGCCAACTTGTGCTCCCCAGATCCCGCCAACTTGGCGATGCCTTTTCTGACGTTCTATGTTCACGGCTGTTTGACTTGCCTCAGAAACGAAAAAGATGTTGAACATGTTTAACATTTCCTGTACAGAATCCTTCAACCCGCCTATGTAACGATCCACCAATTGCTCCCCGGTTTCCGCCAAGTCATTCCTGGCAACTAACGAGTAGAACTCTGCCGTGTACTCCTCCACAGATCTTGAGCCCTGATGCAATCCCTGTAGGCATTGGTACATTATCCTGGCATGACTGTGAGACAAGAAGGTGCCTCTCTTGTGCTTCTTCATCTTCTCCCATGATTCTATCTTCACCTTCCCTTGGCGAAGCCAAACTTGCTACAGTTGTTGCCACCAGGCGGCTGCCCTACCTCGTAACCAAGTAGCAACTAGCGATGCCTGCTTCTTTTCCGGCACCTCTCTAAACTCGAGAACCTCCTCTATGGCAACAAGCCAATCCCAAAATTCTTCTAGGCGTCCTCCTTCATTAAGCCCTGAAATTTCAATCCGGAGGCCGAAATCGTGGGCGTTTCTAGTATTAGGCCAATGCCGCCTCGGCCTAGGATCCGGTAGCTCCTCATCCAGGAACGGATTTTGGATGCTCTCATCTGTCTTCTCTTCTTCAGCACCCGATGTTGATGGGCGTTGGGGCTGGGTTCCCGGTGCAAGATCGGGATTCACCCTAAGTTGAATCAAGCAACACTCGATTCACCATCCAATCTCCTATAAGTCTGTCGTTGATGATCACGATCATAAACGTATTCGATGGCGGCGTACCTCTGTTGCCCATGGGCCATCTCAGAAACCGTTATAAGCTATGATACCAACTAATGCACTGCATAAGTGGAAAATTAGGGAATAGAAAGGAGTCAACAGCCTTCCCTTTAATTTTATTAGTCACTAATAAAAGAAAAGAAGAAAATAAACACTTCATAATAAATGACAAATCTAAAATTTAAACTAATCCTAATCTATATAAAACTCGTCCTCCCAACCGTGTCCTTGCTTCCGCCAACCCTTACCTGTCGTGTAACCCGCCAAACCCTAGGCACGGGGTGCATCAAAAACAAGGATAAAAGGCTTCAAAGGGAAGGAAGAGAGAGGGAACTTTGAAGCATTCCTATTTACCTCATGCATGTAGCAGTGAGCCTAAGATAAATTGCCCCATTGTGTTTGGCACCTCAACAATTTCAGTTCTCCTCAATAGTGCCCCTTTTGCATTGTTGCAATAGTAGTCAAAGAAAAAGAAATGAGTCATTTAGTGATGCAAGCTTAATTCCAAGCCATGGTTCTTGAATGAGCTAGGGATATATATAAAATCGCTAAAGCGAGAAAGGAAGACGAGGGATTTGGATCGAGTAAAGTGCATAAAAGGGGAGGCTGGTCAAGTACTCGTGGACAAGCAACAAATTAAAGCTAGGTGGAAAGTATATTTCCATGGTCTGTTCAACGAATAGGGGGATACAGAGATACCCGTAGGTGATCCCCAAACATCGGAGGAGCACTAGAACTATTGTTACTGTAGGCGAATTAGATCTGAGGAAGTCAAGAAAGCCCTAAAATATATGGGTAGGCGTAAAGCAGTTGGCCCAGATGGATTACCCATGGAGGCATGAAAATGCCTTTGAGATAAGGGCATTAGTTGGCTAACTAAACTATTTAACCAAATCCTTCTAGAGAAGAAGGTGCCTGACGAATGGAGGAAGAGCGCATTAATCCCGATCTATAAGAACAAAGGCGACATCCAGAGTTGCACCAACTATCGAGGTATCAAACTAATGCACCACACTCTGAAGCTATGGGAGTGGGTCATAGAGAGGAGGGTGTAGCAACAAATAGAGGTGTTCGAGAACTAATTCGAACTTATACCTGCTAGATCGACTATAGAAGCCATCCATCTCGATGTATCTCCCAAGGCGGACGATAGAGCATTATAGGGATAGACAAAACAATCTCCACATTGTTTTCTTTGATATGGAGAAGGCATATGATCGAGTCCCAAGAGAGGTCCTATGGAGGGTTTCGATGAAGAAAGGCATTCCTGTGCCCTATATCCGAGCCATTAGACACATGTACATATATGCACAAACTAATCTGCATACAACGAAAGGGTAGTCGTTTTCCCTATAACAGTTGGGGTACACAAAGGATCTGCCTTGAGTCCCTTTCTATTCATTCTGGTTACGAATGAGCTCACTAGGCACATCCAAGGAGGTGTGCCTTGGTGCATTCTTTTTTGTAGATTACATAGTTTTGGTAGGGGAGTCTTGAGAAGAGCTAAATGAGAAGCTGGAACTTTGGAGAAGGGACTTGGAATCGAAGGGCTTACGACTCAGTAGATACAAGACCGAGTATATGGCACTCCAGTTCGGTACCTGCACCAAGCCTAGCATCGAAGTCTTCAAGATTGGATCAAAGACCATATCGAGAAAGGAGTGTTTCAGATATTTGGGGTCCATGGTACAACATAATGACAAAGTTGACAAGGATGTCAACAACCGTATTAAAGTAGATTGGCATAAATAAAGGATGGTCTCTGCGGTACTTTGCAATAGAAAGTTCCCATTAAAATAAAGGGAAAATACTATAAGGCAACAGTGAGACCGGCTATGTCATGTGGTGCGGAGTTGGCCTATGAAACAACATCATACACAAAAGATGAAGGTGGCAGAGATAAGAATGCTGCAATGGATGTGCGAACACACAAAGAAGGATATGATCAAGAACGACATTATAAGAGGCAAATTGGGCATGGCCCCGATTGAGGATAAATTGAGGGAGCAATGTTTGAGGTGGTCCGGGCATGTTAGTAGAGATCGACCACTAATCCGTTAAGGAGATGCGAACACCTTCGTACTATACTCGGAAGACGCAGGCCAAAAAAGAGATAGTTGGAGATGATCCAACACGACCTAACCCACCTAAACCTACGAGGGGAGATGGCCTAAGATAGAGCTCAGTGGAAGGCTAGCACTTTGGGGGGGGGGGGGGGGGGGGGAGGTAGCTGATGTAGCAGCTTAGAATACAGAAGCATATTCATGCCAACACTAGTGTTTTCAGGCTTATATGACTGCCATATTAGTGTACTCAATATGGTTGGCAGCTGTTTTATTTGCCTATTTACCTTTCGTTGCTTTAAGCTCTCATTATGCTTGCCTTGTGCCGTGTCTTTGCTTTTATGATTTTATGCTCTCATGCTTTCATGCCTTCATATTTCTTAGGTTGGGGCCCCTTGGACACAACCTCCCTTTAGGGTCGCACCCTAAAAGGGTAAGGTTGCGTACATCACCCCCCCCCCCCCCCCCGACCCTGCTCGTGCAGGAGCCCTTGAGGCATTGGGGTGGTTGTTATTGTATACTAAATAGAATTGAAAACCTAAAATTTCAATCAAGTTCAACACTTCCATCACATATCAAATAATCAAGCTTCCCACTAGCATTTCTCAAAAAAATCAGAAATAGCTAGATTTGTCACGTCAAGTAGAGAATTGTTTTCACAAAAACTTATTCCTGGATGCTTTCTTCCCTTTTCAACGATTTGGCAAAGTTCTACCAGGTGTTTGGCTGTATCACAAATATGTGATTAATAACCTTTCATACAATCTATCTTTTTATAATTTGATGAATTATGCTAAGATTTTTCCTCTTTTTATATTTCTCCTTGTTGTGTGCATCTTGTTAGGAATAGTGTCCTAAAATCTAGATTTATACTAGATATATCGTTTTAATTAATAAATAAAATTAAAGTTCCAGTCGTTTCCCATTTAAATTTGTGTATGTGAGCATTTATACTGCATGTGATTTTCTTTTGGGAGACATCCATGAGATGGGTGTCGTCCTCAACCTATAATTTACATGTTTGTTCTAAGTGGTTTATGAGACTAAACCACAGATAGATTTGGAACAAATAGTATGGATTGTTGTTTGAAAGACTCATAGTCGAAGACAAGTTTGGACCACTTGTATGTTAAGACTATAACGTGACACTTTAGATGACTTGTCTTGGTCATGTGGATGGAGATCCAAAAGTGTTAGGTTAGTGTGTTTAATAAGATTGACACACTGAATTGAACCATATGGGTTACTCATTTCTGGACTACTATCGGAGATGAGTGATTCACGTTGTATTATTTGAACGACGACTATAAATCTTGAGGGCATTCTGGACTTGTGCAGGGAGCGTTAGTTACTTTGGTGTACTATAAGTAAGGTCTAAACGAATGACTGAAATCCCACGTACACTGGATAGCGGCGTGAAGTGTGACAAGGATCAGGTATTCAATAGGGAATCTACAGTTTCTTATGAGATACAGATGTCCCCTTAATTGATTCGCAAATATTTGAATAGTTCGGAAGCTTTGGCCAAAGTATTCTAAGTGTTTGACATTTGGAATTAATAGTATAAATATGTTCAAGTATAAATAAATTATTCAGTGAAGAGCGAGTCGGTAACTAATGGGGAAACTATGAGAAGGATAATGGCAGTAGTTATATTTATCCTTTGTCATGGATATCTAGTGGAGGGGTTGTTATCATCATTACAGTCTATTAGGGAGATATCGATTAAATAATTTAAGTCTAGAGTGCAGTGAGATTTATTTAGTGGAATTAAGCCTCATTAAATGGTAATTAAATTAATATCATTAGATGATTTAATTTAACTCATTTGGAGCTAGATTTAAATTGTCCCTGAGGTCCCTGCGCAAGCCTCTGTATTTATTGCCATTGGAAAAATAATAAAAAATTCATGAGATGAATTATTTATCCATAAGATGGGTAAATTAATTTTGCCAAACATTATTCATGAGATGAATAAAAGTTAAAAATTACAAAATAAAATAATTTTGAAAAAGTAAAATTCATAAGATGAATTTTTACATGTGGGAAATAAAGCAAAAAAAAAAAAAAAAAGGCAAAACAATCACCCGATGACACCTGTCACCGTGCTGGTGGACCACGGACGCGTTTGACCTGGGATGAAATGCAGCATTTTAATCCTGTTTTTTAATATAATGACGCGTTTTTATTTTAACTAGGTGGTTCCCACATCGAAAATTTTGATTTTTTTCGCTCTGGTATATTCTATAAATAGAGGGGCTTATTCCGAGGTTTTGCATCGAAGTTGAAATATTTCGTTAGGGTTTCTGAAATTGTTTCGGAGACCTAATTGGAGAGAAAAATTTTCGTTGAAATTTTTCTTTCCTGAGTTTAATATTTTTCGAAGCTTACCCTTAGGGCAGTTCGAGGTCATTGCGTAGAAAGTCTCGGGGTGCCGTTTTTGAAGAATATTATTGTCTTTCTGGCTTTTCTTTTATTGGTGCAATTTCAGGTATGTTCTTCTTTCTTTATTCTTTTTCGCTTTTCTATTTATTTACAGTATTCGTTATTATACCTATTTAAGTTTATATATTGTTATGAATATATTAGAGTAAAAGGCTGTAGATCTAAATTAAGAATTTAGATCTGTTGATTTAAATTATGAATTTAAGTCAGTAGATTTAAAATTAAGAATTTTAAATCGACCCTAGGTTTAGAGTTATGAATTCTAAACCTGTTCCGCTGCGTAAACTTTTGGGAGAATTTTTGAAATTCATCCCAACAACCGGTATTAGGACAAAGGGTTTATAGAGATAAACCTATTCCCGGGAACTCTGGCATGTGAGATGTCACGAAGCGTGACTCTCCGACCGGGGGCTTAGGTAGAGAGAAGAGTCTCCTACTCTAAGTGCTCTAATAGATGCCTATTGTTATGACCATAGTTGAGAACTGTGAATCCAATAGTCGGCATCAAAGTTTATTTTTCAACAAAATTTTATGTTTTTCCCAACAATTGGTATCAGAGCCAGCCTCTGATTACATTCAAAACATACATGACTAGGTATAATAAGATCGAAATAAATACATTCGCAGTTTAATAAAACAACAATTTTATTAAGAAGGAAAAACTTGTTTGAATTAGTGATTTAAATTGTTTAGATCATTAAAGTAGTTAATTGTTAATTAAAAGTATCAATTTAAATTGTTTAAATCGGTTAAAAGATTTAATAGTTAACTAGGTTGTTTATAGTAACGATTTAAATAAATCGTCAATGAATTAATCGTTAATTCGGAACAACTCATAAATTTATGATTATGTTGTTCGTATAATAAGATTGTACGTTATCTATCATGATTTACGAAATCGAACAAAATTGATCTAATAAGATTAGATTCAAATATTTTTTAATAACGGATAAAATTGATCTAATTAGAATAGATTCAATTAATTTTTATAAAATTGGATAAAATTAATTTAATGAGATTAGATTCAATTTATTTTAAAATTAAATATTTTAATTTTAAAATTAAAAAACGTCAGGTTTTAGATAAAAAAATATTTTATTTATTTATTTACTGATTTACGTAATAATTATTAATTCATTTTGTTTTAGAATGAGAATTTAAATTAAATTATGAGATAATTTAAGCTGTAAATCCGTGTTTTTTTTTTTTAAATAAAAGTTAGTTGATATTATTTTAGAATAAGATTCTAAAATAGACTATGAGATAGTCTAAAGTTTGTTTATTTTTTAGAATAAAATTCTAAAATAGACTATGGACAGTTTAAGCATAAAATAGCTATTGATTTTAAAATAAATTATTTTAATTTAATTTTGGAATCATAATTTTAAAAGTAAATTGTGTGATAATCTAAACTACATGTTGGTATTATTTTAATTAAAATTAATTAATTAATTTTATTGATTGGATTTTAGAATGAGATTCTAATGTAAGATTATGAGATAATCTATACTGTAAAATGGTAGTATTTTAAATAAATTAATTAATTAGTTTTGGTTAAACTTAAAAAGAGATTCTAAAGGGGATTATAAGATAATCCGGGTTGTAAATGCAAGTTAATTAAAAACCACTGGTTATAAAAATCAAGTGGGAGCGAGATTTTAATTGTTGTAACCTCACGGTCTCCATTACCGGTCTAGCAGTATAGTAGATCGATAGACCTCCCTAAGGAGGATGTTGGTTTGCATATTACAGGGTTAGACTTTTTTAGGATAAACCAAAGTGCAAAGAAGCGATGCGACCACGTTGCTGTGGAGTATTTCGTGTATTTGTATGGAGGTTTAGGTAATGGTTTACACTTGACTAGTATGATGCATTAGCCTCCCCGAGGAGCTTTGTTGTGTCATGTTAGAGACTAAGGTAAAATGGTGAGTTAATCATGTTTAGTTAGAGTTACAAGAAAACTGGTTAATTGAGAATAATTCTCACCTGAACTAGCTTCGTGCGACCCCGCTGCCGGGGAGTAAGGAGTGGTGTGTTTGGGTCATCATTGTATGTATGATAGTACAGTTTGGTGAATATCTAACTTATTGTGTATGCTAAATTGAAAGAATATATATCACTGCATTATACATGACTCTTGTTAGACAGTTACACAAATGTTTGCATTTACAGTATTTTATATGGATAGGGCTGGCCAACTTTGCTTGATTTTAAATACATAATATACTCGATGAACCAAATTACTTTGCCTTGAAAAATAAGTTAGACTTGGTTATTACTCACAAGGGCAAGGTTGCTATTGTAGCAACCAATTCCATAAGGAAGTCAGCAAAAGAAAAGTGTTTCTTTTGCAAGAAAACTGGGCCACTAGAAAAGAAACTACACTAAGTACATAGCTACTCTTCCTACAAAGACTGCTAAGCCATCTGGTGAAGGTATGTTGATATCTCACTTAGTTAAGCCATGCGTAGTTGAGAGTCCACCAGTTTCCTGGTGGGTGGACTCAGGTTCAACTGACCATATCTGTACTATGTTACAGGAGCTGAGGCTAGGCTAAAGGCTACACGATAGATGTTGTACCTGATGGTCAGGGACAGTACAATAATAGTAGTCTTAAGTGTAGGAGATGTTAGCTTAGACCTTAGTGATAGAGTTTTGTTTTAAAGGATCAATTTATTGAACCTTATCTGGAATTTGATTTCTATGTCTTGTTTTATGAATAATTATTATTCAATTGATTATGAGAATGGAGATTTTACTATGAGAAATAAATTATTTATTTGCAAATGTACATCAGTGAATTGTTTATTCATGTTATTTCCTTATCAAAACTCAGGTAATTGTTTAAATGAATCTAACGCAAGTTCACTTGTTCAATCTTGTAAAAGAAAACACCTTGAAAGGGATATTGCCTGCCCAGGGCGCCAACATTTAAGTCACTCTAATTCGAACAGGGTCCAAAGACTGGTGAAAGATGGACTTATAGAGGTTTTGAACTTGAGGTCATTACCAGTCTACGAATCCTGCATAGAAAGAAAGATGACCAATTCTGTCTTTAAGAGAAAAGGCAACAAGGTTGGTGGCTTGCTTGAGCTGGTTCACATAGATGTATGCGGACCAATACGGATTCAGGCAAGAGGTGGGTATGAGTACTTATTCAAGTTTAGTGATGATTACTCAAGATGTGTATATATTTACCTAATTAGACATTAGTCGGACTTTTTTGAAAAGTTCAAAGAGTACAAAGTTGAAGTTGAAAAGCAATTAGGTAAACAAGTTAAATCACTTTGATTAGATCGAGGTGGGGAATATTTTTCAGGTGAGTCTTTAGAGTTCCTAACTGCAAATGAGATAGGATCTTAGCTTTCTGCTTTGGGTACACCGCAGTAGAGGTGTCGCAAATGAAAGGAACAAAGACAGTCTTTTCTACAGTTCTTTTGATCAAAAGGGTTTTTAATACTATGCAAAACACTTAGAGAAGGATTTTGCAAGTAAGCTACAAAAACAAAAATAAAATAGTATTAAAGGAAAATGACACTAATTCTAAACAGCTAGACACAACTCAAGATATAGTGGATGCATTAGAGCTTAGGTGTGGTGGGAGGATTGTCAGGGCACCTGACAGGTTCATAGCGGGAGCCTTAGTGGTTGACCGTGGCATTGAATCTGGTCCTTTTAGCCACAATGAAGCTATTAAGTCTTCTAATTTTGTGTAATCGGATGCTTGAACCATGCGTGTACAAATGATATTAAGAGAAAGTAGTGACTTTCTCAGTGTTATATGTCACCAATATACTACTCATTGAGAATGATTCAGGGGTGTCATTAGCTGTAAAGACTTGGTTGTCATGACAGCTTAATATGAAAGACATAGGAGAAGCCAGCTCTACTCTTAGGATTAAGCTTCTATGAGGTCGTTAGAGTAGAATGTTGGGTCTTTTCCTAGCCACTTATATTGACAAG
Organism: Simmondsia chinensis; assembly: GCA_018398585.1. NCBI lineage: Eukaryota > Viridiplantae > Streptophyta > Magnoliopsida > Caryophyllales > Simmondsiaceae > Simmondsia > Simmondsia chinensis. Next base: position 9,323,382 of record JAGTTD010000023.1, on the reverse strand, counting down.
ACGTTGTCAAGGTATAGCATGGAGTCCCTCTTTTTTTTTGAGTAGTGTTTTAGGACACCTCAAGAGAAGGAGCAATTGAGGAATATTCCATATGCTTTGGCAGTGGGAGCCTCAGGTAAGCCATGTTGTGCACGAGACTTGATGTCTGCTGTGCTATGGTATAGTAAGCAGGTGTTAGTTTAACATGGGTCCAATCGACTAGGTGGTAGTGAAATGTTTTCTCTAGTTCTTTAGAAGAACAAGAGATCCTATGCCGATCTTTCAAAGTGACGAGCTAGTTTCAGTTGGCTATACTGATTTAAAACTTCCAGTCAAATATATATGATAGATGTTCGACGTCTAAGCATGTGTTTACCCTTGGAGTGGGAGCCATTAGTGAGAGGAATGTCAAGCAGTATTGTATTGCTGACTTCACAATAGAGTAATTGTGCTCACTAGGGGTTAGGCTCAGTAGACTTTTGGTTCAAACTTAAAAGGGGTGAGTATGGACTTTGTCATAAATTGGATTTAGGACAAGTGGGAGATTGTTACAAACAGTGTCCTAAAATCCAGAATTATTCTAGATATATCATTTTAATTAATAAATAAAATTAAAGTTCCAGCCATTTCCCATTTAAATTTGTGTATGTTGAGCATTTATACTGCAGGTGATTTTCTTTTGGGAGACATTCATGAGATGGGTGTAGTCCTCAGACTATAATTTAGATGTTTGTTCTAAGTGGTTTATGAGACTAAGCCACAGATAGACTTGGAACAAATGGTGTGGATTGTTGTTTGAAAGACTCGTAGTGGAAGACAAGTTTGGACCACTTGTATGTTAAGACTATAACGTGACACTTTAGATGACTTGTCTTGGTCATGTGGATGGAGATCCAAAAGTATTAGGTTAGTGTGTTTAATAAGATTGACACACTGAGTTGGACCATGTGGGTTACTTATTTCTATACTACTACCAGAGATGAGTGATTCACGTTGTACTGTTTGAACGACGACTCTAAATCTTGAGGGTATTCTGGACTTGTGCATGGAGCGTTAGTTACTTTGGTGTACTATAAGTAAGGTCTAAACAAATGACTGAAATCCCACGTACACTGGGTAGCGGCGTAAAGTGTAACAAGGATCAGGTATTCAATAAGGAATCTACAGTCTCTTATGAGATACAGATGTCCCCTTAGTTGATTCGCAAATATTTGAATAGTTCGGAAACTTTGGCCAAACTATTCCAAGTGTTTGACATTTGGAATTTATACTGCAAATATGTTCAAGTATAAATAAATTATTCAGTAAAGGACGAGTCGGTAACTAATGGAGAAGCTATGAGAAGGATAATGGCAGTGGTTATATTTATCCTTTATCATGGACATCTAGTGGAGGGGTTGTTGTCATCATTACAGTCTATTAGGAACATATCGAATAAATAATTTAAGTATGGAGTGCAATGAGATTTATTTAGTGGAATTAAGTCTCATTAAATGGTAATTAAATTAATATCATGAGATGATTTAATTTAACCCATTTAGAGCTAGATTTAAATTGTCCCTGAGGTCCCTGCGCAAGCCTCTGTATTTATTGCCATTGAAAAAATATTAAAAAATACATGATGAATTATTTATCCATAAGATGGGTAAATTAATTTTGCCAAACATTATTCATGAGATGACTAAAAGTTAAAAATTATAAAATAAATAATTTTAAAAAATTAAAATTCATAAGATGAATTTTTACATGTGGTAAACAAAGCAAAAAAAAAAAAAAAAAAAAAAAAAAGCCAAAAATCGCAAATAGCCCGCGATCCGAGTATATCGGATCCAATGAACAAGCGCGACGCCCACCAGGACTATCCGCGTCCCCACGCGGGGACGAATCACGTAATGACACGTGTCATTGTGCTGGTGGACCACGGACGCGTTTGACCTGGGATGAAACGTAGCGTTTTAATCCTATTTTTTATTAAAGTGACGCGTTTTGATTTTAACTGGGCTGTTCCCACATCAAAAAATTGGATTTTTTTGCTCCGGTATATTCTTATAAATAGAGGGGCTTATTCGGAGGTTTTGCATCGAAGTTGAAATATTTCTTTATGGTTTCTAAAATTGTTTCGGGGACCCAATTGAAGAGAAAAATTTTCGTTGAAATTTTTCTTTCCTCAGTTTAATATTTTTTCGGAGCCCACCCTCTGGGCAATTCGAGGTCATTGCATAGAAGGTCTCGGGGTGCCGTTTTTTAAGAATATTATTGTATATATGGCTTTTCTTTTATTGGAGCAATTTCAGGTATGTTCTTCTTTCTTTATTTTTTTTCGCTTTTCTCTTTATTTACAGTATTTGTTATTATACCTGTTTAAGTTTATGTATTGTTATGAATGTATTAGAGTAAAAGGTTGTAGATCTAAATTAAGAATTTAGATCTGTTGATTCAAATTATGAATTTAAGTCAGTAGATTTAAAATTAAGAATTTTAAATCGACCCTATGTTTAGAGTTATGAATTCTAAACCTGTTCCGCTGCGTAAACATTAGGGAGAATTTTTGAAATTCATCCCAACAATCGGTATTAGGGCATAGGGTTTATAGAAATAAACCTATTCCCGGGAACTCTCACACGTGAGGTGTCACGAAGCATGACTCTCCGACCGGGGGTTTAGGTAGAGAGAAGAGTCTCCTACTCTAAGTGCTCTAATAGATATCTATTGTTGTGATCATAGTTGAGAACTGTGAACCCAATAGTCGGCATCAAAGTTTATTTTCCAACAAAATTTTATGTTTTTCCCAACACACCTTTCTTAATCTTTGGCCCCATTATGAGTCCTATAGTGCTAATCATTAACCGCAGCCATGACCTCATACGCGTCCAAGTCTATATCCATGACCACGACCTCATCCGCAATGATCTGTTTGACACATGAAATTGGATTGTGAAATTACAATTGTAATTCGAATTACAATTTTGGTAGAATTGGAATTCTGATGGAAATGAAATTCCATTGTGTGGTTAACCAAAATAATTGGAAGTTGTAATTATAATTCTATAATGATTCGAGTCATCACTGGTTTTCAGTCAATCGAGTTGGAGCATTTCGAGTTTTGATCAGTTAGGATTGTATTTTGATGGGGTCGAATCATTTTGAATTCGAGTTATTTGAGTTTTAAGTCAATCCAAACTGAGTTTTAGTTGCATCAGATCATTTTGTGTTCAAGTCATCTCGGATTTTCAGTTAATGGGGCTAGGTCCTTTCGATATTCAAGCTAGAATCGGAATTTTAAGTTAATTTAGGTCATTATGAGCTCGAGTCATCTTAGTTTTGGGTCAAATGGGTTACACCATTTCAAATTTTGAGTTACCTCAGGTCGGGTCAATCTGAGCTTGACAATGAGATGGGCCTGGGCCAAGTCATTTTGGGTTTGGGTCATTTGGTCTGATTATTTCGACTTTAGGCGTAGTTTGGTTATATCACATTCAAGTCGAGTAGTTTCATTTTTTTTTATTCGAGTCATCTTGAATTTTGGGTCAATCAAGTTAGGTCATTTGGGACTTTGAGTTAAGTTGATCCAAATCATCTCGGGTTCAAGTCATTTGAGTTGGGTGATGTCGAGGTTCGGGTCAATTTGGGTTGTGTAAGCCTTCCGATTTTGAGTCATCTTGAGTTTGGGTTAATCAAGTGAATGATTATGAGTTTTAGGTTAGTGGAGTTAATATATTGCAATTCCTTACCCACACCCCAAGAAATTGTAATGTACCATTTTTGATTGAAACCCAAATAAATGGAATTGGGAGGTATTCCAGCAAGTGAACCGAACAACACAATTGAAATTTTGGACGCTGATTCCAGTCTCAACCCCAATTCCAAGGTTCAATTCCATGAGCCAAATGGTTTTATAATGTCATATTCACTTCATGGAATGGTTTCACAACAATGGGTCGCAATTGATGATTCTTCTTTAAAAGTTCATTTTCTATAATCAAAAGTTCACTATTTTGCTCAACATTGAAAAGACATGATATCAGCTGACATAGTTGTTGCTTATAGGTTTAGAATGTTATATAACCACAAGTGAATCCATTCATAACGAGCCATTGGAAAGATTATAGGTTTATGATGATCAAACATTTCTTTTAAATGTGTACAAAGGACTTAAGTAAGGTATTCGACAATTCACCTCTTCAGGGATGCACTATTCCTTCTTTGATCATTTTCCCAAGATTCATAGCATCCAAATGAATCTGGACATTAAAAGTTCACAGCAAAGGGCAACAAATTCAAAATTTTGCAAGATTTGTTATTATAAAGAAAATATATAAAAAATGTTGGCTTAAAATACGTAAAAGTATTCAGCTAACTAATACTTCATATTGATAACATATTATAAAATAAATCCATGTGTTGATCAAGGAAAAGTTATAATTGAATATAAACCCACAAGGAATTACCATTATAAGCATGATAACTGTTTTAAAATAAATAAAGATATCGATAGTATAAAATATATGAAAATGTAAATTTTTTCTACTTCATTCGCACTTTGCTCTATGACTTTGTACACACACACACATAGATGGGGTCACTGAAGATTTGCAAAGTTTGCACCGTTCACACCTACAACAAATTTGGCACACAAAACAATGAGTGGGACCTATGGGAATTATGCAAGAGTCAATCATATTGTTACAACACTTCCCCTTGGCCGACAGCAATATTATAAATATGCCTCATTAAAAACCTTGCTAAAGAAATCCCAATGGGATAAAAACTTAGCAAGTGGAAAAAAGTAAATATTCGTAATATAGAAAGCTTCCCCTCATGAGTACAAAGTTTATGATTACACTAGATCCTTAAGCTAAATCATTCCAATATTGTGAACATGCTTTCTGAATAGTGTAGTTACACCTTGGTAAACAAATTTGCTATGTTAAACGTGACCATCTTTCTGACATGAGTATTACAGAATTTAGGCAGGATATGCTTAGTTTTATCGCCTTTGATATATCCTCCTCTAATTTGAGCAATACATGCTGCATTATCTACATATAATACAGTCGATTTATCAGTGGTTGAAGATAAACCACATAATTCCTTGACGTGCTAAATCATTGATCTTAACCATATATATTCTGGATGTGCTTCATGAATTGCAAGAATCTCATAGTGATTTGATGAAGTAGCTACCATCTTTTGTTTCATTGAGCGCCAAGAATGTTGTCGTAAGCGAAAACATAGTTGGTTTTGCAATCATGCTTTGTGCATATCAGAATAATACCCAGCATCCATGTATCCAATTAGCTCAGATTTAGTAATTTTTTGATGAAACAATCTCATATCGAATGTACCGCAAAGATAGAGTAGAATACGTTTTACCCTTTGCAGTAGCTTTGAATGGGTACAATACTGCATCTAGAAAGCAAATTAACAGAAAATGCAATATCGAGTCTAGATAATTAGCAAGTTACATGAATGCACCAATTGCACTAAGATATGGTACTTTAGGACTAAGGATGTCTTCACCATTTTCTCATGGGTGAATAGGGTCCTCATTCACATTAAGTGATCGAAATTCAATGGATAAGCTTTATCCATATAAAATAGTGACAACTCTTTCTCCATATATGATGATTGATGAATAAGGATTCCATTTGATGAATATTCAATTTGGATATCAAGGAAAAAATTTGTTTTTACAAGATCCTTCATGTCGAATTCAACTTTCAAATATTACGTAGTTTTTAAGATCTCTTCTGGAGTTCTGATAAGGGTAAAATCATCAACACGTGCTGCAACAATCCACATCTTGTATTCTTTATAATACACATGGGCGAATAGGATTATTTTGATATCCTTTTTTCAGTAAGTGTTCGCTAAGACAGTTATACCACATGCATCCAGATTGTTATACAGGGATCTTTGAAGTTCGATAGAATATAAGTGTTAAGGTTTTGAAGCTAATACTTCAGGCATCTCTAAGCCTTCAAGAATTTTCATTAATATATATATATATATTTCACTATCTAGCGATCCATATAAATACATTGTCACGACATCCACGAGACACATATTAAGACCTTCTAAAACTACTAAGTTGATTAAGAATCTAAATGTGATACTATCCATGACAGAGTATGTCTCATGATAATCAATAGTCTGTGCGAGAAACCTTGTACTATAAGCTATGCTTTATATCTTACAACTTTATTTTGTTCATTACACTTGCGCACAAATACCCATTTATATCCAATGGGTCTAACATTCTTAGGAGTCTTGATTACTGGCCCGAATAGTTCTCTTTCGACCAACAAGTTCAACTCGTTTTGTATGGCATCTTTCCTGTTTGGCCAATCAGTTCTATGTCAACATTCTTTGATTGTTTAGGGTTCATATGCTTTCTCATTTAGAATACCAATGGTGACTGCATACGCAATATATGATCAACATTAATTCAATTTCTAACGCATCTGTCTCTTGATATTAGAGATATCTCATAATTTTTCAATACCGAGACCACAAGGGTTAACCATTCACTAATGTGGGATTTTTTATTACAGTTCCTTGTTCCATTTATGTAATCTCTTTAGAAGTAATAGTCTCTACATGTGAGATGGCCTCTTCAGTAGTGACAGCTTCTTTAGGAGCACTAATATTTTCTTGAGAGCATTTTCTTTTCTGTTTCTCTTACTGGGTACTGAGCCCTTTGCACCAATAGGTTTACCATGCTTCTGGCATGGTTTAGATTCATTTTCTATTGTATTGATTGAATTTCTTGCAGAGATTGTAGTTCAGGAAGATACAATCGCAGTTGGTACACGAGATTTTATTACTCTGTGAGTATCAGTGAAGATGTTAGGCAATTGATTTGCAACACTCTGCAAATGAATAGTTCTTTGTACTTAAGTTCATATTGACTAGTATCAGGATGAGATAGTTTTGACACATTCCAACTGATCTCACGAGATAATATGTTTATATCTTCCCCTAATGAGGGGAAAAATGACTCACTAAATGCGAAGGGATGTGCAGGGCTCTATCTTCTTAATTGTCCTAATAATCCTGAAAAACAAGCTCAAACTGCAAGTAGTGTATCATTTCTAGTTTTTTCAATTTCATCCAATAACAATAGTGCTATCATGTTGTGGCACTATAGATTAGGTCAACCCAATTTCTAGTATTTAAAAAGGTTGTTCCCAACATTATTCAATAATATCAATCCTAAACTTTTCCAATGTGAAGCGTGTCAATTATCCAAACAAGCGAGAGACGGCTATTCAATATAGGGGTACAAAACATCTCACCCTTTTGCAATGATTCACAGTGATATATGGGGACCCTCTAGAGTCAATAATATCTCGAGAGCTCAGTGGTTTATTTTATTTGTTGATGACCACTCTAGAATAACCTGGGTATACCTGATGAAAGAAAAATCAGAGGCGGACACCATTTTCAAAAATTTCAACAACATGATCCAAACACAATTCCAGACAAAAATAAAGGTGTTTCGATCAGATAATGCTAAAGATTACTTCAATTCTATACTTGGCGAATATCTTATGGATCAAGGAATAGTGCATCAAAGTTCATGTGTTGATATACCTCAGCAAAACAGGGTGCTAGAAAGTAAAAACAAACACCTGCTCGGGGTGGCCAGATCCATTATGTTTACAACAAATGGTCCCAAGTATTTATGGGCCAAGGTAGTCCTCATGGCCACATATCTCATTAATAGGATGACATCATGAGTTCTAAAATTTCAAACACCTTGCAATCCCTTCTTCTCTCCTACCCAAATACCCGAATCATCTCATCCTTACCATTAGAAGTATTTGGATGTATGGCATTTATTTGTATACATCAACAACACCAAAGCAAGCTTGATCCAAAGACCATCAAATGTCTCTTTCTTGGCTACTCTCCCACTCAAAAGGGTTACAAGTGTTACTCACCTATCACTAGGCAATTCTACACTTCTATGGATGTCACCTTTTTTTGAAAATCAGTCATACTACCCAAAAACTTCTATTCAGGGGGAGAACTCAGTCATACAAGAATGTAGTTTTTGGCTTGACGCCTCAATTCTTCCAGAATCTGAGCCTAACTCCTTAATTCTTCCCGAGCCTAACAATTCCACCTCACCTTCCATCCCACCTAAAGATGAGTCAACTGTCCCTTCAGAAACACCTCAAGAAACCCAGCCACTAACACCTATGTTCCTATCCGCACACAACCTGCAATTAACAAAGAACTAATTGTTTATTCAAGGAGGAAAAAGGCACAAGACGAAATAGAGGATCGCACACTTCCTGAGTAGAACCACGAATCCAATCCAAGTCCGGACATTCCAGGTAACACATCTTAATCTGATATTACTGCTACTGATGATCTTAATAGCCCTATTTCTTTAAGAAAAGGTGTAAGATCCTGCGCCAAGCATTCAATCTACAACTTTGTTTCTTATGATGGCTTATCACCAGAATATCATGCATTTGCTACTAATCTATCCAATGTAGAAATTCCACAAAATATTCATGAGGCTTTAAGAAAACCAAAATGGAAGGCTGCCATCCGAGAACAGATGAATGCACCCAAAAAGAATGGTACCTGGGAGCTCTCAGATTTGCCAGAAGCACAGGGACCAATGGGATGTAAGTGGATTTTTACCATCAAGCATAATTCAGAGGGTAGTGTAAGTCGCTACAAAGTGAGACTTGTAGCTAAAGGATTCACTCAAACCTACGGCATCGACTACTAAGAAACTTTTGCTCCTATTGCCAAGCTCAATACTATTTGGGTTTTGCTATCTCTAGAAGCCGATCTAGACTGGCCTCTTCATCAATTAGATGTGAAAAATGCTTTCCTTAATGGTGACTTGGAAAAGGAAGTATACATGGAAATACCTCCAGGCTTTGAGACAAGAAGTAATGTAAACAAGGTCTGTAAGCGCCAAAAATCTCTGTATGGTCTCAAGCAATCCCCTAGAGCATGGTTTGACAGGTTCACAAAGGAAATCAAGAAACATGGGTATTCTCAGGGTCAAACTGATCATACCTTGCTCACAAAATTTTCTCCTAATGGGAAAGTTGCTATTCTCATTGTTTATATTGACGATATTATTATGACTGGGGATTATACTGAAGAAATGGGCTACTTAAAAGAGGTACTTGCTATGGAGTTTGAGATAAAAGATCTAGAATCATTGAAATACTTTCTAGGCAAGGAGGTCGCTCGTTCAAACAAAGGTATTATGGTCTCACAACGCAAGTACGCCTTGGACTTACTAAAAGAAGCTGGGATGTTAGGATGCAAACCTGCAGATACTCCAATGGAATCAAATTATAAAATTGGTTTTAAAGGAGACAGTCCACCAATTGACACTAGAAGATATCAACGGCTTGTAGGAAAGTTTGTTTACCTGTCCCACACAAGGCCAGACATAGGCTTTCCTGTTAATGCTGTAAGTCAATTCATGAACAAGCCCAATGAAGAGCAACTTGAAGCAGTTTACCAAATTCTTAGATACTTGAAGATGACTCCTAGAAAAGGAATATTCTTTCGAAAAGAAACAAATAAGGGAATTGAAGTCTACTCAGATGCTGATTGGGCAGGATCCATTACAGATCGAAGATCAACTACTAGGTATTGCACCTATGTATGGGGAAACTTGGTAACTTGGCATAGCAAGAAACAGTATGTTATTGCCAGGAGCAGTGTCAAGGAAGAGTATAGGGCTTTAGCTCATAATATATGTGAAGGATTATGGCTAAATAGGTTACTTAAAGAGTTAAGGATTTCAACAATAGAGCCAATGAAGGTGTTTTCTGACAATTTGGGTGTAATAAGCATTGCTGAAAACCCCGTTCATCATGATAGAACCAAGCATGTGGAGCAGGATCGCCATTTTATCAAAGAAAAGGTTGAAGCAGGAATACTGAACTTGATTTACAAGCCTACCCACCTCCAAGTGGCAGCTGTTCTAACAAAAGCTCTTCCAAGAATAAAGTTCGAAGAATTGAATTCCAGCTAGGAATGATCAACATCTATTCTCCAGCTTGAGGGGAAGTATTGATTTCCGAACTTACTTCCTAAACTTTAGGGATTAGTTTCTCATTTTTAGCAATTAGATTCAGATTTTCTTGTTTAGTTACTTTCCATTTTTTAAATAAATAGATTGGGAAGGTTATTTCCTAAAATCTCTCTAGTTTTACTCTTTTTCACTTTTTCCTTTTTTGTTCCTTGATTTAAGGGATTTATTTGTTGCTAGAATTAAAGAGGATCAGTTGCAGACCTGTTGCCACGTCCCTTCTGTATATTCAAGCAGTTTCCAATTATGAAAAAGTGAGAAATACAGAGTTTTTCTCCCTGAAAATCTTCAAATTACTAATCTACTTATCTTTTTACCTCTTTTATCTTAATCTTTTAGATGGGATCCTAAATTACAATAAGGTTGAATTGGCTGAAAAACAATGGATCTTCTTGCCTCTAGTGATTTTACAAATAAGTCAAGTCCATACTGCGTATCACACTCAATAGAAGTTAATTGTCATCAACAAGTGTCAATCTTGAGCATCTTACTTGCCAAACATTCCATAACCGTGGTCTAGCTTTCGTGCATTTGACTTATCCCAGATTGCATATGCACTGCCCACTTAGAAGTTTCATAACTACAACTGGATAAGTTAGGGTCATTAACCTATGGTTATTCCCTTAGAAATGTTTGCACCCGATGGCAAGATTCGAACCCAGACTTGACTCTTCACGAGACGCCATGTTTAAGTGCCTTAAAGCTGATGATTGCTTGTTAATTTAGTTCACCTATAGGAATTCTTCATCAACGATAGTTTTAAGTTTTGAAATTTACCCCTATTTGGGTTATTATGATTATGTAACATTTGATGAAGCCTTTATTGGAGGCAAGCACCAACCATGGATTTTAAATCATGGTGCTAATATCACTCCCAGTTTTGCAGGAATTGATGCCTGGTGGTGTAAGTTCACCTATTTTCGCCTTCAACTATGTTGGAGGCCAGCCTATTGTAATGGATTCTATCAAGGGCTGTCACATGTGCGACATAGATGGCAATGAGTATATCGACTAGCTCATGAGGACCGGCCATAACTGGCCATGCTGACGATGAGGTATTGTTCTTTCTTTTACTATTTCTGCTATTGATCTCATTTAAGTTAGGTGGGTGAGGTTAATCATCTCCATCCAACTCTTCTTTAGTCTTTCTCTCCCTCTCCTTCCATGCATAGTATGTCAATCTATTGATGTAGCATAGCATATTCGTAGGAAGGTTTTCACACTCTTAAAGGAAAATCGGCATCGATTTATGTCTTGTTCAATCTAGCATGGACTTCTAGTCCTAGTTAGGGCGTATAGATCTAGAGCTGCCTATGTAATGTAAGCTCTCTTTGGTTGCCTCAATTAACAAGCAATTAACTATTAAATAGTGTTTATGGTAATTTTTGGCATTTGATTTGAGCAGTATAATTCATCAATGAAATATATGGAGCTGTGGATCTCGGTTTGACATAGTCATGGACATAGTTACTTTCAGTCTCCATTATTGTGTAAACAACCTTATTGAATACGGATCCTTGGGTGCTGCTATGACATTAGCATATTACAAATTACGTATTAGAAAACGACATCTAAACACATATATGATTATTGATGTATTTCTCCAGTGTAATTTTGCAAAGCAATGTTGGAAGCTTTTGCTAGGGTGTGTAAGAACTAGGATTAGAACTCCAGAGGAAGGAATTCTTAGGTGGCTCCAAGAACTCAGGCAATTTAAGGGTCAAGATAATCTCAAAAAATTGGAGGAAGTTGCCACAACTCTTTGGGTATTATGAAAGACTAGAAATGATTTTGTTTTCAAAGGAAAACCTTCTAGCCCTGGCCATATGGTCACTTTGATTGACAGAAATTTGTTGAATGGATTCTAAGGAATGATGGGTGGCTCAATGCTAACAACCAGATAAGGGGCGGGAGGAAAATGAGAGGCAGAAATGGGATCAAGTGGACACCTCTAGAGAGGAATTGTGTGAAAATTAATTTTGATGGCTCAAAAAGAAACGATGTGCCTTCTTATGTCTTTGTTGTTCGGGATTGGTGTGGTATAACCTTGATTTTGACTATGGTAGCACTGGTAACACTCCTATTATTTTGTCGGAGGCTTGAGCTGCTAGAGAAGGGATTCCAAGATGTCTGAATTTGGGTTTTGACCGTTTGCATAATAAAGGGGATAATCTTGTGGTTGTTCAACTAGTAAGACACGAATTTCCTTGTCCTTGGCAAATTAGAATTGTTATTGAAGATATTTGGGATATGTTATGGCAATTTGTAGAGTATCGTGTTTCTCATGTATTCCGTGAAGGTCATAAGGCCGCAAATAGGATGGCAATGTTAGATTCTTCCCGCCAAGATCAGCAGAATGGTGTTTACATTTAATTTTATTGTGCTTCGTATCATGATTCGTGAAGTCTTACTAACTTTGTTTAGTAGTTCTAACATTTTTCTTACATTACTTTAAAAAAAAATGATTACTGATGTTTCAAATTACATTAGAAACAGCCTCTTTATAGGGGTAAGGCTGCGTACATCTTATCCTTCCCAATTTTTTGGCGGAAGCCTCTTTGAGCCACTGAATTATTGTTGTTGTTGTTGTATCCGTACTGAAGCCATTAGTTTGATTCGTATATTGATTTTTGTACTGGAGCTAAAGGTGTTGGTGTAGTAGTTTGTCTCCCAACCCCCCAAGCTAGAAGGCTTGGGTTCAAAGCTCATCAACTCCTCCCCAAATATCGGTTTCTCTCTTTTGGGAATGATGGTTGTACTCCTTACTAATGTGTAAAAAAATGTTGTACCGAACTCCCTGTTAGGACCACTCATGAATTTATAGAACCTTAAATTGAAATAGCAAATGCGGAATTAAACGGGAATGGGAAAAAATATTAGACACCGAAATTTACGTGGTTCAGCCGAAGCCTACATCCACGGAGGGGGAGCAAAATATTTAGTATTATAACCGAGGATTACAATCTTTGTTCTCTCTTCCTCACTTGTGTTTTGCTCTCCATTTTACACTAGCCAAGAGCGCCTATAAATAGGCCTCTTACAATTAAAACCGCTTGAAAAACCAAAAGTCATGCCATTAACTTGAGCCCCTAATAAATCCGGCCATGATTAATGGCGGTTACGGAAACGAACAGTCTCCACACTTAACAATCTCCCACTTGGAGACTGTACAGTAATCCTCCATGCTTCCCCCTCACCATGCAATCATCATGCGCGAACTCTACCTGAAGCCCGCCCCGGCTTCAGTATATCAAGCGGTACACTCTTCTTTAGCAGAACTGCTGGATTCACGCTCCCACTTGTCTTCTTGTACCAGGAATTCGTCTCAGCTCCCACTGCTAGCTTCCACTTAAAACGTGTACTCGAACTCACATTAGAACGACCCTTCTGACTAATCTTTTCACCCATCGGCTTTCTGGACTGACATGACATCTCAGGAAGTGGCTTCCAACTGACACACTTTGACCTCCGCAAAGCTGAGTTTTCTGCAGTAAACTCACCATCAATTAACTTCGACATTGAAAACAGTGTACCCGCCTTCAAACCACGAGCTATCACTAACGCCCCTTTCAGGACAACCCACTTTCCTCCCGAGAACCTGACAAAATACCCACTGTCATCAAGCTGTCCTACCAATATCAAATTATTCTTCAACTTGGGCACAAATCTCACACCATGTAAAGTCCACCTCGACCCATGCGGTGATGAAATATTGACATCACCCATACCGACAACTTCTAACGGTTGTCCACTCGCCAAATACACTTTACCGTAATCCCCAAGCACAAAATTTTGAATCACGTCCTTACACGATGTAGCGTGAAACGAAGCCCCTGAATCTAAAATCCAGTCATCCACTGGTGAATGTACGGTAAGAGCCAGAGCATCCTGTATTATCTCTTCAGTCACAACATTGGCTGTATCTGGTTTTGACCTCTTCAAGACTCTACACTCTCTCTTCATGTGTCCCGGTTTTCCACAGTGCCAACATGGCGCCCTCTGGCCTGTCCTACTGCTGCTTCTGCCCCTACGTGATCTTTCCAAACCCCTACCTCGGGATTCCACGCTCAAGGTGTGATTCTCACCAGAATCTTGTCGGCGTACCTCCTCGGCTAATACTAAGTCACGTATGTCATCGTATTTTAATTTCTCTTTCCCGCCAGAATTATTGACCGCCATCCTCATGGCCTCCCAACTATTGGGCAGAGACGCTAACAATACCAGTGCTCGAATTTCGTCATCAAAATTAAGTTCCACCGACATCAACTGATTTATAATCGTATTAAATGCATTCAAGTGCTGGGCAACCAAACCACCTTCCGTCATCTTCAGATTGAACAACTTCTTCATTAGGTGCACCTTGTTGTTCGCCGATGGTTTCTCATACATGCCCTACAAAGCAGCCATCAAACCCGCCGTCATCTTTTCATTGACAACATTATGAGCAACAGTCCGGGACAAGGTAAGTCGAATAACACCCAGAACTTGTCTGTCTAACAAATTCCACTCCTCGACCTCCATATCCTCGGGCTTCTTCCCTAATAGGGTAACTGCAACTTTTTCGCATACAGAAAATCTTCAATCTGCATCCACCAATACGCAAAATCAGTCCCATCGAATTTCTCAATACCTGAAATTTTCACCTCATTGGTCGCCATTGATGAACACTTTTAATCTCCTCGAACACTGAATTTTTTTTTTTTTTAAATAATACTATTTTTCAATTTTAGTCAACTAATAATAATTGACCAAAATTATGCAACCACTACTGAACACCGCTGGATCTCTCTCTCTCCTGTCATTGTCTGTGTCCCTCTATCTCCCTCTTCGTGGCTCTCTCTCTCTGTACGAAGCACATTCCCCGACGTCGCCGGAGCACCACCACGGGCCACCACCGACCGTCGTCTCTGGCTCAGACCACCACCGGAACTCAGGCTGTGGACCACCAAAGCTTCGAACGCGCCACGGCACACCACCACGGCCTTTCCACTTCCTCGCTGCTTCGAACCACCGTCGTACTTGGCACACAGTCAACGGCCTTCGAACCACGGCCACCATTGAATCCGCCGCCGCCTCAGTCTGACGCCTGTCTGCCTACAACCGCCGGGTCTCGAAGCCCCACCGCTTCGGATTTCGACGAGTCTCGAAGCTCCACAGCGCCACCGTCGGATTGGCTCACCGACGCCTCTCCGTTCAACGATTCGCTGGGGAACCACCAGATCTGTAACCCAGGTAACCCGATCTAGTCTTTTAACACCTCCGTTCACCACGCGCGGCCTAGCCCTGCCACACACGCGCTGCCGGACTTTTCTTCCTCTGGTGCGGTTAACCACACGCTGCTTCTTAACACTGACGACTGCTTCGTCAGAACAGGAACACCGGCCACCGGTCTTCTCCTCCCACTCAAACAGCTATTTCTCCGATTTAGGTTTCACCCCAGGCTCTGATACCAGTTGTTAGGACCACTCACGAATTTACCGAACCTTAAATCGAAATAGCGAATGCGAAATTAAACGAGAATGGGGAAAAATATTAGACACCGGAATTTACGTGGTTCAGCCGAAGCCTACATCCACGGAGGGGGAGCAAAATATTAGTATTATAACGGAGGATTACAATCTTTGTTCTCTCTTCCTCACTTGTGTTTTGCTCTCCATTTTACACCAGCCAAGAGCGCCTATAAATAGGCCTCTTACAATCGAAACCGCTGGAAAAACCAAAAGTCATGCCATTAACTCAAGCCCCTAATAAATCCGGCCATGATTAATGACGGTTACGGAAACGAACAGTCTCCACACTTAACACTCCCCTTCATGACCAGGTTCCTGCAGTCCTGTCTGAAACAATGAAGAAAGGAATGCTAGCCGAGATGGTGACTTCAGCAGTTCCAAGTATCGAAATGGTTAAATTTGTGAACTCAAGGCACAGAAGCTTGTATGGGTGTTCTACGTCTGGCCCATGCATTCACTGGCAGGAAGAAAATCATCAAGTTCGAGGGATGCTACCATAGCCACACTGACTCATTCCTTGTCAAGGCAGGCAGTGGGGTCGGCACTTTTGGCCTCCTTGACTCCCTTGGCGTTCCAAAGGGTGCGACATTAGAAACGCTAACGTCTCCCTTCAACGACATGGACACCGTGGTGTCAAAATTCTCTTTGAGCCACATGAAGGAGAGAGAGCCACAATCAAACTTGAACAAGTTGCCGGAAATTCGGGTTTTGTCGCTCCAAAACCAGGATTTCTTGAATCCCTTTGCGAGATAACGCAAGAAAATGGGACCCCTTTGATATTTGATGAAGTGAAGACCGGTTTCCGCTTGTCTTATGGTGGAGCGCAAGAGTACTTTGGCGTAACTCCTGATCTGACAACACTTGGTGTTGGAAAAATGATACAAGAAAATAGGATATAAAAAATAACAAAAGCAAATGAGGTAGTAAGTGTACCTTCTCATATCCCACATGGACAAAATAAGAGAAGGTTTTTGGGTTTATATATGATTATGTAGAAAGTGCCCTTTGAATTAATTTATGGATGAGAGTATGGACACCACATGCGTGCGCGCGCGCCACCCGCCTGTTGTGCCGTGCGAGGGTGTGGGTTACATTTTTACAAACGGATACAATTATTTTTCGGAAAAATCGGTCTTTTTACTGTTTCGTAGTTAACGTTTGTATTCAAAACAGTTGCCGAGATTTTTGTTCGCATTTATAAACGGTTGCCGAGATTTTTGCTCCATGTATTATGCAAACTGCCAACGTTCACTTCGGTTGCAATTTTTCACCCAGTTTTTAAGCAATCGGTTAACAAAATCGAGCCTTTAATTTGGCTATAAAAGCAGGCTTTCCTCCCCAGTTTTCATCATCCAGAAAACGACTCTCCTTCTTCTCCTCATTCAATTTCCTCTCTCAAAATTTGGGCAAAGCTCTCAAGCATCTCCTACTCGGTCTCTATCGAGTGCAACGGTAGCGGTCGAATCTTGTTAATCCTGGAGGACGGCCGCCAATCAATCTGTTTGCACCGAAGCAGTGGCGAAATCGTCTTTTAGGCCAGTGGTACTTCCCACGACACGGTGTCTTCGGTATTGCATTCAATTTCTTATTTCTCTCGTGTTATTTGATTGTCGCGTTTACATATTTTAACCAGGTTTAATCGCTGCTATTTTATGCTGGAAAAATACGTTTGTTTTTGCTGCGACCACTAGTTATTTTTCTAACAATCTAAAAGACTAATTTGTTTTGTTTCTTCGCAATATACAGCCGATTCGAAATTTATTTTTCTGCAACAAAGTTTACTGCATTTTTTCACTGCAGTATTTTCGGTTAAAATTTCTTGTAGTCGTTATCTCGCTAAAAATTCTACTGCGTATTTTTCGTGTTTTTCCTGCGCACTTACATTGCAGTATTTTTAGATTTCTGCGTTATTTTACTGGTTTTTTTCCTGCGTTAATTTACTGCATTAATTTACTGCGTTAATTCACTGTGCTTTTTGCGATTTGCTGTTAGTACAATTTCTGCGTATTTCAACCGTAACCCCAGTATAATTATAAAAAAAAAAAAAACCGAACGTGCAAATTTCTGCGTTAACATACCAGCGAAACTAATATTTAAACATGATAACCAAATTACCGCTTCCCGACATGTCTAAAGTTGGACCACTTGACGGAAAAAATTATAAAAGGTGGTCTCAGAAAATATTATTTTTTCTTCAACAAGTTTGTATCGACTACGTACTCTTTGACAAAAAGGAACCCGACGGTGAAAATGAGAAAAAAGCCTATCAAGAAAAATTCACTTGTAGAGGAAATTTGCTACATTATATGAGTGACGGCCTTTTTGATATTTATGTAAAACTGGAATCATCAAAAGGAATATGGGAATCTCTACAGAAAAAATATGGAGGTGATGATTCAGGGACTAGAAAATATGCTGTTAATAAGTGGCTAGATTTCAAATTCATGGACAATAAACCGATAATTGATCAAGTCCATGAATATGAAAACATAGTAACTACTCTATTATCAGAAGGTCATAAAATTTGTGAAATTACACAAGCATATGTTTTAATTGAAAAACTTTCACCTTCCTGGAAGGAATATAGAAACCAACTTATGCATAAAAAGAAAGACCTGACATTAGAAGAGTTAGTGAACCCCTTAAAGATTGAAGAAGAGAATAGACTTAAAGACAGGAGGCATTCATATTCAGATCTTTCTAAGGCTAACATTGTAGAAGCAAGAACCAGTGCATCTGACATGTTTAAAAGTAAAGGAAAGAAGCACTATTCTAGTTTCAAACCTGGTGAAAAAATTCAAAAGCCAAACAACAAATTTCTCGGAGATTGCTATCATTGTGGAAAACGTGGACATATGGCTCGGGATTGCAATCAAAAAGAACCAGTCTAAGGACCCAAAGCATAAAGCACATCTTGTGGAAACAGAAAACATTGTAGTTGTTGTCTCAGAGGTGAACCTGGTAAACAATATGACTGAATGGATCGTGGACACCGGGGCTACCAGGCATATCTGCGCAAACCGAAGTATGTTCCAAGAATTCCAGAAATTAACCGATGGGGAAGTGGTCTTCATGGGCAATTCTGCGGCAGCACCTAAAAGGGAAGATCTCTTTAAAACTCACCTCTAGAAAATTTCTTACTTTAACGAATGTGCTGCATGTGTCTTAAATGCGTAGGAATCTAATCTCGGGTAGTCTCTTGATTAAAGCTGGTTTGAAATTATTATTTGATTCAGATAAACTAATCCTAACTAGGAATGGTGAATTTGTGGGAAAGGGTTTTTGTAATGCTGGTATGTTTGTCCTTGATGCTGTTTCCATAAATGAGGATGCTAGTACATCTTCTGCTTATATCATTGAATCTCTCAAATTGTGGCATGCTCGCTTAGGACACATAAATGTTGAATCAATTAAACGACTTAAGAAAATGAATATGATTCCCAACTTCAGTAATACCAGCTTTAATAAGTGTGAAATACGTGTTGAAGCTAAGCATGCTAAAAAACCCTTTAAGACTATCGAGAGACAATCAGAACTTCTTGAGCTAATCCACACTGATTTAGGAGACTATAAAAGCCTAATGAGTAGAGGGTGAAAAAGATACTACATGACATTTGTAGACGATTATTCTAGATACTCAATGGTATACTTCCTAAATACTAAAGATGAAGCAGAAGAAATATTTTTGAAATACAAAGCTAAAGTAGAAAATTAATTAGGAAGGAAAATTAAAAGAGTTAGGATCGATAGAGAAGGAGAATATGATCCAACTTCTCTAGAAAAATTTTGTGAGGAAAATGGAATAATACATGAGCGAAGCCCTCCTTACTGTCCACAATCTAACAACATCCCTGAAAGGAAAAAGAGAACATTAAAGAACATAATGAATGCAATGTTAATTAGCTCTGGACTACCTGATAACATGTGGGGGGAGGCGATCTTATCTGCTTGTCATGTGCTAAATAAAGTTCCTCATAAAAGGCTAGATAAAACCCCATATGAAATGTGAAAAGGTCATGCACCTAATCTGAAATACTTGAAAGTGTGGGGTGCCTAGCCAAGGTTGGGTTACCCGACTTTAAGCGAAGTAAAATTGGACCTAAGACTGTTGACTCTATTTTTATTGGATATGCTTATTATAGTGCCGCTTATCGTTTTTTGATTAAGGGGTCTAATAATTCATATGCATGTGGTAGTATCATTGAATCCAGAGATGCTGAATTTTTTGAACATATATTCCCCTTGAAATCTAATAATGTACAACCATCTAATTTGCCTTCTCATAATATGACTATTAACCATGATTATACCCACGATATAGACACTCCTGAAATTAGAAGGAGTAAAAGAGCTAGGAAAGAAAGTAACTTTGGGCCCGATTATGTTACTACTTTCCTAAGAGAAAATGACTTCATAAATGAAGAAATAGTAAGTGTCTATATGTTGGAAGAAGACCCTTGAACTTACGATGAGGCTATTAGATCAGTTGACTCTACCTTTTAGAAAGAGGCTATTAATAGCGAATTAGAATCAATTCTAAGCAATCACACTTGGGAATTGGTAGACCTTCCTAGAGGATGTAAATCAATAGGTTGTAAATGGGTCTTTAGAAGGAAAATGAAGGCTGATGGGACAATAGATAAGTTTAAGGGAAGGTTAGTGGCTAAGGGTTACACCCAGAGGGGTTAGATTATTTCGATACTTATTCACCCGTCGCTAAAATAGCCACAATTAGAACCTTGAATGCCCTTGCGTCTATTCATGATTTGGTAATATATCAAATGGATGTTAAAACTGCCTTTCTAAATGGTAACCTAGATGAAGAGATTTATGTGGAACAACTTGAGGGTTTCATAGTCCCTGGTAATGAAAAGAAAGTTTGTAAACTTATAAAATCTCTATATGGTCTCAAACATGCACCTAAACAGTGGCATAAAAAATTTAACAGCATGCTAATAGCGAACAATTTTCGTGTAAATGATGGAGACTCTTGTGTGTATATTAAGACTAATTCGAATGGTTATGTAATAATATGTCTATATATTGATGATATGTTGATATTTGGCACAAACTTGAATGTCGTTAATAAAACAAAAAGCTTTCTATGTTCTAAATTTGATATGAAAGATATGGGTGAGGCAGACGTGATTCTAGGAGTTAAAATTGTGAGAACTCCCGTAGGCATAAGCCTAAATCAGTCTCACTATGTTGAGAAGATACTTAGAAAGTTTGATATGTTTAATGCTGATACTGTAAGAACACCCTATGATCCCAGTGTACATCTAATGAAACATAGAGGTGTTGCTATGTGCCAAACTGAGTATGCTAAAATAATTGGCAGTGTTATGTTTTTAATGAACTGCACTAAACCTGACATTGCATATGCTGTAAGTAGACTCAGTAGATACACACATAATCCTAATCAAGAGCATTGGAACGCATTAAAAAGATTGCTTAAATATTTGAAAGGAACTATGGATTGGGGACTTCATTATGGAAAGTTTCCTGCTGTTTTATAAGGATATTGTGACGCCGATTGGGTGTCTGATAATGATGAAATTAATTCCACTAGTGGATATGTATTCACACTAGCTGGAGGTGCTATATCCTGAAAATCGTCTAAGCAATCTTGTGCTGCTACATCTACTATGGAATCTGAGTTTATTGCTCTTGAGTTGGCAGGTCATGAAGCCGAGTGGCTAAGAAGCTTATTGGTAGATGTGCCACTGTGGGGGCTTCCAGCGCCGTTAGTATCACTTCACTATGATAGTCAAGCTGCAATTGCTGTGGCGAAGAACAAAGTTTACAATGGCAAGAGGAGACATATTCGTCTCAGGCATAAGGTCGTGAAGGATCTTCTAGAGAGTGGAGTGATATCACTGGACTATGTAAAGTCAGAAAAGAATCTTGCGGATCCGTTGACAAAAGGCCTTTGTCGTAAGATGATTATAGAAACATCGAGGGGGATGGGATTAAAGTCTGTACATGAATAAATTGTGATGTATCCAACCTGGTTTTAACAGGTTCAATGTGAAAAGTCAAGGTTTTATACTAGAAAATGCACTGTGTTTTATGTTGTTCCTCTCTATGGCGTGATTGTGCGGAAACGGGTCCATAGCCATATGTTTGGTGGTGTAAGCAAGGCTTGCACTTGATGGACACTGTTTGTATGTTACTAAGGGGTGAGGTTGAGATTTAGCTCTTAATGGACTCATATCCATATATTTGGTGGTGTGCGGTAACACACACTTGATGGGATCCACCTATGTAGGTGTGGAAGTGTGGCCGCTCCCTATGAAGGTTTAAGGCTTGCCTTCTAGAGCGCCTATGAATATCCAGGACGAGCGCATGGCCAATAAAACGCGCAAAATCGCAGGAGTTGCTGAGATTTGGAGTTTGGTATGTGTCCAAGTGGAAGACTATACAACCCCTTGTGAGGTTCAAGACGAAAGTCGCCTAGCAAGATGTTGGTCCTAAACTTGGGTTACACTAGGTGACGATTCAAGTCGCAAGACATCGGCACTGAAAAACTAAACTCCCTTTGCCCAATCTGTCTTTCTTTTCTGTTCTTGTATCTTTTGTGGGGGATTGTTGGAAAAATGATACAAGAAAATAGGATATAAAAAATAACAATAGCAAATGAGGTAGTAAGTGTACATTCCCATATCCCACATGGACAAAATAAGAGAAGGTTTTTGGGTTTATATATGATTATGTAGAAAGTGCCCTTTGAATTAATTTAAGGATGAGAGTATGGACACCACACGCGCTCACGAGCGTCGCCCGCCCACCGTGCTCGGGCGAGGGTGTGGGTTACATTTTTACAAACGGATACAATTATTTTTCGGAAAAATCGGTCTTTTACTGTTTCCTAGTTAACGTTCGTATTCAAAACAGTTGCCGAGATTTTTGTTCGCATTTATAAACGGTTGCCGAGATTTTTGCTCCATGTATTATGCAAACTACCAACGTTCACTTCGGTTGCGATTTTTCGCCCAGTTTTTAAGCAATCGGTTAACAAAACCGAGCCTTTAATTTGGCTATAAAAGCAGGCTTTCCTCACCAGTTTTCATCATCTAGAAAACGACTCTCCTTCTTCTCCTTATTCAATTTCCTCTCTCAAAATTCGGGCAAAGCTCTCAAGCGTCTCCTACCCGGTCTCTATCGAGTGCAACGGTAGCGGTCGAATCGTGTTAATCTTGGAGGACGGCCGCCAATCAATATGTTTGCACTAAAGCAGTGGCGAAATCGTCTTTTAGGCCAGTGGTACTTTCTATGACACGGTGTCTTCGGTATTGCATTCAATTTCTTATTTCTCTCGTGTTATTTGATTGTCGCGTTTACATATTTTAACCAGGTTTAATCGCTGCTATTTTATGCTAGAAAAATACGTTCGTTTTTGCTGCGACTACTAGTTATTTTTCTAACACTTGGGAGGATCATTGGGTTGCCTGTTGGTGCATATGGTGGAAGAAGGGATATCATGGAGATGGTGGCACCTGCAGGGCCAATGTACTAGGCTGGGACCTTGAGTGGTAACCCCTTGGCAATGACTGCAGGTGTGCAAAGACTAAGCTTGCTTTGAGCTTGAGCCAAGCATAGCCCACTCATTTAGCTATGAGCTAGTCCGAGCCTAGTAAAGCTAAGCCGAGCCTAAATGAGACTAAATATGTAAATTGGAGCTAAATTTTGTGTCTAAACATGCCTTAGATGCGACTAAGTTGTAGTGAGCCCCCAACTTGTGCTTGAATGAGTCTAAACTAGCCTACTTGAGCCTACATGAGTCTATGTAAGGAGATCCTGCTCAAATTCAGAGCCGAAACATTCCTTAGAAATCACAGCTTGAGTTGCAGCGAGTCAAACTTAAGCTAAAAGGAGCTTAAACTGTCCCTACTTGAACTGAATTTATGAGTCTATTCAAGCACAACCTACTCAAACCTTGCCACGTCAAGTTAGAGCTCTACCTAACTAAGTTAGGCTCAAGCTAACCTCGAGCTCAAGCGTTAACCTCATCAAGCTTTGAATAGAGCTTCAGCCAAGCAAAACTTTCTCAGCTAGCTCAACTTATTTGTTATTTACGCCTCAGGAAAGACGTGAAAAGTTGCGCAAATATTCATGAATCACTAAACTAATCTTCATAAGGTGTTGGCCATCAAGATTGGATGAGTGAACGGTTCTCCTTTTCTTCTGACTGTTCGAACCCTCGTCTATTATTACCAATATTCTTCCAACGTTTGAAAACTTCTAGATCCGCCACTGCAGGTATCGAAACACTTAGACGACTAAACCAGCCTGGAACTTACGAGTACTTGAATACAATCACACGCGAATCAAGGCGGGCAAGAAAGCGGGACATGTAATGTGTGGCGGGTATGTAACCAGGATGTTCGGGTTTTTCTTCAACAAAGGCCCGGTTTACAATTTCAAGGATGCAAAGAGGAGTGACACAACAAAGTTTGAAAGGTTCTATAAGGGAATGCTGAAGGAAGGGCTTTACGAGCTTGGCTCACTGTTTCAACTGACTATTGCAGCTGCTGAGAAGGTTCTCCGGGATATTTAGAATAAGAGTGTTATGCACTAGGTCTGTTTGACCATGTCTTTTTTCTAAAAAAAATAAGTGTTTTTGTCTTTTGTTTCTTAAGGAGAACGCACTAGGGTGTTCAGTCTGGAAAAAAAGTTTTTTTAAATACAGCAAGAGTTGTTTTTTTGTTTTAAGCAAGAGTAAAAATAGAGTGACTCTCTTTTAAAGCAAAAACTTAAATTTTTTTCAGACAAAAGTGTATCTATTGAAAGCAATTTTTATAAAAGTACTTTTTTTTTTAAAAATAAATTTTTTTTTTTTTATAATCTAACCAGACATATCCTTAGTTTTGTAGGCGAGGTTAAGGGCACGTTTAAGTTGCAAAAATCTCTTCTTTTATTTTTCAAGTGTTGGATAGCTGTAAGACTCTGTTTGTTTTGTCGGAAAAAATTTTCCATCATATTCATATAGTTTTCTTGTATAAATGATTAGTAATCTTTATCTTAAGCGAAAATATTTTCCTCTATGGGGAGGAAGTCAACTTTCCCTTAAGGAAAAAGAATGACATTTTCCTTCATAAAATAGAAAATATTTTCCATCACAAGGTCACGTACTATATCTTATTTCAATCTAAACATAATGAAGCTTGAATCTTATATAAATATAGATAATGAAATTATTTTCTTTAGCTAATAAACATAAGTTTTAGCAAAAGAATATTTATCAATCAATAAAAATATTTAGAGAAGAAATTTTTTTTGAAAAGAAATTATTTTTCTTTGAAACAGACGAGATTTAATGACTTGATAAATGTCTATTATATAACAACTATTACATGATGGCCATCATTAACCTCCGATACTGTATCTTGGTTGTCACAACATCATTGTTTTGTATGGGGAATGTATGCTTCCCTTTGTAGGCTAGTTTTTCAATCCTTTGAAATGTTATTCGAGTTGCACCCAATTTGGGTCACAATACTTTTTTATAGATATTTTGAATCCTAATATTAATGTCCGTAATTATTTGACATGGTCCTCGCTATATGTGAGAGGTGTGTTTTAAGTATCCAGTGTCACCATACTCTAATCTAATCCATTAAAGTCAAACGTAAAAATATTTTATATCCGTAATCTAAAGGGGAAAAATATCTCTTTTAACTATATTACATTTTAAGGTTAAAAAAAAAACTGTATTACATTTTTGGTACCATCAGTTTTTATAACGTTCTTGAGGTATTTTGTATTATTTAATCTATAATTTTTTAGGTATTTTTCCTCGTTCTGTGTTTGCTCCTTATCAGTGGCTATTGAAGTGTGGGTCAAAATGCATCTCAACGGCCAATAATGCAAAAATGACAAAATGCTCCAACTAGTACTCGCTTTGTGGGTTTCTCAAATATTTATTATCAGTGTAAAAACTATTATCATTAGAGTAAAATTATTATATCCGATATCATTTTTATGGATATCATTTTCTATGATTCATATCATTATCCAATTAACAACTTCATAACTAAAAAGATGTTAGTGTCAAAAAAAAAAACTAAAAAGACGTTATAACTAAGCCCTAAATTTAGCACCCAATTGCTAAAAGTAGGAAATAACAACTATTAAGCAGTTCCCCCCTTTTTTTTTTTTTTTTTTTTTGTGCTAAATGCACATTGCCTAGTGGTTGGGCTTATTGGCAGCCAAGTAAGGCACCAAAGTTTGAATCCCCTCTAGAGCATTCCCCCTCCTCTGACTTTACCATGATAAAAAAATTAAAAAAAATTATTAAGTAGCTCTTTTTATAATCAAACAACTTTTTATTACATATGTCCGATAAAGGCCATATGTAAAATATCTCAAAGTAGACATTATGTAACAGGCTATAATTTTATAGTAAAATCTCCGTATTTTAGTCACGATATCAATTTAGTACTTACACAATTTACATTATGTTAATTGAATCGCATGATAAAATTGAAGTTAACTTATTTTTGGTGGCTCAATGATTTCCAATCCTAGTGGGGAAAAAGAAATGAAATGAATACTCAATTTAAAGAGAATGAACAAACATAGACAAATGGTCTAATACAAGCCCAACCATTGACGCAGTTCAAATCCACCTATAACCTAATCATTAAGAGTTTCATCACCAATTTAGGACAATTTTACCATATGACTAAATTAACAAATTGTAACATGTAAAGGACTACATTGACACGATTAATACAATGTCATTAATTGTATACTATATTTGTCCACTAAAACCACATTTATGAATGTGTTCACACGCTATATAAGCCTCAAAAGTATCAATACTAAATATTGTACAACTTTTCCATCTTTTTCCCAAGAGGCGTAATCTTTAGGAGCAGTACCAAGAGAAGCATTATGAAGTGTCATCACACGCAGAAGCTGAAATAGGGTTTGCTTTTACCTTTTGCTTTTACCCTTTGCTCTAGCTGATATACTCCGTATGCTCCCATGTGTACATACATACGTACATACTTGCATGCTATATACTTACTGAATATTTGAACTATTTAAGTATCTACTCACATGCTTACATGCATACTTGCTTAGCATGGCATCTATTCTATACATGCTTTACATGTTTTACATGCTTTACATGGTCTTCGTACAAGCTCTTTATGAATATCAACTATCATGTTATGAGTCCTAGGATACAATATCTCGTCAGGGTCTCACCCTGATGAGATAAAACTGCATACATGCTACCCCTCTCAGATCCTGCGCAAGCGGGAGCCTTGACGCACTGAAACTGTTATTATTGTTATTATTGTTGTTGTACCACGAGAAGCAGTACATTTACTATATAAGGGTAACATATTTTTAAAGAAGACTAAAAATCACAACATAGTTTGAAAAAAGAACAAGAATATCGACTACAACATAGGTGATCACAAGATAACACCACAACTAAATATGTGGCAAATGACGCAATATGATTATGTGGCAGATGACATACAATACAACTATGTTGAAGTCAATATCCTTCTTTGTTTCAATTCAAAGTACATTGTTATCCTTGTACCTTTTTCAAAATACATTTCTCTTGTTATAAAATAAACACTATATCATTGTTAGTCCTTTTTTCCAAATATTATTGTCCTTTCAAAATATTTTTGAAATTTCTTTTTCCCCAAGGCAACACTTAAAAGCGCCATATCTATATAATGATCACAATCACTGCAACCCATTACATGCCATTTGTAAAAACCTGCTTTCACGACATGGCAACAACCACCTAATGCCTCAACGAGGCTCCGGCCAAAGTAGGCTCTAAAAAAGAAACAATATATGCAGCCTTATCCCTATAGAGTGTTACTTTATAGAGAGGTTTCTGAAGAGCCTTTCACGACATGCCAACCATTATTTAATTCCATGGTACATTTTACCTAACTAAGTATGAGCAGCACAAAGAGTTAAGACGCAAAGAAAAAGGCATATATATTTTTCACAGTTGATTGTGGTTTTCCATTACAGCAACAGCGATATACAGCTTCATTTTACTATTACAACCAAAATGCAAACGTTTTTAACTGAATCAAAAGGCCAGTGGCTGCCCTGATTATCGAGCTCGACGAGTGTTGTATTATACTACCAACATACCTCATTGAGAATACCGATTTTCGGATTCAACAGCGTCAAGGGTGAGTAACGGACTGCTTCAATGACGAATAGGAAGCTCATGCAGCCAATGTACCTGTCAAAGTGCTTCCTTTTACCTGAATGCTTAGATGAAATGGAGTAGGTTCTACATAATGCAGCATGAACAAACACATTTCTTTGAATCTTCGACCTTCTTTTCTGCTCAGACAATGGATACGTTTAGAGCGTTTGACAAAGGAGTCAATTTTTTTGAATTAGCGTGTGAAATTTGAAGGTTGAGGGAGAGTATAAAACCAAGCATATATTCTCATGAACAGTTGGTCCCCAGAATTGGCGCCTCTTTATGGGAAAAGTCTCAAGGTCAAATCTCAACAACCCACATTCTTAATATTAATATAGTTACAATACAACATATGAGACGAGTATGTACAATATTCACGCTTCAAGCTCAATAGTATTTGTTTTAAGTTAGAGTAAAACCATTCTTAAACCTTCATCTAACATCTACGGCTTTTGAGAAAGTTAGATCCATATTGGGCATGATGATCCATTGACTACATTGATCGATGGATCAAATAAGCTCATGCAACAAAATGGTACACAGAAACTCGAACAGAACATCCCTTACAAAGTTCCATCTATCGACTATCATTTTTAAGAATGCAATTTCTGATGTCGCAAATAAGGCAAAATAAAAGGTTTTGATGAAGTTGCTCGAGTATCAAGAAATGGGTGCACAAAATGGCTTGTACGTTTGAACAGCTTGCTGGTGCATAGCACAAGTAATGCACTCTCCACATCAAGCCAAAAACTTAAGCAGTCCAAAGATCACAGGCAATGCAATCAAATCAAATGTCTGCCTTTTTACAAGCGTTTGTATTATGGTAACCTGATGAACTCTCGGCCATTTTCCAAGGACATGTTTGATATCGCTTTCTATTTGCAAATTTTTGCATTCGAGAAACGAAAAATTAGGTTTTGGAAACAAATTTTTCTAGTTTATGTTTTCTTTTTTATTTTAGGTTTTTTCCTAATTTGAGTGAAAATTGAAAACAAAAAACTAAAACCAAGACAAAATTATTTCCAAGGGGTGGCCTTTAGTTTCTCAAACACCAAAGACAACAACAGAAAACGATACTGAACATGCTCATGATTTTTCTACATTTTTACTCTCTATCATATGAATGGTCAAATATCCTTATCCGACAGGAGTAATTTTTGGGGGGAATTGAGAGCGGAAATAATTACAGAAGGTCACCAGTCAATCAATCCAACCAGTTCGACTGCCAATCGCGGGCCTGGAGGAAGTGCAATGGAATAAGAGTTCAGAAATGGCATAAAATCGTGCGCTTTTTAACCAGTTCAACCAGCAGTCAACAAGCCTCACTAGTTTAGGGACACGCTTGAAGCAAACGAAATAACCCAGTGTATTTTCATCAATTTCACCCTTTTCAAAAGGTTTTCAAGATACAGGCTGATACAATCCAGTTTTCAATCAGAAGTCAGACTCGTGTGTACTACTGATAATTTTGTGGTGCTTTCATTCTTATACATATACATACATATATGTATATACATGTATACATATATGTATGTATATACATACATATATATATGTGTGTGTGTGCGCGCGCGCGCTCATGCGTGTGTGTTTTTTGTTTTTTTTTTTTTTTTGGGAGGGGGGGGGGGGTGACTTATGAGAAGATGGATTCTGGGCAACTCATTTGGTTGCTGACATCATCCCTATTTCACCTGACATCACCCCCTTCCCCTTTTCAACCAATGTGTGGTCCAAAATTTACCCTCACTCGCTTATAAGAGTCATCCTCATATATATATATATACACGCACACACACACACACACACAAATGCTAAGAAGTCCTATTGGATTGCACAAGGAGGCAACCCTCCCCAAAATCCCCCAATAAATCCCCACCTCTGATGAAGGTGGGATTTCGATCCTTGGTCACCGGTACCCCTAGAGACTTGATTAGTTGAGCCAGCTAACGCCTTCTCTTAAAACTATGTACCACAATCTATGTCATCCTCGTTGAAAAGGTGTCGAATAAACCTATGCCCATACAGGCTAAATATCCATTTTGGTCCCTGAAGTTTTACCAGATTTCTATTATGGTTCCAAAAGTTTATCTTGTACCTGTTTTGGTCCCTCCATTACTCTGTTGCTATCCAAGGATATAAACATCACCCACTTATCTCACATCAAGAAAAGGAAAAAAAAGACCAGTCCATTTAAAAAAACAATCCGAAGAAGTTACGGATCAAAATAAGAATATGGTAAAACTTTAGTGACTAAGATAGGTATTAACACATATAGACATAATGTCATAATGTGTCCCTAACCCTAAATTGCCACATAATCTCACAGTATCAAAAAGAAAATAAGCGCATTTTCACTGTTGGACCTCCTCTTACATCTTCGTCTTGTTTGCATATACAGCTTTTGGGGGGTTAAAAATAAAAAAACTACCTGAACACACAGCTTTCAGAAACGTGGTCTACCTGTGGCAACCCTTCATATAATCCCAGGGCTCCCCGTAGGATCCATGGTGGACTACCTTCCCACACATGAATAGCAGTACCCCTGCAAGACTCATTCTCCTCCCTTTAATGCATTGTCATCAGTTGGACAAACATTAGGATGGAGGTTGCTTAAGATAAACACGACATCAATCCCCAGGCCAAAACAGAATATTAGAGCTAGCAAAATCTAACACGACATGAACATAGCAGGTTGTGCTGTAGTTTTTGGAGCCGGGTTGAACTTGGGTTGGCATGATTAACCCGTTTAGGTAATTGGGCTGGGTTGGGTCAAACTTTTTCAGGCACGTTTAATTTGTTTTAATGGTTATGTTTAGGGGTGTAAATGCCCCGAGCCGGCTCGCGAAGGCTCGGCTCTCTTTGAGCTCGAGCTGAGCTAAGCTAACTCATTTAGCTTATCGAGCCAAGCCTGAGCCTAGTGAAGCTCGAGCTCGTAGGCTCACGAGCCTAAACGAGCTTGAGCGAGCCTTTCTTAATATAATATATTTGCTTAAGTATTCATCCTCAATGAAGCCAAATTTGAGCCCAAATAAATCGAGCCCACGCTCTAACGAGCCTAGATTAAGCTAAAAGCGTTGAAATATTGAAGCTTAATTCGAAACTCGCCAAGCTTTGATCGAGGAAACCCAAGCCCGAGCTTTGGATGAGCCGAGCCCAAGCTTGAGCTTTCAGAGCTCGGAGAGCTTTGAGTCGAGTTGAGCCGAGCCGAGCCCGAGCTTGAACTTATCGAGCTCGGCAAACTTCGAGCCAAGCCGAGCCTGGCAAGCTCAAGCTCGAGCTCGGCTCAAATACACCCCTAGTTATGTTAAATTATTTGAGTGGTATACTACTGCTAGTATATATTCTTTTAGTAGACTACATGACATAAGATAATTTGAATTATATTCGGTCATATTGATTTGATAAACTATTTTCATAATCATAAATTTGCCGTGTATTTATTACTACTATGAACCCATGATGTGTATCATGGACATGTTTGTAAACTGACAAACTAGTATGGAACAGAAAAAACTCGCTCCTGTAATTCAAATGGGTAACCTGGATGTTACCCGTTTACCAATTGGGTCGGGGAAGAGTTGAGAATTCCTAACCCGTTCAACAAACAGGTTAGGTTTCAAGTTAAATCCATCTCTAAGACCCCTCGCATTACACAAACATGATTCGACACGACAATAACCAGCCTTGCCGAATATAGACAAGAAAGGAACGAAAAGAAATAGAGAAAGTTTAACAGTTCGAAACTATGAAAAAGGGAAGGTGATGATATGCATAAAAAATTCAAATTCAAGGTCAGAACACAAAAAATACCTGTTTTAGTTTTTGATTGAGATGGTTGTACGACAACATGCATAACTATAGTTCCACCAGCAAGCTCACCAAAAGGTGCCCGGCATTGTCCAACGGTTTTATTGTTCTCTAGAATCTTACCGAAGCTTATCAATTTGATCTCACTTGCCACCTTCGGTACAACAGTTTTACCTAAAAAAAGTACGGAGAAAAACATTAATGCACTGCAACTGTGGGTGCTAGTATCACTATGTAGGTACTACTGGCTTTGAATGCAAACTTCCATCCAATCAGAATCATCAAACCTAGGCGTAGGTCACATGTGTATGCTACTTCGACTCTTCAATACATTCCACCCACATGAAACCTCAAGCATGTATAACACTTCAAGATTTTGAATTATACCAACATATCAAAATCCAGACAGCATGATAGGCAACACCTGATAGGCACTGGCCAAACTAGTGTTACGGTACTGGGACATTTGCCGCAAGTGATTTTGTAAAAAGTTAAAAGGATAATATTGATTTTACAATTTATAGTAAAAAGTAAGATTATACTCGGTGATTTTTTTAATTTTCTCTAAGATGGAACATATTTATTGATGTTTTGTACAAATCGTATTGCAAATGATTTTTTTATGTATCTATGATTGGTAGCATTTTTTTTTGCACCACCATATTTTAATACTCTTTATTTCTAGTTGTTATTCTTTGAAACATGCCAATATTTTTAAATTTTAGCCATCTTATTATAAATTTGAATACAATATAAAGTACGTTATTTGTTGTCTATTCTAACCACTGCCCTAAATAAAAGATTTTATGGATGTTCCACTATTGATAGAATGTTAAACTAGGAAAAATATAGGAACCTAGGAACTTGATCCACAATGCATAGTAAGCAGTGCCACCATAAAGAGGTGCAAATTTCCCAGTAGTGATAGAAGTCAAAGGTGTGCCTACCCTAGGATCTATTTAATAAATTTTAATGAAAATCATAAATCAGCATTCTATGAATCCGTACTTCATATGAGTATTAGCACATATCATTTCGCATTGATTAACCCTAACTAATCAAATACCCAAAAATGTTTCCTGGGACGGATGGCACAATGTTTTTCCCTGATTTCCTTGCTTTTCTCTAATACAGCAATGCCACTACTATGACACTTGTTAACCATTCCACTTGGACATAATCCTAATGGTTCCATTCAATGTTCTACTTCAGCAACTAGCAGCTTTTGATCAACTACCATCGCCCTGCAGCCCATAGCCTTGACCAAAAGAGAAGTTGAAAGGGTTTTCCCCTTGACTGATTTCAATGGGATCAAAAAAACAAAGGGATTACTAACATTCAGGAAATATCATACAGACTACAAAAGAAATAATAAAGTAGGCACAGCAAAAGAAAGAGTACCTTACATACCAAACATAGGTAATTTCCAACATGCCTCATCATATCTTTTCAAATTGTGATGTTCTAGTCTTTCTAGACTGGCCATGACCTTAGTATCATTAGACACCAGCCCGTCCTAAGGGATTGCTAAAGGAGCCTCAATCTGATATCTACTTAATGCATCTCAGCGTACTATCTTTAGTCCTTTAGCAGAGCAGAATGTTTTTGGTGTTGTGCTATGCAGCTGATCATTATGTGTGGGAACAATAAATCTATGTGGAACTCTCTTTGACTCTAGAGGGAAAAATCACATGAACTAAACAAAAGCTTTCACTATCAAACTTTTGGATTATAATCTCTAATTAGAAACTCAAAACCACAATCGCACTAATATTTAATCATTCGCCTCAACTCACTGCATACGATGCAAGTTTGGAACAAAGAAAATAGCAAGCCTTCTGTGAAATCATGTGGAAGCCAAGCTTCACTGCACCACTTACGCTCCGAACATAAACCCACAAGAAAATCTCTCTCAAACACATCTTCATGTTCTCTCCTAACTGAGCAAAGACACCGAAGCACAAATCAAAATACTATACATCCCTTTATATAGGCATATGAATTAGTAAAAGATGCTAAAAGACACCAAGAATAATACAGGGTAACCACCATGACCTCTCATAATATCACGCCTCTGGGCAAATTGGTTGCAAAGGGAAAGAAGGTTAATAGTTACTCCCTTAAAAATCTTTCCCCTTTCTCCTTGTTTGGAGTATAAAATGAAGAGGGTAAAACGTTAACTCTTGAAAATTTATCATCCCACATGGGATTAAAAGTATCGCATTCCACCCCCTAGTGTTACACTTCTAACCCCATAAAGCAACATTCTCAGTGCCCCAAAGGCTCCCGTCTAAGCAAGGTCCCGGGGGAAGTGGATGTACGCAGCCTTCTCCCTTCAGGGTGCTACCCTGAAGAGAGGCTGTTTCCGAGAACACCCAACCTGAGGGGTGCAACACGAGGACTTCCCAGGAGGTCACCCATCTTGGTACTACTCTCGCCCAAACACGCTTAACTTCGGAGTTCTCATGGGATCCGAAAATTTTTCAAAACTTCTAACCCTTTCTAAGCAAAATATTGTTATTAAATATAACTAATGGGTTGAGTTAACCCGTCATCAACTCAGCTTGTTAACAACCCAACAAGTTTGACTCGTTAGATTAATGAGTCGAATTGACCCTAGTTAGAATTGCACCTGGGTATATTTTTAGCTTTGACCCAAGTAAACCTGAATCAAGCCAACGCGAATCTAACCTATGACTTGAATTGACCTGACCTATCTTTGAAACAACTTGATTGAGTTGAGTCAGGTCAGGGAATTCTTTGTTCTAATCTAATTGTACTCTAGTCTTTTGTACTATCAACCCGATATATATCAACTCATCCCCATAGACAAGTTGGATGGAGCTTTGACAAAGAGAGTAAAAGTTACCCTATAAAAGGATTTTAACCCATCAAGTATAGCAACATGAAAGATTGCACTATCAAAGCTTTATCCCTTATTTTCAACCCAAAAACAAACATGCCCTCAACGTAAACAACTTTCACTAGCAGCCCCCTATGAGTAAGCTGCCCCAACCACCAGAAGAACACTAACCTCCACCATGTCATCATAAACTTCAGAAAGTTTCAACATAGCATTAGTATGGGAGAGACTCAATCAGTCTCAAAAAGAAAAAAAAAAATTAGCATTATCAACAAGTTGCCCGACAGTAGTAAAACCAGAGTAATTGGCCTAACAATCTTCGCACAAAGTATTTTAACAGCCAGCCTATTGCAGTAAAAAGAATGCCATTATCAACTGCATCGCATAAGACGACAATGTCAATCCGCTCATTTATCATATCCAATATTTCAAAAGACTCTCAATGGCCCAAATCATCATCGCTCTCAAGTATCTTCTTGTCGGTAAGCAAGTGGGGTTT
Organism: Simmondsia chinensis; assembly: GCA_018398585.1. Classification (NCBI taxonomy): domain Eukaryota; kingdom Viridiplantae; phylum Streptophyta; class Magnoliopsida; order Caryophyllales; family Simmondsiaceae; genus Simmondsia; species Simmondsia chinensis. The sequence continues at coordinate 9,288,441 of JAGTTD010000023.1, read as the reverse complement.
GGCGAGAGTAGAGTTGAAGCTATTGCCTCTAGTATTAGTGCCTCAACCTTCATAGTGCTTGACCACACGACTAAAGCCTTGTTGACAGTTGAATTTTTTTTCTGAACTGCACGAATTGGTATATAATCCCAAATCCAGACTGCCTACCTTCAGCTTAATTGATTTATTCTCAATCTCTGCTTTTTAGCTGCCACCAAAAATTGCTATAACTCTTTCTAATTTAAGCTATAAATTCAATGAGCTATTTACACTGTTAGTCCCTCGTGTTTTTAAATACAAATTAGTCCTTCATTTCTTTTTTGTTTAAAATGGTCACTAGTGTTTGCAACTTTGTTCATATAAGTCTCTCATCTTTTCTTTTGTGCAAAACGGTCCCTAATGTTTAATTTTACGATGAAACAATATCTCATCTTTTAATTTTTGCCTAATTTTAGTCACCGTGGAGAACTAATTCTATCATAAACTAAAACATCAAGGACCATTTTGAGCAAAAAAAAAGGTAAGCACTAATTTGAACTACAGAACATTTCGAACAAAACAAAAGATGAGGGACCAATTTGAACAAACTTGAAAATATAAGCGCAAATAACTCAATTTCAACCATTGAAAAAGGATCTGAACACAAAAAAATGAGAACAAATCCATGAATAACAAACAACAATAATGTAAAACAACACGATTTACTAGATTAAGCAAGAAATTTGAGAAGATCTAATTATAAAGACCTTTAGGCCACTCGGACACAATCCGCTCCTTGAGCATCTCCACAGTGGAGGCCGACGAGTACCGAAACGGCCCAATATCCGATCCATCGTACAGCCGGAACTTTATATCCAACAGATCTTCTTCCGGCATCCCTAAATTTCCGATTCAACTCAGTTTCTTCTTCTTCAATCGTTGTACTCAGAAATTATTGCTGCGCTGCAATGAACTAACAATTCCACTAAGAAATCGAAGCAATTGATCACTAGTTCGTGCAATTTCGAAGAATTAAACCAATAACAACAACAACAACAACCACCGACCCAGTGCCTCAAGGGTCCCGCATATGCAGGGTATGAGGGGAGGATGTATGCAGCCTTACCCCTTCAGGGTACTACCCTAAAGGAAGGCTGTTTCCGAGGAAGAATTAAACCGATAAATTGAAGGAAAATTCACCTGAAATTTGTCCGATTCAACTCAGTTCGTCACTAATCCAACTCGCTTCTCCTCCTCCTTCAATCGTTGACCACAAAATTACAGCTCTACTCCGATGAACTAAGAATTCTACAAAGAAATTGAAGCAATTGATCACTAATTCGTGCAATTTGAAGAATTGAAGGATGAAATTGTAGGAAAATTTGCCTGAAATCTGCAGAGTTGACCCACCTGTGTCAGATCTACTGACAGCGATTCACTTTTCTAGGGTTCGTTTGAATTCTTTATTGGTTTGATTAAAAGAAGGAAGAAAAGCATGCCAAAAAAATTTTGAGGAAGAAAAATCGTCGCGATTTGGAGATGGGAAATGGGAGAAAAAGAGGAAAGGGAGTTGGAGTGATGTCAAACTGCCACGCCCCACGCTTCTCCTACCACTATAGGAAAAAAAAAAAAAAACCAAAACAAAAGGATAATTATATACTAACTAGTTCTCGTTCTATGCCCGGGTGATATTTATATTTTGAAAAATTATTACTTACCTATTAAAAGGTCTGATTATATGTTGACATTTTAATATATATAATAGGATAATATAAAGTTTAAATATTTTTTAAATTGGTGATGTGCCTTATTTTTACTTATTATATACCTCAATTCTGCGATATATTCGGCTTTTATATCTATGTTTTATTATAATTTAGATACAGTTAGCCTTAAATGCATCGGAGCAAATAAAGTTTGAAAAGTGGAGAAATCAAACCGAATTTAGGCATATTTGAAGACTACACTGAGGACCCATCGGTAGGGCTGGCAAAATCAGACATGATAAGATAACACAACACGGACACAACACAAAGATACCAGGTTTGGGTCGGGGATTTCGAAGCCAGGTTGAATTTGGGTTGACTCATTTAACTCGTTTAGGTAATTGGGTTGAATTTGGGCTTGACCCGTGCAACCCGTTTTCAACATGATTGACCCGTTTATATAATTATATTAGGCATTTAAATAACACATTGTTATTTTTTTGATAATTAGCGACCAGGTCGCAAAATAATTCAGGTGCTCGAACTAGCGAGCCCCTAAAAAACCCATTAAAAAAAGGGGCACAGAGAAACAAGAACAAGATCAAACAGGACTACAAACAACAAATAACAACTAGCATAACAGGATGAACCTAACTGACCACTAAGACTAATTCGGATTTTAGGGCAATTGAAACAAGATAAAAGGCAATCGGGTCATCCTTTCATCAAGTATGGCTCTCACTATAGTGGGGTCAAAGCCATCGAAGTTCAGACCTAGCCTCTTTCTCATCTCAATTACTCGCTCAGCCTCAAGGATCTTTTCGGCCTCATGCACGCTACCACTCCGCTTCGCCATTTTCCTCTTCTCTGCTTGCCTGAGGTCTTACGTGATTTCTGCGCACTATTTCTGGGTGACATATCCTTTAAGAACTCTTGGAGCTCCTCTTGCTTCTTCCTCTTGAGGTTTAAAGCTCTCCTTTCTCTTGTTGTCAAACCTTTTCCTTTACTCTTCCTAACAAAGTTAGGTCCCTCCATGAGTGGCTTCGCCCTGTTTAGGGCATAAGGCTTTTAACCTGGTGGAAATTCTGGCCCGAAGGACTCTTAATCATAATCGATGGCGATGTCTCGAGCTTCATTCTCATGATGCGAGGTCTGAGCATGAGGCTGTATTGATTGGGCTTTATCGTTTTCAGTCCACGGGAGAAGAGGAGGAGCAGGCTGGATTTCTCGAAGTTCCTAAATTGGTCTTTGAACAACAGGCTAGGGAAGCGTAGGAATAGGGATGGCAATGGGGCGGGGCGGGTATGGGGGGCGCCTCCTCCATACCCGTACCCGCCACACAAATTCTATACCCCGTAACCGCCCCATTACCCGCCACAGGTATGAAGTGGGTACTCGTACCCACCCCGGCGGGTACAAACCCGCCCCATTACCTGCGGGTACCCAACGGGTACCCATTACCCGCCCCGTACCCGCCCATACCCGCTCCTCGTACTCACCTTGTTACCTATCCATTGTCCAACTTATTGCACATAAAATTATTTTCTTTTTCCCTTCAATAATAACCATGACTTCATAATTATAAATTGCCTGAAAATTTTATTTTATATAAAATAACACAACGGGGATATGCGAGTACAGGGAAGAGTGGGGCGGATACATGTGGGTATGGGGCGGGGCGGGTACGAGCCTATACTCGTACCAGCCCCATACCCATAACGGGTATTGAAATGTGTATCCTACCCGTACCCGTTACTCGCATCATCTATACCCATACCCGCCCCAAATGGGACGGATACCCACGGGTAACGGGTTTTACCCACCCCATTGCCATCCCTACGTAGGAAGGAGAGATGCACGTGGCCAACAGCACTCCAGATGCCACCTCCTGGCATACTGACCGCGAATACGAATAGCAATCTGACCCAGTGACAGTTCTAAGACGCTCACTTCTTCATTTATTGACCTTGTAAGGCATCTTCCAGACTCTATACAAACTAGAGGTGGCAAATTCAACCCGACCCAAAAAACCGACCTGAAAAACCCGCAAACCGACCTGACCCAAGCCGAAAATATGTCGTAAATAATTGAACCCAAAACTGAAATGACCTAACCTGTAACAAACCCGACCCGTTCTTTGCCTGACCTGAAAATAACCTGATCCCAATTTGACCTGACCTGACCCACAATTAACCTGAACCAACCCGACCAAACTAACCTGAACCTGAACCCAACCCGACCTGAAAGCTAAATTTACTCAAGGTCATTAAATTCAGTGAGAATTATTAGTTGTCAGAAGTACAATTATACTTCATAATATATTATTGAGTACCTATATTAATGATATAATAAATATATTGGTAAAAATATAAATTATTTGGTATAATTTAAACTTTTATAACTGGTTCATACCATCAAAGCATTAAATACTAGGATTATGAAGACTTGAAACATATACAACTTGACCCAAGATTGACCCAAACCAAAGACCACTCAAAATTAAAGTGACCCGAACCCGAAGTAACTTGACCTAGACCCAACCCAACCCCGAGTATAGGTAAACCCGAAAGTGACCCAAGCCTGAATGGGCTGACCCGAGCCCAACCCGACCCGAATTTATTGTAAACCCAAAATGACCCAAACCCGAATGGGTTCACCCGAGCCTGACCCAAATGACCCAATTGCCACCTCTAATACAAACATCGCTGGCAACCGTTATCTGTACAAGAGAGGGTTGAATCGGTGTGTTATGTTGCACCAGGGTGGTGCACTGACTATCACAGTATGGATGCATAAAGAAAGTGACCTGCTCCCTTGCTAATATGGCCGAGACCGCAAGAGCAACAACTCTGCGCGAATAATTAGGGATCAATTCCGAATTACCCTCCTTGACTAAGACCAAGCGGGAACCCTCGTTAAACTGGACTTGGACCATCTGAGGAATAAATATAGAGGAGCAGGTGTCCATGACGATCGTGGCGGCATCAATACATCTCATAGAAGACGTCCTTCGGTCCATCCTGATGAACTTTCCCCACATTGTTGTTATTATGCATTTTTTGTTGTTTTTGTTTGAGTTAAGATAATTGAACTATATTTAGTAATATTAATTTGATAGTTTATTTTAATAGTTATAAATATAACAAGTATTTCATCAATCATGAAGTGCATTATTAACATGTTTGTAAGTTGAAAAAGTAGTATTTAATAAAAAAAATTCACCAACATATCTAGTGCCCCAAGGGCTCCTGCCTAAGCATGGTCTGGGAGGGCGGATGTACGCAGCCTTCCCCTGAAGAGAGGCTGTTTCTAAGTGCCCCCAACCTGAGGGTGAGGACTTCCCAGGAGGTCACTCATCTTGGTACTGCTCTCGCCCAAGCACGCTTAACTTTAGAGTTCTAATGGGATCCGGTGACGGCGTGTTGGTACCCTCTTTGGTAATGAAAAAAGTCACCGATACAATTAAATAGGTAACCCATGGGTTACCCTTTTAATAATTAGATTGGGTAAGGGTTGAGAGTTCCTAACCCGTTTAATAAACAGGTTGGGTTCAGGTTGAACCCATTTTCAAGACCCCTTGCACAACACGAATACGAACACGACACGACACGACACATTTGCCACCTCTACCCATTGGGTCGTAATTTGGTATCACAAATATATCTCGTAAGGTTTCGGGAATTAATCGACCAATCGGTACAAGGACCGATCGATTAGCAGCGTACTGTGGGATAGAAACTACAGTAGGACTACCGATTGATCGGCCAAAAGTGGGGATCGATTGGCAACCTTACAGTGGGCTAGCTAATCGATCAGCCAAATACCCCAACGGACGCTAGGTCACGTCGCGGGTATAAATAGAGAGGATGAGACCTAATTTTCCTATATTTTACCTCGTCTCCTCTCCTCCTCTCCTTCTAAAACCCTTACAACATCCAACGATTCTCAAACACCAAAGCACAAGTGGTCGGAGTGCCAGGGAATCAAAGCAAGAGTCAACGTCAAGGTCAGTCGAGGGAGTCATTGTTCATGAGTTTTTTCTTCACTTTCTCTTTTAAATTTTGTGATGTGTAGAACTCCAATGGAAGAGTAGACTTGTGGTTTAGGAGTGAAGGATGGGTAGCCGTCCGAATATAGGGTTTATATTTTATTGTCAACAATTATTTATGTTACGTTATTTTCGCACCCCTGTGGTGAATTAATTATTGTAATTGGTTTTCTATAGATGAGCTTGTAGCCTTGTTTATATTTCCAATTTATCTGCATTCCGTCTATGTGCTTGTAGCCCAGAGTTTAACATAACAGATTTTCACATGTGGTCAGGGTTGAGATTGTACCCGACCCTAAACACAATTTTATATAAGTTAACATTGAATTAGAAGCGAGAAAGGAATTAAATAGTGCTATTGAGATAACCTATGATACACTTAAAGTGATAAGATAGGTTATGCCCATAGATAAGTTCATTACCCTAAGCCTTAATTTAAGTTTTAACCGAAGCTTAGTGCTTGCAGCCTAAGCCCTCTAAATCATTGTCATAGTAAATTATAACGATAGGATTCGAGTTAAGCTATCCCGAATTCATTCCCTGAACTACCTTAATTGATTTGACAACTTTAATTTATCGTTAGTTCTGTTAATTTAGTTAACAAATCACCCGACCAACAAAAACCCAAAACTGAATCACTTTTTAATAATTGAATCCAACTTTATCCCGATTCCCTGTGGATATGACACCTGTATACTCGATTTAGCTACGACGAACTCGTACGCTTGCGAGTAGATGGCTTTAAAACACTCTTTAAAACTCGATCAGTTAGCTACTCTGAAATTTTAACATTTTACAGTTTTATAATTAGATACTTTTTTATTGAAATTCGATAGATTTTGGTTGAAAATTTTTTAGCATTGAGCATAATTTTGATAATATAAGATTTTTTTCCGACAAAATACTAACATGACGTATAATTTGGCAAAATTTAGGTAGTTTACATCAATATTCAGATGAATATTTTATGGCAATTCACTAAATGTTTGATTAAAGCATTCGTATGACTTATATATGTTATCATAATTATGTATAACGGACATTTTTTCTTGTAAGAAGTTGGTCATATTCTTACAAAAATTCATCATTTTCCTCTTGGGAAAAGTTTTCAGCACTTTCGTATGGGTTATAGCACACTTGTATAAATCCAATAGAATATAGTACAATGGTTAACCAAATGTTATAGACCCAAAACTCTTATTTTATGGCATTACTGCTTGGGTCATCCAAGTGTAATAATAATTATGCTCAAAACAAAATAATTATTAGGTCATCCTCAACTAAAATTGGGACTAAATTTTCTACATTTTTAGAAAGAATAGAAGGCGATATATATGGATCATTTTGATATTTTAAGGTGTTAACAGATTCCTCAACACATTGGTGACATGTTTGTTTATTATCCACTTATAATGTGGCATTTGCAAGACTCCTAGCACAAATAATCCAACTACGAGTGCAATTTTAGAATCATAAAATCAAGAAAATTCGTCTTGATAATGTAGGGTAGTTTACATCCCTAGCATTCAATAGTTAATGTACGTTAATTAGAATTATGGTAGAGCACCCTGTGGCCCACATGCATACACAAAAAGGCCATGTAGAATATCTGATTAAATGCCTGCAACTTATTGCAAGAGTACTACTCATGAAAACAAAGTTATCTAGTTTTGCATGGAGGTATGCCTGCTACTAATTTGAAATAGGTCAAGTGCTTATCATAAGTACTCCCATTACAACATGTCTCCGGACAAAAATCAGATATATAAGTTTTGGTTATATGGTGTATGTTCTAATTGTTCCGCCATAGTGCACAAAGATAGGTCCATAAAGGAGATTTCGAATTTATGTTAGGTTTGACCCCCCTCAATTATAAATCTCGAACCATTTACTGAAGATGTATTTACCATACGGTTTGTTGATTGTAAGTTTAAAGAAACAATGTTCCCCAAAACTAGGGGGAGAAAAACAAAAGTTTAAAAAATGATAACATTTATGAAATGTTGATGCGTCTCGTATTTACGCATCTTTTAATTGTTATTTTAATTATTTTGCATCTATTTAATTATAGTTCTACACTCATTTTGGCAATTTTTATGTTTAACTGGTTTGAAATTAAAGTTATGGAAATTGCCTAATTTGGATGCAAATAAGATAAATTCGACGCTCAAACAATTAAATCAGGACAATAATGTATATGCCCGACCCGCATCGCTACAGTAACCCAAGCCCAACAGCACACCAGCCGGCCAAACAAGCCCCTATTCACCAACCCACACCAACACCTCAACACCAGGCCCAATCAACACACGCTCAGGCCCGCCACCAGCTTTCGGCCCACCACCAGCCACGACCAGCCCATCACCGTCCACCTCCTGCCTAGACCAACTTCACCGGCCCAAACGCAGCCCATCATCACCGGACCCTCACCAGTCGGCCCAACCATGACCCGCACCTATCCCAGCCCAGACCCACACCTCCAAACCCGAAACATCAAGCCTAGCTCGCCAGGGTTGTGAGGCATCGCTATAAATCGGGATTTGGGGTTTTTCGGCTCTGTTTTTCTGGTGCAGGGTTCACGCCCCTATTTTTACTCTTTTCTTCTGAGCTCTCCCCCCCCCCCCCCCCCCCCCTCTCAGATTAATTTTCTTTCTTTTTCTTTAAATTGGAACGACAGCAAAATTAGCGTGAAAACCGACATGAGTTCGTTCATCTCCTCCTTCACCGGATCATCCTTGATGGAGAGCTAACTTGCTCTCTAGGGTTAGATGAAATCTTAGCCTTTACTTTTTTTTATTTTTAATTTGGGTTAATTTGATTGTTTACATGAATTGCTTGGTTGAGATAAATACTTTGAAGTATTATATTTTTATTGTTTATTCAATTGATATGATTATTGAGTTTGTAACATTTAATTGTTGATATTGATATTTATAAATTAATTCTTTGTGCTTGTAGCCTTAGGATTAATTAATCAAGCAATAGTATTAACCGAATTGTTAATTAAGGCCTATCTTCCCTATACTTTAGTTAGATAGGGTCAATACGTAATAATTAATAATACGCTAGGTAGAGCCTATTTTTCTTATGCTTTAGTTAGATAGGGTCAATACGCAATACTAACAACATTATCTTAATAGGTTGAGCTTGTAGCCTAAACCACTACCCGTGTGACAATCAATAATCCCAATTTAAGAGTTAACGCAGAAATAATTGGCTAATGATGGATTCGAAACCCTAGGCTCCAATTTAATACACGTTCCTGATTAGTAGTAGATTGAGTTTAATTGTCGTTTTCTAGATTAATTAGCACAAAGATTTCACTTTTCCTTAAATCAATTTAGGTCATAGATTAAATTCACGCACTCTTAATCCCTGTGGTTCGACACTCTCTCGTGCTACACTTCAATTTAGGTGTGTTTAATAGATAGAGTTTTATATTAAATTTTTATAGACGTAGAGAAACACATCAAGATTTTGGCGCCGTTGCCGGGGACTAGGTAACGTTCGTGATTTTATTTTTGTGATTTTCTTTGATTTTTAACTTCCTATTTCTTCTTTAATTTAAAATTAATTTATTTATTTTTCAACCCAAGATTTGAAATCTTAATTTGATTCTTAATTTAGAATTTTTAATATTTAATTCTCTTTAATTGTTATTGTCTCTTTTCTAAAAAAAAAATTATTTTCTTTTTATTAGCATTATTTTTCTTGTGATTTTCGTGTATAAGTAGATTTTAGGGTATCTTGTTAATTGTCTTTTTTTTAGTATTTGTCTGTTTTATTTGTTTTGCTTATTTAATTTTTAATTTACTTGCTTTGTGTGGTTAATTGTTCATGCACGATCGTCGCTTTTTGTCTCTGGACCTTACCATATTCGACCCTGAAATTGAAAGAACTTTAAGAGACCTTAGAGTCCAACACCGAGCACAAACCATAATGGCCGACAAACAACAACCACGTACACTTATGGACTACTTGACTCCCACCACATACGCTTCACCTTCATGCATTAGGTTGTCACCTGTAGCTCATCAGTTCGAGCTTAAGCCACATACCATACAGATGCTTCCTTCATTCCATGGCTTATGTAATGAGAACCCGTACACATACTTGGACAGTTTCATGGAGGTTTGCTCAACCTTGAGGATTCCTAACATTAGTGATGAAGCCATCTTACTCTGTCTTTTTCCTTTCTCTTTAAAGGAAAAGGCTAAGTATTGGTTAGGCACCTTACCTAATGGGACGATTAGTACTTAGACCCAAATGCAACAAGAATTTCTTAAGAAATTCTAACCCATTAGTAAGACTAACACTGCTAGGAGAGCCATTAACACCTTCGCCCAACTTTCTACTAAAGAGTTTCACGAGAGTTCGGATAGGTTTAGGGAACTCTTACGAGCTTGTCCACATCATGCTATCCCTAAGTGGCAACTAGTCCAAAATTTTTATTACGGGTTGAACGAGAAGGGCCAACAGACTGTTGATGCCTTATGCGGTGATCAATTCCTCAAGAAGAATGAGGATGAGGCGTGGGAATTGTTCGAACATTTGAATGAGAATGCACAACAATCTGCCGCATATGCACGTCTTAATGCTATTAGTTAAATAGAGGAGTAAACAAGATTGCTCACACCTCCATCTTAGATAAGAAAGTAGACTCTCTTGCCTCTTCCGTAGAGTAGTTAACTTCCCTATTTAAGATGACACTGGCCCCTTTTACTGTACCTAACGTGTCTCATGTTTCGAATGTGCATAGTGCTTGCTCTTCATGTTCTAATATCTCTCATTCTATACATGACTGCCCCTCTGCTTCACCTTATGTAGAGTGGTCGGAGGAACAAGTTAATGCAGCCCAAGGATTCTCTCAAAACGACCCATACTCTAATACGTACAATCCGGGCTGGAGAAACCATCCTAACTTCTCATGGAGGCAAGGTGGAAAAGGACAATTTGTGCCACAACAATCTCACCCACGACCTCACTCACCTGATATGACACGACCCGTCGGTTTTCAACCGCAAGGGTATGCTTCCAACTACTCTCAACCTCCTAATTTGGGCTCTAATTCGAATTTCGAAGAGAAGGTTTTAAGCACGCTGAAAGGTTTGGAAGCTAATTCCCAACTCCTCCACTCCCATACATAATCGATTGCAAAGCTAGAAACCCAAATAGGTCAACTAGCTAACACTTTGAGTAGGAGAGATAAGGGAAGACTCCCCAGCCAAACCATAAAAAATCTCAGGAACTGTGTGAGGCAAGACAACTATTCTCCCCATCAAGAACAAGCAAAGTCCATTACAGTGTTAAGAAGTGGGACGGAGGTTGACAATGGAGTAAGTGTTGAGAGTGAAGTACCCATAAGTGGTGAGGGAGAAGAGAAGAGCAAGGAAAGAGAGAAGGCAACTGATGAGGTCACGCACCCTTCTCCTATTTTTAGGACCTCTGATCTTCCCTCGTCATATGAACCTAGAGTACCCTTTCCCCAAGCTTTAGTTGCACCACATCCAAATGGGAAGGACAAGAATTGGGAAGACATTTTGGAGACGTTTAGGTAAGTAAAGATAAACATTCCCCTTCTTGATGCGATTAAACAGATCCCGGCCTATGCGAAGTTCATTAAGGACTTACTGAACCAAAAGAGGCGATCTAGAGCACATCTGCCTCGAAAAGTATTTTTAGCCGAGCAAGTGAGCTCTATTCTAAAGTGTGACAATCCAATTAAGTATAAAGACCCTGGTGTCCCCACCATCTCTTGTTCACTTGAAGACTACCCGATTGATAAAGCTTTACTGGACTTAGGAGCAAGTGTCAACAATATTCCTTACTCGGTTTATGAGGACTTAGGCTTAGGGGAGTTGCAACCCACCATGGTAACCTTGCAATTAGCAGACAGATCAACTAGGATCCCCTGTGGTGAGCTTACTAACGTACTGGTGAAGGTAGACAAAGCCATGTTTCCAGCTGATTTTCTTGTGCTTGACATGGAACCTTCTAGTCATCCGAAAAACCATATCCCTGTCATTCTAGGTCAGCCTTTCTTAGCGACGGCCGATGCCACGATTAATTGTAGATCTGGGGTAATGGATGTTAGCTTTGCAAACACGACTATCAGGTTAAATATTTTTAAGGCTTCGCCACCCACTAGTGAGGAGGAGTCGGAGTGTTTCTGTGTGGAAGTTGTTGACGATTTGGTGGACCAAACACCCCCCCTCTACTTTAGTTAGTGACTCCCATGATGAGAACGCAAAACCTTCTAAAGAGATGCAACGAAGGTTGAATCCGGACATGAAAGAAGTCTTGGGTTGGGAGAAGACTCACAATGTTATGGTTTAGGAGGAAATTGTATTAGGCCATAGGTTGTCTAAGGAGGGTATTGAGGTTAATAGAGCTACAATAGATATGAATGTGAACTCACTCCCTCCCTCAAATGTGAAACAAGTTAGAGCATTTATAGGTCATGCGAGTTTCTATAAGCGATTCCGTAAGGATCGTGGGAAGTTAGTTAGACCATTGACTTGTGTGCTATCTAAGGACATATCAGTTGAGCTCAATGAGTCTTGGTTAGACACTTTTCATAAGCTTCGATCTACACTTGCTGTTGCCCCCATTAGGCATCCGCCCGACTACTCTCTCCCTCCTGAAATCACTTGTGACACTTTTGATTGTGCTGTAGATGTTGTCTTAGTTGAGCTCGATGAAGTTGTTTCTTTGGTTGATGCCATTACTTGATCTTCACTAGACCCATTGCGCCCGGCTGAAGGCGTAAAATTTAGCGCTCCTAGGAGGCAACCTAGGTTTTGTTAATTCTTGTTTTAGTTTAGTTTTTGAACTAATTAGTTTCTTGGAGACTTGTTTTATCTCTTTTCAGGTTCATATCCCGTGTTGAAGGAGTCATATATACATGTTTGGGCCGCCTTGTCAAGTTGTATCGCTCCATCCCATCTATCTCTTGTGCTTTAATGCTTTATGTTGTCGCATTGAGGACAATGCATGATTTAGGTGTGGGGGTGAGGCTCATTTGCATGTGCTCATTTTTGTTGGTAAAATTTTTAAAATTTTGAACATCTTTTTGTGCATTTTGAGCGTGCATTATCACCGTTTAGCCAAGTTTTCCTTGATCGACGCGTGTGTTATGATGATAGTGGGATTAGTTGCTTATTTCGTTCTCTTAATTCTATGAAATTAAATGATTCTACTTCATACTTGTTAATGAGTGTTGTTAATTATTGTTGATATTAATGGGTTCTACTCATGCCGCTCACATATTCACCGAGCACAGGACTTTCATGTTGCGGAAAATCTGAAGAATTTGAGTAAACAACCTTATATATCTTGAGTTTTCCAAGCCTGCCCTATTGGCTTATCCTAATCCTTGCCCTTGATGTTATGTAAAGTATTGGTTGGTCAATGTCAATTGTAATGATGAAGTACGTGCTATAAAAAAAAAGTCCAAAAATGGACAGAAAAGAAAGAGGAAACAAAAAAAAAAAATGAAAAAGAAAAAAAGGGTTTCCTCCAAAAGAAAGGGGGCAAAAGAAAAAGAAAAATTAAAACTTGATGTATGTTCCTAGTAAAGTTTCTTTTGTGCTATATTAAGGTCAAAATATTGTAAAGTGGTCACTCATATGTCACTTAAAATTTCTCTATGTATAGGCATGTGTTTGGGTGATTCAATGGTGCAGGTGCACAAAACCTTTATATATTTTGTTGGAAGCGAGAATTTGAGGAGATTCTGTGGCATGAAATCCTATTCATTTCACTTGTGCGTTGCTTGAGTAATTCCTATTAGTTGATACAAGGTTAATGAAATTCTATGACGAGTTTTGAAGTTTAATCATCTAAATTCATGAATTGGAGAATGCTCTAGATGATTTAATCTTGTCTTGAATTGTGATATAGGTGTTAATCTCGAAAAACTTGGTAAAGGTTAGGATAGTTGGGGTAGTTGGTCACTGTAGTCTTTATGTTAAATCATATGCTTTGCTCGAGGACTAACAAATGTTAGGTGTGGGGGTGTTGATTCGTCTCGTATTTAAGCATCTTTTAATTGTTATTTTAATTATTTTGCACCTATTTAATTATAGTTCTACAGTTATTTTGGCAATTTTTATGTTTAATTGGTTTGAAATTAAAGTTATGGAAACTGCCAAATTTGGATGCAAATAAGATAAATTCGACGCTCAAACAATTAAATCAGGACAACAACGTATAAGCCCGACCCACATCGCTACAGTAACCCAAGCCCAACAGCACACCAATCGGCCAAACAAGCCCCTGTTCACCAGCCCACACCGACACCTCAACACCAGGCCTAATCAACACATGCTCAGGCCCGCCACCAGCGTTCGGCCCACCACCAGCCATGACCAGCCCATCACCGTCCACCTCCTGCCCAGACCAACTTCACCGGCCCAAACGCAGCACATCATCACCGGACCTGCACCAGTCAGCCCAACCACGACCCGCACCTATCCCAGTCCAGACCCACACCTCCAGAGCCGAAACACCAAGCCCAGCTCGCTAGGGTTGTGAGGCATCACTATAGATCGGGATTTGGGGTTTGTCAGCTCTGTTTTTTGGTGCTGGGTTCACGCCCCTATTTTTTCTCTTTTCTTCTGAGCTCTCTCTCTCTCATTCTCTTCTTCTCTCTCTCAGATTAATTTTTCTTTCGTTTTCATTAAATTGGAACGAGAGCGAAATTAGCGTGAAGACCTACATGAGTTCGTTCATCTCTTCCTTCGCCGGATCATCCTTGATGGAGAGCTAACTTGTTCTCTGGGGTTAGATGAAATCTTAGCCTTTACTTTTGTTTACTTTTAATTCGGGTTAATTTGATTGTTTACATAAATTGCTTGGTTGAAATAAATACTTTGAAGTATTATATTTTTATTGTTTATTCAATCGATATGATTATTGAGTTTGTAACATTTAATTGTTGATATTGATATTTATAAATTAATTCTTTGTGCTTATAGCCTTAGGATTAATTAATCAAGCAATAGTATTAACCGAATTGTTAATTAAAGCCTATCTTCCCTATGCTTTAGTTAGATAGGGTCAATACGTAATAATTAACAATACATTAGGCAGAGCCTATTTTCCTTATGTTTTAGTTAGATATGGTCAATACGCTATACTAATAACATTATCTTAGTAGATTGAAGCTTGTAGCCTCAACCACTACCCGTGTGACAATCAATAATCCCAATTTAAGAGTTAACGTAGAAATAATTGGCTAATGATGGATTCGACACCCTAGGCTCCAAATTAATACACGTTCCTGAGTAGTAGTAGATTACTTTAGTTTAATTGTCATTTTCTGGATTAATTAATACAAAGATATCCCTTTTCCTTAAATCAATTTAGATCATAGATTAAATTCACGCATTCTTAGTTCCTGTGGTTCGACACCCTCTCGCTCTACACTTCAATTTAGGTGTGTTCAATCAATAGGGTTTTATATTAAATTTTGATAGATGTAGAAAAACACATATCATTGATATCTCATTTTGATCCACGTACAAATTAATGTGAATTGGAAGTTAGAAAATCATCCATTTACAAATGGTTGCAGACCAATTAACAGCTGCGTTTATTGATACAAAGATATTAACTAAATCACATGTTCCAGTTATGAATGTTCTTGCTTGAATTGATATCCAAACAAGCAATCTTCTAAGACATTGACGAATACATCTACTAAACGCAAAAAAGTATGGTAGACCTATCGGCCCAAAATATAAGAATCAAAGAAAGAAAAAAGAGAGGAAAATAAGAAAGTTAGTCCATCTATCAATCACAAAACTCCTCAAGAAGTAATAATGCAAAGACTAGAAAAATATGTGAAGGATGAAATGGCTCCTTAAGAATTCCAAGTTCAAAAAACTAGCGAAAATAATGAATATATCGACAATGAAGAAATATCGATAAATTATGATAATACTGGAATGCAATGGAATCAAAATAAGACAGCTATTGATTTAATATTTGCATACACAATTGCTATGGATTTGATCACTGAAAGCGAAGATCTTGAACCTAAGTCTATTCAAGAATATCAACAAAGAAGAGAAATACCAAAATAGAAAGATGCAATGCAAATGGAATTAGATTCACTAATAAAAATTACAGCGTTTGGACTTATAGTATAGACGGGTTAAAATATAAAACCCACAGGATACAAGTGGGTATTTGGGTGCATAAAAGAAATGAAAAGAGTAAGATGGCCAGATACAAAGCACAAGTTGTAGCTCAAATTTTTTCAATTAGGTATTGATTATGAAGAGACATATTCACTAGTAAAGGATGTGAAAAATTTAGATTCATAATAAGAGTCGCAGTCTCTAAAAGACTTCATATGCGTCTTATGAATGTAGTAATAGCTTATCTATATGGATCACTTGATAATGACATTATATAAAGTTCTTGAAGGACTAAAATTGCCAGATTCACATAGCTTAGAACCTTGGGAACTATGTTCAATCGCATTGCTAAGACTTTCTATGCATTAAAGCAATCCAGCCAAATGTGGTACAATTGTCTTAATATATATCTTCTAAGAGAGGGATATGTCAATAATCCTATTAGCTCATTTTTTTAAATTAAGAAATCAAATTTTAATATGCTATCATTGTAGTCTATGTTAAGGATTTAAATATAATATGAACTCTTGAAGAGTTCGAAGAAGCTGTTGCATATTTAAATAAAGAATTTGAGATAAAAGATCTCGAAAAGACAAATTCTGTCTTCGTCCACATATCGAGCACTCATTCATGGAATTTTAAGTCACCAATCCACCTATAGAGAGAAAGTGATTAAGCATTTTAATATGGATAAAAACATATTTATTGAGTGCCCTAAGGGTTGTTTGATCCCTTGATATAATAAAGATTTCTTTTGTCCCCTAGAAGATAGAGAAGAAATTCCTGATCCTAAAATACCATATTTGTGTGCAATCAATGCGCTGATATATGTTGCTAACTGCATGAGATGAGATATAGCCTTTTCAATTAATTTATTAGCGAAATAAAGTTTGACACCATCACTAAGATATTGGCATGAGATTAAACATATATTTTGATATCTTCATTGAACAAATAACATGGGATTATTCTAATCGAAACAATCTAACCCACAATTACTAGGATATGGAGATATTGGCTTTTTGTCTGATCCACACAAAGGTCTCTCATAGAAACGATATTTATTTACATATGGTGATATAATTATATCTTGGCGATCTATGAAGTAAACAATAGCTTCCACTTCTTCACATCATGCTGAGTTACTTGTACTTCATGAGGCAAGCATGGAATATGTACGGTTGAGATCATTGCTTTCAACATATTCAAGAAGTATGTGATCTTTCGATAATCAAGGTGAATCCAACAATAAGATAATATTGCATGTATTGCTCAAATCAAATGCAGATACATTAAGGGTAACATAACCAAACAAATCTCACTCAGGTTCTTTTTTTATGCTTGTAGTAACCAAATCTAGAAAATATCAACAAAATATATAAAGTAGAAAGATATTGCCCGGAATGCATGGAAACGATAAAATACCCATAATGTAACAGCTGAGCGAGGCGCAAATCACGCTCTCCTTAAGACAATTTCGCTCCCTTAACAGAACAAAGTTGTTGCAACAAGTACTAGAGCACTGCCTCTAGGATACAGCGCCCAACTACTATTGAGACTTTCTGGTTCTGCAGAACCTTGAAAGTTCGAACCTCTATAACATCTTACTTAGCCAAAAAGAAAACAAAAGCTATTTTCTTTTTTTTTTAATGTACATTGTTTTTATGTTCCCTTGAAACTAAATGTTTTTGCTTTTTGCTGACATTTTAAGCACTGATTCAAAGCCATTTATACTCAAATTTTACTACACCTTTACAGTGGCCTAGCAACCTTATTAATATGCAATTTTAATTCTCTATACGTTTGAAAGAACTAGTGTAATGAACATTAACCAAAAAAAACATAATCAAGCCAATTGAATTCTATTTATTTTAGCCTACTTGAAAGACATAAATTGTATAATCAAAGTCATGTTGAATTTCAAGATCATAGCTTAAATTATTTTTTTCCTTCAAATATCCAAATTTGAAAATGTTTGACTGTTGACATTCGATTGAAAAAAATGATTTTTCCTTTATACTAAATAAGCATTATAAATAGAGTTATTTACATTTTAGTACCCCGATCTTTTTGAAAATTATAAAAAGGACTCTAACCTTTTGGCATTATTAAAAAGAACCCTAAGTTTTTATCACATTCATAAAAAGGACCCTCTATGGTGACCTGAACCCAAAAAAATAAAAAGACGAAATTACCTTTAAAGAAGACAAAGTCGTTTTGGGTCTGATTTTTCAGACTTACCAAAACGTAGAGTTTATAATTGGTGCATTTAAATAAAAAAAATTAAAAGTTATGTTTATAATTGGTGGATATAAATAAAAATATATATTATTTTAGGAAAGGGCTCATCATCTTCCCCATAGAACTTTTCTCAACGAATCTCTGCTTCCCTCCATTTCTGAATCATGCCACCCTTCCTTCACTCTCGAGTGTCTCCTCCGCTGCATCAATGTCGATTTTCTTCTCCATCTGTGTGCATCTTCGTGTCGAGCTTGAAGGTGAAGGTGCATTGCTCTCTCTCTCTCTCTCTCTCGCTGTGTGTGTGTGTGTGCGCGCGCGCGCGCATGAGGCATTTAGGGTTTGATATTACACTTATTAGGTTAGTTTTACCCCAACGAAGTGGGATTTCGCAGATATGGCAAAAAATGGGTTTCAAGTTTTATTAATTAGGGTTTTATCTATTTTTGTCTCTCTCTCTGTCTTTCAGGTTTTTTTTTTATTCCTTTTCTCGAAAGAAATGGGTTTAGGTGGGTTGTACGTTTATTTTTTCAAATTGATTTTGGTTTTGATCATCTAAATGTCTCATTTATGTCTGATTTGAATGATCCCTTTTTTTTTGTAGGTTTTGCTGAGGTTAAACATCGGTTTTGTGGGTTTTGGAAGGTTTGTTGGGTTTTGTTTAGGGTTAAACAAAATGATCCTTGTTGATTTTCGTCTTTGATGATACACATTTTTTATTTAAATACTAAAATGATCCCTATTTTTGTGGGTTTTGTTGAAGTCAAACACTAATTTGGAAATCACTCATTTGAAATCATTGATCATATGGGTTTTGTTTAGTACACCAGATATAGGAAAAAAATGGGTTGTATAATTGGTTGATTTCTGATGTGGAAAAAATGGATTGTGGATGAATATATCTCATTATAATGATCCTTTTGAATGTGGATGTTGTTGTCGATGGATGATATGCAAATGGTAGTGTTTCATTACAAGGGGGAGCGATTGAACACAGATATTGGCATTGATAGAGATAGATTTAAGATGATTGAGCTAGATATAACGGTAAAGAGCAATCTTGGTCAATGGGGGATAAAGGTTACAAATCCTCACTTCCACTACCACCCACCAAACAAACCTAATAAAAAAAGGCCTGTGAATCATGACCACCAATTGTTCAAGATGTTGGAGATTTATAGAGATGAAAAGGAATTACACTTCTATATATGATGGTTTGAAGTCCTCTGTTGTTAACATATGTTCAAATCGACTGTAAAAATATTCAAAAGGGAAGGTTGTTGAACAACATGATGACGACATGGATGTCTATTGTGACTGACATGAGCTTGAGATTATTAGTGAAAATTCAGGTCAAGGGGTCATTCATCATGATGTTATTAGAAAAACTCGTAGTCAGTGACAAGTTTGGACTACTTGTCTGCTAAGGTATAAGGTGACATTTTAGATGACCTGTCTTAGTCATATAGATGACGATCCAAAGTGTTATGCTGGTGTGTTCAACAAGATTAATACACTGAGTTGGACCATGTGAGTTACTTAGACTGCTGTTGGAAATGTCTGATTCATGATGTATTATTTGAACGACGACTCTAAATCCTGAGAGTATTCTGGATCTATGCATGAAATGTTAGTTACCTTGGTGTACTATAAGTAATGTATTGATAAATGGCCTCAGTCCCATGTGCAATGTGTATATGAGGTATTTAATAAGGGAATCTATAGTCTCTTATGAGATATAGACGTCCCTTTAGTTGATTCGCAAGTGTTTGAATTAATTCGGAAACTTTGGCCAAAGTGGTCCGAGTGTTTGACATTTGGAATTTATACTGTGAATTCGTTCAAGTATAAATAAATTATTCAAAAAAGGATGAGTTGGCAACTAATGGAGAAGCTGTAAAAAAAAAAATAATGGTATAGTTCGAATTATATTTTGTCATGGATATTTAATAGAAGGGTTATTGTTGTTAATATAGTCTATTTGAAAATTATCGAATAAATAATTTAAGTCTAGAGTGCAGTGGAATTTATTTAGTAGAATTAAGTCCATTAAATGGTAACTAAATTTTATCATGAGACGGTAATTAATTTAACCCATATGGAGCTAGATTTAAATTGCCCCTAAGATCCCTATGCAAGCTTCTGTTTTAAATGCGATCAGAAAAATATTAAAAAATTCATGATATGAATTATTTATTCATAAGATGAGTAAATTTCATTTTGTTAAACATTATTCACGAGATGAATAAAAGTTAAAAATTAAAATTCATTTTATGAATTTTTACTTGTGAGAAACAAAACAAAAAAAATTTTGCGCAAAGAGGGCGCAATCCATGTCAAACGCGGCAGCCAATCACCATGCGACACCTGTCGCATGCTAAGCTGCCCAGGGTGTCAATCCGTGCAGTTAGGCGCAAACCACACTGACACGTGGCGCGCGATAGGAATTTTAAACACATTTTGACATGCACTTTGAAACTTCTTTCGTTTTATTACTTTATAATGTGCCCCACATCAGTTTTTCATTATTTCTTTGCTCTGGTAGCTTATTATAAATAGGGGTTTTGGAGTCAGGGTTTAGCATCTAATAAAACTTTAAAAGGTTTCCTAAAAATTTTGACTTTCAAAGATCTAAAAGAGAGAGAATTTTCATTGAATTTTTTTTTCCCTCTTAAGTTTAATTTTTCCGGAGCCCGCACTCCGGATTTTTCAAGGAGACTGTGTAGAAGGCTTCTCGGTATCGAATTTCTGGTTTTTCTTTTTTTATTTGGAGCTTTTTCAAGTATTCTTCTTTCCTTTTCCTTTTAATTTTTCAATTTCTATTTATTTACAGTATTCTTATTATGCTAGTTTTATATTCATGTTATTATGAATGTATTAGAGTTGATGCCTGTAGATTTAAAATTAGGAATTTTAAACTGTTTCGCTGCATTAGTCTGATAAACTAGGGAATATTTTTAAAATTTCTCCCAACAATTGGTATCAGAGGTAGCCTCTGATTACCTTCATAATATACTTTAAAAGTATATAAAATCGAAATAAATAGGGTTGCTATTTAATAAAATAGTTATTTTATTAAAATAGAAAGGAAATATTGTTTAATTCCATATTGATAATAATTGTAGACCTACTTTTAAATTGTTTAAAATAGTTGTTTGAATTAATAGTTAATTCAGATATAGATGTTGATTTTTAAATTATATTTGTAAATAGATTATAGTCAAGGAAGCCCTGAAACACATGGGAATGAGTAAAATTGTTGGCCCAGACGGAATACCAATTGAGGGATGGAAATGCCTTAGACACAAGGGCATTAGCTGGCTAACTAATTTATTTAACCAAATCCTTCTAGGGAAAAAATGCCTGACGAATGGAAGAAGAGCACATTAGTCCCCGATCTATAAGAACAAAGGCAACATCTAGAGTTGTGCCAACTATTAGGGCATTAAGCTAATGTGCCACACTCTGAAACTGTGAGAACGGATCATAGAGAAGAAATTATTACAACAAACAGAGGTGTCTAGGAACTAATTCGGATTTATGCCAAGAAGATCAACAATAGGAGCCATCCACCTCCTAAGGCGGACGATAGAGCGACACAGGGAGAGACAAAAGGATCTCTACATGGTTTTCATTAATTTGGAGAAGGCATATGATAGAGTGTCAAGAGGGGTCCTCCAGAGGGTTTTGGAAAGGAAAGGCATTCCAGTGCCATATATCCGGACCATTAGAGACATGTATGATGATGCACAAACTAATATGCGTACAATGAAAGGAGAGACAAAAGCTTTTCCTATAACAATTGGGGTAAACCAAGGATCTACCTTGAGTCCCTTTCTATTCATTCTGATTATGGATGAGCTCACTAGGCACATCCAAAGAGATGTGCCTTGGTGCATGCTTTTCGCAAATGACATAATTTGGAAGGAGGAGTCTCAACCAGAGGTAAACGAGAAGCTGGAATTGTGGAGAAGGGCATTGGAATTGAAGGGCTTACAGATCAGTAGATCCAAGATTGAGTACATGGAACTTAAATTCGACCCCTCCACCATGCCTAGCATAAAAGACGTCAAGATAGAATCTGAGACCATACAAAGTAAAGGGAGTTTCAAATACTTGGGTTCCATGGTTTTGCAGAACGACAAAGTAGATGAGGATGTCAACAACCAGATTAAAGTAGGCCGGCATAAAAGGAAGATGGCCTCCGCAGTACTCTGCGATAGAAAGTTCCCATTAAAACTAAAGGGAAAATACTATAAGACAGTTGTGAGACCGGCTATATCGTATGGGGAGGATTGTTGGCCAATAAAACAACATCATACATAGAAGATGAAGGTAGCAGAGAAGAGGATGTTGTAGTGGATGTGTGGACATACAAGGAAGGATAAGATCAGGAACGAAGTCATAAGAGGCAATGTGGGCGTGGCCTCGATTGATGATAAATTAAGGGAGCAATATTTGAGATGGTTCGGTCATGTTAAGAGGAGACCGCCCACTGCTCCAGTCAGGAGATGCAAGTAGTCCCATACTACGCTAGGGAGGAGAAGGAAAGGCAGGCCAAAGAAGAGATGGTTGGAGACGATCCGACATGACCTCACTCACATAAACCTAGGGGAGGGGATGGCCTTAGATGGAGCTCACTGGAGGGCGAGCATAGAGGTAGCCGATGTAGTGCATCTTATTTTTGCTTGCACTAGTGTATCTAGGTGTCTTGACTTCCAATTTGGCGCTCATATTGGCGCACTTATTTGCGTATCTATGCACATGAGCACTTGAGTACTTGCGTAAGTGCCGCCAATTTGCCTGCAGTTACCTTCCATTGAGTTTTGCTTCGTTATGCTTGGCTTGTGTTTAATTATTGAAACCTCATAGTCTCCAATACCAGCCTAGCAGTATAGTAAATTGACATCACTCCCCACTGAGGTGTTGTTTTGCAGGTTACAAAGTTAGACTTCTAATAGGATAAACTAAATTGCATAAAAGCGATGCAACCATGCTACCATGGAGTATTGTGTGTATTGTTTTGAGGTTTAGGTAATGATTTACACTTAACTAGCGTAATACTTTAGCCTCCCCGAGGAGCTCTATTGTGTCACGTTAAAGACGAAGAAAAAGTGGTGGGTTAGTCATGTTTAGTAAGAGTTACAAGAAAAAATGTTAATTGAGAATAATTCTCACATAAACTAATTTCATACGACCCGCTGTTGGGGAGTAGGGAGTGGTGTGTTTGGGATCATTGCATACATGACAGTTCAATCTTGTGGATACCTGACTCATTATGTTTGCTAAATTTATAAAATAGATGTCATTGCATTGTACATAACTCATAGTATATAGTTACACAAGTGTTTGCGTTTATAGAGATTAATAATGGCTGTGGCTGGTACACTTCACTCAATACATAAGGATAATGCTTTGACTGGACCTAACTATTTCACTTGGAAAATGAATTTTGACATAATTTTAATACATGAGTGTCGCAAGTTTGTTCTTATTAATGCTCGACCTACGCTGCCCACTAATAATTCTACAACTGCAGTTAAAGAGTGTTATGAATGCTGCAATAAGACTAATGAGTTAGCCAGATGCTATATTTTGGCTTTAGTGGCAATGTTCTCAAGCATCAGATGCTTGAGAGGGAAACAACAGCTAAGATGATCAAACATTTAAAGGAAATATCTGGTGGTCAAGATAGGGCAGTTAGACAAGAGCTGATGAAGAAGCTCCTCAACATGAGGATCTCATAAGGAACTCTAGTTTAGGAACACATCATGAAGATGATAGCGTGTTTGTCTGAGTTGGAGATTCTTAGTGCTAAGATTGATAGCCAATCTTGGTAGGAAATCATCCTCAGCTCTCTGTCTGGCTCCTTGACCTAGTTCATACTCAATTACACAATGAATAATAAATGTTATTCATTGCTTGAGCTAATGAAGAAGCTGTAAGTTGCAGAGGGTGTGATGCGAACCAAGGGAAGGGTTTAATTGACTCAAGCATCAAGGGCTAGTGGGAGCAAGATGAATAAAGGACCGACTAGAAAAAAAGAAAAAGGAAAGGTTGGTAATGTAGAAACAAAGCCTAAGCCAGCAAACCAAACGTGTTTCTTTTGCAGTAAGATGGGCCACTAGAAGAGAAATTGCACCAAATACATAGCTAGTCTTCCTGCAAAGACTGCCAAGTCATCTGGTGAAAGTATGTTAATATCTCGCTTAATTGAGTCATGCATACTTAAAAGTCCGCCAGGTTCCTAGAGTGTGGACTCAGGTTCAACTGACCATGTCTATAATATATTACAGGGGCTTAGGCTAATGCCTGACAGTTGGAAAAGGTACAAGAGTTGTGGTCTCAAGAGTAGGAGATGTTAGCTTAGTCTTTAGTGATAGAGTTTTGATTTTGAAGGATTGTTTTTTTGTACCTACATTCTGTAGGAATTTGATTTCTATGTCTCATTTAGTGGACAATGGTTATTCAATGAATTTTTGTTCTGAACTTGTTATTACTAGAAATAAATTGTTTATGTGCAAAGGACATGTGTTGATGGTTTATTTATGTTATTTTCCTATCAAAACTCTGATATTTGTTTGAATAAATCTAACACAAGCTCACTTGTTCAATCTCTTAAAAGAAAATACCTTGAAAAAGATAATGCCTTCACATGGCACCAATGTTTAGGTCATATTAATTCAAACAGAATCCAAAGACTTGTAACAGATAGACTGATAACACCTTTGGACTTGAAATCTTTACCAGTCTGCGAATCCTGCATAGAAGGCAAGATGACGAAGTCTATCTTTAAGAGTAAAGGAAACGGGGTTGGTGATTGCTTGAATTGGTTTACATCGGTGTATATGCGGAACATTGAACGTTCAAGTAAAAGGTGGATATGCATACTTCATCACATTCACTAATGATTATTCTATGTAAGGATATATTTACCTTATGAGATATAAGTCGGACTCTTTTGAAAAGTTCAAAATAGTACAAAGCAAAAGTTGAAAAGCAATTAGGTAAACAAGTCAAGTCACTTCGATCAGATCGAGGTAGAGAATACCTTTCAGGAGAATTTCTGGATTTCCTAACTGCAAATGAGATAAGAACTCAATTTTCTGCTCCGGGAGCACTGCAACAGAATGGTGTTGTAGAAAGAAGGAATAGGACATTGTTTGAGATGGTAAGGTCCATGATGAGTCATGCTACTTTACCAATCTTATTTTGGGGTTATGCCTTGGAAATAGCTGCATATCTCCTCAACGTAGTTCTATCTAAGTTAGTTCCTAAAACGCCTGTGGAGTTATGGACTAGGTGAAAACCAAGTCTAGGGTATCTTCGAAATTGAGGGTGCCCAGCACATGTTTTGAAAAAGAATTCTGACAAGTTAGAATCAAGGACAAAGGTGTATATATTTGTTAGTTATCCACAAGGAACAAGAGGTGGTCTTTTCTACTGTCCTTCACAACAAAAGGTTTTTGTAGGTGCGAATGCGAAATATTTTGAGGAGAATTTTGTAGTAGACTGCAAAAGCAAAAGCAAGGTAGTATTAAAGGAATTAAGAGAGAATGACGCATGAATAGCTAGACATATCTCGGTGTTAGGAATAGTGTCCTGAAAATCCAAATTTGTCCTTTAAATGTTACTCTATTTAAAGAATAAAATTGATGTTGTAGTTGTTTCTTTGTAAGATTTGTGTAATTGAGTATATATGTTGCATGCGATTTTCTTTTAAGTAACATCCATGAGATGGTTGTAGTGCTCAAATTGTATTTTACCTGTTTGTTCTAAGTTGATATTGAGATTTACCCACATAGAGACTTGGAACAAATGGTATGAAATTTCATTTAAAAAACTCGTAGTCGGTGACAAGCTTGGACTACTTATCTGTTAAGACTGTTTGTCTATTAAGACTATGACTTAACACTTTAGATAACTTATCTTGGTTACGTGGATGGCAATCTAAAAGTGTTAGGTTGGTGTGTTTAATAAGATTGATATACTGAGTTGGACCAGGTGGTTTACTTGTTTCCGGACTACTATCGGAAATGAGTGATTCATGGTTCACTATATGAACGATGACTCTAAATCTTGAGAGTATTCTGGATTTGTGCATGGAAAGTTAGTTACTTAAGGTTATGATAAATGACAGAATTCTGACATACACTAGGTAGCAGCGTGAAGTGTGACAAAGATCAGATATTCAATAGGGAATATATAGTCTCTTACGAGATACAGATGTCCCATTTATTGATTCCCAAGTATTTGAATTAATTTGGAAACTTTGGCCAAAGTATTCCAAGTGTTTGACATTTGGATTTTATACTGTGAATATGTTCAAGTATAAATGAATTATTTAGCAAAGGACGAGTCGCTAAATAATGGAGAAGCCGTGAGAAAAATAATGGTAGTAGTTCTAATTATTCTTTGTCATAGATGTCTCATAGAGAGGTTGTTGTAAGATTAGTCTATTTAGGAATTATTGAATAAGTGATCTGAGTCTAGAGGGTAGTGAGATTTATTTAATGGAATTAAGTCTTAGTAAATATTCCTTAAATTTTATCATAAGATGGTAATTAATTTAACCCATTTGGAGCCAGATTTAAATTGTCCCTGAGGTTCTTGTGCAAGGCCCTATTTTTATTGCCATCGAAAAAATATTAAAAAATTCATGAGATGAATTATTTATTTATGAGATAAGTAAATTTAAATTTGCCAAATATTATTAATGACTTGAATAAAAGTTAAAAATTATAAAATAATTGTTAAAAACTAAAATTCATAAGATGAATTTTTATATATGGGAAACAAAACAAATACAAAGAAAAAAAAAGAAGAAAAAGCAAAAATCGATGGCGGTCAATGTTTAAACACTGTAGACAATCAGCGCGCAAAATGCCTAGGGTGACGATCCGTGCCTTCGGGTGCGGACCAATCACAGCATGCCACATGGCACGCTATGGGAGTAGCTTGCGTTGGTGAACCGTGCCAACGAGCGCGTACCAATCTCAAAGTGAAACGCTGCACAAGGAAGGAAATTAAACGCGGTATGCGCTGGGTAGTGAAATGACATCATTTTTTACTAGTTTTATTTTTTTTAAACGTATCCCATATAAAAAATTTGCTATTAATTCACTCCAATATCCTACTATAAATAGAGGTACTGATTTTAAGGTTTGGCATTTAATTATAAATAAAAAGTTTTATGGAAGTACTAACTTTCAAAGATCAAATAAGAGAGAAAATTTCAGTTGAAATCTTTTCTCGTAAGTTTAACATTTTTTGGAGCCCACACTCCGGGTATTTTCGAGGTGATTGCATAGGAGGCTTCTCGGTCTCGATATTATTCTCGATATTCTTCTAGTATTATTTATTTGGAGCAATTCAAGGAATTTTTTCTTTCCTTCTCTTTTTAGTTTTTTCACTTTTTTTATTTATTTATAGTGTTTTTATTATGCTAGTTTTATATTCATGTTATTATTATAAATATATTAGAGTAGAGGCCTGCAGATTTAAAAGTAGGAATTTTAAATTGCCTGTAGGTTTAAAATTAAGCATTTTGAATCCTTCTCCTGCGTTGACTTTAATAAATTAGGGAAATTTTTTGAAATTCGTCCCAACAATTGATATCAGAACCAGCCTCTGATTACATTCATAATACACGAATAGGTATAATAAGATCGATATAAATAGACTTGCGATTTAATAAAATAGAGATTTTATTAAGAAGGAAAGACAGTTTAATTTGATTTTGATAATAGTCGTAGTACCTGTTTAAATTGTTCAAATCGGTAATGAATTAATAGTTAATTCAGAGATTCGAATATAGATTCACTAAAATTGCATTCATATTATTCATATAATGAGATTATGCATATTTGATCTTGATTTATATATATATTCTAGATAACTTGAAGACTAACCTTGTGAAAGATAGAGAGTATAGAATAGAAGAGAAGTGAAGTAGATGAGTAATAGAGAAAGACTTGGATGAGTGAGAGAGAAAATATCTCAAAGAGATGATTGATTTATCATTGAATGAATGAATCTTACACTTGAACCAACTACTTATAGAGATCAAGATAAATTGCACTAAGACAAAGCTTAAACCGACATAAGAGAGCCTAGCCACCACAATTGACCCTTACTTGACTTCACTTAACCGACTTAACTACCAAATACAAGAAAAGGCACCAAAAACCAAACAAACCAAATCGGAACTAAAAAATTACAGCAACAACAACTCAACTTCAGCAAGCAGCTAACCCAAACATAACATTCTCCTCCTCTTAAAAACATTCTTGTCCTCAGGAACGGAAACTAGGAAATTGACTCTTCAAGAATTGAAGCTCTTCCCAAGTTGAAAACTTGGCATCCGAATTGGCCCATTGCACCAAAACTTCCTCTTTGATTCTGTCACCAATCTTTTCCTCACGTGAATCAAGCATAGCAGCAGGTTGCAGCAGCATTGCACCATTTGAGGCAGTCTCTGGAGGGGTGAAATGAACTTCCACACCCTTTCTTCACCTGTTTCTTGAGAAAGGAAATATGAAAAACATGATGAATGTAAGAGTTAGGTGGTAAGTCAAGCTTGTAAGCTACTTTGCCAATCTTATGTAGGATCTTGTAAGGCCTAAAGAATCTTGCACACAACTTCACATTCTTCCTCACATCCATGGTGGCTTGTCTGTAAGGCTGTAATTTTGGATAGACCATGTCTCCAACTTCTAAATTTCTGTCCACACGCTTCCTGCCTGCGTATAGCTTCATTCTAGCCCGTGCTTGATTGAGATTGTCTTTCAATAATTGCATCAATTGCCTCCTCTACTGACCAAATCAGTAACCTCCTATGCTGGTGACACAATCCCTTGTAACATCAATGGTGTTGGAGGATCATAACCATAGACAGCTTTGAAAGGAGTAGTCCCAATAGAAGCATGAGTATGTGTATTATACCAATGCTCTGCCAAAGATAACCACTTGCTCCACACCTTTGGATGATTGAACACCATGCTCCTGAGGTATTGCTCAATACACTGATTGACTCTTTCAGTTTGCCCGTCGATTTGGGGATGGTATGATGAACTAAGAGCCAAAGTCGCTCCTATAAGGTTAAACAACTCCTTCCAGAAAATGGCTGGTAAAGATCCTATCTCAATTTGATACAATAGATTGTGGCAAGCCATTGGCTTATAGATGTTGTCCAAGAAGCTCCTAGCCAACTCCTCAACTGTCACAGGCCTAGCCAACCCAATTAAGTGACTGGATTTGGTGAACCGATCCACCACAACCGAAATAACCTCCTTTCCTTCTGACTTAGGCAAACCTTCAATAAAATCCATGCGAATATTCTGCCAAGCTCCTTTAGGGACTAGTAAAGGTTGGAGAAGACGTTGATATCTATGATCTCCTAGCTTGGTTTGCTGACAAACCTCACAAGTTTGCACAAAATCAGCCACTGCCTTCTTCATACCTGTGCAGCTGAAATAGCCCTTAAGCCTTTGGTAGGTGCCTTCAATTCCTGAGTGTCCCCCCCCCCACCCAAGCTGAATCATGATAGGCACTAATGATTTTTTGTCTTAAATCAGTGGAAGAGCCAATGTACAATTTTCCCTTCAATCGAATAACACCCTTCACAACAGAACATCTGCATCAAGAGCAGCACTGCTGGCTCTGCTTACACTGAGGGTAGTAATGCATTCTTGTGCAAAACAATCACCTTCATAAGACTTATACACCTCTTCAACCCAAGCTGGAAGTATGTCAAAAACTGCTCCACGGAATGCTGGCTCATAATCTTCCAACCTACGAGATAATGCATCAGCTGCAATATTTTCCTTCCCTTTCTTGTACTCACTGTTATAATCAAGCCCCAACATCTTCTTTAGTCCCTTCTTCTGGACCCTTGTGACAATTTTATGTTCAAGAAGATATTTTAGACTTTGGTGATCAGTCTTGATTGTGATATGATGCTCATCCTGGTAATGCCTCCATTTAGCAACAACAAGCAAGATTGCCAAGTACTCCTTCTCATAAGTGGATAGTTATTGATGTTTAGGACTCAAAGCTTGGCTAAGGTAAGCTATTGGCTTCCCTTCTTGAGACAAAATAGCCCCAATTCCACTTCCACAAGCATCTGTCTCTAGGATGAACCTTAAAGTAAAATCAGGCACTGCTAGAACTGGTGCTTTATACATTGCAGACTTCAAGGCATCAAATATTGCTTGAGCTTTGTCTGACCACTTGAAGGCATCTTTCTTCAACCATTCAGTTAGAGGTTTGGCTGTGGCTCCATAACCAGCAACAAACTTGCGGTAATAGCCAGTCAAGGCCAAAAACCATCTCAACTGCTTCAAGGTTACAGGCACGGGCCATTCTCTCATTGCTTGGACTTTGGATGGATTAGTAGAAACTCCTTCATAAGAAATCACATGGCGTAGATACTCTAAGTGAGTTTGAGCAAAGGAACATTTAGGCAATTTTGCATATAACTTGTGCTTGTGCATGACCATGAACACTTCCTTTAAATGCTTCAAATGTTCTTTAAGAGAGGCACTGTAAATCAAAATATCATCGAAGAATACCAATACAAACCTCCTCAAAAAGTGCTTGAAGACTTCATTCATTAGTGCCTGGAAGGTAACTGGAGCATTCGTCAAACCAAAGGGCATGACCACAAACTCGAAGTGTCCATGATAAAGGCAGTCATGTATACATCTTACTCCAACACTCTGATTTGGTGATAACATTGCCTCAAATCAAGTTTGGAAAAGACTTATGCACCATGTAACTCATCAAGTAAGTCATCTATGACAGGAATTGGAAAGTTATCCTTCACTGTCATCGAGTTAAGCTGTCTATAATCTATACACATCCTCGTTGTACCATCCTTCTTCTTGACAAGAATTACAGGACAAGCAAAGGGGCTATGACTCTGCCTTATGAAACTTGTATTGAGTAACTTATCCACCTGCTTCTCAATTTCTGTCTTTTGAGAGTGGGGATACTTGTAAGGTCTTAATTTCACAGGCTCTGCATTAGCCTTGAAAGGAATAACATGATCCAAGCTTCTAACGGGAGGTAAGGCTTGAGGCTGTTCAAACAAATCCTCAAATTCTTCTATCACTGCCTGAACATCAGGTTGGGAAATGTTCATTACTTCAATTGGAGATACAGCAAACAATTGCCCAATCCATTGATAAGCACACTTGTTGAATCCTTTTTCCAACTCCTTGCCTTTCGTTAACTGTAATTGAGCTTGCTCTACTATACCTTGCAAGTGACTTTAGATCCTTGTATCTCAAATGAAACTTTCAACTTAGCAAAGTCTAAGAGGACTGGACTGTAAGATCTCATCCAATTCACTCCAAGAACCATATCACAACCACCTAAGGGTAAGATCCTGAAGTCATAATCAAACTTGCGGTCTTGCATAAGCCACTAAAATCCCTGGCATTTGTTCTGAGTTAACATTGAATTTCCATCAGCAACTGTCACTGCCAAAGGATGTGTCTTAATTACTTCATGTCCCACCTTCTTCACCACTTTTGGATCAACGAAGATATGGGTGCTTCCACTATCAATCAAGATAATGATTGATCTCTTTCCTGCTTTCCCTTTGATCCTTATAGTATTATGAGCTCCATTACTAGTTAATGCCTTCATGTAATTTCAACTTCATCCTTAACAAGTTCCTCTTGTGACTCTTGATCTGAACTGTCATTATCAGCTTCAGACTTTTCACTCTCAGAAAGTTTCTCAGCACTCTTTCCCCTAGCTGACATGAGAAACTTTGGGTTATGGCTAAATTGATAAGGTTAATTGCACTTGAAACACAGCCTTTAAGGTCTCTTCTCATTAGATCGACTGGCCTTTGGCCTAACAAACCCCTTCTATTTCTTGGAACTACTTCCACGATACCTTGACCCATCATTTGCAGCAAGAACTGTTGTTTCAAATAGCTTGGCCTTAGCATAAGCCTTGGATAGTGTCTTAGGTCCAACTGCCTTAACAAGGTTCTTAATTTTGGGCTTTAGGCCACTTATGAAACTTGAGACATAGTATGACTTTGTGGCTTGTGGATATGTAGCTATCATGCTAGCTTTAAGGTTCTCAAACCTTGTCATACACTCCCTCACAGATGTTTCTTGTATCACCTTGTTGAAATTATCAACAATGTCACTCGAGTCTTCATCACCATATATCTCATGCAGTTCTTTCATGAAATCATCCCAAGAAAGTAATGGATTGCTCTTCAAAAAACTATAAAGCCACACCTCATAATCTCCAAGAAGGTATACAGCTACTATCTCAACCTTCTCCGCATCATCAATGTGGTAAAAGTGGAAGTATCGATCACATGTTCTCAACTAAGACTGTGGTTGCTTCCCATTGAATGGATCAATCTGAACTCTTGGTTGCCTATAACCACTACTTCTGCTATTGTATGAAGCAACATTGCTTCTTGATCATTGCCGATGCCACTGATCAGGTGGCCGATCCAACTGCTCTGCATTCACATTGTTTGACCTTAAGTGTTCTGGATGATCCGGAGGACGATTATTTTGTCCAGGATTCATATTGAAAGATCGATATTGTACTTGATCAAGAGGATGATCATGAGATCTGGCAATTACTTTAGCCTCTGGAATTCGACCTTGAGGCCTAACATCAGCTGCCTGAGGACGAACTTGAGGACTAATAGTCACATTAGCCACTTGAGGTCTGTCTTGAGATTCATCAGCAACATTCGGAACTTGAGATTGAACCACAATAGGAGGTTGTATCTGATGACTTGTAGGTAACAAGATTCCAACTTCAGACGAAGAACCTTGTCTATTGACCTGATCTTGCGAACCAGTAAACTTTTCCTCCAATTACTGCAATTGCTAAGACATACGACCTGCCATTCCCTGAGTGTCCTCCTATGGAACTTGCCTCATTAGCTGAAGCATCTGTTCATCCCTCTTTTGATCATTTTCCTACTGCATTTGCTTCCATCGATCGAACATGTCATTCCTCTATTGATCACTGTCTTGCTGCATCTGCTTAAATCGATCAAACATGTCATTCATCTCTGATTTCAACTGATCATTAATAACGAACTGAACATCTGTTGCTGTACTAGAACCAACTACCATAGCATAAGAGACATTAGGATCAACAAAAGTAGCTGGATTTTCAGCTCCTGCTCTTGATTGCATGGTTACACCATCAGACATTGTTCTACTATGATTCTTACGCTTTGCCAACTCGAATCAATTAACAAACGAGTAATTAACAACCAACTCAGGCTCTGATACCAATTGTTGGCCTCTAGATAACTTGAAGACTAATCTTGTGAAAGATAGAGAGTATAGAAGAGAAGAGAAGTGCAGTAGATGAGTAATAGAGAAAGATTTGGATGAGAGAGAGAGAAAATATCTCAAAGAGATAATTGATTTATCATTGAATGAATGAATCTTACACTTGAACGAACTACTTATAAAGATCAAGATACATTGCACTAAAACAAAGCTTAAACCAACTTAAGAGAGCCTAGCCGCCACAATTGACCCTTACTTGACTTCACTTAACCGACTTAAATACCAAATACAAGAAAAGGAGCTAAAAACCAAACACATCAAATCGGAACTAAAAATTACAGCAACAGCAACTCAACTTCGGCATGCAGCTAACCCAAACATAACACACACACACACACACACACACATACACATATATATATATATATATATATATATATATATATATATATATATATATATATATATATATATATATGTATGTCCTGATGCTGCTAATGTCAGTGATGGGGTCAGCATTTTTATTTATAAATTTTTTGGGGACGTGCAGATGCCAGTATTGTTTTAAATAATAATTAAAAATTAATTTTTTTATTAATTAATTTAATTTTAAAATGAGATTCTAATAAAGATTATGAGATAATCTAAGAAGTAAATGAAATTTAATTAAAATCACTAGTTTATAAAATTCAAGTGGGAGCGAGGTTCAATTATTGAAACCTTATAGTCTCCTTCATCGATCTAGCAGTATAGTGAATTGGCATCACTCTTGTGGAGGATGTCAATTTGCAGGTTACAGGATTAGACAATAAACCAAAGTGCAAAGAAGCGATGTGACCACGCTGCCATGGAGTATTACGTTTATTTGCATGGAGGTTTAAGTAATGGTTTACACTTGATTACCATGATACACTAGCCTCCCCGTGGAACTCTGTTGTGTTATATTAGAAACTAAGGTAAAGTGGTAAGTTAATCATGTTTAGTAAGAGTTCCAAGAAAACATGTTAATTGAGAATAGTTCTCACCCAAACTAATGTCATACATCCCTGCAATCGGGGAGTAGGGAGTGGCGGGTTTGGGTCGTCATTGCATGCATGCATAGGTGGCCATGGGCCGGGCTAGGCCGGGCATCCAGTCCCGAGCCTGGGCCTGGCCTTGGCCCACCGAACCCTGCCCGGGCCCTCTTTTTTTTAGATATATATATTTAAATGAATCTAACTCAAGCTCACTTGTTCAATCTCCTAATAGAAAATGACATGAAAGAGATAATGCCTTCACATGGCACCAACATTTAGGTCACATTAATTTGAACAAGATCTAAAGACTGGTAAAAGAAGGACTGATAGAACCTTTTGACTTGAAGTCATTACCAGTCTGCGAATCCTACATAGCAAGTGAGATGGCCAAGTCTGTCTTTAAGAGTAAAGGCAATAGGGTTGATAACTTGCTTGAGTTGGTTCACACAGATGTATATGGAAATGAATGTTCAAGCAAGAGGTGGGTATGATCAGTACTTCATCACATTCACTAATGATTACTCAAGGTATGGATATGTTTACCTAATGAGATATAAGTCAGACTCTTTTGAAAATTTCAATGAGTACAAAACTGAAGTTGAAAAGCAGTTAGGTCAACAAGTAAAGTCACTTCAACGAGATCGAGGAGGAGAACATCTTTCTGTGAATATTTGGATTTTCTAACTACAAATGGGATAAGATCTTAGCTTTCTGCTCTAGGTACACCACAGTAGAATGGTGTTGCAGAAAGAAGGAATATGACATCATTGGAGATGGTAAGGTCTATGATGAGTCATGCTGCTTTACCAATTTCCTTTCTGGTTATGCCTTGGAAACAATAGCCTATGTCCTTAACTTAGTTCCATCTAAGTCATTTCCTAAAACTCCTATGGAGTTATGGACTGGGCAAAAGCCAAGTCTAGGGTACCTTCGAATTTGGGGGTGCCTAGCACACGTGTTGAAAAAGAATCTTGACAGGTTGGAATCAAGGATGGAGGTGTGTATGTTTGTTGGTTATCCCAAAGGAACAAGGGATGGTCTATCAGTCCTTCTGAACAAAAGGCTTTTGTAAGTGCAAATGTGAAATATTAAGAGAAAGATTTTGTAGTAGACTACAAAAACAAAAGCAAAGCAGTGTTAGAGGAATTAAGAGAGAATGGCGATAATTCTGAACAGCTAGACACATCTCGGGACATAGTGGACGTATTAGATGCACCAATGACTAGCGTCAAAGATGTTCCAGGTATACGAGAGCCTAGGCATAGTGGGAGGATTGTCAGGGCGCCTGACAGATTCATGGTGGCAATCTTAATGGTTGACCGTGATATTAAATCTGATCCTCTTAGCAACCATGAGGCAATTAAAGACAAGGATGCTTCCAATGGCTCTTAGTAATGAAATCTGAGACAGGATCTATGTAGTCTAATCAGGTCTAGGAACTTATACAGATGCCGGAAGGCATTAAGCCCATTGGATGTAAATGGGTCTACCAGAGGAAAAGAGGAGTAGAGGCGAAGGTAGAAACCTTCAAGGCAAGATTGGTTGCTAAGGGCCTTACCTAAAATGAAGAAATCAATTACGAGGAGACCTTCTCACCAGTAGCCATGCTAAAGTTCATAAGGATGCTCTTATCCATTCCAACTCATTATGATTATTAGATTTGGCAAATGGATGTCAAAACCACCTTTTTGAATGATTGTCTTGCAGAAGACATGTATATGGTGCAACCAGATGATTTCATTGGCAAAAATCAGGCGCATATGGTATATAAACTGAAGAAGTCGATATATGAACTGAAGCAAGTATCACACTCAGGGAATATTAGATTCAATGGAGCAATTAAGTCTTACGATTTGAGCAATTGGTTGATGAACAATGCATGTAAAAACAACATTAGGAGAAAATATTGACTTTCTTAGTGTTGTATGTGGACGATATACAACTCATTGAGAATAATATAGGTGTCTTATTAGCTGTAAAGATTTGGTTGTCAGGTCAGTTTGATATGAAGGACTTTGGAGGAGTCAGCTATATTCTTGGGATCAAGCTTCTGTAAGATCATAAGAATAGGACGTTAGGTCTTTCTCAAGCCACCTGTTTATAATACTAGCTCGATATTTACCCTTCCAGAGAAGGCTAAACAGAGAAGGTCGTCTAGAGAAGGTCGACAAGAGAAGGTTGCCCAGAGAAGGCGGACCAGTGACAGGCGCCCAAGATTTAGGGGCCCAACACCCACCGACCTAGAATTCTATATAAAGGGCGAAGGGAACTTTTATCCTCTCCTCAACCCCATCTAATGAGAGAACACTCTCTCTTTAGCACACTTGCTCTCCTAAGGCGAGCCTCGTCCGTGGTAGACCACCCCATGCCTTACCCTCTCGTCGTCCTTTACGGTCACCTCTGTGGAGCAATGAACGCTCAAACCTTCGTATCTCTCTTAGGCCATGAAATATCAAGCGGGGTGTGTAGCTAGAGCTTGAGTTCAGCTCGTCCTTACGTACCCCATCTCATACCAGACTCTTATAAGGCGAACAAGCACACTGGACAAATTCGTCGTAAACACCGTCTATATTGACGAGATGTTGTCAAGGTTTCATAAGGAGGACTCTAAGAAAGGGCTTTTACCTTTCAAGCTTAAGACACCTCAAGAGGAGGAGCAGATGAGGAATGTTCCATATGCTTCGCTTGTGGGAAGCCTTGTGTATGCCATGTTGTGCACGAGACTAGATATCTACTATGCTGCTGGTATGGTAAGTAGATATCGGTCTAACTCGGGTCCGATGCACTGGGTGGCTGTGAAGCACATTCACAAGTACTTGAGAAGAACTAGATATTATATGCTGATCTTTCAAAGTGACGAGCTGGTCCTAGTTGGCTATACTGATTTTGATTTTTAGTCAGATAGAGATGCCAGAAGTTCGACGTCTAGATATGTCTTTACCCTTGGAGGTGGAGCCATTATTTGGAGGAGTGTCAAGCAATCTTGTGTTGCTTACTCAACCATGGAAGTCGAGTACATTGCAGCTTCAG
Source organism: Simmondsia chinensis (assembly GCA_018398585.1). NCBI lineage: Eukaryota > Viridiplantae > Streptophyta > Magnoliopsida > Caryophyllales > Simmondsiaceae > Simmondsia > Simmondsia chinensis. Next base: position 9,251,007 of record JAGTTD010000023.1, on the reverse strand, counting down.
AAGCTGCAGAAGAGGCTTGTTGGCTCAGAAAGTTCCAGATAAATACGAGCAATAACGTTGTAGATCCTTTTACAGAGACTTTGACTCAGAAGGCTGTTGAATCACACTTAGAGGGAATGGGTATAAAATGTATGATAAATTGGATTTAGGACAAGTGGGAGATTGTTATGAATAGTATCCTGGAAATCCAAATTTATCCTTTAAATGTTACTTTTTAAAGAATAAAATTGAAGTTCTAGTTGTTTCCTTATTAAATTTGTGTAAGTGAGCACATATGTTGCATGTGATTTTCTTTTATGTAACATCCACGAGATGGATGTAGTCCTCAAATTATATTTTACATGTTTGTTCTAAGCAGATAATGAAATTTACCTATTTACGTCGAATTTGTCCAATGTGCTTATTCGTTGTATGAGAGTCCAATATGAGGTGGGTTACATAAGGACGAGCCGAACTCAAGCTCTAGCCACACGTTCGACTCGATATTTCTTGGACTAAGAGAGATAGGAAGGTTTGAGCGTTCATTTCTCAAGAGAGGTGATCGTAAAGGACAATGGGAGGATAAAGCGTGGGGTGGTCTACCTTAGACGAGGCTTGCCTTAGGAGAGCGAGAGTGCTAAAGAGAGAGTGTTCTCTCGTTTGATGGGGTTGAGGAGAGGATGAAAGGTCCCTTCCCCTTTATATAGAATTCTAGGTCGATGCGTGCTGGGCGCCCAAATCGTGGGCGCCTGTCACTGGTTGGCCTTCTCTTGTCGGCCCTCTTTGGTTGGCCTTCAGTGGTCAGCCTTCTCTGGACGACCTTCTTTGGTCGGCCTTCTCTGGGCCACCTTCTCTGAAAGGGTAAATACCAGGCTAGTATTATAAACATTACCCATAGATAGACTTGGAACAAATGGTATGAAATTTTATTTGAAAAACTCGTAGTTAGTGACAAACTTTGACTACTTGTCTGTTAAGACTATGACTTGATACTTTAGATGACTTGATTGGTCATGTGAATGGCAATCCAAAAGTGTTAGGATGGTGTATTTAATATGATTGATACACTAAGTTGGACCAAGTGAGTTACTTGTTTTTAGACTACTATTGGAAATGAGAGATTCATGTTGCACTATTTGAATGACGACTCTAAATCCTAAGAGTATTCTGGACTTGTGCATAGAATGTTAGTTACTTTGGTATACTATAAGTAAAGTCTTGATAAATGATAGAATTCCCACATATACTGGGTAGCGGCTTAAAGTGTGACAAGGACCAGGTATTCAATCGGAAATCTATAGTCTCTTGCGAGACACAGACGTTCAGAATTCAACATAAAAGAAAGTATGAAGTTGATTCCCAGGTATTAGTATTAATTTGGAAACTTTGGCCAAAGTTTTTCAAATGTTTGACATTTGGAATTTATACTGTGAATATGTTCAAGTATAAATGAATTACTTAGCAAAGTGGGAGTCGGTAACTAATGGAAAAGTTATGAGAAAAATAATGGTAGTAGTTCTAATTATTTGGGAATTATTGAATAAATGATCTACGTCTGGAGTGTAGAGAGATTTATTTAGTAGAATTAAGTCTCAGTAAATATTCCTTAAATTTTATCATGAGATGGTAATTTATTTAACCCATCCGGAGTTAGATTTAAATTGTCCATGAGATCCCTGGGCAAGCCTCTATTTTTATTGCCATCGAAAAACATTAAAGAATTCATGAGATGAAAAAATTTAAATTTGCCAAACATTATTCATGAAATAAATATTGAAAATTATAAAATAAAACAATTGTAAAAAAACTAAAATTCATAAGATGAGTTTTTACGTGTGGGAAACAAAACAAATATAAAACAACAAAAAAGAAAAAAAATCACGAAAATTGCTGGCGATCCGTGTTTTAATGCAGCAGCCAATCAACGCGTGACACTAGGGTTACATAGGGTTAGGGTGTTCATCGGTCCAAACCCAGACCGGACTAGACCAACCAGACCGAATTGGCCTCTTTTGAAGACCGAAGTTCGGACCGAATTTATCCAGTTCGGTCTCATGGACCGGACCGGACCGGACCAATTGTCACTTCTTTCTTTTTTAATATATGTTGAATTTACTATATATTGTCAATCTTGGTGAACTTTAAAGGCATCAAATAGGAAAAATAATAATAAATAATAAATAATCAAATTAATAAAAAATAAAAAAATTAAATGATCATCCATCAAATACAACGGCTCATAACAACTTATATTTACTAAACTCGACCCAAATAATTTGCCCCCTTTTGATTTGATTCACATTTCTCTATTCTTCACTAAGAACCAATGAAATTATTCATAAATTAACTAGAAATAAATATGTATATAAGTTGTAGCAATATATGAAATGCAATAGTTGCTAAAAAAAAAAGATAATTTAATATAGGTGTTTATGGGCTATTTTTAAACTAATTTTAGGCCTAAATATTATAAGTCTAGATTAATCTACCAATAATCTAATAAAATATATGGGAAGCCCAATAGCATAATTCGGGTTTTCGGTCCAGTCACGGGTTTTTTGGGTTTGGACCAGACCGGACCGAAACCCGAAATAAAATCAATTTGTGAACCGACCGGACCGAAATTGAATCGATCCGGTCCGGTCTTGGACCGAATGATTGGTCCGATTTTTCAGTCTGGACTGGCATTTGAACACCCCTACCTAGGGTGACGATCCGCACCTTCGGGTGCAAGCCAATCACACTTGCGATGTGCCACACTGTGGAAGCAGCCTGTGTTGGCTATCGACGCCAATAGGCGCGGACCAATCCCAAAGCGACACATGGTATACAGAAGGAAATTAAACGCCGTATGTGCTGGGTAGTGAAACGAAGTCGTTTTTGACTCATTTTATATGTTATAAACGTATCCCACATCGAAAATTTGCTTTTTGTTTTTTCCGCTCCGATATCCTACTATAAACAGAGGTATTGATTTTAAGGTTTGGCATCCAATTATAAATTAAAAGGTTTCTGGAAGTATTGACTTTCAGATATTTAATAAGAGAGAAAATTTTCGTTGAATTTTTTCTCTTAATTTAGTCTTTTTCGGAGCCCACACTCATGGTATTTACAAGGTAATTGCGTGGAAGGCTTCTCATTCTGGATATTATTCTCGTTATTTATCTTGTATTCTTTATTTGGAGCAATTCCAGATATTCTTTTGCTATTCTCTTTTTAGTTTTTCACTTTTCTATTTTTTTACCGTACTCTTATTATGCTAGTTTTATATTCATATTATTATTATGAATGCATTAGATTAGAGAACCGTAGATTTAAAATTGGGAATTTCAAATTTCTTGTAGGTTTAAAATTAGGAATTTTAAAACCTTCCGCTGTGTTGACTTTAATAAATTAGGGAAAATTTTTAAAATTCGTCCCAACACTAAGGACATAGTGGATGTATTAGATACTCCTACAGATAGGGCTAAGGATGTTCCAAGTACACAAGAGCCTAGGCGTAGTGAGAGGATTGTCAGGGCGCATGACAAGTTCGTAGTGGGAGCCTTAATGGTTGACCGTGACATTGAATCTAATCCTCTCAGCTACAATGAGGCAATTAAAGACGAAGATGCTGACCAGTGAGTTTTGGTAATGAAGTCTGAGATACGATCTATGTATTCTAATCAGGTCTAGGAACTTATAGAGGCACCGAAAGGTATTCAACCCATTAGATGTAAATGGGTCTAGAAGAGGAAAAGAGAAGTGGATGAGAAGGTAGAAACCTTCAAGGTAAGACTGGTTACTAAAGGTTTTACCTAAAAGAAAGGAATCGATTATGATGAGACCTTCTAAACAGTAGCTTTGCTAAAGTCCATAAGGATACTCCTATCCATTGCAGCTCATTATGATTATGAGATTTGGCGATTGTATTTCAAAACGGTCGTCTCAAAGGAGACATCTACATGGTGCAACTAGACTATTTCATTGGCAAAAATAGGGAGCATATGGTATGCAAACTGAAAAAGTCCATATATGGACTGAAGCAAGCATCATGCTCATGGAATATTAGATTAAATGAAGCGATTAAGTCTTATGGGTTTGAGCAATTGGTTGATGAACCATGCGTGTACAAACATCATGAGAAAAGTAGTGACTTTCTTAGTGCTGGATGTGGACGACATACTACTCATTGGGAATGATGTAGGTGTCCTATCTGCTGTAAAGAATTGGTTGTCAAGTCAGTTCGATATGATGGACCTAGGAGAAGCCCTATATTCTTGGGATTAAGCTTTTGTGAAATCATAAGAATAGGATGTTGGGTCTTTCTCAAGCCACTTATATTGACAAAATGTCATCAAGGTATCACATGAAGGACTCTAAGAAAGGGCTTTTACCCTTCAGGCATGAAGTCCCTCTTTCTTTAGTGCAGCGTCCTGAGACAGCTCAAGAGGAAGAGCAGATAAGGAATGTTTCATATGCTTCGGCTATGGGAAGCCTCGTGTATGCCATGTTGTGCACGAGACCAGATATCTGCTATTTTGTTGGCATGGTGAGTAGATATTAGTCTAACTTGGGTTCAACGCACTGGGTGGCAGTGAAACATATTCTCAAGTACTTGAGAAGAGTTAGATATTATATTCTAATCTTTCACAGTGACGAACTAGTTGCAGTTGGCTATACTGATTCAGATTTTCCGTCAGATAGAGATGCCAGACGTTCAATGTTTAGATGTGTTTTTACCCTTGACGGTGGAGCCATCTATTTGAGGAGTGTCAAGCAGTCTTGTACTACTGACTCAACCACAGAATTATTCGGAAAAGGGCGAGGCAGTAATTAATGGAGAAGCTATGAGAAAAATAATGGTAGTACTTCTAATTATTTTTCATCATGGATATCCAATAGAGGGGTTGTTATTGTCAATATAGTCTATTTGAGAATTCGTAAATAAATGATTTAAGTCCAGAGTGCAGTGGAATTTATTTAGTAGAATTAAGTCTCATTAAATGGTAATTAAATTTTATCATGAGATGGTAATTAATTTAACCCATTTGGAGCTAGATTTAAATTCTTCCTGAAGTCCCTGCACAAGCCTCTGTTTTAAATGCCATCACAAAACTATTAAAGAATTTATGAGATGAATTATTTATTTATGATACGAGTAAATTTAATTTTGCTAAGTATTATTCATTAGATGAATAAAAGTTAAAAATTATAAACTAAAAATAATTTTTCAAAAATATTTACAAGTGGGAAACAAAATAAAATATTTACGCAAACAAGGCATAATCCATGTCAAACATCGGCAGCCAATCAGCACGCGACACTGCCCAAGATGTCAATCCGCGTCTACGGGCACGGACCAATCAGAGGGTGTTGTCACAGGACGACTCTTGACACCCTTGTAAAACCCGTGCGCCACTCAAATTCACCCGGAAAGTGTAAGTCAAGTCAAGCTTCTGATACTCAAAAGTATAATGATGTAGAATTGAAACACACGAAAGCGATTAAAGAAGAGAAAAGGAAATTACGCACACAAGTATAATTGGACACTTAGAACAATTGAGAAAGAGAGTTTGAATGGAATGGGTTGATCACCCGTGGCAAATGCTATCCACTATTATTTATAGGCAATGAAAGAATACATATCTTCACAAAAAGGGACTATAACTACCTATGTACATACATCCACCCGGAAGGGACACACCCCCTCATGATAACCGTGTATAACATCTAGTCTAAGTACATAAATATAACTTCTACAAACAAAGGGACATGTCCTCCCATGAAACAACGCATGCCTCAACCGTTTGAAAGGTCCAAGGGACACGTCTCTTCATTCAAGGCACACGTCTCTTTCCACATACATGAAAGGAAGGCCTAGCACACTCTAGCGCCTTCTAGTACATTACAAAAAAAAAAAAAAAAGTACTACTAAAATAAGCGCAGGGTGACACTCTCCCCCACCAAAGCCATTGACGCCCTCGTCAATGTCATGTGGCTTTGAATGCCCCAATCGCCTCCCTAAATTGCCATAAGTCATCCTCCTTCTCCCATGTAGCTTCAGCATCCGAGAGTCCCTTCTAACGAACTAAGTATTCCATGTACTTAGGTACACTCTGCATCCCACAACCCGTTTAGCAAGGATCTCTTCCACTTCCTTGTCAAACGATGTCACCACTGCTGTAGGCGCTCAGTTGGACTTGCTCCTGCTTGGGTCTTCTGTGTCTTGATGAAATGGCTTCAAGAAACTAACATGAAAGACTAGATGAATCTTCAATTTTGGTGACAACTCCACCCAGTATGACACGTTCCCAACCTTGGCAAGGATTGGAAAGGGTCCCTCGTATCTACGCACCAAGCCTTTGTGCACCTTGCACAAAGACTTAAACTGTAGGGGTAGGAACTTAACCATCACTAAGTCCCCCACTTGGAACTTTAACAATCTCCGCTTCTTGTCTGCCCACTTCTTCATTTTCCGCTGCGCCTTGTCTGGATGTGCCTTGGCAATGTCCAATTTTTCATTCTATCCCTTGGCTGTCTGGTACGCTGCAGGGCTGTTGCCTATGTACCCAAAAGCAACAACCTGCGGTGTCAAGGGCTATTATCCCATCATCAACTAGAAAGGAATGTGACCCGTTGACTCACTCTGCTGTAGGTTGTATGAGAACTACGCTACATCCAATAACTTATCCCAGTCCCTCTGATTGGCACCCACAAAGTGCCTCAAGTGCAATTCCAACAGTGCATTCACCCTCTTGGTTTGCCCATCAGTCTGCGAATGAAAGCTGGTGGAATAATGGAGGTTTGAACCTATCAATCTGAAAAGCTCAGCCCAGAACTTCCCTGTGAACCTTGGGTTCGTGTCACCAATAATGCTGCGCGGAAATCCCCAGTACTTGACAACGTGCCTGAGGAACAGGCATGCTGCCTCCATTGCGTTGTAGTCCCTCGGCACTGCAATGAATGTCCCATACTTGGACAGCCAATCCACCACTACCAAGATGAACCCGCACCCCTCAGATTTGGGTAAAGCTAAGATAAAGTCCATGGAAACACTTTCCCAAGGACGGGTCAATATAGGCAGAGGTTCCAGCTGCCTTGCGGGTGGCCTGTGCTCCACCTATTCCTGTTGACATATAAGACAAGTTTTGACATAGGCTTCCACATCATCACGCATGCGTGGCCAGTAGTAGGCGTCCTCTATAAGCGCAACAGTCCTCTCAATCCCTAGATGTCTAGCCCACTTTGAGTCGTGACACTCTCTCATAAGGTCACGCCTCAAACTGTCCCATCTAGGAGCATAGACTCGGTTGCCCACAGTGTATAACAACCCACCATCATTCCAAAATCTCCGCCTTTTCCCCTTCGCAACAAGCTTCAACATATTTTGTGCCAATGGATCTTGTGCCATGCCATTCAAACCTTGTCGGGGACATCTCCCTGAACTGCGCTGACACCCACAAGCCCCATCTCGCAGCAAAGTGCATCTGCTACAGCATTGGCCTTACCAGGCTTATATTCAATCACATAATCAAATTCTGCAAAGAAATCCTGCCGTGCTGGTTCCTGTGTGACAGCCTGCTTCTAGTTCTTAAAAGCAGCGTGACATCTCTCATCCCAGTGCCGCGGTACCTTTTTCCTCAACAGATTGGTCAGGGGCGTAGCCCTAGCAGAACTATAAACCTCCGGTAGTAGTTCACTAGGCCTAAGAATGACCGTTGCTCACTGACTCCCTTTGGTGCTTCCCACTCCTCAATCACACGGACCTTGGTGGGTCCATGTTGATCTTCCCTTGGCTTATGCGATGGCCAAGGAAGGAAACTTCCTCCTGAGCAAATGAACACTTCTCTCTTTTGGCATAAAGCTAATCCTCTTTTAGCACCTGGAAAATGTACTTTAAGTGCTCCACATGTTCCTCTAACGACTCGTTGTACACCACGATGTCGTCAAGGTACATCATGACGAACTTGTCTAAAAACAGCTTGAATATCTCATTCATTAGCATGCAGAACATCGCTAGTGCGTTTGTCAACCCGAATGGCATGACCAGAACTCATATGAACCGTACCGTGTCACACAGGTAGTCTTTAGTTCATCCCCATCTCCGATCCTGACCTGCCAATACCTGGACCTCAAATCCAGTTTCAAAAAGTACCATGCCCTGCCCAGTCTGTCAAACCGATCTGCCACCAGCTATATCGGGTACTTATTCTTGATTGTCACCTAACTTAGCGCTCGGTAGTCAATGCACATCTGAAGCTATTAATCATGCTTCTTCTTAAATAACACCGGCGCACCAAACGAGGCCTTGGAGGGCTTGACGAAGCCTGCGCCAAGCAACTCCTTCAACTGTTTGCACAACTCCTCCAACTCGAGTGGAGCCATGCGATAGTGCCCCATGGCTGGAGGCCTTGCCCCAGGCTCCAACCCAATTACGTGATCCACCCCTCTCTTCAGAGGTAGGTGCTTTGGCAACTCGGGTGGCATCACCCGACGGTATGTGTCAAGAATCCCCTGCACTTCCTTAGGCACTTCTAGAGAAACCAGATCTTCATCCCCCATCAAGGTAGCAATGTAAGTCTCCTGTTTCTTTTGGATCCCCTTCTTAAATTGCACGGCTGAGAGGAGTCTTGCATGTACCTTCTCCCGTAGTAAAGGCACTGCGAACCTCTCTGAACCCTGTGTAATCTCCATCACATTGTCCCTAGGAAAGGACAGAGGTTTAACACCATCTTGAAGTCATCCATAGTTACCACCGTAAGGTCCAACGCACTGGGCTGGTCACCCATCTAGACAAATCCGTTTGGATGAAGTGTTGACAGTTTTCATCCACCCTATCTCCTTGGCAAAAGTCAGCTTAAGCTGTGTAGCTTCCTTCTCGGAAATGAAGTTATGCGTGGCACCAGTATCAACTAACACCTTTGTCTGTGCACCTTTCACAAGTGCGCTGACGAACATCAGACCCTGTCTATAGTGCGTTCCTGTTATGGAACCTTGCACATCCTTCTAGACCTCCACATGCATCTGCACCTCAGTCCTCAAGGCCTGCGCATGTGCACATCTGCGCTTTAATCCTCGGAACTCCCATGGCCTACGCACTGCCTCGCGCAGCACCTCGTACATCACCCTTGACGTGCACACTGCTCCCAGATACTGCGCGCACTCCTTGGGACATGGACCCTAGGACGCGCATTGCCCCCATATTTGTGCCTTTTGATTCTGGTTCTTGTGCAACAACAAGTGTATTCAGCACCTTGCGCTGAGGACACTCACGGACATAGTGTGGTCCTCCACACAGAAAACAGTCTCGGTGCTTAGCGTGGTCCTATTTGCTCTCATGTTGTTTACCCCTGTCTTTGTACGTAAGGGGCTTGTGAGGCCTGTCTCCCCCACCTTTCCTCTTGTTACTCTTGTTCTCCTTCTTGTTAGTGAAGTCCTTTTTGAACTCCACCAAGTTCTCCACCTCAATAATGGCACTAGCAAGATCATGGACTCCCCCTCTCTTCAACTCCACTTCAGCCCATTGTTGTAGGCCATCCATGAAGTAAAAGAGTCGATTCGCCTCTGTCATATCTGGAATCTCTAACATAAGGGACTAATACTCTATGATGTAGTCCCATATTGACCCTGAATGCTTCAACCCACGAAGCTTGTTCATGGCCATTCCCTCGGCATTCTTAGGAAAGAATTGCCTCTTGAACTCCTTTACAAAGTCCTCTCAAGTGTCCATAGTGCAAAGTCCCCTGGTTATGTCACGACGGTGCCTCCTCCACCAAAGTGCGGCATCATCCCCCAAGTACATGGTTGTCGTGTTGATTTTGGAAGCATCATCCCCAATACGCAGTGCCTCGAAGTACCTTTCCAAACACCATAGGAAATTTTCAACTTCCTTGGTATTGCGCCTCCAAAAAAACCTAGGCAGATCTGGGACTTTGGCATGTGACACCCCACTTGTGCCAGCGCCCCCCGCAATGGCAATCTTGCAAAGCATGCAATCCGCCTTCACGATGTCATGCTCTTCCCAAAGCCGGAACACCGCAGATGTCAACTTGCAAAGTTGCTCCACCATCACAACCTTGACAACGTTCACCGCATTGAGCATGCTGTCTTCCCAACCCGCAACACTTTCCTCCAAAGCATTGAGAGTGCCCAGTTGTTCATGGGCATCACCCATGGCCAACTCCATTTTCCCCACACGAGTGTTGAGACTACTAAGCACATCCCGCAACACCGACGGGTCCTTAACCTTGCTTGATTTCTTCGCACGCGTCTCTGCTCTTGCTTTCGATTGCTCCTCCGCAACCGTGACGTACTAACATTCCCTTCTTCCATAACAACGCTCCCAGTCATCACGTAGATCTACTCTGATACCAACTGTCATGGGATGACTCTTGACACCCTTGTCAGACCCGTGCGCTGCTCAACTTCACCCCGAAAGTGCAAGTCAAATTAGGCTCCCGATACTCTAAAGTATAATGATGTGGAACTAAAACACGCGAAAGCGATTAAGGAAGAGAAAAGGAAATTATGCACACAAGTATAATTGGACACTTAGAACAATTGAGAGAGAGAGTTTGAATGGAATGGGTTGCTGACCCGTGGCAAATTCCATCCACTATTATTTATAGATAATGAAAGAATACACTTCTTCACAAAAAGATAATATAACTACCTATATACATTCATCCACCCAGAAGGGACACACCCCCTCATAATAACCGTGTACAACATGTAGTCTAAGTACATAAATATAACTTCTACGAGAAAGGGACATGTCCTCCCATGAAAACCGCACGCCTGTCACGAGCCTAGGTCCGTGACTTAAGTTCAAGACCGGATTGATCAATGAACTTAGGGTTTAGAAGTTTTAGAGTTAAGATGAGAAAGAGAAGGTGAAAGTTAGATGAGAAGTAGAGATAGAATTAAGACGGGAAAGAGAAGTATTTCATTGATATTTGTTTGGATGATCAATACAAGTATAAGCTCCCTTATTTGTATTACTTACATCAATTTAAAAATAGGCGGGAAATAACTAACTACAATTCAAAACAAATGGCGGGAATTAACTGTCCAAGGAAAAGGCGGGAAGGGGAGGAGCGTGTTGGCTATAACCGCTTCTAGTGAGTTCTAGATTCTTCTACTACATTCCGTGTTCCCATGTGGCTAATTAATTGAATTAATACCCAATTTATATTTATTGTTATTGGGCTTTAATCCAACTAAGTATGGGCCAAAACAAGAAAAGATAACGGGCCATGAAAATGTCTTGACTAGGCTGGTGCGCGTCCTGGGCCGGGCCCAAGACAATGTCATGACATCCCTGGCAGCGAACTGGAGCGATCCTGGACTAGCGAGCTGGGACGGGCCTGGACATTCCTCTGGACGGACCTAGTGCGGTCCCGACAGCGACCTAGACTGAGCCCGTGACAGTGCCGCCCCCATAAAACGATCCTTGTCCTCAAGGATTGAATTGGGGAAACTGCTTGTGTATGAAGGCCCAGTCTTCCCAAGTCTCTTCTGCTACGTTCTTCCACTTGATTAGCATTTGTGCGATCTTCTTTTTGTCCCTTGTCACGGTTCGGTGTTGGGCACCTCTTGGGGCATGACTTCCGGGTCCCCGTCTGAGTCACATTGTGGAAGTTCATTACTAATTTGAGTCCGTTGCCCAATCTTCTTCTTGAGTCTGGACACATGAAAGACCAGATGAATTTGGGCCCCTTCTGGAAGGCCCAACTTATAAGCAACTGATCCAATCTTGGTTATGACTGGGTATGGCCCATAGTAGCGAGCTGCCAGCTTTAAGTTCCTCCTTAGAGCCAAGGAAGTTTGACGATATGGCTAAAGCTTGAGGTAAACCAAGTCACCTACCTCAAACGTGTGTTCCGTCCTTTTCAAATCTGCCATTTGTTTGTAACGATGCTGAGCTGCTTTCAAATTTTATTTGAGGACGTTGATCATAATGCCTCGTTCTGTGACAAAGTCCTATACATCAGGAGAAGTTGAGTCCCAGGGCACATCCCAAGCCAAGAGGCATGGTTCATACTCGTATAAGGCCTTGAACGGTGAAGTCTTCAATGATGAGTGATAATTGGTGTTGTACCAAAATTCTGCAAGAGGCATCCATTGGGCCCATAGCTTGGGCTTGAGGAGGGCCATAGCACGGAGGTAATTCTCTAGGCACTGGTTGACTCTCTCGGTCTGCCCATCAGATTGTGGGTGGTACGAGCTGCTCATAAGCAAATTCACTACAGCAAGACGCATAAGTTCCTTCCAGAATAGACTCAAGAAGGAAGAGTCCCTGTCTGAAACTATGTCCTTTGGTAAGCCATGTAAACGGTAAATGTGGTCCAAGAAGAGCTGGGCCACCCGTGTTGCTGTATAAGGATGTGCCAATGTCAAAAAATGGGCGTATTTGGTGAAGCGATCCACCACAACCAAGATCATGTCCATCCCTTGAGACCTAGGGAGGCCTTCAATAAAATCCAGGCTGATGCTAGACAAGGCCTGGTCTGGAATTGGCAGAGGCTGAAGAAGGCCTAGGTAGGGCACATGCTCGCCCTTAGTTCGTTGAAAAACGTCATAGCTGCGCACCCACTCTTTGATACTGTCTCGGAGTGTTAAGGCTTCGAAGATTTGATCTTGAACCTTAACCTTGGTTGGGATAGAAAGAGTGTGAGATGAGAAAGAATATAGAGTTTAGATGAGAGAAAGAAGGGAAAGGAGATGAGAAAGTAGAGAGGATATCAAAAGATATCAAGTTTCATTCATCAAGTTATATGGATTACAAGCTAGATCCTCCTATTTATACTACTTACATGTTATGAACTAGTACATTGAATCTAACCACTAAGATTAACCGACTCTAACCACCAACAACTAATTAGCCGCCAACATTGACCGGCATTGACCTCTTAGGCACATATCACTAGAGCTCACTTATTACAAGACTTATGCAACTAATTACTATATCACTCTTCTATACAACTTAACACTCCAACAAAATACATAACAACCAAATGCAGCAGCAGACCAGTACAGCACAAACAACAACATAGCAGCAGCACAACATTACAGCCACCCCCAATCCATGCCTCGGAATCTCGGATCATAACATTCACTTTCCCTTGAAAACATTCTTGTCCTCAAGAATTGAAGAGGGTTGTGACAATGACGATTCTATCCGCAAATGAAAATGATAGCTGAATTAATGAACTTCGCGCTGACATTCTGCAGATAAGAGCATCTGGCTGCAGTGATGTATTGACTGAATTTCAGCAGGTACATGATTGTGATTCTTGTTTGACACAATGCTTGCATATGAATGAGGAGTGCTCTTCAGGAGGCCTGCACTGATCGAACCAAACATCAGCAACACATCCACGACACCTCATAATCTAGTTAATACAGCTCAAGACTCCAACTTGCTGCTGTGAATCACAAAACTCCTCAAAGTTCCTGCATTTCAGCTTGTGGGAAGCTGCACCACTGATTTTGCGTATCTTCAACCCAATAAAGCTGCATACGAATTCCTTTAACATCTCGGGAGGCCTTCCAAACTTGAACCAAAAGAACCCAACAACACAATTTGCTTGTAGGCATTCCCACATGTAGCTCCAACAAACCCAATTCTTGATCAAGGTGGCCAAACACAATGCAAACGCATGACAATGCAACGGACAACCCTTCATCTTGGATTTAATCCAAATTTTGTATTGCTTAAACATCCATTTACAATACCATCTCAGACCAAACTCAGCCAAATCTTGATTGCTTCTCAAATTCACATGTTGGTTTGCTGCAGAACTCAGAAGCTTCGCAATGGAAACCCGATGCAAGTTTTTTGGACAGATTTCAGCTCGGTTTGTGTCTATATGGAAGCTACTTGAAGAGGACAAGTTATGACAACTTCCCAAAACCATAAAAGCACCAATCACTCTCCATTTGAGCATCTTGTCTACTGCTGTCAATGAGAGAGTTGGAGTTCTTTCATAATTAACAGCATTGTGAACAGCTTTTGCTTCCATGGCTTGAACCTTGTATGATCTGAATTTTTTTGCCACTTCTTCCCAAGGTCTGTGCTCAAGTCTTCCCTGGAACACTAGCTCGTCCAACCACCAAATGCACCTCAAAAGATCGAGCTTTGCTTCCACGTCAACCAACTCAAGAATGAGCAATAAGTATAACAAGTGAAGGTACCAACCCAGCTCTTGATCAGCTGAAAACTCCTTCAAAATCTGAGATGTTCTGCTCCACTCCGGGCTGCTGATATACACTCCAATTTCAGCTAGATTTATCCTTAGTGTTGCATTGATCTTTTCCATCCAAACATTGAGAAGATATTGAAGCTTATGCATATGATTTTTCCATTCCGAAACACCACTGCTGATCACCCCCAACACACACAGGATCTGCACCAGATCAGGTCCATACAGTCCCAGTTTATCCAGATCTTCAAATGCTATAACCTTTATCTTTTCTTGGCATCGTGCACCAGTTGTGAAGTCATACCCGAGGCCAAACACCTCCTCAAACCATCCGCAGTTCTTCAAACCACTAACAACAATTATCATCCCTACAAGTAAGTAGTTTTGTATGAACCCAGACAACACCAATTCCGGGACAATGGAAACTTCATTGTCACACGAATTATGTAGCTTGTAACATGTATAATTCCTGTCATCACAACCAGCTTGAACTTTAACTTCGCAATGACTCACGACCTCTTAACATTTTTCCACCAATGTTTGTAATGACGTTGCATTCATCAACATCACACAGCAGCAACGAATGCTTAGCTCCTCCAAACTCTTGTAAATTAGTCCTTTCCGGATTAAGGAAGCTTCCAACACCTAACACATCAGTTAAAACATTTGCTTGACAGCTTCTGGACTGATCTGAAATCGGTTTCAGCATGTTACAGCAGTTATACCCATCTAACAACTTAATTGCGTGTTCAACCACATTGCTTCTCCTTCGTTGGACTTTGAAACGCACTATTGCAGCTTGATTAGTTCTTTTCAGCAGAGAATCAACCCTTTTCGGCTTCATATAAACTTGAAAATATTCTCCCAGATCAGGAGGTGACTCGTCATGTGAATGGGTATTTGAACACACCGATACTCCCCTCAAAAGCACACCTTGTTCGGTATCCGATAGTACCACAACAGTAACAGTTGATTTACCAACAGAATGTAATCGTTCAGCAGTGAAGCTGCTACAATTTTGATCCAAAATCGGCTCGACAGCAGGCCTCAAGTTCTGATTCTGCATACCAACTTGCCATAGAGTAACACTTAACTGATTTGACGATGTATCTAGTGAAATAACAGCAGTAGCATCAAGCTTATCAGATGTAATTAAAGATTCTGCAGTCACCACTCCTTGTATACCATCTGAACCTTGTATACCAGCATATACATCGGTAAGATTAGCGTCTTGAGTTCGTTCTTATTGATCATCAAGCATCATAGGCTGAAACACAACCCCACGCTTCAACTTCGGCTTTGTCAACTTCTTTTCACCCCGACAATCTTTCAATGCTTCACTTAGATGATTCCTCTTCGTCTTACTCTTTGCCTTTTTTTAACATTCCTTTGACATGCAAATCGTATTCCCAATCCAGATGCAGGTCATACTGTGCTTCGACACCAGCAAGATACTCCAACTCTAGCAAAGAATCCTCATAAGAATCATCTTGTTCAAACTCAGATTCTTCTGACCTGTGTTCATCAATTTCGACATTGTTGTGGTCGAATTCATCCTCAACAACAATCGTTTCTATTACAGCTTCCTCTTTGTGCTCAACCTCAAGCTCTTGCGGTAGAACCGCTTCAGTAGGTGGAGTAGTCTGGCTAGCATGCTTACTAATTTCATTAACCAATGATTCACCTTGCTTGTCAACCGGAGCCTGCAAATTCACAAGCTTTGCTTCTTTATGCTGCAAACGAACTTCTTTGCTCGAAGATCCTTCCAGATATAACCGCTGCATTTTTATCATTTTCTGAATGTTGTCACTATGTTGTTCAAACGAAATGTTTTGATTCTGTTGATCAAAAAGCTTGTCAAATAAGTCTCAAAGGTCATCAAGAGTTGGATACTGAGGTCCGACTGTAACATTTGCACCAGCTCCTGAACGAGTCCTCACTCCATCAGTCATATTTGTAATGAACAACAAACCTTCGATCTGGAATCAGATCAGTTCGTAGAAGACGAGTTCGAAAATCGCAGAAGAAAGAAACTTGTTTCGCAACTCCTCAACAACCAATTGCTTAATGAAGTGCTACTCTCTCGCTCGCACAACAATCCGCTGCTATCGATTCCACAATCGTCATGGATTACAAACCTAATATGTAGATTTTTGCTCCCCGAGAGTTCGAACAAACCCTCACTTCGAACAATTTCTGACAATGGTGTTTTCTTGATTAATTTGGACTGACAATCTGAAATAGGTTCCATTTCTATCTATAGTGATGATTTTAACACATGAAACAAAACAATCTTCAAGAACAATATCGGATTTCAACACCTTCAATGCTAAGTTCGCTTGTCAGAATTTCGCCGTTCGTTGTCAGAATTTCGACTAAGCAAATCTCGACTCAATAACACCTAATTATTAAGAATTAAATGCAGATTCTGATGAACTCTCACCACTTCTATGCTTATCAACACAAACCAGCCACAAAATATAGATTCGAATCGAATTTGACCTGGTAGTCAGAAAGCAGTTACCTCAACTTTCATTTCTGATTTGTAGAATCTGAATAATCCTCGATTCAGTTGATTTCTGATCTTTTGATGATGATCAAGTGCAATGTGGATCAGTTAGCTAACTTTTACTTCTTCTTCAACCGATTGGATGAATATTTGATCAAGATCAATATTGTTCTGCACAGAACTTCAGCAACTGATACTTGCTTCAGCACACAAATTCAGCAACTAATGCTTGATCCGATTCAACCAGAAGCAACTTTGATGTTGACTGAAATCAACAAATACTGATCAAATAAACTTTCATTAATGTAACTCCATCAATTATGTCCCAACCGAAGCAATTCCCAGGCAATGCACAGGTTATGAATTCTGCCTATAGCAGTAACCGCCAATTCTCACCTTCAAAATTCAGAATTTAATTTCTGATGAAGCAATTCCTAGGCAATGCATAGGTTATGAATGCTGTTTATAGCAGTAACTGCCAATTCTCACCTTCAAAATTCAGAATTTAATTACTGACCATAAAAACTGAACTAAATTTGTATCACAATTGTTTTTATTGATTAATTGCAACGTAATCAATCAGATTTTGTTTTTTTTTTTTTTTGATATGAGCTTGATTCGGAAGCCAAATCAAGGCTCTGATACCAACTGTTAAGGCTTCGAAGATTTGATCTTGAACCTTAACCTTGGTTGGGATAGAAAGAGTGTGAGATGAGAAAGAATATAGAGTTTAGATGAGAGAAAGAAGGGAAAGGAGATGAGAAAGTAGAGAGGATATCAAAAGATATCAAGTTTCATTCATCAAGTTATATGGATTACAAGCTAGATCCTCCTATTTATACTACTTACATGTTATGAACTAGTACATTGAATCTAACCACTAAGATTTACCGACTCTAACCACCAACAACTAATTAGCCGCCAACATTGACCGGCATTGACCTCCTAGGCACATATCACTAGAGCTCAGTTATTACAAGACTTATGCAACTAATTACTATATCACTTTTCTATACAACTTAACACTCCAACAACATACGTAACAACCAAATGCAGCAGCAGACAAGTACAACCCAAACAACAACATAGCAACAGCACAACATTACAGCCACCCCCAATCCATGCCTCGGAATCTCGGATCATAACACAGAGCTTGGGCCAGTAGAACATGCTCTTGACTCTCATTAGCGTGCCGGTCTCCCCTGAATGCCACCCACTGGTGAATCATGAAGGGCATGCAAGACTTTGTCCCTCACGGTTTCTTCCACATAGATGCGTCCTTTATAGGGGATGATCCCTTGCTCAAGAGAAAATGGGGGTTGGCCTTTAGGATCAAGGATCAGCTGGGCTAAGAGCTGGGAAGCTTGGGCGTCATCAATGTAGCTGTCACTAACCTCCTTCACCCAAGTTGGGGTGACAAGAGTTAGTTGGAACAGCGTGCCTTGGTCCGGTCCTTCACTGCGTCTGGACAGTGCGTCTGCGGCTCGGTTCTCGGCCCCTTTTCGGTACTGAATGCCATAACTAAGGCCCATAAGCTTGGAGACCCCTTTTTGTTGAAGCCTTGTGCTGATGCGTTGGTCCAGGAGGTGGCACAAGTTGGAGTGGTCTGTTTTGATGATGAAATGGTTGTCGAGGAGGTAATGCCTCCATTTTTGGACGGCCATAATCACGGCCATGAGCTCTTTCTCGTATATGGATAGGCCCAAGTGTCTCGGACTGAGGGCCTGGCTGAGATAGGCCAAGGGCCTACCCTTTTGGGTCAATACGGCTCCAATCCCCACATCACAAGCGTCTGTTTCCAAGACAAAGGGTTCGTTAAAGTCTGGCAGGGCCAGTACGGGTGCGGACATCATAGCAGCCTTTAGGGACTCAAAGGCGTCTTGAGCGGCATCGTTCCAAAGGAAGGCCCCTTTCTTAAGGAGGCTTGTCAGAGGCTTGCTTAACGTTTCATAACCTTGGATGAACTTCCGGTAATATCCAAGGCTTTTGACACTCGTAGGCACGGGCCAATCTCTCATAGCTTCAATCTTGGCTGCGTCGGTGGCCACTCCTTCTTATGAGATAATATGCCCCAAATACTCAACATGGTCTTGTCCAAACGTGCATTTGCTGCGTTTGGCGTACAGCTTATGGGCACGAAGCATGTCCAAGACCAATGCTAAGTGTTGCAAGTGTGCGCCCATACCCGGGCTGTAAATTAATATGTCATCAAAGAAGACCAAGACGAACTTCCTCAAGAATGGGGCAAACACCTCATTCATTAGTGCCTAGAATGTTGCTGGAGCGTTGGTCAGACCAAAGGGCATGACACAGAACTCGTAATGCCCTTGGTGTGTACGGAAGGCTATCTTGTGACAGTCTTCATCTCTGACTCGAATCTGATGGTACCCGGCCCGGAGGTCTATTTTTGAAAAAACCGCAGTCCCTTGGAGTTCATCCAAGAGATCATCAATGACCGGAATGGGAAACTTGTCTTTAACCGTGATCTGATTGAGCTGGCGATAATCTACACAGAAGCGGTAAGTCCCATCCTTCTTTTGACTAGGACGACTGGTGAGGCAAATGGGCTTCTGCTTGGCTGTATGATTGAGGTCGTGAGCATCTCCTTCACTTGCTTCTCTATCTCATCTTTTTGATGATGAGGGTACTGGTAGGGCCTAATGTTGGTAGGCTTGGCCCCTGGCAAGGTAGGAATGCCATGGTCATGAGTACGAGGTGGAGGCAACCCCTTTGGAATGTCAAACACATCCCCATACTGATTCAACAGGCGTGCCAGATCAGGATGCAACTCATCTTCATGTGATTATGTTCCCGTGGCCATAAAGAGGTGGCCTAGCACACAGCTAGCCTGTTTCTTCAAGAATCTTGTGACGCCACGCTCGGATATGGAATGTAAGGTGGCTTGTTCAGCCATGCCTTGTAACTCGATTGCTTTTCCCTTCTTATAGCAAGAGAAGCGGAGGTTTGTGAAGTCAATGGTTACGGGGCCATAGTGTTGTAACCAATCAACTCCCAAAACCATGTCACTCCCACATAGCTCAAGTACTCGTAGGTCATCAGTGAAGGTAATGCCTTGGACCCTCCATTTGACACCCGTGCATTTTTGATAACTCATGAGGCTCTCCCCATTGGCAACGGTGACGGTCATCACAAGTGTGGGCACTGTTTCCAGCCTGAGTTCACGGACTACAGCAGCGTCAAGGAAGCTATTGGTGCTTCCACTATCAATAAGGACGGTAATGGCCCTCTTCTTGATAGAACCCCTCAAACACATTGTGTTATGAGTAATGCGACCAGAGAGAGCGTTGAGAGAGATCTCCATCACCCCGGTTTCCTCCTCCTGAGCCTCTTCTTCTTCTTGCATTTCCTCCTCTCATTCTTCTTCCACTTCTTCTTGCCCCTCCATACTTTGGAGCTGCTTTGACTTACATACGTACCCAGGAAAATAGCGCTCCTGACATTTATAACACTGGCCGGGTTCGCACCTTGGGGCGCTGGATCCTGAGGAGGACGCTGGGCCAGACCGGGCCCCATGGGACCTTGACACGGACCCGTATGAGGACCCTGGGCCTGAGAAAGACACATGCGACCCTGGGCGCGCACTGGACAGGGGCTTGACATGGGATCCAGGCCTAGCAACACCCGATCCGGTCCCTTTGATGCCACGGATTTCAGCGATAGCCAAATCTTGAAGTTTGGCTTGTTCAAATGCCAAACTTAGGTCTTGTGGTCGTGCTGTTGTGACTGAGGCTTTAAGTACAGGCTTGAGGCCGCTTATGAAGCTAGAAACGAAGTAATCTTCTGTCAAGGTTGGGTGATAAATCAGCATCCAACTCTTGAGTTCTTCAAAACGCATGATATAGTCCTCCACAGTATTGTTTTGGACGATTTTGCTGAATTCCTCCACTATGTCATGAAGGGATCGATCTCCAAATCTCTTGCAAAGCTCATCAACAAAGAACTGCCATGTAATCACAGGATTTTTGAGCTCCAAGGCTTGGTACCAAGCTTCTCCACGGTCGGCAAGTGATTGGAGGCAAACTCCACCCATTCTTCAACTGGCACGTGATACCAACGGAAATACTTGAGCAATCTTCTGATCCAACCCCTAGGATTCGTTCCATCAAAGCGAGGAGGATCTAATTTGGCGGTATGATGTGAGCTCCAGGTACGGTTGCTTCCATTGTTGCCACTGTTGTCACCCTCATCACCCATACGTGAAGGAGCACGTTCATTTCTGACCTCCGGAGGTGGAGGTGGTGGAGGAATTACCAAGAATCAATGGAAGTCTTTAGTTCGTTGCTTATCTGAACTTGATTTTCAGAAATTCTCGCCAATCTCTCCAATCGCCGTTCAACATATTCAAATCGTTGTTGAACTTGTGAATCAGCGGTTTCCTATGATGAAGACATTGTAGCAACGGATCGAGTGCTTCTAGTAACGGCCAGTTTGGTGATCGTAAGATAGCTCTGATACCACCTTGTCACGAGCCTAGGTCCGTGACTTAAGTTCAAGACCGGATTGATCAATGAACTTAGGGTTTAGAAGTTTTAGAGTTAAGATGAGAGAGAGAAGGTGAAAGTTAGATGAGAAGTAGAGATAGAATTAAGACGGGAAAGAGAAGTATTTCATTGATATTTATTTGGATGATCAATACAAGTATAAGCTCCCTTATTTGTACTACTTACATCAATTCAAAAATAGGCGGGAAATAACTAACTACAATTCAAAACAAATGGCGAGAATTAACCGTCCAAGGAAAAGGCGGGAAGGGGAGGAGCGTGTTGGCTATAACCGCTTCTAGTGAGTTCTAGATTCTTCCACTACATTCTGTGTTCCCATGTGGCTAATTAATTGAATTAATACCCAATTTATA
Source organism: Simmondsia chinensis (assembly GCA_018398585.1). Classification (NCBI taxonomy): domain Eukaryota; kingdom Viridiplantae; phylum Streptophyta; class Magnoliopsida; order Caryophyllales; family Simmondsiaceae; genus Simmondsia; species Simmondsia chinensis. The sequence goes on along the minus strand of JAGTTD010000023.1, from coordinate 9,229,457 downwards.
TTTATTGTTATTGGGCTTTAATCCAACTAAGTACGGGCCAAAACAAGAAAAGATAATGGGCCATGAAAATGTCTTGACTAGGCTGGTGCGCGTCCTGGGCCGGGCCCAAGACAATGTCATGATATCCCTGGCAGCAAACTGGAGCGATCCTGGACTAGCAAGCTGGGACGGGCCTGGACATTTCTCTGGATGGACCTAGTGCGGTCCCGACAGCGACTTAGACTGAGCCCGTGACAACGCCTCAACCATTTGAAGGGTCCAAGGGACATGTTTCTTCATTCAAGGGACATGTCTCTTTCCACATACATGAACCTAAATACATGAAAGGAAAGCCCAGTACACTGTAACACCATCTAGTGCATTTCAAAAAATAAAAAAGTATAGCTAAAATACGCGGCGGGTGACACTCTCCCCCACCAAAGCTATTGACGCCCTTGTCAATGTCAGGTAGCAACAGCCTACAGTGTTAGGGGTTGTTGTTTCATCGCCAACTCGAAAGGACTGTGACCTGTTGACTCACTCCGCTATAGGTTGTATGAGAACTGCACTACATCTAGCAACTTAGCCAGTTCCTCTGATTGGCACCCACAAAGTGCCTTAAGTACAATTCCAACAGCGCATTCGCCCTCTCGGTTTGTCCATCAGTCTGCGAATGAAAGTTGGTGGAATAATGGAGGTTTGAACCCATCAATCTGAAAAGCTCAACCCATAACTTCCCTGTGAACCTCGGGCCCCTGTCACTAATAATGTTGTGCGGCAATCCCCAGTACTTGACAACATGCCTGAAGAATAGACGCGTTGCCTCCGCTACGTTGCAATCCCTCGGTGCTGCAATGAATGTGCCATACTTGGAGATCCAATTCACCACTACCAAGAAGGACCCGCACCCCTTATATTTGGGCAAAGTTGAGATAAAGTCCTTGGAAACACTTTCCAAAGGACGGGTTGATATAAGAAGTGGTTCCAGTAGCCCTGCGGGTGGCTTGTGCTCCACCTTGTCCTGTTGACATACAATATAGTTTTTGACATAGGCTTCCACATCGTCACGCATGCGTGGCCAGTAGTAGGCGTCCTTTACAAGCGCAACAGTCCTCTCAATCCCTGGATGTCCAGCCCACTTTGAGTCATGACACTCCCTCATAAGGTCACGTCTCAAACTGTCCCATCTAGGAGCATAGACTCGGTTGCCTACAGTGTATAACAGCCCACCATCATTCCAAAATCTCCGCCTTTTCCCCTCCATAGCAAGCTTCAACAGATTCTATGTTAACAGATCCTAGGCCATGCCTTCCCAGACCTCGTCGAGGACATCACCCTGAATTGCACTGACACCCGCAAGCCCCATCTTGCGCCTAAGCACAGCCGCCTCAACATTGGCCTTACCGGGCTTATATCCCAACATGTAATCAAATTCTGCCAAGAAATTTTGCCAACGTGCTTGCTTTGGACTTAAAATTTTCTAATTCTTGAAGTAGCTTGTTGCCACGTTGTCCATTTTAATAACGAACCTCCTCCCAAGCAAATAATGATGCCATACCCTCAAGCACGTTTTTACCCACACTTTGAAACGATGTCTATTTATTACTTTATAATGTGTCCCGCATCGTTTTTTCATTTTTGCTTCGCTAAAGTAGCCTATTTGGAATAAGGGTCTAGCATCCAATAAAAATATAAAAGGGTTTCTGAAAGTATTGACTTTAAGAGATTTAAAAGAGAGAGAATTTTCGTGGAAATATTTTTTTTTCCTCTTAAGTTTAATATTTTTCGGTGCCCATACTTTGGGTTTTTCGAGGAGATTGTGTAGAAGGCTTCTGGGTCTCAGATTTTTGGTTTTCTTTGTTTAGAGCTTGTTCAGCTATTCTTCTTTCCTTTTCTTTTAGTTTTTCACTTTTTTATTTATTTACACTATTCTTATTATGCTAGTTTTATATTCATGTTATTGTGAATGCATTAGAGTAGACGCCTGTAGATTTAAAATAGAAATTTTAAATCTGTAGATTTAAAATAGAAATTTTAAATCTGTAGATTTAAAATTAGCAAATTTAAATCACTTGTAGGTTTAAAATTATGAATTTTAAACTGTTCTGCTACATTAGTCTAATAAATTAGGGAAAATGTTTAAAACTCCTCCCAACAATATATGGGTAGGGATGACCATGAAGGGTGAGCATCATTCTGATAGGCTGCAAGAGAACCCGATGGCTTCTGCATATTGGATTTCTTGAAAGTTAGTCACTGATGTCAGGGCTAACAGTCAAATTTCAGTTGTGGCAATGGAAGAGTTGTTAATGTAGAAGTGTCAGACGACACAGCTAGGAGGGACAAGAGTCTAATCTTTAATGTTGTCGAGGGAATGCACGAGCTATCATTCCAACTAGTGGGCGAGTACACAGAGATGGTAAAGTACACAAATCCAGGAAGTGTTTGTATTATTCCGTGGACATATCAGGTGGGAGACGGGGCCACCTTCCAGAAGGTGTTCTTTAGCTTTGCACCGATGAAGGAGGGGTACTTCCGTGGATGTCATCCACGCATTGGCGTGAATGGTTGCCATTTAAAAGGGCTATATAAATGTGTTTTACTAACTGCAATGGGCTTGGATGCCAATTGTAGGGCGTTCCCATTAGCGCATGCAATTGTGCCTTGTGAAAATAAGGCAGTTTTTTTTGATTTTTTTCAATTCTTTGTAGATTGTACTGGGAGGCAATGACCTCTTCAAATACACCATTATTGCTGATAGGCACAAGGTACAATCATGTTTTGTATGTTCATACATGAATTGCGTACCTATTGCAAGTTTTTGAATGCTGAACTTTGATTTTAACGCATGCTAATGTAGTTGTTTGTTTCTTATTATTGCAGGGCGTAATTAAAACAATGGAAGAAGCTATTCTCATCGCCAAGAGGAGGATTTAAGCGGAAATATTCAGGAGCTCTGCTTAAACTATTATTTTATCAAGCAGCCAATGTGTTCAATAAAACAATGGAGAGAATCGAGAAGTAAAATCAAAGAGCACAGAATTGGTTGATGAGCGAAGCCACAGAGCATTGGATTAGACACAAATTTGACCCTGGTGTAAATGCAAAGATAATACTCCTATTTTTGTTGAGAGTTTCATTTAAAAAATCAATGCATTTCGAGACATCTACCACTCTCCACTTCATATTACTTTTGTTATTTCTCATCTCACACTTTTGAAATCCAACCATGGGTGTTGTTAGACGAACTTAGGAGGTTGATATCGAGGAAGATAGTTAATAGGAGGGAGAAGGCTATGTCATAGCAAGATATATTTGTAACAAGAGTGAATGATAAGCTGCAAATTGTAGAAAGAGATTAAAGATTGTGTCACTTAGCCCCTACGGGGAATGTGGAGTTTGACATTGTGGATGGTTTCCCTACTTTCACAGTGAACCTAAACACTGAGCATTGTGATTGCAATGTTTGGGCATTGACTAGAATACCATGTAAGCATGATGTCGGATGCATATTGTGGTCTAAACAAAGTTTGAAGGAGCTCGTGGATGAATACTATATAGTTGAGAGATATAGACTCACTTATAGTGGGATAATATATCCAATCAATGATCCATGCATGTGGCCAGCTATGGATCACATTCCACTACAAAGAGTTGCTGGTATACTAGAAAAGGAGAGATGGAGGGTGGCTAATGAGCTGTGAAACAAGGGTACGAGGTCAAGTACAGTGAGGTGAACCACATATGGTGGCCTTCACCACAACAAGAAAGGTTGTCAAGGACAAGGCAGTGCACACTCGATGAAGAAGATATATGAAAGGAAGCAGAAAGAGGGTCTAAAGAGACTTAGAGGCCGCCCACGGAAGAGACTTGGAATCGGTGATGATGCAACTACAAGCAACACGATCAACAATGCAAGCAACCCATGATCTATCAATTCATGTTTTCTTTTGGTTTTGTTTATATTGATGTTTGTAGATTTCATGGTGATATGAGATTAGTAAGGTGGTGTGTGTTTGTAATAAAGATGAGTGTCTATAATTAAACAACTTGCATGATCTTCTTATTTTTCTTCTGCCTTGAAAATCATTTATCGTTTTTAAAATTAGGAAACTAGTCTTAAGTACTCCGAAATCATTTATGTAGGAGGAGGAGGAGACGGGGGTATGTAGACGAATATCATAAAAATGAGTGAATAGGGTGAAAATGGGAAAAAAGGGTGAGAAAAAGTTGGAAAACAAGGTCCCTATTTTGTGATGAAAATAATTTAAAACTGTTATCCAAGTTTGTGAAAAAATAGGGAAAACTAAAAACTGTTCTCCAGTTTCTTCAATTAGAAAACTGAACTGTTGAACATGTTTTCCAATTTTTCAGAAAAATTTTACTGAAAAACTGAAAAATTCTTTGTTGTCAAACATGCCCCTATAAACTACAAATATTGTACTCTTTTCTTCAAGCTAAATTTTTATTCCACTAGGTTTTTCTTAACAAAGTTTTTATTGAGATATATTCGTAGCACGTGATCAACTAAGGAAGAGTGTTGTAAATATTATTTTGTGGTTGATGATTATACTATTTTCCCTACTTGCTTTTACTTGGTGTTATGACATGTACATGAACAATGATGAACAATGCTGCCCTCTTTTGCTGAATTTCCTTTGCTAATTAGTGAATGATGGTTCTGGATATATAAATAATATTTGCATGGAATATGTAAATGAAAGCATATTTTTTTTTCTCCAGCGAGGATCGAACCCGAGTGGTGTGGCTGCCCACTGACGTTCTCAACCACTAGGCTATGTCCCTAGTGAGTAAATTTCATTTTCATTTTTCTTTTATATATCTAATACTTTTGATATATTCTATTTTATTTTATAATTATCGTTTAGGTATCTTGATTATTGAGCATTTATCACCTAGGTACCCTAATATTTTAATATATAATGAAAATACTTACATATAGTCAGAATTAGGTTCCACGTTAGCATTTTCTGATGAAATTCTATCGAATTTTATCAGAAGTTACTTAAGTGAGGATCGAACCCGAGTGGCATGGTTAGCCACCTATGTTCTCAACCACTAAGCTATGTCTCTAGCAAGAAAATTTTATTTTCATTTTTCTTTTATATATCCAATACTTATTGATATGTTGTGTTTTATTTTATAATTATCATTTAGATATCTTAAGAATTGAGCATTTTATCACCTAGGTACCATGATATTTCAATATATACAATAAGGTATCATGAGGTTTAAATTTTTTATCACCCAGGTACCTTTTGTGTGAATTTGATGAATATTTGTACGAATATGACCAATTTTATATGTAAACAATGATTTAGTATATGATTTTATGTTAATATATAAAAGTCATATTAATATTTTTGTCACGAATTATGATGAAAAATTCATCGAATTTAGATTAAACTGCCTATATAGAGTCAAATTAATGTGCCATGTCAACATTTTGGGTAAAAGTTCATTGAATTATAATGAAAATAATTATATATTATCAGAATTATGTTCTATTTTAGCATTTTATGATAAAAATTTATCGAATTTCGATAGAACGATAACTAATTGATAATATTTTAGAATTTCAGAATATAAATGATAAATTTTTAAACATAAAGGTATCGATTAAGTGATAATAAATTCTCTAAGTTTAAAGGTATCGGTTAAATGATAGATTGTCTAATAGTTAATAATTCATCATTTAAAAAAGGAACATAACCAGTGCCTCAAGGACTCCCGCATGCGTAGGGTCTGGGGGGTGGATGTATGTAGCCTTCACCCTTCAGGGTGTTAACTTAAAGAGAGGCTGTTTCCGAGTGCCTCCAACCTGAGGGTGATGACTTTCCAGGAGGTCACCCATCCTAATACTACTCTCGCTCGAGCACGCTTAATTTCGGAGTTCTAATGGGATCCGGTGACGGTATGTTGGTGCCCTCTTTGGTAATAATTTATCATTTATGTGGTGTACAACAACAATAACAACAACAGTCCCAATGCCACATGGGCTCCCACACGAAGTAGGGTCTGGGGGGTGGATGTACGCAGCCTTCCTCATTCCGGGTAGAAGAGAAGCTGTTTCCGAAGACCCCTCATTCTGAAAATCAAGCCGTCATAAGAACATGGTATCCTGATAATTATGAAAGCCACAAATCATCAGCTGAGAACACTGCGTTAAAATAGCAATTATCATTTATGCGGTGTAAATGCCCTAAATATAAAGAGGCCACCGTGGGATAAAAATTGGAGCACACAAAAATGAAGAGAAAGAGAGAAGACCACATCCACAAGAAGCAGCAAGAAGAAGAAGCAAACAAGAACATGGACGTTGTTTGGCAAACCCCTTCCACTCCTCCCCATCGCGACGATTACATTTTCCGCAACGGTAATATAATTCAAATTCTGTAATATTCCAAAGGAGGAATATCTTAAAATCAATTGGCAATAAGTAGAGTAGATTCGTAGATATATAAATTGATATTTTTTATACCTTCCTACCGTCGTGGGATTCAACTTTTTGCCATATAGTTTTGACTCTATCAAATTCAGACTCAAATTCAATTTGATCTTTTTGCCAAATTGATCAAATTTTTGGTTTTGCAGGGAGGAGACATGTCCGGCCTTACTATTTCGAGTTCATCTGTCATGTTAGTGTGCTTCCTCTCTCTCTCTCTCTGTGTGTGTGATTTTCATGCATTATTTAGCCTCAATTTGGTTTACTTTTTAAAAACGAATAAAACTAGGAAAAGTTAAGTAAAACTGTGTAAACTGAAAAATTACTTGTGTTTAGTTAATAGAGAGCAAAACTGAGAAAAAGCAAGATTAGGCAAAACTTCACTTTTCCCAGTTTTTGCCTCAAAACAGGTGGAGAAAGTGACCAAAACTTAGAAAAACTAAGAAATTGATTTTGTAAGCGTGCTCATTCTCCTTTTCTCTCTGATTTTTGTGCATAATTTGAAGTTAATTAAGTTCCTATGGGAAGTTACTTCCCGGTAACCGAACAAGGCCTTACCATATAAGATAAGTGGTAGGAAATATAGTCTCAAATCTTTTGTCAATTTCTAAGGAGATAGGTACAAAATGTTTGGTTGTTGAGGGAGACTAGGTAAAAACAACAGAATTAGAACTTACGTGGGGGGCTAGGTACGTTATTTCATGGGTTTTGGAAGAATTGGAAATTGTCAAGGAATTTCTGTTTGACATATTTTGGCAATTTCATGGTAACCGAACAAGATGGAAAATGTCTACTTCCCTTGAATTCTGATTTTTTACACTTACTTCCTGCTAACCGAACGAGGCCTTAACATATAAGATAAGTGGATGACTTGTTGGCTCATAGTCAATATTTAACCCCTCCTACGCAGCCACTAAGGCTACACTCGCACTTTGTACAGGTGATGGGACGTGCGACTAAAATGAAATAAATAATAGCCGAGTGTATTACATTAAGTCATCATCTAATTAACATAATACCCCTAGAACACACAAGTTCATAATATGTCAAACCATTCGGCTTCACCAAGATTTTAGCATCATCGATCCCTTGAACAAATGTGCTAAATTTACACAAGTTTGATTATATCACAACTGATGTGACATAATGGCCGGGGTGTCCTACCTTACTACTTGGAGTTCATCTGGCATGTTAGTGTGCTCCCTCTTTTTCTCTGCGTGATTTTTGTGCATTATTTAAGTGGGAGCTAACTTGAGAAACCCTAATCCTCAATTTGGTTTAGTTTTAGGAAAGAGTAGAATTAGGAAAAGCTAAACAAAACTGTGTAAATCTAAAAATAAGGTGTGTTTGGTTAACAAAGAGCAAAATCGAGAAACAACAAGACTAGGCAAAACTGAGTTAAAACTTTAGTTGTTTTACTTTTCTCAGTTTTCCCCTCGAAATAGGTAGAATAAGTGAGCCAAACTTATCAAACCTCACGTACAAAAATCTTAAAAATAAATAAATCTAATAATAGTACCCTAATTTTTGTCCGCTAAAATTTTCCTCCACTTTTGAGTGATAAACTTAACGTATGAAAATTGGGAAAACCAAACAAAGCCTAGAAACCAAACGAGGGAAAACTACTGGTTTTCCCTAGCTTTGCTTTTTCCTAATTTTGCTCAGGTTTACTCAATAACTTTTAAACCAAATTGAGGGTAAGTCAGGGTCCGAATTTGGTTAAGTAATTGAGATCTTGATTTTTGCATTTCTGAGCAGGTTAAGAATCGGTGGGCGGGGAAGACAATTGTTGATTTATTTGCGGAAGAATTTAAAGGCCGGTCTCATGATTATTATGTAATTTTCGATTTCGTATTTGTTTTGTGCACACTTAATCTTGTTTATAGCTTGTTTGTGAACTTATTATTGTACTGTCACATTCTGTTGGTTAAATTTTGGGTTCTCCTGGTGGGTGCTAAGGTTGGTTTGATTTGATATAATCTGCTTGGAGATTATTTTCATCATGTTAATGCTTTCTTGACCTGATTTCATTGTCGTAAGAGGTACTGATTTTGTAATGTGACGTTGGTTATCAAAAGCTAGGGCCGGCCTTGACAATTTCGAGGCCCCAAGCAAAAGTTTCAAGTGAGGCCCTTTATATGTAATAACATTTCTCTTAACAACATAATATTAATATAACAAATTATGAATATTACTCATAAACTTATTAATATTAACAACTCCGAATTTAGAAACAACCATCCCCATTTGGGTCTCTTAAAATTTGGGGTTCTCAAGCAGTTGCTTGGGTTTATGTCCAGCCTTGTCAAAAGCATGTACCATATCTCTCTTCCACGTTGATGGTTCCATCCTCCTTATAATGAAGATGCTTGCTCTCCTACGGCATTTGTGTTTCTTGTTCTGCTAAGTACTGTTTCCGAGCGTCTTCGTTTTCTATATCCACATGCATTGCACTATGTTCATGCCTATGAGCTCTGCCTTTCTTTTCTTTTTTGTTTCTTTATCTTGTTGGATGGGCAGGAAATCGGTGGTGTACTTTTGTTTCAGAAACCAGAAACACCAATTACGTTATGCTGGCAGGCAAAGTTTGTTTCTGTTGAACTTTCTCTACTATTAGTGCATTTTATATGTTGTCATGTAACTAATTTTAGTTGGGAATCCAGAATGTTACATTTGTCTTCTTATTAGCTATCTAAACAGTGGCGGATCTAGAAATTTCAATCTCTAGGGCAACTAACAATTTATAAATTATTCTCTAAACATAATAAATAAACTATAATAAGCTACTAAATTGCACATATTTACAAAATTAATCAAAACCAAGGATTATAAAAACTAAAAATTAATTGATTACACAAAATAATGCAAGTGGAGATAATTAACTAAAATTAAATACATAATTATTGAAATAACTATAATAGAATATTAATTAAAACGTAGAGATATTAGCATATAAAAAATAATATTAAATGATTATTATTTTATAAGCTAATAAGTTTGTTCAATGTAAAATAAAACTTTCAAGGAAGGGGAGTGGGGGACCAAAGAAAAAAGTTGAGAAAAAATCAATAAAATAGGGGACATGAAAAATTGAACTCGCGACCTATTAGAAAGAAAATTGCAAGAACTACATGTTTACAACCAAACTACCAACCCAATTGTGCAACATAAGCATGTATCAATATATATATATATATATATATATATATATATATTCAAACTTCTAAAGCCCTATACTAACAACATAGATCCTCCAGTGACCCGCGGCCCATGCCCCTGGTGCTCAAAGGCTGTATCTGCCCCTGTATCTAAAGCATGTTTGTGATTTTGAAAATCTATGTTAAGGTATCGATTTATTCATTTATCATTTCATGCTGTGTTTTTTTTTTTACCATATAGTCAATGTTGGGTTATGTAGGTTGAAGCCGTTAAAAGTGGGAGAATACAGGTTAGTGGAAAAGATGTCTCAGTTCATTATAGAGTTAAACCTACAGAGAAGATAAGCCACTTTGTACACAGGTTTGTTTGCTTATATATACATGCATACACACATGCAGATCTTGTATCTATTTATTTTGTCGACAACACAGTTATGTTAACATTTAAAATATTCAGCATCCTCCCCCAGTGTTTTCCTAAAGAATAGTTACTGTTTTACTGTGATACTGCTACCGATTAGCTGTCTATCTTGACAATAATCTCACAAAGGATGTAGGCATGAGCCGCCTGTAATGGCCTGGGATGTCTCAATTCTGCAGGCAGAAGAGGATGTGCTGACTGTTTGTAAACCTGCTTCTGTTCCTGTAAGTCACGATATCCGCAACTCTTTTCTTATATTGTTCTTCAGGCTCCCGTGTTTCTTGCTAGCTGTTTATTATGCCCTTAATTATGGGGTTGATGTCTTTCTATGTTTGTCTTCTGAAACAATTATGATGTGTAAGATTACCCCTGTTTAGCAACTATAGCTGGATGTCCTGTATATTCCTGTGTATTCCTGGATGTCTTTCTTAATGAACACTTTATAACTGAACGATTTATTTCCCCTTTTGCCTCCCCTTCTAGATCCCAGGCAAAATTCTCTCCTGTGGTAATTGCATAATCTTTAGTACAAGGGTTTCACTCGGTGTACACTGTGTTAAATGAGGTACTGGCTCTTTTGTTGCATGTAGTTTCTCTTTTCTAGGACCGTACAACAGCAACAAACCTAGTGCCTCATAGAGGTTCTATCTAAGGTAGGGTTTCACTTTTCTAGGACCATGTTTCTAATTTTTTTTTTTTTTTTTTTTTTTTTTCCTTTCAATTTTAGAAGTTCAGTTAGTTTGTCTGCATGATCTTTCATTGCAAAATACATGTTTCACGCTGCTCTAGCCCATATAACAGTTTTCTACTTCCAGCCTTCCCTTTGAAGGGTGTCATGCAAACAAGGTGAAGGTCCCAAAAAGGATACATGTTTAACTTTCAAGTTATTTGGCCTAGTTTCGCTTTAGGTTTTGTAGGAAATTAGAGTAATCAGTTTGTCTGTATGCAGGTTCATCCGTGTGGTCAGTATCGGAAGAATACTGTTGTAGGGATCCTTGAAGCAGAGCATGGGCTTGCACCACTTTTCCGTATCCAACCGATAAATTTCAAAGTCTTCCAGCTGTTTTGGCATGGCATCTGTCCTTTTCCTGAATGAATGCATTTTAACAGATTATTTTAATTTATTTGCTTAAAAGTTACTTCAACAATTCATAATATAGACATCCTTGACTGTAAATGTTAGCAATACATAGGTTGGATCGCCTAGTCTCCGGACTCCTCATCTTGGCAAGAAGTGCTTCTAAGGCTGACGTTTTCAGGCAAGAGGTACTTTTGGTTTGGTATTTTGCAATTTTTAGGAGCACAATGAAAATGGTACTGGCCTCCATTTACTTTTGCAATTGCACAAGGGTCGGATAAAAGCAATGGTATAAATCTTGAGCAAGTCATTGGAGGTCATGAATTTAGTGGTTATCTTTTGTGCTTATGTGTTGGTATTTTCATTTCTTTGACAAATGTTGGGTGTTTGTGAGCATTGTAGGGAGTGTCCTCTGATCCAATTTGGTGAAAATGGAAAGGAAAAAGATGTTGAATATTATTCTTTGCTGCTAAGATTCCCATACTCTAGTATACTTGGTTAGAAAGGAATGCAAATATTTTTAGAGATCAATTATGTTGGTGAATTTTTTATGGAAAAATGCAGTCCTTTAAGGCTCTTTTTGACAATAAGTTTCGGAGGCTTTATGGATAGAGCCTTGGTTGGCTTGCAGAGAAATCGAGGGATTTATTGTTGTATTTTTGCTTCTTGAAAATAAATACGTTCTTGACTTCTTGTTCTTGACATGGTGTACATTCTTCTTCTCTTGATGCAAGTTCTTTTCTTATAAAACATGATGCAATTTTGATCAATCTACAATCAGAAAGGCTTTGCAAACTCTCTTTGGAGATAGCTGAAAAAGTGGGAGGCAGGTGAGGCAAGTCATTCAAGATAAGTCTAGGCTTGCGATGCCTGGGTGTCAGAAATGACAGATGAGGGAGTTCCATTTAGAAGTTTTATGGTTTGATGGATGCCATAGAGGAGAGGTATTTATCAAAAACAAAAACAACAAAGGATACAATAGAGGAGCCAGGAATGTGGCACTGAAATTTGATCATTAACTGGAAGCATGGAATTGAATTATAGTCCGTGGTCACAACTCGGTTAGGGGTGTAAACGAACCAAACTTTCAATGAACTACTCATGTTTGAAATCGATTAGGTTCGTTCGTGTTCATTGTGAGGGCTCTATAGCTTTTGAGTAACGAGCCAAGTTTGAACAGGGGGTGCTTGGCTCGTTAACATTCATGAACAGTTTGATAAGGGTTCGATAAGAGCTCATTAAGGGACTTGGATACGAGCTCGTTAAAAGTTCGTTAAGGACTTGTTAAGAGTTGGTACTGGTTCAAAAATAGTTCAATAATAACTTGAAAAGCTCGGCTTAATAGCGAACTCGGCTTGATTTTAAGCTCGATTGGGCTCTATAATGAGCTCAACTAACGTGCATGACTCAGCTCAATAAGTCTAATGAGCCAAGCCAAGTTGAGTATCAAACACACTAAAATCTTATCAAACTGAGCTTGAACAAGGGTTTGAAATGCTCGATAAGAGCTTGGCTCGAGCTTGATAAGACTTACCCAGCTCGGGTTCGAACATGGGGGTGCTCGGCTCGGCTCGTTTACACCTACAATCCCGTTTGTAGTGTCTTGCAAATGGGAGTTTCACAAACTGTGTACTAGGTTTGCATTGGGTTTTATAGTTGAAAATAAATTGCTCTTAAGCCTATACTTGCAAAAATTTAAGTGAGTATTTATACAATTGCTATTTTTTATTTAACTTGTAAATATATTTAGGATTATTTATGCATACCTAAGAGGGTACCAACATGCAAGCACCGGATCCCATTAGAATTCCGAAATTAAGCGTGCTTGTGTGAGAGTAGTACCAAGATAGGTGACTTCTTGGGAAGTCCTCGTGTTGCACCCCTCAGGTTGGGGGTTCTCGAAAACAGTCTCCCTTCAGGGTACGCAGACCCCCCCCCCCCCCCCCCCCCCCAAAAAAAAGACCCTGCTTAGGCGGGTGTCCTTGTGGCACTGGGAATGTTGCTTTTTTTTTTAATACATACGTCCCTATACTTTGTGCACTGTGTCAATTTAGTATTGCTATTTTTTATTGTATCAATTGAGTTCTTATATCATTTATATTGTGTCAATTGAGTTCTGTAGTAAAATTAATGTTAAATTGACAAAAATACTTTTTAATGTCAGGTCACAAGTGGGTTTGATTTGGATGGGTCAATTGGCGGTGTTTGTATTGGGCCACTTGCATTTGTCATCACTAGATCATTAAAAATTACGTCATCAACTTAATTTTAATTTCATGATAAGACTAAATTTATACAATATAAAATGTATAGAGATTGAATTGGTACCAAAAAAGTAAAAGACTATATTAACACATTGAGTAAAGCATAATGAATTTTTGTATAAATAACTCGTATCAACAACAAAACAACAAGCCTAGTGCCTCAATGAGGCTCTCGCTCAGCCAGGGTGGTGATATATACGCAGCCCTACTCTACAGGGTGCTACCCCCTAGGGAAGTTGTTTTCAAAAGGTCCCTAACCCTAAAAAGCAAAGATGGAGCAATATTTATAAAATTCAAGTCAAATATAGCAGTACCAGACATGCAAGCAACAATAGTAGACATGCAAGGCTAGGGGCGCTGTTAACTAGCATTAGTATGCTCCTATCTCGTAACAGCTGTGTCGACCACACATGTTTCTAACTGCCACTTGGCTTTATCTAAGGCTATCTCCTCATTAAGGTTTAGGTGCGTAAGGTCATTTCTAACAGTCTCCATACATCTTTTCTCTGGCCTGCTTCTACCTCTCGTATATTTATTGTTACTTTTTAGTTAACAAATAACATATATGCTTTATGGAGGCAGTTATGAAAGTATTTTAGTCATTTTACTACTGGCTCAAATTTATTATCAAATAGCCTTTATTACTTTGCATTACGATATTTCTTATATCTAGGAAGTTGCCCTATTTGAGATTTTACATGTTTTAGCAAGTTTCTATAATTTTAGGTGAAATTTGTTTTTCTGATTTATTCACTAGAGATGTGTATATAAACTCATATGTGTACCATTTATTGGATAGGATGCACTTGAATTAAGTAATATTTTACCTAAGTCATTCTCTCCCTCTCACCTTTCTCTCTCTCCCCACCCCCCCCCCCCTCCCCCCCGGCCCCCCCCTCTCCCTTCTTCTCCTTCCCCTTGTCCACATCACTTTGTTTCTTGACAAACATGACGGAAGGGTGCTTAGAGGCCTGTTGATGCTTGCAAAATTAGCACTTATTGTGCCATAGGAATTTGTCTGCATTCAAGTTCCAAGCTTATATTTTACTTTCTTACTGTGTCATGAACATATGTGTTCAGAAAGACGTATGACCTATACCTCAGTGAAAATTATTCCCCTTTCTTAGCTGGAAAATCACTTACCAAACAAGTTCTTAGCAGGAAAGTTTTTTCCCCCTCTAAGTGCGTGTGTTTGGACTCCATTGATCTTGTTTTCACGGTTTGCTTGCCATACTCAGAAGGTGGGATTCCTCAGGTGGTATTATGTTGTTTCAGATTGAAGCTGGACTTGTGCAGAAACAGTATGTAGCTAAAGTGGTGGGGCTATTTTCGGAGGATGAGGTATTGTCTTGTTTGATCTTATTTATGCTATCCTCCTATCATCGTACATATTTATGATGAATTATAGCATTATTTTATGTGGTTGTCCTTTAGGCTTCACATGTTAAAGATTGCAACCTGGTAACACTTGTTTGCTGCTATGATGCAATTTTCTAGATTTTTGTGGGTAATGGGTTGGCATACATTGGTTCAGAAATTTACGCGAGAGTAAAGGAAGGCTGTGTGTGCTGGGACCATGGAATCAAATCATGTTTTGTGTTTGCAGTCACTATGTCTCGAATGCTTTATAATGGGCAACAATGATCATGTTGGAACTTTTTAAGGGAGCATAAGCAACTTTTAGGCCTTACGTTTGCAAAAACTTTAATGTGTAGTCATGCACTCATTAATTTCTATACTTCTTGGATAGTCTTTAAGATTTTAATATGTTTTATTAAATAAAATATAATACATATGCATAAACCAAAGAGGGCACCAACACGCCGTCACCGGATCCCATTAGAACTTCGAAGTTAAGCGTGCTTGGGCGAGAGTAGTACCGGGATGGGTGACCTCACCCTCAGGTTGGGGGCACTGGGAAACAGCCTCTCTTCGGGTTAACACCCTGAAGGGGGAAGGCTGCGTACATCCGCCCCCCCAGACCCTGCGTAGGCGGGAGCCCTTGAGGCACTGGTTATGTTCCTATAATACATATGCATAATGGGTGCCATTACAAAAGTACTGATATGTGATGGCCAATCGTGTAGCATAAAATGTGTTACTTGACGGCGGTTACTTTATATAACTGTATTTATTTAACTCCATGGTTAGACCTTTTTAAACTTGGCCTATTGTTGATGGTATTTGATGGTCCTCATAAATATTAAATATGTTGCTTTCCAGGACCTTATGGCTCCTGCCTCTGTGGGGCTGAGGAAGAACATATTTCAGCTTCCAGTGTTTTAATACTCCTAAAATTTTTTTAGCAGATCTTCTACTTCTAGTTATGCATACTGGAAATCAAACAGAGGACATTGCCTAGCACAACGGTTGTTCCATGAGAAACTTTGAGTTAGCCTTTATGCGATTGGCCATTAAAGGCCTCCCTATATAATCATCTTCTAGGCCTTGTTGTCTAATAAGAGGGGTTGGGCGTTGAGCAGGTCTTCTTTCAACATCTTGCATACATAATTATTTTCTAGTTTCCCCCTTATACTCTTATTTCTGAAAAGCTAAGGGATCCTTTAGAATCAAAGTCATTTTTGGGTCATTACTTCTCAAGAAGCTTAATACTCAAGATTGTCAGTAGAAAGAAGACCTTTTAAGGCTTTGTCTCCAGGGATTTGGGTAATGTGCTTCTAGAGAGGGGATCATTTATTTTTGCATTGTGTAATGGCTTGGGTTTATGGTGTAAGTGGCCAGATGTGGGTTATCACAAGTTCACTTGAGAGTATCCTTCTAATCAAGTTACATGGTATAAAAAGGAGGAAAGACATCTTAGGCTCCATTTGTTTCGAAGGAAAAAGAGATTCTCGGAAACGGTTTTCCTACTTTCCGTTGTTTGGCGCCAAGTTTTTGACAGAAAACGTTTTCCTAAGGAAAAGCTTTTCCTCCCAAATGAGGAAAATGGTTTCCTTTGTAAAAGAATGGAAGTTAACATTCCAATTGTTTTAAAACGTTTTGGGGTATACGTCAGTCGTAATATGACATATACGTCAGTCGTAATATGACATTATTTCACTAATATGTAGACATATTCTATCATGATTTAGTGAATTTTTTTTTTTTTTTTTTTTGGTAATCTCTGAATTTTTGTTAAAAACATTGATGCAATTATATATATTATTGTAATTATGTACCACATCAACGCTTTATGATGAAAATTAATTAAATTTTGATAAAAATTCACCAAGCTCGGTATCTTGATGATAAAATTTTGAAACATCAAGGGCCTTATTGTATGGGTGATAAATGGTCAAACCTTAGGTCTCTAAGTGATAAATTTCCCGTATTTTTCCATTAAAAATAACTTCTTCACAATCAAAAGAAGCCTATATAATTTATTCGCTACTTTGTGTTATCTTATAACAATGTATAGTACGATTGATAGAAGATTATTGTTTATAATAAATAAGCAATATTATAAGGCGAGAGCATGTTTTCCGCCGAAACAAACAAGGGAAAATGTTAATCGGAATTTGATTTTCCTTGGAAAACCTATTCCTAAGGAAAATATATTCCGATGGAAAACTATTTCTCTCGAAACAAACGGAGCCTTAATGTTATTCTCCACAGCCAAAATTGTGATTTCTTGGTGTATTTGGCTAGAAAGGAATGATAGGATTTTCAATATACACCAAATTTCTTATAGGGTAAGGTGATCTTTTTAGGAATTCTTTGGAAAAAGAGCCGTGGGAGCTTCCCTGACATAGCCCTGGCTGATTTTAAGGGGTTGGAGGGTTTGTGTTAATAAGTTTTTGGCCCTTTTTTTTTGGGTACCCGAGGACATCTTATCCTTAGCTTTTTATACATTCTTTCTCTCTTAATAATTTTTCTTTTATTAGTAAAATTACTAGCAAAGGGGTGTAGGACTATTAATCAAATGGCTATTCACTCAAACATCTGCAAACATAAGCTTAAAAGCAGCTTGTCTTCCCTTAAGAAAGTAGTGCAGTCGCCACGGCTAGTGAAGTGACATTTGTGACGACCCGCTTCTATGACGCCAATAATGTGACAGTTATACAACCACAGACTATAGCAAACTATGATTTGATTGCATGTTATGCATTTATTCATGATCATCCATAGTTGAAACTGAATCGCACAACATTCGGTTATGGAAATAGAACATTACAGTTGCATTTCTCCTTTCTCTTATTAGCTAGAAGTGGCCCTCAGTGTCTAGGAACTAAGGCTCCTTTTTTTTTTATTTTTTTTTATAGAAAAGCTTTTCTGTCACATTTCTATAGTTTTGCAGTACAAATGAGTAGCAATTCTTGCTTTGATGGAGAACATTTTCCTCCATAGAGAGGAAGTTAACTTCCCCTCAAGAAGAAAGAATAACATTTTCCTTTATGGAACATAAAACATTTCCCTGTCATAATGTCATGTCTTATGTCTTACTTTAACCAAAACTTGATCAAGCTTGAATCTCATATGAATGCATATAATGAAAATTTTTACCTTAGCTATACAAATGGAATTTTTTGACAAAACAACATTTAGACATGAAAATATAAAGATGAGAAAAATTTTCCGAGGAAAATGTTTTCCTTCAATTTATGTGAATGTGAACGTGAACATATGTTGGTACAAAAAAGGAAAGCACGTGTTACTTATATTTATTTGGAATAAGAGTAAAGAAACATTTTCTGCTATTAATTGTTCTGACGATCATTAGTGTCATTCACTGACGGAAGGGATATCTAGGGCCACTGTATGTACTTCACATTCTCGTATCATTCCGTGAACCGAGAGAAAAAAGCAAACAAGGAAAACATCTGCTTTTTCTGTGTCCTTGTCGATGGGGAAGCAATTCATTTGTATCTTTAGTCATTTATAGATTGCAATGCTCTGATGATAATATCGGTTCTATTGATTTTTGTCATAGTAAGTTGTTAAATACCTTTGGTCATTTCGTCTCACTCACTCAATTTCCCTTTTCAGCAAGTGGTGGATGTAAATGTAAATTATAATGCTCGAGAAGGAAGGAGCACTGTGGAGGTAAGACTGTTCTGCGACCTCTTGAATATTGTTAATCTTCTTATGCTTCTTTTTTGTGATATGATGGTATGTTGACGATAGATATTGTGATATGCTGAGGTTCACAATATTATTTTTGTTACTTGGGGGTTTTGGTGTAGTGTGATAGGCATTCTGTTACTTTTTCTCCTAAGTTTTGTTTGTAATCAGAGCCATGCATAGAGTATCTAGACATGCAATCAAATTATAGTTCACGGTGTCAGGGTAGCAGACTACAAGAGAGGTTAAGTGATGGGCCCAACATTCATGGTGTTCATGTTGGATCTTTTGATCCCTAGGCTTTCTAAAATTAAAATGAATGCTCATACAATCATTAATTTTGTGCCCATAATACTTTTTAACATGTAAAAATTCATTTATAAATAATAACTATACTTTAGTGAACATAATACAATTTAAGTGCATTATGGAGGCCACTGCAAAAAATATATTACGTTGTGGCTAATTTGGTAATAACTAGTTTAGAACCTTTTTACCTAATGGTTGTTATGTTGCATGCAAGACTAAATGGGTTGGCATGAAAGCCAGAGATGTGTCGGGATATAAGTTGTGGCATGCGGGCGAGGTCAGAGGTAGGAATGGTGTTGGCATCATTGTGGATAACAGCCTTAAGGACAAAGTAGTCGGAGTGTCCAAGATTAGTGATATCAAGTTGGTCTTAGATGGGGAGGTATTCAACGTCATTAGTGCCCATGCACCTCAGACTGGACTAACAGAGCACGAGAAGGCTAGATTCTGGAGGACTTAGACAGAACGATGCAAGACATACCCCAGACCGAACAAGTGGTGATTGGTGGGGATTTCAATGGGCATGTTGGCACGACCAAGGACGGCTACGCATCATACCATGGAGGGTTTGATTTTGGAACTAGGGATGATGAGGGCAAAGCCCTTCTAGACTTTCGACACTTATGAGCTAACGGTTGCCAACAGCTTTTTCATAAAGCGTGATGAGCACATCATCACGTATCAAAGCGGTGGGACAAGGACTCATATTTACTACATACTGTTAAGGAAAAGGGCACAAAGAGACTGCAGGCATTGTAAGGTTATCCCAGGGGAATACCTTTCTACATAGCATAGGGTGCTGTGTGCTGATGTAAATGCCAAGAGGAGGGGCAAAAAAACTAGGAACCAGCGCAGACACATACTCGTTGGAGGGATTTGAAGGGGGACAAGTATAAAACATATAAGGAAAGAGCGGAGTCTGAGCTTGGGTGGGATGTGGAGGGAGATATAAACCACATATGGAACCAATTGGCCCAAAAGATTAGAGGCCTGGCACGCAAAATTCTAGGCGTGTCAAAGGGCGTGACACCAAACAACAGAGAGTCCTGTTGGTGGTGCAAGGAGGTCCAACAGAAGATTAAGGCCAAACGAGATTGTTTCAGGGAGTGGGATCATAGTGGAGATGAGGACAAGAGACATCAGTATAAGCAAGCCAAGAAAGAAGCAAAGACAGTAGTCAGGGAAGCACAATCCATAGCCTACGAGGATTTCTACAAAAGACTGGATACTGAGGAGGGAGCTAGGGATATATATAAAAACGCTAAAGCAAGAGAAAGGAAGACAAGGGACTTGGATCGAGTAAAGTGCATAAAAGGGGAGGATGGTTAATTGCTCGTGGACGAGCAACAAATTAAAGCTACACGGAAAGCCTACTTCCACGGTCTGTTTCAAAGAACAGGGGGATACAGAGATATCTCCAGGTGATCTCTAAACATCGGAGGAGCACCAAAGCTATTGTTACTGTAGGCGAATTAGATCTGAGGAAGTCAAGGAAGCCTTGAAACATATGGGTAGGGGTAAAGCAGTCGGCCCAGATGGATTACCTATAGAGGTATGGAAATGCCTTGGAGAGAAGGGCATCAGTTGGCTAACTAAATTATTTAACTAAATCCTTGTAGAGTAGAAGATGCTTGATGAATGAAGGAATAGCACATTAATCCTGATCTATAAGAACAAAGGTGTCATTCAGAGCTGTGCCAACTATCGGGGTATCAAACTAATGTGCCACACTCTGAAGCTATGGGAGTAGGTCATGGAGAGGAGGTTATGGCAACAAATAGAGGTGTCCGAGGACCAATTCGGATTTATGCCTGATAGGTCGACAATAGAAGCTATCCATCTCCTAAGGCGGATGATTGAGCACTACAGGGATAAACAAAAGGATCTCTACGTGGTTTTCATTTATTTGGAGAAGGCATATGATAGAGTGCCAAGAGAGGTCCTATGGAGGGTTTTGAAGGGGAAAGGCAATATCTGTGCCCTATATGCGAGCCTAGTGTTATTAAAAGCTCGCTTCAGGTGCGCCTCAAGCGCGAGGCGCACGAGGTGACAGCTGTTTCGCCTAATTTGACCTTGGGTGAGGCGCTGTCAATGAGGCGCGCACAAGTGTGCGCTTTTTAGGCTGGATGTGGGTGTCTGAGGCGAGCGCCTTAACCATTTGAAAAAGGCAATTATTTTATTTTTTAGTAAAAAAATTTACTTTTAACATCTTATTTAAGAGATCTCTTTTTGTATTTCCCATGCAAAACCTCACGGCTCCCAATTGCTTTGACGCTTCAAATTCTTCTTGATCTCTTGCATATTGCCGTTGCATGTGTCAGTTATTGACCTCCTGGCTCCTGCTACCACCGCCACCAATTGCATGCGTCACCACCAACCCCTCACTCTGTCTGCATGCCTCTAGTCTCTCTTCTCGCTATCTTCATTTTTTTCTTCTGTCCTTGGGATAGCGGTGGTTGAGGTGGTGACAGAAAGGAGTTTGAGTCTTAAAAAAAATCCATTTCTACTTTCAGAAGGCAAAGGCCATTGTTGTGGATTGGTGTAAGAACCAGGACACTCTGGATCGAGACACAGGTGGGAATGGTTTGCGCCTGTGCCGTGTGCCGAAGGCGGCATTGAGGATACAAGGTGTGCGTCCTCGTAAGGGTGCACCAGGCCACAACAGACCTTAGCCTGGTTGACGGATCAGGTGGGAATCAGGATGGACACTGGCTCAAGGATATATCAAGGATGCAAGCGCAGGCCTAGCACAGCACAGCACAACGCCAGGCCTAGCGTAGCGCCAAGCCCAGCGCATTCGTAGCATTAGGCCCAGCGCATGAGCAGCGCCAGGCCTAGCCCGAGGCGCTGGCCTAGCCCAAGTGTGCGTGGGCCGTGCGCAGGCCTAGTGCAGGTTTGGCGCATGCCCAACAAGGCCCATCTAGGCCTAGACATACACGGTTTTGGAGGACAAAAGGCGGGAAATCCATGATCTTCCTTGACTTGAGTTTGACTTCCCTTAGGTGGGAAAATGAGAAGAGGGGTTTGATCTTGTAACTGCTACTTCAAAAGAGATGCCAAAATGGAAGGAGTGGGCTTGACTAGTTTTGACCCTTAACCGTAGCCAAGGCAGCATGCAAATTGTGGGGGCTATCGGCCGCACCAAAACATGACAGCTGGCAGCGGCAGTTACTAAAATTGAACCCATGGCCTTGGGGTTGTCAAGGCCTATATAAAGAAGCATTTGGTTCAGATTTATGCATCCAATATTAAGCTTTCAATTAATAATAATTTGTCTCTTTATTTTGTGTGCCTTTGTGAGTGTTTAATTTAAGTGTTTTTCAAGTTTTATAGGCTGGGTGAGCGAACCTCATCGCCATCACAGTTACTCTTTAAATTATCTGTGACAATTGTGGTATCAGAGCCAGGTTACGAATTTTCCCAAAAAAACGATGGCTAGTGTTCAACCTGAACCCAATAAAAGGTTGAAAGCCAGTGAACGTATATCTCGGATGGAAGAAGTGGTTGGTTCCGATGTAGATGACGGAGGTGATCCTCCTCCAGGAACGGTTCTTAGATCCTTAAAATCACTATCAAATGACATTCAGTCCCTTAAGGAAATGATGAAAAATGTACTAGAGTCCCAAAGAACTCTATATCCATCCCCTGCTATCCCTCCAAACATTTATTGGAGAACCACCCCAAACACGGGTGGTATTGAGTCCTTACAAAACGAAATAACAGTGTTGCGGAGAGCCATTGACATAGGTTCTCAAAGTTTGGATAAACGGGGAATCAAAGTCCCTACTCCGAAGTCTTATGAAGGAGAGCGAAGTGCTTGGACCCTGGAGAATTTCCTCTGGGATAGGGAGCAATATTTCAGTGCAACTAGGGTGAGGGAAGAAGACAAGGTTGTCATAGCCACCGTGCACCTTGCTGGAGATGCGAAACTTTGGTGGAGGGCTAGAGTGTCGGATGATCGTGCTGTGGTACGTCCAGTAATGAGTATGTGGGATGTGTTAAAGAAGAAACTGCGGGACCAATTTCTACCTGTCAACACCTCCTGGATGACACGGGAGGCGTTGAAAGATCTCAAGCAAACGGGCACTGTCCATAAGTATGTTAAATCGTTTTCGTCTTTATTATTAGGCATAAAAAAATGTCGCGAGGAGGACAAACTGTTTAATTTTGTATTAGGCCTCAAGCCATGGGCCTAAATCGAAATGCGTAGGCAAAGGGTTCCTGACCTCTCCTCCGCAATCATTGCGGTTGATGGCTTGGTGGACCTCAAGCCAACCGGGGGCGGCGACAAAGGAAAACAACCTGTTGCTTTAAAAAAGAGAAAGAGGGAAAACAAATCTAATTGGGTTAAGAACAAACCCAAGTATCCTCAGGCTGGGCCTTCCAAGCCGCGCCTAAGAACATTGCGTCGGTTCCTAAGAAACCGAAGACTGGAGTGACTTGTTTTATATGTGATGGCCATCACTATGCGAGGGATTGTCCGAAAGAGCAACATTTGAATGCCATCAATGACGAAGGGTAAGTTGAGCAGCCATTGACTTCAAACGATGAGTTTAGGGCAACCTCTTAACGGTTGCTCAATGCAATTAGTAAGGATTTTCCTTCGCCATCGGAAGGCTTAATGTATTTTCAAGTTCGTTTGAACGGAAAACCAATGGTTGCCCTGGCAGACACCGGTGCCTCACATAATTTTTTGAACTCTAAAGCCACTCAAAGACTAAAATTGAATTTAGTTCCATCGGATTCTGGATTAAAAGCAGTCAATTCTGGCGTCATTGCAGCCAAGGGAAAGCTGTAGGTGTTAAGTTGAAAGTAGGAGATTGGATAGGGAAATCTGACTTGACGGTTGTGGACATCGATGACTGTGAAATGATTTTAGGAAACGAGTTTTTTAGGGTAGCTAAGGCCTCGGTTATCCCATACCTAGGAGGGATAATGATTCGTGACCCCACCAAACCTTGTTTTGTCAAGGCATGGTCAACAACAATGAACCCTCCCGGACCCTTAGAACTTTGACCGCGATGCAACTTAAAAAGGGTTTTAATAAAGGACATCCCACATTTGTGGCAACCCTAGTGGAAATAAAACCTGACGAAGTAGTGGAAGTCCTGGATGTTATAGCGGAAGTACTAGATGAATTTAGGGGCGTGATTCCCCCTGAACTTCCAAAGAACCCACCCCCTAGGAGAGCTATTGATCACAAGATGCGTGCATCCCTCATCAAATGGGGCCTGCAGAGCTCATTGAGCTTCGAAGGCAACTAGGGGAGCTGCTGGATGCAGGTTTTGTACCGCCGTTAAAGGCACCAAATGGAGCTCCGGTGCTATTCCAAGGAAACATGATGGGTCATTGCGGATGTGTGTGGACTATCGGGCGCTGAACAAAGTGACTGTCCGAAACAACTACCCGATCCCACGAGCTAATGATTTGTTTGACAGGCTGTCACGGGCGAAGTACTTCGCAAAGCTTGACCTATGCTCGGGCTATTGGCAAGTTCGGATTGCTGAAGGGAACGAGTCCAAAACCACTTGTGTTACCTGTTATGGTTCTTTTGAATTTCTTGTAATACTATTTGGGCTTACTAATGCCTCGGCTATTTTTTGTAATTTAATGAATGATGTTCTTTACGAGTACCTCAATCGCTTTGTTGTGGTGTATTTGGATGACATTTTTGTGTATTCTGAAACTTTAGATGAACATGTAATACACCTAAAGAAAATCCTAGAGAAGCTTCAGAAACATGAACTTTATATAAAGAAAGAGAAGTGCGAGTTTGCATAACAAACAAAGATCACGTTTCTCGGGCACAAGATTAGGCAAGGACACGTAAAGACGGATGAGGCCAAGGCCAAGACAATCTTGGATTGGCCCACACCTAAGTCCGTGTTAGAATTGAGGTCATTCTTAGGACTAGCCAATTATTATCGAGAGTTTATTTTTGGCTACTCTGAGAAGGTCTCACCTTTGACGGATCTATTAAAGAAGGACACCAAGTGGTTATTGTCCGAACCGTGCCAAGACGCCTTCGAGTCCTTATAGAGCATAGTGTCCTCAGAACCGGTTATGAAGTTACGGTGCTTTGATAGACCCTTTGAACTAAACACTGATGCTTCGAGCCGCGCTATCGGTGGAGTGTTGGTACAAGATGGACATCCGGTTGCATTTGAAAGCCGAAAATTGAAAGAACATGAGGAGCGATATTCTACTCATGAAAAAGAGATGCTTGCTGTTGTACATTGTTGCCATTGTTTCCATCATAGTTACTCTTCAAATTATCTGTGACAAAGTGATTGTCTAGGGAATTTTTCGAGTTTTATACTTGTCAATCACGTGCACAACATCATCCCATCAATCCCATGTATTTCCAAGCCCGGATGTGCCTTGTTGGGCCCAAGCAAGCCTATGCTCAGCGCAGGCGCTGGGCCTGTCGCTCCTCATGAGTAGAATATCGCTCCCATTTTCTTTCAATTCCGGCTTTCAAATGCAATCGGATGTCCATCTTGTACTAACACTCCACCGATAGCGTGGCTCGAAGCATTTGTGTGTAGTTCAAAGGGTTTGTCAACTCACGGCATCTTCAGAACTGGTTCTTAGGGCACTGTGCTCTTTAAGGACTCGAAGGCGTCTTGGCATGGTTTGGACCACAACCACTTGGTGTCCTTCTTTAATAGATTCGTCACGTTGAGACTTACTTAGAGTAGCCAAGAATAAACTTTTGATAATAATTGGCTAGTCCTAAGAATGACATCGATTCTGACACAGACTTGGGCGTGGGCCAATCCAAGATTGTCTTGACCTTGGCCTCATCCGTCTTTATGTGTCCTTGACTGATATTGTGCCCGAGAAACATGATCTCTGTTTGTGCAAACCCACACTTTTCTTTCTTTACATGGGGTTCATGTTTCTTAAGCTTCTCTAGTACTCTCCTTAGGTGTATTACATGTTCATCTAAAGTTTCAGAATATACAACAATGTCATTCAAATACACCACAACAAAGCAATCAAGGTACTCGTAAAGAACTTCGTTCATTAAATTACAAAAAGTAGCCGGGGCATTAGTAAGCCCAAACGGCATTACAAGAAATTCAAAAGAACCATAATGGGTAACACAAGTGGTTTTGGACTCGTCCCCTTCAGCAATCTGAATCTGCCAATAGCCCGAGTGAAGGTCAAGCTTTGTGCAGTACGTCGCCCGTGATAGCCTGTCAAACAAATCATCAACTTGTGCGATCAGATAGTTGTTTCGGACCGTCACTTTGTTCAGTGCCCGATAGTCCATGCACATCCTCAGTGTCCCATCCTGTTTCTTTTGGAATAGCACCGAAGCTCCATAAGGTGCGTTTGACAGCTGTAAAAAATCATGCATCCAATAGCTCCCCTAGTTGCCTTCAGAGCTCAGTGAGCTCTGTAGGCCTCATTCGGTAAGGGACGCGCGCAGGGGGACGTGTCTGATTGCAGCTCAATCTTGTGATCAATAGCTCTCCTAGGGGGTAGGTTCTTTGGAAGTTCAGGGGGCATCACGGTCTTGAATTCATTGAGTACTTCTGCTATGACATCCGAGACTTCCACTACTTTGTTAGGTTCAATTTCCACTAGGGTTGTCGCAAATGTGGGATATCCTTTCTTAAAACCCTTTTTAAGTTGCATCGCGGACAAAGCTTCCAAGGGTCCGAGAGGGTTCATCTTTGTGGACCATGGCTTGACAAAACAAGATTTGGAGGGGGTAACCAAGGCCTTAGCTACCCTAAAAAACCTGTTTCCTAAAATCAGTTCATAGTCATTGATGTCCACAACTGTGAAGTCAGATTTCCCTATTCGTTATCCAATATCCTACTTTCAGCGTAACACCTATAACTTTGCCCTTGGTTGCAATGGCGCTAGAATTAACTGCTTTTAATCCAGTATCCGAAAATGGAACTAAATTCAATTTAGTCTATGAGCTGCTTTTGAGTGCAGAAAATTATGGAAGGCACAGGTGTTTGCCAGGGAAACCATCAGTTTTCCGTTCAAACGAACTTGAAAATATATTTAGCCTTCCGATGGCGAAGGCAAGTCCTTACTAATTGCATTGAGCAACATTAAAGAGGTTGCCCTAAACTCATCGTTTGAAGTCAGTGGCTGCTCAACTTGCCCTCCGTCACTGATGGCATTCAAATGTTGCTTTTTTGGACTGTCCTTCGCATAGTGTGGGCCATCACATATAAAACAAGTTCCTCTAGTCTGCGGTTTCTTGGGAATCAACGCAGCGTTCTTAGGCGCGGGCTTGGAAGGGCCTGCCTGAGAATACTTGGGTTTGTTCTTAGCCCAATTAGATTTGTTTTCCCTCTTTCTCTTTTGAAAGCAACAAGTTGCGTTCTTTTGTCCCCGCCCCCGATTTGCTTAAGGTCCACTAAGCCATCAGCCACAACGATTGTGGAGAAAAGGTCAGGAACCCTTTGCCTAAGCATTTGGACTTGGGCCCATGGCTTGAGGCCTGATATAAAATTAAACAGTTTGTCCTCCTCGGACATTTCTTTTATGTTTAACAATAAATACGAAAATGATTCAACTTACTCACGGACAGTGCCCGTTTGCTGCAAATCTTTCAGCACCTCCCGTGCCATCCAGGAGGTAATGATAGGTAGAAATTGGTCCCGCAGTTCCTTCTTCAGCATGTATCTCATATTGATCAGTGGACGTCCCACAGCACGATCATCCGACACTCTAGCCCTCCACCAAAGTTTTGCATCTCCGGCAAGGTGCACGGTGGCTATCAAAACCTTGTCTTCTTCCCTCACCCTAGTTGCACTGAAATATTGCTCCATACCCCAGAGGAAATTCTCCAGGGTCCAGGCACTTCGTTCTCCTTCATAAGACTTTGGAGTGGGGACTTTGATTCTCTGTTTCTCCAAACTTTGAGAACTTGTGTCAATGGCTCTCCGCAGCACCATTATTTTGTTTTGTAGGACTTAATAGTAGGTTTAAGGGTTTTGTTAGGAATACGTCCGCTAGAGGTACCTCCCATGTTTGGGGTGGTTCTCCAATAAACGTTTGGAGGGACAACATGGGGTGGAGATAGAGTTCTTTGGGATTCTAGTACATTTTTCATCATTTCCTCAGGGGACTGAATTGATTGTGATTTTAAGGATCTGAGAACCATTCCAGGAGGAGGGTCACCACCGTCATCTACATCGGAAGCAACCACTTTTTCTAGCCGAGATGTATGTTCACTGGCTTTCAGCCTTTTTCGGGTTCGGGTTGAACACCATCTTGATGTGGCATGCTTTGAGTGTGTTGTTTTTGCTCGTCGTATGTTTTGACCTACTCATGCTTTGTTGCTCCTCTGCTGCCAGGTCATATGCTCTATGCTGCGGACCAGCGTCTCAGGTTGGGGGTCCTTGGAAACAGCCTCTCTTCAGGGTAGCCCCCTGAAGGAAGGCTGCGTACACCTCCTCCCCCCTTGACCCTGCTTATGCGGGAGCCCTTGGAGGCACTGAGTTTGTTGTTGTTGTTGGGTTGAACACCAGCCATTTTTAGGGCAAACATTCGTGACCAGATGCTCTAATACCACAATTGTCACAGATAATTTGAAGAGTAACTGTGATAGTAATGAGGTTCGCTCACCTAGCCTATAAAACTCAAAAAACACTTAGATTTAAACACTCATAAAGGCATACGAATTAAAGGGACAAATTATTATTAATTGAAAGCTTAATATTGGATGCATAAACTGAACCAAATGCTTCTTTTTATGGGCCTTGACAACCCCATGGCCATGGGTTCAATTTTAGTAACTGTCGGTGCCAGCTGTCACGTTCTGGTGCTGCCAGCTGCCCCCCACGATCTGCATGTTGCCTTGGCTGTGGTTAAGGGTCAAAAGTAGTCAAGCCCACTCCTTCCATTTTGGCGCCTCTTTTGAAGTAGCGGTTACTAGATCTAGGCCTCTTCTCATTTTCCCACCTAAGGGAAGTCAAACTCAAGTCCAGGGAGATCATGGAGGTTTCCCACCTTTTGCCTCCATAACCGTCAATCACTCCTTTATCGGAGGCTATGTGGGAACGAGACATGACTTTGTGGCAATTTGAGGACAATGTCACGGAGTACCTTGAGGCCCTTCTGCAGATGTGAGGTTCTTCGGGTGGGGGTGGTTTGTATGACTTGGGACACTTCGGACCGGGACGCAGGTGGGCATGCCTTGCGCCTGTGCTGTGGAATGAGGGTTGCTGAAGGTGGCATCGAGGATACAAGGTGCGGGTCCTCTTAAGGTTGCAACAGGCCACAACGGACCTTGGCTTGGGTGACAGTTCAAGTGGGAATCAGGATGGACACTGGGCCAAGGATATGTCAAGAATGCAAGCGCAGGCCCAGCACAGCTCCAGGCCCAGCGCACGTGTAGCACCAAGCCTAGCGCAACGCAGGGCCCAGCACATGCGCAGCGCCAGGCCCAGCGCGAGGCATTGGCCTAGTCCAATCGTGCGCGGGCCCTGCGCAAGCCTAGAGCAGGTTTGCACAGGCCCAACAAGGCCCATTTGGGCGTGGACATATACGGTATTGATGGGATGATGTTGTGCATGTCATTGACGGTTATGGAGGCAAAAGGCGGGAAACCTCCATGATCTCCTTTAACTTGAGTTTGGCTTCCCTTAGGCAGGAAAATGAGAAGAGGCTGATTTGGTAACCGCTACTTCAAAAGAGGCGCCAAAATGGAAGGAGTGGGCTTGGCTAGTTTTGACCCTTAACCGCAGTCAAGGCAGCATGCAGATTGTGGGTGCTGTTGGCAGCACCAGAACATGATAGTTGGCAGCAGCAGTTACTAAAATGGAACCCATGGCCTTGGGTTTGTCAAGGCCTATATGTATAGAAGCATTTGGTTCAAATTTATGCATCAAATATTAAGCTTTCATTTAATAAGAACTTGTCCCTTTATCTCGTGTGCCTTTGTGAGTGTTTAAATTTAAGTGTTATTCAAGTTTTATCGGTTGGGTGAGTGAACCTTATCGCCATCACAGTTACTCTTGAAATTATCTGTAACAGTTGGGAACCCCTTAGTGGGAATTGGCGGTGGTGGCGTTGGAGAGTGGAGTGGTTTTTTTTTTTTTAATTTATTTTTTTTATTGGGGAACTGAAAGTGGGGGTGGGGTGGATTTTAATGGGAAGATTTTCTGAACTATTTAAAAATTTAATGTCCTAAAAACATACACAAGTATATACTGTATACTATATACTATATTATCTATTATTTATTATTTTGTATAATAAAATTACCTGATTTGATTTTTAATTAATTTTTTTTTGTCTAAAATATGCGTTTAAATTAATAAACACCACATAGTATTTTATGCCTTTATTTTATTTCATCTCTGTTGATGTTAAGTATTTGTTTGTTTGAGGAATTTTTTAGTTTTCTTTGGTAGTTTATTAATTGTAGAACATATATGCATTATTTAGGAGAATTTAATTGGTAAAAAATTATATAAATATATGTTCTTTATTGATGTATTATATTTTTATGAGAGTAAAAATTTGATTTAAGAACGTATTTATGGTTATTTGCAACTACGCGTGCCTCATGTCTAAAAAGCGCATGCCTCAATTGTGCGCCTCGTGCTTCAACGAACAGGAGCCTTTGCACTTCAGTAAGCCTTGCGCCTTTGACAGCACTGTCCGAGCCATTAGAGACATGTATGATGATGCACAAGCTAATGTGCGTATAGCAAACCAAGAATTTGAGTTGAGTCCCTTTCTGTTCATTTTGGTTATGGATTAGCTCACTAGGCACATTCAAGGAGGTGTACCTTGGTGCATGTTTTTTGCAGATGACATAGTTTTGGTGGGGGAGTCTCGAGAAGAGGTAAATGAGAAGCTGGAACTTTGGAGAAGGGCCTTGGAACCGAAGGGCATACGACTCAGTTGATCCAAGACCGAGTATATGGACCTCAAGTTCAGTACCTACACCAGGCCTAGCATAGAAGACGTCAAGATTGGCTCGGAGACTATACCGAGAAAGGATTGTTTCAAATATTTGGCGTCTATGGTACAGCAGAACGGGGAAGTTAACGAGGATGTCAACAACAACAACAACAACAACAACAGACCCAGTGCCTCAAGGGCTCCCGCAGAAGCGGGGTTGACGAGGATGTCAACAAGCGTATTAAAGTAGGCTGGCATAAATGTAGGATGGCCTCTGCGGTACTTTGCGATAGAAAGTTCCCATTTATGGGGTGGAGTATTGGCCAATGAAACAAGATCATACACAAAAGATGAAGGTGGCGGAGATGAAGATGCTGCAGTGGATGTATGGACGCAAAAGGAAGGACAGGATTAGGAGCGACGTCATAAGAGGTTAATTGGGTGTGGCCCCGATTGATGATAAATTGAGGGTGCAACATTTGAGGTTGGTTGGACATGTTACAAGGAGATCGACCACTGCTCCCGAACAATTACATACTACGCTTGGAAGGAGAGGAAGAGGTAGGCCAAGGAAAAGATGATTGGAGAAGATTCGACACGACCTAACCCATCTAAACCTATGGGAGGAGATGGCCATAGATAGAGCTCAATGGAGGGCTAGCATAGGGATAACCGATGTAGCGACTTAGAATATAGGAGCATATTCTTGCTAACACTAGTGTTCTTGCCTCTTTGGTGTACTTGATATGGCTGAGAGCTGTTTTATTTGCCTATTTATTTGCTTATTTGCCTATTATTTACCTTTCGTTGCTTTATGCTTTCGTTATGCTTGCCTTGTGCTGTGCCTTTGCTCTTATGCTTTTATGTTCTCTTGCTTTCATGCCTTCATGCTTCTCAGGTTGGGGGCCCTCGGACACCACCTCTCCTTAGGGTTGCACCCTGAAGGGGTAAGGCTGCATACATCCCCCCCAAACCCTGCTTATGCGGGAGCTCTTGAGGCACTGGGTTTGTTGTTGTTATGTTGCATGCCTAGCTTTATTTTATTCCATGTTGGAATGTATAGTCAAATCAAGTTGCTGTTGTAGAACCTTCCACGTGTTACCCTTTACTAGGAACATGTAGTGTGAATCATGCGATCTTGCTAGGCCTTTCCTCTCTTGATTAGTTCTGTTGAATTAATATTCATATGACTTTTGAATCAAATTGTGGTTCATAGTGTTGCAGAGATAGAGACAATTCGACATGACCTCACCCACCTCAACTTAAATGAGGAGATGGCTTTAGATGGAACTGATTGCAGGCTTAGCATAGGTGTAGTCGATATAGCGGTTTATGATAGTGGAGCACATGAAAGCTAGTACTAGCGCCCCCTAAGCTTATATGTATGCTTCTTTGGTTGTATGCACTTTTGCTGTCTATTGGTTGCTTTTTATTCTGTCGCTCTGTCGCTTTATTGCCTATTACTGCTGTATTCTTTCTATAAGCTTGCTCTGTGCCATTGTTCTTATACTCTTACGCTTTTATGCTTCTTAGGTGGGGGGTCCTTGAGCAAAGCCTCCCATTAGGTAGCACCCTAAAGGGGTAAGGCTGTTTACATCCCTCCCCCTCCCCCCAAAAAAAAGACCCTACATATGCGGGAGCCCTTGAGGCATTGGGTTTGTTGTTATTGTTGTAGTGTTGTAGAGATGGGTGCTGCAGAAGTCACAAAATGGATCGCAACGATTTTGTTGATTTTTTAGGGAATATAAGTTCCTTTTGAGTCCTATATTTGCGAAGATTGGAATTAAAAGCCATAGTGTTTAAAATATAGACACTTTTGAAAACATGGTTTGTCAAATAGGAACAATATACTAGTCGACTACCAGCTATCCCTTTCGAGGTTTAGCTGACTACTTGTTTCACTTCTTCTTATTGAATCAATTTCAGTGTGGAACTCTTTTCCTTCACCCCTTGCTTTTGTTAAAGTTCATAGGATATTGACCAATGATGTAACGCTAGTCCAAAATCCATTACGTAATAATCGTTGTTGCAACACTGCAGCATTTTCTTAATTCCAAGCATATGACATCTAATTTTCGGACTTACCAAAAAAAAAGACATCTAGTTTTCAGCAATGTTTACCAAAATCTCTGCAAATAACATTCTTTTTTCTTTTGAATTCATTGATAAACTAATAGAGAACATGTGAAGAACTTCCAAATGTATCAGCTTTGGTAATCTGTCTCGCAAAATAATTGAAGTAGCCTGTCCTTGTGGCTAAATTGGCAGCCAAGAGGTCAAGGCTCCCACCAAAGTTGGGTGGAGAGGCTATTGATGTTACGGATTGCACTAAGACCAAATTGGCACTAAAAGTAAATTAAAATTCCAAAAAAAAAAAAAGAAACAGTTACTTATACTTTAGTATCCTGAGATATGAACTTTGAATTTGAATATTTTAGTCTGCTGGTTAGTGTGAAATAATTTTTTAGTAAAAAGTTTCATGTATAACCTCACATTTCTGGCATATGATGTCATCTTTCCAGTGTACAATATCACCTTTCCGGCGTATAATATCGCCCGTCTAGTGATTGAAGTTTTCTTTTTGTAAAATCCTGTCGAACAATCACTTGTGGTTGGGCTAAAAGATTATTTCAATATAATCAAGGGCGCAAGGTTTGTGGACTAAAAAATAATTTCACCAAAATCTCAAGGTGCTAAAATGTAACCCTGAAAAAGTCTATTCTAATATAAAGGCCTGCGTACTACATTTGTTTGCACAAGCTGATCTAGGCATTCCTCTAATAATTTTTTCTGTCCTCAGCATCGATGATATTCATATGAATAAAAATATATATTTTTCTTTTTGTTTCTGATATTTATTTGGTCAAAGTTCAGATGGCCAAGAAAGAAGATAAAGCTACATAGTTACTAAGCGGTCTGCTCTGATAGAATTAGTTGATAGTAGGATATGTCTTGATAAATAGGAAGCCGATAAGAGTTCTTTGCAATCATGCGAGGTTGATTGATTGCTGGAATTTATTTATTTTGCAGGAAAATAGTATTAAAAAATAAAAAAGAATTGAGATCTATTTGCCTACAATAAAACTTCAGATGGAATTTGCAAATTTAGGATAAACTTTGGTTGAGTTGATATTTTGGCGTAGCTTTTGCCTATGAGCTCTTCTATGCTATTCCATGATGTACTTGGCATCTTCTTTACTTTATGCATAGTTGCATGACGTGGGAGTCTGAGAGGGGGGGAGCTAGTAGTCACAGAAGTTCCTAAGTTTGGGAGTATGGAGGGAATGTTTATGTTAATATATATTGTGTATATAAAAGTAAATAAAATTTTGTTCATTGGCCTATTAAAGGCATCCTTTCTTTTTCCATTTCTTTTAAGGTCGGGGGATCCCATAAACAATCTCTCTTCAGGGTAGCATCCTATAGGAATAAGGCCGCGTACATGCTTCTCCACCAGACCTTGCCATGGCGGGAGCCTCTATGGGGCATTGGATGATGTTGTTGTTATTGACCTATTAAAGAAATAACATTTTGGGGGAAAAAAGTATACTAAGCATTAACAAAGAAAATTGAGATCTATACTTCTACTCTTTGAAGATTCGAGTGGATAAGACTAAGAAGATTGAGTCCGGCATATAAAGTCTATTCTTCAAGTGATATACAACCAACAAGTCATATGATAAGTGAGAAGAACGAATCAATATACAAAAAGTATTTTTTCTTATACAAATGGATAAACCATTGGTTAAGTCACATCTCTGTTAAGTTTGATACGCATTTCAAATGCAAATCTAACTTTGAAGCACTGGTCACATTCTTTAGCATGATACTTACGATTTTTAGAGGTTTCCTACAACTGTGCTTATGTTCTTTTATTAGTTCTCTACTTTTAAAGAACATGACCTATCTCTTGATGCTTTGATCTGAATCTACTCAATTCTTACATAGGTAGGAGATGGTTATGCTGGTACTCCAGTGAAGGGAAAGGCGGCTTGTACGAAGTTCAAGCGAATACATACCAACGGGAGTTACAGCATTGTCCTCTGTCAACCACTCACCGGAAGAACTCATCAGGTAGAAGTATAATTATGCAGTAACAGCGTTTCAGTTAAAATACCGGCATGGTGTCTGATGGTCATCGTTCTTCTCCTTCCTTCTCCTGTTGACATTTCTTTGTGTTCACGTGTAGGCTCCGCTTGTTGCGGGGAAAAAATACGTTCACGGAATTAGTTTCCCCCTTTCCGTTGTTTGGCGCTTGTTTTTTGACGGAAAAACTTTTCATAAGGAAAAAATGACTTCCCTTTTAAATGAGGGAAATCATCATTCCGAATAGCCAAAACAATTTTGAAGGTATAGATCGTTCTGGGTATGGATCAGACCACAATAAGCTAGAATGGATCTTAGATCGCTAGAGGTAATAACGTGAGACAATAATTGGACGAAGAATGATCAGTTAACTACAAATCCTGGAGCGAATTATGTGGTTGCATTTATTACCTAGGTATCCTAATGTTTTAGCATATACAATGGAGTACCTTGATTTTAAATATTTTATCACTTAGGTACCTTGAAGTTTTGAAATTTTATCATTACCTGCTTTTTTGTTGAAATACGATAGATTTTCGTTAGAAATGCTAAAATGGAGCATGATTCGATAATATAGCAGTATCTTCATTAGAATTTGATGGTTTTTGCCAAAAAATGCTAACATGACATATGATTTTGGCCATATTTAGGCAGTTTACATCAACATTGATGAATTTTTTTTATCATAATTTGCTGCATTTTTGCTGAAACATTGACATAGCTTGTGATTATTATCATAATTATGTACAGTAGTAGCACTTTTGTATGAAATTTATTAGATTCTTACAAAAATTCATCAAATTTCGGCATAGGGTACCTGGTGATAAAATATTCAAACATCAAAGTACCTCATTGTATATAGTGATGTTGGCGTAGGTGATAAATGCTCAAAACTCAGGATACCTTAGTAATAATTTCCCCAGATAATTTCAAATATATTATATTGCTATTTACGTTATCCTATGACTAGGTATAAGACTATTAGTAGAAGGTGTTTTCCTCTAAAACAAACAATAAATATCGTAAGGTCAGAACATGTTTTTCGTTGAAGCAAACAACGGAAAACCTCAAGAGGAATCTCATTTTCCATGGAAAATCTTTTCCAAAGGAAAGTGTTTTCCGGGAGAAGAGTACTTCCCTCGAAACAAACGGAGCCATGATGTCCCCCTTTCTATTGAAGTTCTTCAATACTTTCCTTCACATCTAGGGATGCCAATGGGGTGGGGGGTTCCACTACTCAAATCTATATTCATACTCGCTCCATTACCTGCCAGGGTATAAGTGGATACCAACACCCTCCTTGGCGGATACAAATCCAAACCCATATTCGCTCCGCTACCAGCAAGTTTCAACGGATATCTATTACTTGCCGCCTACACGCCCCAATTTGTTTATTCGATAATTATGTGTATTCACACGTGTGATTATTTAAAATTATATATTTGTAATTTAATTATATTCGCCACATTTTTAATAGATAAATTAGGTTTATATATATATATATATATATATATGAGGTGGGTATGAGACGGGGGCGAGGCGGTATAGGGCAGGCAGCAGTAGGTACAACCTTATACCCATACCCGCCTTGTACCCGTGACTGGTATTTACATTTGTACCCTACTCATCTCACTAGCATACATACCCACTCCGTTTGGGGCAGGTACCAGCGAGTAATCGGTTTTACCCACCCTATTGTGATCCCTATTCTCATCTTTGTGTTCTGCCTTGGGATATCTGTGATGCATGAAATCTAATTGCATTTTGCAGTCTCTTGGGTTGGGTCCTGGCATTGTGGAAATTACTAATTGGGTCAAGGGAATATGAGTTACTTTTAAGCCTTATATTTGCAAAAAGAAAAAACAAAAATTTGAATGAATTGTATTGAAAACTGGATTTTTTTTTTTGGGGGGGGGGGGGGGGGGGGGGGGCGGGGGTGTTGTGACTGAAAATTTTCTTTAAAAATTGGAAAGTTTTTGTAAGTGAACTCTTGGGTGTTTCTGGCGAAATTGTATTGATATTGCCAAGAGATGCTAAATCCAAATCTCCGACTTTGCTGTGCAGATTCGTGTTCATCTGCAGTACGCTGGTCATCCAATTGCAAATGACATGCTCTACCTCTCTGAACTCGTTACTGGTCGTTCTGTTGGAGGAGCAAGCGCTGACAGAGCTGCTGCTAAATTGTTAAATTCTCTGACATCAAGTGCTCTTGAGTACGATGATAACAAGCCTGATGAAGTCCCTGTTGACAATTTTAGCGTCGACCCAATGTGTACAAATTGTCCGAATTTGGCTCCAACTGGGTAAGAATTCTTTGCTTTTAAGCATGGTTGAAGGAAAAACTTGTTTGATCACATGCATGCTTAATGATTTGTTTTAGCATTTTTAGAGTTAGATTTGCATTTGAAACACGTATTAAAGTTGATGATTTTATACTTTCAGGGTAAGAAAAACTTGATTCAACAATGGTTGAATAGTTGCATGAGATTGAATGCAATATGCGGGTTGACTCATTTTTATGCTCTTATTGGACGAATTGATGACTGATTATATCACTTGAAAAGCAAACGTTTTATCTTCCTCTAGGTCCTTAGATAGTAGAAGCTTAGAACTCAATTTCACAATTAGGGGATTCCATTAAAAGAATTTCAATAATTGTCCATATGTTTATGATATATTTCAATATGAACG
The DNA here is from genome assembly GCA_018398585.1 of Simmondsia chinensis. Lineage (NCBI taxonomy): Eukaryota > Viridiplantae > Streptophyta > Magnoliopsida > Caryophyllales > Simmondsiaceae > Simmondsia > Simmondsia chinensis. Next base: position 9,192,055 of record JAGTTD010000023.1, on the reverse strand, counting down.
GTTTCTGCATGCTCCTTCTGTAAGAAATTACTATGACTGGTCGCTTCCCTGTTACTGCGCTTATTCCAGCTTCATGGAACTATGCTTTTAAGTTTTAAGATCAGTTCCTGGGATGATGTATTCCAAAAAATGGGCTAATGGTCGTCATGTCTAACATCAAGAGAGTATCTTGATTTGTCTGCTTTATTAGTGTGAATTTCAAACTAAAAGCTGAAAAAAAAATTGGGAAAATATTTAGGAGGCAAAATCACAACTGGAACAAGAGTTTCACTGAACAAAATGAGGTGACTAAGGAGGATACAATTTTTTCTTCAACAAGGACACCAACCATTAAGGGATGGGTAGCCTAACTAGTACAACTCGAATGGGTCCTTTCACTTACTGATGTCTTATTCCTGTCATTAGGTGATACCTTCTCTGAGAAAGCCAAAAAACAAAAACAAAACTTACGCTATTATTGGCACAATTAACTAGCTCCCAAAGAAGGTATCTTTTTTTCAGAAGAATTATTTTGGTTGATGTCTTTAGATATAAAACTAGGGTTCTAATAGACTATAAATTTCTAAACTGATAATACTAAACTAACCTAATAAGAGTAAAATTCTATCATAAACCAATTACAACTAATAATAAATCCTAGGTGAAAAATCACAATAATTCCAATTATCTTCTAATATCCTAATTCTAGATTTTGATCCAGTCTCCTCTTATCTATATCAATGAAGTCCATATGCAATTCGTTGATGACCCAAAACCAGTGGGTGGACTATATCTGGGTTGTAAGTGAGTAAAATGTCTAATGAACTACTCGTGTTCAAAGTCAATTACGGCTCGTTTGTATTCGTTATTAGGCTTGATAGCTTATCGAGCCGAGTTTGAGCAAGCTCGATAAGTTGAGTTCAAACAAGGGGATGCTTAACCTGTAATATTCATGAACAGTTTGATAACAGCTCATTAAGGGCTCGATAAGAACTCGGTGAAAGCTCGTAAGAGCTCGTTAACAGTTAATATTAACTTAAAAATAGCTTGATAATGCATCGATAGTAACTCGAATAACTTAGCTCAACAGGGAGCTCGACTTGTTAACTAACTTGGCTCTATTATGAGCTTGGTTTTGCTTGATAATGAGCTTGGCTTGGCTCGATATGAGCTCGAATTGACTCGATTGGCTAAACAAGCTGAGCCGAGTTAAGTATTGAACACAATAAAATCTTACCGAAGCGAGCTCGAACAAAGGTTTGAAAGCTCGATAAGAGCTTGGGTCGAACTCGAGCTCGATAAGGCTTATCAAGCTTGAGTTCGAACAAGGGGTTGCTCGGCTCTTTTACACCCCTAACTATATCACCATAGACCGTGAGATGAAATTGTGACTAGTGTTGGAGGAAGTAGATTTTTCTTTTATAGATCAGCAGGTATTTGGATTGAGGGGATTTGAACTAGGTATCTCCTGTCCTAGAGCCTCGGAATAATCCTTTTTTTATCCGGGTACCATTCCCCCGAAGTAACTAGGATTTGTCTTAAGCCTGGACAATATGAACTTTTGATGTTCCAGTCTTTGTGTCTTTCTGTAGTTGGCATTGATTCATCCATAGCCTCTTGGGTAAGGTTGCGTACATCTCACCCCCTCTAGACCCTACTCTGGCGGAAGGCCTTGTGGCACCGGGATTGATGTTGTTGCATTGATTCATCCAACATGTAAGCGCCAATAATGAAACCCTAGTCTAGTGATAAAAATGCTACTAAAGTTGAGGCCTTAGAATAAGAGATCTTAGGTTCATCCTTACCTACTGAAAAGGATCCAACATGTAACCAACATGTAACCACGTCCGATGAAACTTACGTGCAAAGTTATATAAAGGTGTATTTTTTCAAGTCTGAAAGAAACTTGCTTGGGGTAACGTTATTATGTCTTCTTAAGCTTGTTACAAATTTGAAATGCGAATTTTAACCTTTTTTGAACACTTATGCGAATTTTAACTTTGTAACGTTAAATCGCATTTCCTGAGCCGTTTTACATTGCCCTTCAGGCATTTTCTAAAGCTTATGGCCAATCATATTAAATCAATGGCACTTGTTATTGGTCTTGCATACTTTTGTGAATCTAATGTGTACGTTGTTCTTGTGCTAAACAAAAAATTTTGTTTCCTTGATTTTGGTCACCCATAGTTTTTCCAATTTGTCTATTCTCACATTTTCTTCTCTTCATCATATACTGACACCTTTTCCATTGGCAGTCTCATCTCCAGCCATAATTTTATTCTTTTTCTTCATCTCGTTTTCATAAATGAAATGTTTATGGCTGTAAACATCCGCCAATCATTTGTCAACTTTTTTTCCTTTTTTTGGGGGGAGAGGGAAGGGGGGAGGGGGCTGGAATTCTTGATCTGCCACTAGTCAATTGGGACTAGGAGGCATTTTGAATTTAGTATGTGAAATGTGATTGCTTTTTAAGATGGGAGACCCTTCGGAAATGGCCTCCCTATAGGGTAGAAGTAAGGTTGCGTACATCTCACCCTCCCCAAACCTTGTCTTGGCGGGAGCCTCTTTATGGCATTAGGTTTATTGTTATTGTAGTACGTGGATTGTGATTTCTTATTAATTTTGCTTTCTTTGTTGAACCAGCCAATGAGGCTTTTGATTAGTGGTTCTAGGCAAGAGATCCTAGATTTAAATCCTTGTCCCCTCTTATAAAATGTAAAGTTTATCATATTTCTACGTAAAATTTCACTTTGCTAGAGGCCCGAATGATGAAGTTGGTGTATATATAAGTTGAAATGAGGTTTCGCACCTGCTTGGCCAAAGTGTGGAAAATATACTACTTTCAGGAACATTTATTTGTGGAAATACTTCTGTAAAAAGTGCTTCTAATAGGGGTATTTTGCTTTTGCTCCTGCTTCAAAGGAGAAACACATTTTATTTTTTTGCTTAAAAAAAAAAGGGGGGAACAGAGCTTATGTTTCTATTTTAAGGCATTTTTTCCCCTAAGCCAAACACTTTCAAATCCTTAAAAAAGAAATTTCTTTTACGGAAAAGAAACTTGGACAAATAGACCCTTGACCCTTCACATTAAATACTAGTTGACTTAGGTGGTGTAACCAAATATGCTTTTATGTTGATTTCTTCTATTTAACAACTAAGTTGTGGGGTCTTTTTCCTATATGCACATGTGCATTCTTTAACTCCGAGCTAAGGTACCCTTTCCCCCCTTTTTGCTAATTGCAGGTATGAAGGACATGAGGAGGGTCTATGGCTACACTGTTTTAAGTACTCTGGACCCAGTTGGGCTTACCAATGCCCTTACCCCGATTGGGCAACACTTGACTGATATACCGGTCCATGGTTTGTCCTAATGGTTGGGATGGCAGTTGGCCAATCTCGAGATGTTGGTTCAAGTCTGGCATCCGTCTCTTGCAAGCTTTACCAATCTATTAAAAAAAAAAAAAAAAAAAATTGACTGATACAACCATATTTGTTCTTTCATTATGGGGAATTTCAGGAAGATAATCTGAAGTTTGGTCTTTTACCATTTAAGTATCTGCTTCAGTATATACCGATGAGGTACCATGCGGTTTAAAAATTCTATGCTTAGGTATTTTTTGTTAAAATCTAAACAAGTTCTGTTGGAAAATGCTTACTTGGAACATGTCTTAACAGTATACAAGTACTTGTGATGATATGGTGAATTCTCATCAAACAATGTTGTTGTAACATGATTTTTTGTCGAGCAATGCTGACGTGACATGATTTCAGTAATATACAGGTATCTTTTATTCGAATATGATAAATTTTCATTATCTTTTTTACGTAAGTAGCAATGATAAAATGTTTTCCTTCATGCAAGTGGATCTTTTTATGAAGGTGATACTATCAAAATAGTGTTGAAAATAGAATCTCACATGGGTTGGCTAGAGAAGGAAATGCCAATATATATACCCAAAGAGTTGCTTTACTCATTGCTATTTGGTTTTGGGATTAAGCCTTCTTTGGTTTGTATCATTCAATATTAGAGCTGTTGATCCTCTGATCAATTATAGGGAGCTCGGTTGAGTACTGGACGAACTCTGCTTTGGATTCTTATGCGGTATGATAAGGGATGGACCATGCTCGATGGCCATGTTGGAAAAGCCACATGCGGGCCCAAGTTTCAGAAAGGGCTACCTAGGAGAGGGATGCATAGAGTAGAGTGGAGCCATTTACAGGAGAAAAAGGCTACCTACTCAGAGTGAAGTTACCTAGAAGGAAGTCGTCAAGGACGAAGATTGCAAAGCGCAGAGGAGGAAACACTAATATATATACTTGAAAAGTTGCTCTATCCATTGCCAATTAGTTTTTGAATGGAATCTCCTTTAGCATGTATCATTTGTTGATAAGAATGTTTCCGTTGCTTGAGTGCCACATCATCTCGAGCTCCACATTGCCTGAGTGCCATGTCATCCCTAGTGCCACATCACTTATAGTAGCTACTTAGTACAAGTAAAGGATGATGGATTAGGTTAAGATTATGTTTAGTGTTCGAGTTCTATCTTTCCCTTACTAATCTTCCTCCCTTCTTGAATACTAGTACTTGTATAGCTTATAGGTATAAATATCATATGAAGCAATACTAAGAGTGATTCTTATTTGGTTGATTGAATTGCAATTTTCATTGTATTTGAGTGTGGATTGTTGATTGATTGTCCAATTGAGTGAAGAATGATATCAGAAGGTCTATTGTTGTTGTTGTAATTCTAAAAAGAGTAATATTTTTATTATTATTATTATTTTTTTACAATTACAATTACAATTATGAGAAAATATTTTTCCTATGAAGACATTTTCGTTGGATTCCTTTCCCTGATAATTTTATTTAATTTTCGTTGTCAACATATTGAACTCAATTCTTATATAAATTATTTGATGAAATAAAGTTCATTTTTTAGATTAGATAGAAAGAAAATTTGGAAGAAAAATGTATTTTTAGTTAAATTCTAGGGTTATTTATGTTAAAAGGTCTTCGTACTTTGCATATTATGTCAATTTAATATTTGTATATCTAATTGTGTCCATTTAGTCCTTTTACAATTTATATTTAGGCAATTTAGTCTTATGGGCAAATTAAAGTTTAGTTCTTGAAGTAATTTTTGATAGTCCAATTGTGTTAGATACAAGTACTCATTACAAATTCACCCGTTAATTCAATTTGACACAACTCATGGTCGAGTTATTAAAATTTCACCAATAACATAAATTTTCTTTAAGGACCAAATTGACATAAGGTAGCTTGTATAGGGGGTCTTGAGGTTACACACAAAAAGATCAGTTGTAAAAAGTTAGATCTTGAGCATAAGTTTTAAAAGGATCATCAAGTTTAGTGAAAGGTTAAAGTGACAAAGAGCAAAGAGCAGTCACTTGGATAGTGGACTAGCTTCGAACATACCCAGTGCCTTAAGGGCTTCGGACTACGCAAGGTCTAGGAGGGGGGCGGATGTACGCAGCCTTCCCCCTTCAAGGTGTTAACCTAAAGAGAGACTGTTTCCCAGTGCCCCCAACCCGAGGGTGAGCACTTCCTAGGAGGTCACCCATCTTGGTACTACTCTTGCCCAAGCACGCTTAACTTTGGAGTTCTAATGGGATCCGGTGGCAGCTTGTTGGCGCCCTCTTTGGTGGATAGTGGACTAGCTTCTTAGTTCAAAATGAACCACTATAAAAATCATTGTGCCTTTTTTTTGTTCTTCCCTTTACCTTTCATTTTGTGCACTTATTATTTGTCTTTTATATTAATTATTGGCTTTCAAAATTTAAAGTTTTTGATTTATCGCAAAAGAACCTAATTCACCCACTTCTTAGATTACTCTTTGGGCCTTCACTTAATTTTTTTTTTATTTTTTGGAATTTGCATATAAAATGGTGTATCTAAATTGTAAATCAAAATGATATGAAAAAGTATAATTGAATTATAAAATTAATATTAAATAATTATTTTCATATTAGAATAATTTTATATCAAGTGTATGTAGTATATAAATTAAATTTGATATATACAGGATTGCTCTTTGTATTTTTTCTTTTCAGTTTATGTGAAAAACCATCATGTCATATGTAATCGACATATCAAACTTATTTATTGAGTTTAATATTGCTTTTAACATTAGTTTTTTTTTTTGTTATCCATCATTATATTTACGTTTTGGGTACATGTTAGATAAATTTTTTAATAAATAATATAAACTAAAACTAATTTATGAGAATTACAAAGTTCAAACAATAATGAATTTTTAGGTTTTTCTTGTACGATGCACGATGGTATTTGTTTTTTTTTTACATTATTTTGTAGTTGCTTCATAAATTTTTGTAATCTTATCGGTTTTGTTTTGTTGTAAGTAATATTTGACGTACATTATTGTTAGGTTATGTCTCAAATTCCTTGTATTTATGAAGGGCTTGCAGTGACCATGCCAATCGATCGGGGATATTGCTGATCGGTCGGGAAGTACGTAGGAAAGAGTTCGCTGCAGGAAGCTCGCCGATTGATCTGGGAGCCGATTGATCGGGAGATTCCGATCGATTAGGACCCGATCTACGCGTGATGTATAAATATAACGTCAGGGTTTCGTATTAGGTATCCAAATCAAACTGAGCGCCGTCATTGAGAGAGAGAGAGAGGAAGTGAGTTGTAATTATTCCATTATTTTCGATCAATAAAGATTCTCCGTCTCCGCTCGTGGTTTTTCCTCCTCTCGATTGAAGAGGAGTTTCCATGTAAATCATTGTCTTCTTCATTTATTCTCTTTTATCCTGTTATTTACTTCACATATTTGTTATAGTATTTGAATTGAATCCAATTCTTGGGTAGTATTTTCTTCACAAATTGGTATCAGAGCCCCAATTGTTCGATTTTGTACTATGACGTCTGTTGTGAAATCTGAAGTTGAGAAGTTTGGTGGTCAAGGGAGTTTCAGTTTATGGGAAATTCGTATGAAGTGTCTCTTGACTCATAACGGCTTGAAGAAAGCTTTGGACGGGAAAGAGAAGAAGCCAGGGAGTTTGTCAGAAGGACAATGGGAGGAGTTAGAAGAAAAGGCTGTAATTGCTATTTAGATGTGTCTTGCTGATGACGTTTTAACATAAGTTTTGGAAGTGAAAACCGCTAAGAAGTTGTGGGAGAAATTACAGGAGATGTTCTGCGTTAAGTCTGTCTCCAACAAACTTGCAGTGAAGCGATGACTGTACACCTTTAGTATGTCAGAAGGTACGTCACTTAAGAATCATATTAATGAATTTAACTCTATTATTCAAGAGTTAAAGGAGCTTGATGATGCTCCTAAGGATGAAGATCAGGCTATGCTAATGTTGTGTTCGCTCTCTACTTCTTATAAAGGCTTTGTTGAAAGCACGATTTACAGTGATAGAAAATCTACATAGTTGATGAGGTTAAGAAAAACTTACTGAGTAAAGAAAGAGCAGATAAGGAGTTGTCCGACTCCATTTATGACTCAGGAAGTGGTTTGTTTTTGAGAGGAAGAACTGAAACAAGAGGATCTGATAACGGTGGATACAAGTGTAGGTCTAAGTCTAGACATAAAGGCCTATCCTGTAATTACTGTAATAAGAAAGGGCACATTAAGAGAAACTGTTATAAGATTAAGAGAAAATTAAAAATTGATAACAGAAAGGACCAGAAAAGAAATGATAAACCCGCAGAAGCTAGTGTAGTTGAAGATGAGAATGATGTTGATGTTCTGTTAGTGACCGAATCTCAATCCACATCTAAATACAATTGGATTTTGGATTTGGGTTGCTCCTATCACATTTGTCCCAATAGAGACTGGCTCACCACATATGTGTCAATTCAGGGTGGAGTCATTCTAATGGGTAATGATGCAGCATGCAGAGTTTTGGGTATAGGAACAATTCGAGTTAAGATGTTTGATGGCACAGTTAGGGCATTGAGTGACGTTCGTCATGTTCCAGATTTAAAGAAGAATTTTATCTCTTTAGGTACCCTTGATTCTCATGGGTACAAGTACACAACTGAAGGTGGAGTTATGAAGTTTCAGTAAGGGTGCTTTGATTGCAATGAATGGCAAACGGGTAGGAACTCTGTATGAACTTCTTGGTTCCACAGTGATAGGATCAATAGCTCTTTCTTCATCATCTATGACAGGTCCAGATATCACTAAGTTATGGCACATGAGGCTTGGTCATATATGGGTGATAAAGGGCTGTCTGAGCTCAGTAAAAGGGGTTTGTCATGTGGTCAGTCTACAAGACTGATAGAATTATGTGAGCATTGCATTTATGAGAAGTAGAAGAGAGTTAGCTTCAGACAGGCAATGCACAAGGCTAAGGGGACGTTAGATTACATCCATTTAGATTTATGGGGACCTTCCAGAGTTGCTTCCAAAGGTGGTTCCAGGTATCTTCTAATGTTTACTGATAACTTTTCCAGGAAAGTTTGGCTCTACTTCCTAAAGCAGAAGAATGAAGTGTATGACACTTTTAAGAAATGAAAGACTTTACTTGAGAAGCAGATAGAGAAGTAGATTAAGAGATTGAGGACAAACAATGGCCTTGAATATGTTGAGGGTGACTTCACAAAATTCTGTGAATAGCAAGGCATTGTCAGGCATAGGACTTGCATAGGTACACCTCAGCAGAATGGAGTGGCAGAAAGGTTGAATAGAACATTACTAGGAAAAGCTCATTGTATGCTTTCGAATGTAGGTTTGGGCAGAGAATTTTGGGCAGAGGCAGTGAACACGGCATGTCACTTGGTGAACCGTTCATTTCATTCGTCTCTTCAGATGAAAACTCTAGAAAAGGTATGGTTTGGATCCCTTGCTGATTATTTTCATTTAAGAATTTTTGATTACCCTGCTTACACTTATCTTAATGAAGGAATGCTCGAGCCTAGAGCTAAGAAGTGCATCTTTCTTGGTTATATTTTAGGTGTGAAGGGATTTCGTTTGTGGGATTCTAATTCTAATAATTTTCTGACGAGTAGAGATGTCAAGTTTGATGAGTTTTCATTACTCCATCCACAGAAGAAGTCTTTTGTTAGATGTGATTCTAGTTAGGTGTAGATGCTAGAGATAGTTCAGATACAGTTGGGTAGTCTAGTTCAGCAGTAGAATGAACCCACAGAAAGTATACAGGCACCTCCAGTATAGATTTTTGAAAGAAATGAAGTGGTTGAAGCCAATCAGCAGGTGGAGTAGTATACTATAGCCAGTGGAAGATAGAAGAGACAAACTAAAGCACCACAGCGTTATGGTTACGAAGAGATGGTAGCTTATGCTCTTTCGGCTGAGACTATGGAAGACAGTGAGCCTTCCACCTATTCAGGAGCTGTGTCTAGAGTTGATTCAGAAAAGTGGTTAATGGCAATGCATGAACTAGACTTGGCAGCTTGTTAAGCCTCAAATAGGGAAGAGGATCATTGGTTGTAAATGAGTCTTCAAAAGAAAAGAAGGCATTCCAGGAGTTGAAGATGCAAGGTGTAAGGCTTGCTTGGTGGCCAAAGACTACAGTCAGGTACATGGAGTTAATTTTCGTGATATTTTCTCACCTGTTATTAGACATACTTCCATTCGAGCACTACTTGCTTTAATAGCCACGCATGATTTAGAGTTACAACAGCTTGATGTGAAAAATGCATTCCTACATGGTGAACTAAAAAAGAGTATTTACATGCATCAGCCTGAAGGCTTTATTTTTGAAGGAAAAGAAGACTATGTTTGTTTGTTGAAGAGATCTCTGTATGGTTCGAGGCATTCTCCAAGACAATGGTACAAGAGATTTGATCAGTTTATGATAGTTCATGGGTTCTTCGAGAGTAAATATGACAGTTGTGTTTATTTTAGACAAACTAGTGCAGGTTCATTCATTTATCTTTTGTTATATGTTGATGACATGTTGATTGCAGCTAAAGATATGCCTGAGATCGACAAGCTGAAAGCTATGTTAAAAAGTGAATTCGAGATGAAAGATTTAGGAGCAGCCAAAAAGATACTCGGTATGGAAATCAAGACGGACCGAAAAGTAGGAAAGCTATACTTGTCTCAGGAGAAGTATATTCAGAAGGTTCTAGATCGTTTTCATATGAAAGATGTTAAACCAGTTAGCACTCCTTTGGCAGCTCATTTCAAGCTTTCAACATTAGCTTTGCCACAGACAGTTGAAGAGCATTGACAAGTTGTTAAATTAGATATTTACATGGCACTTCTGGTACATGTTTGGAGTTTGGGAGGAGTCGAAGCTGTTTATTTAGTTATGTCGATTCAGACTATGGTGGTGATCTTGATAAGAGGAAGTCTACCTTAGGTTATTTCTTTTGCCTTGGTAATTGTGCTATCAGTTGGAGAGCTTGTTTATAGTTAATTATAGCACAATCAACTACAAAGGCAGAGTATATGGTAGCAACAAAGGCATTTAAAGAAGCTGTGTGGTTGGGGGGCTTAATAAGTGAGATTAGTGTTAGTCAGGGTGTAGTTGCTGTTTATTATAATAGTCAGTCAGTAATTCATTTAGCCAATGATCAGATGACCCATCATGAAAGGACAAAGCATTTTGATTTTAAACATCATTTCATTCAGGATCTGATTGAAGAGGGCAAGGTTGAATTGAAGAAGATTGGCATTGCTGATAATCCCGCTGATATGTTAACTAAAGTTCTACCCAGCAGTAAGTTCGAGCATTGCTTGGACTTGGTTGGATTTTGTGTTTTGTTGAGATAAACCCAATCGGGGTTGTTTTATGGAGAAGGTGGAGAAGTTCTTTTGTTTGAAATTTTAGCCAAAGTTGGGATTTGTTAGGTTATGTCTCAAATTTCTTATATTTATGAAGGGCATGCCATGACTGTGCCGATCGATCGGGGATATTGTCGATCGGTCGGAAAGTGCATAGGAAAGAATCCACTGTTGGAAGCTCGCCGATCGATCGGGAGGTACCGGTCGATCGAGACTCGATCTATGCGTGACATATAAATATAACTTCAGGGTTTCGTATTAGGTATCCAAATCAAAGTAAGCGTCGTCATTGAGAGAGAGAGAGAGAGAAAGTGAGCTGTAATTCTTCCATTATTTTCGATCAATAAAGATTCTCCATCTCTGCCCGTGGTTTTTCCCCCTCTCGATTGAAGAGGGATTTCTACATAAATAAATTCTCTTTTATCCTGTTATTTACTTCTCATATTTGTTGTAGTGTTTGAATCGAATCCAGCTCTTGGGTAGTATTTTCTTCACAATTTTGTTATTTGATCAAATTTTAATTAAGGAAATTCCTCCAAAATGCTTTCACCTAGTCTTTCGTGCTTCCATGTTATTTGTTCATTATTATTTTTGTAATATTTTTAAATTTAAATTATCTATTTGAACTTTTTTTCTTGGTTCATAAGTGGTTAGGGGTGTAAGCGAGTCGAGCAGAGCCGAGTATCTCAGTACTCGAACTCAAACTCGATTAACTACTCGGGTACTCGAACTCGTACTCGAACTCGATTCGAGTAGTAAATTTTGCTCGAACTCGAACTCGAACTCGATTAATTATTCAAGTACTCGACTCGACTCGAATACTCGTTTATTTTGCATAGCAACATTCTCAAATTATAATATTATTCCATACACTCGAATATTGTTAATACTTGCCTATATTATATTTTAACATATACAACCATAAATCACCGATATATTAATAGAAACTGCTCATCAAAACCTAAGTTTAAAAAAATACAAGCAAACCAAATACAAGTTCTTTCACTCCACCACAAATGTAACATGTCATCTTTTACAAGGAATTCAATCTTCTTTCTTTCATTCTACTATTAATATCATAAGCCATCCATTTTAAAAGAAAATAATATACAAGAATTTTTTAATAAAATCCCAAAATTGGTTAACTATCAAAAAATAATATACAAAACTACTTTATACGAGTCAAGTATCCAGTGGAGTACCAATTCGAGTATCGAGTCGAGTACTTAATCGAGTATCTATTCGAGTATTTAATCGAGTATCAAGTCGAGTATTTAATCGAGTATCGAGCCGAGTAGTTCACTACTCGACTCGAACTCGTTTATTAATGGAGTATCTTTTGATACTCGAACTTGGTTAATTCGAGTTCGAGTCAAGCTTTATTCGAGCTACTTACGAGCTACTCGCGAGTGGCTCGGATTATTTACACCCCTATAAGTGGTAGTAAGTCAATTTATTTATACTGCTTTTTTAAATTTATCTTCTCGACATTGAAAATCTATCTCCATAAATTTGAAACTAATGAATTGATTCAATAAGTAACAATTATCTCATGGTTTAATGCAAATAGATTTGTTGATTTATCTTTTTTTTTTGTGTGTATATTTTTGCAAATAAGTCACCCTTCTAAAAAGTGAGAGATAAGGGCTTGGTTGGCTTTCAGGGGATGAGAGACTTCGCAATAATATATTGTATGGTTTAATACTAATAAATTTATTAATATATCTTTTTTTTTTTTATATTTTAGCAAATAAAAAGTCACCCCTTTGGAAAGTAAAGGGAGGGTTTGAGTGATTTCTAGTGATGATGATGCAGCCCGTGATCTAGGCTTGGCGGGTCGATTAGGTGGGTAAAAAGTTGGTGTCATGTAGATGGCGGATGCAGGACGCGGCTGATGGATGGAATTTGAGTTTGATTAGAATTTTAGCTTTGTTTAAATTTTGAATTGTCTTTTAGAATTTAATTCTTATTCAAATAGTTCCTCTATACATACTAAAGGAAATCTAGGGCATTAGTTATTCAATTTTGAGATTTTACTTGCTATTTTGGGCCTCTTTCTCGGGTTGTGAGAATTGAGCATTTATTTTCCTCTTTTCTTTTATTAGTGATTAATAAAATTAAAGGGAAGGCCCGTTCCCTAATTTTTCACGTACATGCTGCATCAGTTGGTATTAGAGCTTAGAATGGCTTATGAGATGGTCCGCGGGCGACAGAGATATGCTGCCGTCGATGACGTTTATGACTTTTATCATCAACGGCATATCGATAGGAGATTGGATGAGTTTGAGGAGAGATTCTAACGAATTGAGCATTGCTTGATTCAGCTGGGGGCAAATCCCGATCTTCCACCGGGAACCCAACCCCAACGCCCGTTAACATTGGGTGCTGAACAAGAGAAGACAGATGAGAGCTTCCAAGATACATTCCTGGACGAGGAGCTACCGGATCCTAGGTCGAGGTGACATCGGCCCAATACTAGAAACACCCATGGTTTCGACGATCAGAGGTGGGAAAACGGCCTCCGGATTGAAATTTCGGAGTTTAACGGTGGAGGATGCCCAGAAGACTTTCGGGATTGGCTTGCTACCGTAGAGGAGGTTCTCGAGTTTAGAGAAGTACGGGAGAAGAAGTAGACACCGCTAGTCGCTACTTGGTTACGAGGTTGGGCAGCCGCTTGGTGGCAACAACTGAAGCACATTCGGCTTAGCCAATGGAAGGCGAAGATAGAATCATGTGAGAAGATGAAGAAGCACATGAGGGGCGCCTTCTTGCCTTACTATCATGCCAGTGTGATGTACCAACGCCTACAGGGATTGCGTCAAGGCTCTATATCTGTGAAGGAGTACACGACAGAGTTCTACTTGTTAGTCACCAGGAAAGACTTGGTGGAAACAGGAGAGCAAATTGTGGATCGTTGCATAGCCAGGTTGAAGGAGCCTATACAGAAGGTGTTGAACATGTTCGACATCTTTTCTGTTTCTGAGGTGAGTCAAAGAGCCGTGAACATAGAACGTCAGCAAAGGCATCGCCAAGTTGGTGGAACTTGGGGAGCACAAGTTGGCGGCAGAGATCAAGTGTTATGATCAAGGCTGGTTTTGATCAGTATTAGCCTGCTTTTGGTTATCTTCTTCGAATAATGATGTTTAATGCTATAAATATTGAATAAGGTTTGAATTGGCTCTTGGCGGAAGAGTAGTTACTGGTAGTTGGCTTGTGAGTTGTTTAGTGTTTTGGTGGATGCAGCTTCTCGTTAAGTCGATTGGATTATTTGTCCTTTTCCTTGTATCTTAGTTTAGCTAAATAGCTAGATATTTCTTGTAATTAGATTCATTGAATGATAATATCTTGATTCCCTTCTCTCAACCTTAATTCTTTCTATTTCTCATTTTAATTCCCTCTTCTATCCTAGGTTATGATTCGAGATTGATCTTGAATCATAACATCAAATAAGAGCACTGCCAACTCAGAACATGCATTACAAGCCACTAGTCACCAACACCAGTAAGCTGGTTACTCAAGACTTGGCCAGTTCATCAAGGACTCATTGCTTCAAGTGTGGAGAAGTAGGGCACCGTGCTACTGAGTGCTGAAGTGTGATAGGCCTGGTAAAGGTCTTTACATCAAGGAGCTCCATGATGAGGATGGCGAGACTGTTGAGGGAGAGGTCCAAGATGTGTTGGCGCCTCTGGGAGAAGATGCTGTAACGAGTGATGAAGGGCATCTACTGGTGGTTAGGCGTGCTTGCTTCGCGCCAAGAGAGGAGTAGAGGGATGGTTAGCTGTGGAACAACATCTTCCAGACTACTTGCACCATTGGCGGTAGGGTGTGCCGCATGCTCATTGACTCGGGCAGTTGTGAGAACGTCATATTCGAAGAGGCAATCGCCAAAGTGGGGTTGATGACGAAAGCTCATCCTAATCCCTACAAATTGTCATGGCTCAAGAAGGGAAATCAGGTAACCATTTCCAAACGTTGCTTGGTTAATTTTTTGATTGGGGCAAAGTACAAAGACAGGGTTTGGTGTGATGTCGTCACCATGGACGCTTGGGGTGCCCATGGCACTATGATAGGAGTGTCGTTCATGGCGGTAGGAAGAACACTTATAGCTTCATCTTCGAGGGGACCAAGATTATCTTGTTACCTAAGAAGGAGGAGGCACCGCGAGCTTTAGAAGCTCAACACCCGAACATACAAGGACGAGCTATGTTCGCCAAGGAGTTTGGCAACACCAAGATCGTGTTTGTGTTGATTGGGAAGGAAGGCAAGATCTATCTGGGGGAGATACTAAGTGAGGTTGCTGCCTTGTTGAAGGAATACACTAACGTATTCCTGAAGGAGTTGCCTGTTGTATTGCCGCCACTGAGAGACATCCAACACCGCATTGATTTAGTGCTGGATGCTTCATTGCCGAATGGACCCCATTACCGGATGAGTCCCTCATGGCATGAGGAGTTGAGCTGCCAGGTATAGGAGCTACTCGCTAGAGGTTTTATCAGGGAGAGCTTGAGCCCTTGCATTGTACAACCTCTGTTGACGCCAAAAAAAGATGGGAGTTGGCAAATGTGTGTTGACAATAGGGGAATCAACAGGATCATGGTGAGGTATAGACTCCTGATACAGAGGTTGGATGACTTGCTTGACCAACTTCAGAACTCTATGGTATTCATGAAGCTGGATCTCAAGAGTGGATACCACCAGTTTCTGATCCCACCAGGAGACGAGTGGAAAACTGCCTTCAAAACAAGCGAAGAGCTTTATGAGTGATTGGTCATGCCATTTGAATTGTCCAATGCACCAAGCACGTTCATGGGGTTTATGAATCAGGTTCTGCATCCTTTCATTGGGAAGTCCATTGTTGCTTATTTTGATGATATCTTGATTTATAGCCAGGATCGTGTTGAGCATATCCGGCATTTGGAGGAAGTGCTTAGCACTTTGAGAACCCAGCTTTTGTTTGTCGCCTTTCAGAAGTGCAAGTTCATGAGGGACGAATTGACCTTCCTTGGGTTTGTTGAGTATATCAGCTGATGAGGTGAAGATAGTAGCCATACGTGACGGGCCTCAGCAAAGAATCATTGGCGAAGTTCGAAGTTTCCATAGATTGGCGTCATTCTATAGGCACTTTGTTCCGAATTTTTGTTCCATCATGGTGCCTTTCACTAATTGCCTGAAGAAGGGTTTGTTCATTTGGACCCCTCAAGTAGATAATGCCTTTATGCAATCAAGGAGAAGTTGACCACAACACCAGTGTTAGCCCTTCCTAACTTTCAAAAGATGTTTGAGTCACACAAGGATACTTCCAAGACTGGCATTGGCGCTGTGCCCAGCCAAGATGAGAAGCCTATTGCGTATTTCAGTTAGAAGCTTGATGGGAGTAGGTTGAATTACTCAACTTACAATCTAGAATTCTATGCATTGGTGAGAGCATTGAGGCATTGGAAGTCATACATAGCCAACCGAGAGTTCATCTTACATTCTGACAATGTAGCCCTCAAGTACATAATTGGCCAAGACAAACTTTTGAACAAACAAGCCAACTGGGCTAGCTACTTACAGCTCTTCCACTTTGTCTTCAAGCACAAGTTAGGCGTGATGAATAAGGTGGCAGATGCACTAAGCAGGAGGAACCTCATCATGGCGGAGAGTAGGATGGAGGTTACCGGGTTTGATCAGCTGGAGAGTCGGTACCATGACGATCCCATGTTTGGAGAGATATGGCGGGAAGCACAGTTGGGGTCCATTCTTGGCTACTCTATTCATGATGATTTCTTGTTCAAAGGGAACCAACTTTGCATTCCGAACTCAAGTTGGAGGCTTAAGATCTGAGGAGAAGCACAACCCAAGGCATGTGGGCAGAGACAAGACGCTGAAACGCATTACCGCCAACTACTTCTAGCCTATCATACATAGGGAGGTTGAGAGGTATGTCAAACGATACCGTGTCTATCAGGTTTCAAAGGGCGGGGTGACCAACATTGGTCTTTATATGCATTACCGGTTCCAAGTCAGTCATGGAAGGATATCAGTATGGACTTCGTGCTAGGCTTACCGAGGACCACCAGCGGTATTGATTCCATTTTCGTTGTCGTAGACCATTTCTCCAAGATGGCGTTCTTCATTGGATGCAAGAAGGTTGCTGACGCCATATATGTGGGGAGTCTCCATTTCCGAGAGGTATATAAGTTGCATGGACTACCAGCTAGCATTGTTTTTGATTGGGATGTTAGGTTTGTGAATCACTTCTGGAGGACTTTATGGAGGATGGAAAACATCTCTCTCGCCTTTAGTACCGCCCATCACCCTCAAACAGATGGACAAACCGAGGTCACTAACCGATTATTGGGCAACCTTCTCCGATGCCTCGTTGCTAATAATGCCAAGGGATGGGAGATGAAACTGCATCAGGCCGAGTTCGCCTATAAGAGCTCCGTGAATAGAAGTACAGGGTTTGCACCATTCATGATAGTTTATGGCCTTGTTCCACGTTCTCCAAGTAACTTGGCGCCTATTCCGGATTTCACACGTCCTCATGGGAAGGCGGAGGACTTCGTCTCTTCCCTTGAGGACATCCACGCGCAAACTAGAGCTCGGTTACTCGAGACCACCGCTAAGTACAAGATGGAAAGTGATAGAAGACGCTAAGTAGTTCAATTCCAGATTGGCGACAAAGTTTGGGAAATCCTTACATGGGAACGCTTCCCAGCATGGGAATATAACAAGCTGACAACACGCAAGATAGGACTATTGGCGGTACTTGAGAAGATCAACGATGACGCCTACCGTTTGCAGCTTCCACTTGGCATGAGGACTTTTGATGTCTTCAACGTTAAGCACCTTGTTCCCGACTTTGGTTACAATGATATCGCTGACCCTCAAGCGAATTTGAGGGCTAATTCTCTCCAACCCGGGGAGGATGATGTAGCCCGTGATCCAGGCTTGGCAGGTTGATTAGGCGAGTACAGAGTTGGCGGCTTGTCGATGACGGATGTGGGACGCGACTGATGGATGTAATTTGAGTTTGATTAGAATTTTAGCTTTGTTTAAGTTTTGAATTGTCTTTAGAATTTGATTCTTGTTTAAATAGTTCCTCTATATATACTAGTGGAAATCTAAGGTTTTAATTATTCAATTTTTGGATTTTACTTTCTATTTTGAGCCTCTTTCTCGGGTTATGAGAATTGAGCATTAATTTTTCTCTTTTCTTTTATTAGTGATTAATAAAATTAAAGGGATAGTCGTTGACTTCTTTCCATTTCTTAATTTTTCACTTACGTGGCGCATAAGATGAGGAAATGCACAACAATATATTGTATAGATAAGAAAACATGCTGACCTGGTTGTCAAAGTTTCATTGACTATGTTGTCCCACTTCAGGAGTACACATTGAGACAACTTACGGCGTCATAAATGTGAAATATACAACCGTTACGTCTTAAAGATTATAGCGAGCGACGTCGACTCCCCCCCCTAAAAAAATCATTTACATAGTTTTAAAAAAAAATTATCATTTATGTGTATTGAAATTTTTAGTATTTATGCATATATGTCTTGCCTTACTTTCTGTTTTAATACATGATTTTAATAATATATTAATTGGATAACTAACTGAATTATCAAAATTTTCTTATTTATTAGTGTCAAAAAAATTTTCTTATTTATTTATTTACTTTTATATTTATCACAAATTTTCTCTTTTCTGAGTGTGACATTTTTTTTTCCTTTGAATTAAAATCAAGTTGAGCATTAAGGTTAATTATTTGTGGTACAAAAATAGTTAGTTGGTTTATCAGAATCAAAGTAGAAACCAAATAAATGAGTTTCATTAGTGACATACTTTTAGTTAAATAAACAAAACTATTCAAAATCCTAAATCACTAGTATGGCTATTGAAATCGCGAGCATCAACATATAGGTTCCAGATCCAAGTAGTAGTTTCAGGATCCTTAGCTATTGTTCTTGAAAAACGACCAGATACGGAGTTGAGAACGAAGAAATTTTTGGAGTTGTCATTTTATCTGGCACCATGACGTATGATGTTAACGAAAGCTCTCGCAAAACAATGTTGGCTAAACCTACCTTGATCTTTTAATACATATAATGCGATTCTCGAATATTTTAAAAGTTTGTCACCCATATATATCTTGTGCCGAAACTCATTGAATTTTCGCAATAATCCGCAAATTTTTCTTTTTACATAGGTAAAAATATTATAAAGTTCCCTTTAGGAGAGACAACGACTACAAAAGTTGGGGGTTTATTAAACTTTAAACTCGGGAGCTAGCCAAAAGAGGATGGGTTTTAACCCTTAGAAAATCCCAGTGTTATAAATGGTTACAATGATATATATTTGATCTACATAGCATTGTCGACATAAAATCGTGGGATTATTTTGACGATTCTTTGGTGAAGCAAAGACCTATGTATTCTGAAAATAGTGTACCAAGTAAGCATTTTTGAATAAAAGATGAGCAAAGTTACGGGAAAGGATGCTATATATTGTCGGAATCATGCTTCACATTTGCATTGTCCAATAAAGATTTGCTAGATTTCGGGCTAATGGTACGTGAATAATAAATGTTTTGAATCTTATGGCTTTTCATTGTCTATATTCAAATTGTACAGGGACATAGATAATAAAAGACCAAACCTTAGTATATGACAAGGGATAGCAATGGGGCGGGCAGGTACGGGGTTGCCTTCTCCGTACCCGTACCCTCCATCCAAATCCATACCCATATCTGCCCCATTAATCGCCACGGGTATGCAATGGATTCCGGGGCGGTTATAAACTCATATCTATACCTGTTCATTACCGGTGGGTATCCATTACGCGCCCCGTACCCACCTTAATGTAGGTATAAAACGATTATCTATATCTGCCGTATTAATTATTTAATACTGCTTTTGAAAAATTCAATTCTATTTTTTATAACCTTAATAAATAATTAAGTAATTGAATTTAAGCAAGTATTTTTTAATTTAAAAGTAAAGTATATACAAAAGGAGCGGGTATGATGTCTATATAGTGGATGGGACGGGTATGGAGCAGGATGGGGCAGATACAACTATCCCGTACCCGCCCCATACCCAAGGCCGGTATGCCCAATCCATACCCACTATCCACCTCACTTATATGCATACCCGCCCTAAACTGGGTGGGTACTCGCGGGTAATGGGTTTTACCCGCCTTATTGCCATCCCTACATGAAAGTAATAAATTCGAAAAAACGGATCATAATGAGCATAAAATTATCATGCTTATGGATTATGAAGTT
The DNA here is from genome assembly GCA_018398585.1 of Simmondsia chinensis. Classification (NCBI taxonomy): domain Eukaryota; kingdom Viridiplantae; phylum Streptophyta; class Magnoliopsida; order Caryophyllales; family Simmondsiaceae; genus Simmondsia; species Simmondsia chinensis. The sequence goes on along the minus strand of JAGTTD010000023.1, from coordinate 9,172,053 downwards.
GTAGTTTTTAACAATTCTAGCTTATTTACAATTTTGTTGTTTCTTTGATTGTTAAGAATAGACCTCATAGGAACCACCGCTTGTCCGAGGCAAACAAACCAAAGAAGGAAAAAAGGGGAAATGCAGGGGGGGTTTGGCGCGCCAGTTTCTGATCTTGTCGTATTTAATTATTTATTTTAGATAGATGTGTCCCTTGGTTTTTGACATGTGTTGCTAATAATTAAACATGCGATTTTTGATGTTTAACATGTGCTTAAAGTATTTTGGATGTGTCTCTTCACAAGAGACACATTGTGTTCTATAGAGTCCCCCCTTTGTTGTCATTTGCAAGACACTAAGAAATGTTTGTTCTCTTTTTCTCCCCACCTAGGACTGGCGCGTGAGAGCACATTTGGCGGGCGACTTGGCCGATTTTGGGGGGCTCGCTTATGGGCAATTCGGGCGATTTTTTTTCGCCCCACCTAGGGTTGGCGCGTGAGAGCTCGTGGCTCGTCAGACGGGAGTGAGGTTGGTGGCTGTGCGTTCGTCAGTGCCCCCACTTCCTGGTGGTGGCACCCACCCGTGGCTCTGGTGGCTGTTGAGGGTGGAAAACGGTGAGAGAGGGCTCTAGGGTTTTGGGGTTGATAACGTAGTACGTTTGGGCCTCGTCTCCGGCACGCCCACTCCGGCGACCCTTCCTTGGTGACTTGCCTCTCCTTTCTCATCCCTCCGGTGGCGGTCCGCCAGTCCCGGGTGGTCTGGGGGTGGCGCACGCCTCTCTTTCTCTCTCCTGGGCGATTTGGTGGGTCGCGGTTCTCTCCCTCTCTTCGATTTGGAGCACACGCTTGTAAGTCCACTTGGTCCCTCATTTTCTGGTGCTTTCCGGTCACTTGTGGTCCTCCTTGTCTGGTGGTTTCCGGCGGAGTGGTTGGCGGCGCGGCTGGATGCATAGGGAAACCCTATCTCCCTCAAACGATGCCTGATTTGGAAAGTGCATAATTTTTTGGATTCATGCATCGCTCCTTATTTGATTTGTTTTGGTCCCACCACCTTACGATTGTGTGGGATGCTTTTGAGTTTCTTCGATCGACTTCTCCGGGCATGATGTTGTTCGTTGATGAGGATGGTCAGTGTCACCCGGTTGTTTTTCTTGTTCGTGGATGGCATTGGTTGTCACGTTCTCTCTCCCCTCCCTTCCTTTGTGGCCGGATTCATGCTGGCGGCTACGGGTGAGGAGCTGTTCCTTGGGTGGCGGCTAGTGGAGGCTAGGGTTTGGATGTGCTTGGGTTTGTGCTGTATTGTGCTTGTTGACCGGCCCACATGTTGTGGGGGCTTCCGGGCCTGATAAGAGTGGGCTTTTGGGCCCAGGTTTTGGATGCAAGTGCTCTTCATACCCTTGGGCTGCACTAAAGGCCCACCTAGGTGGTTGGGTTAAGGATTGTGGTGGACTACAACTGGGCAATGCAATAGCTGGGCCTCGGAATGGACCAACACGAGCCAGGGCCCGCCTTTGCATGGGACCTCCAAAAAAAAAAAAATATAAAAAAAATAAAAAATAATTTTCTACCGAGCTCATAGGCCCGGTCTCTTTATTGTAACGGGCCCAGTTCATTACTGGGCCTGTCACTTTTCTTGGAGACCCGTGTTAGGCCTGAACGGGTCCCTTTGCTCCCTCCTCCCAGCCGAACTACTTTGGGCCAGGGGGCCTGTTTCTCTCTTCAGCCTCGTAGATTCAGCTTCGTCTGATGAAGTTTTGATGGTTCAGGTGGGTGCTGGATATGTTGAGGGAAGCTCGGTCTATAATAACGGACCACAAGTACCATCCATATCCCTTTTTGTTCTAGTGACAGTGATTCTATGGACACTGCGACTTCTGCTTTGCATGATGTGAATTCAGCGGTTTCACCTCAGACTAGTTGTTTGAAAGCTAAGGAAGCATACACATCCTGCAGCGAAGAACAAGAAGTCCAAGGGTGAGAAGAAATCCTGATTCCAGTTAGGTTTAATTTGGCGTTCATTCGCTTTGTTTTCCTTTGTGTAGAGTTTGTACTTAGGAATTTCTTTTGATGTTTCTTTATATTAACTCTTTGTTGCTTTCTCTTGTTGCTTTCTTTCGGATTGCTTGTAGGCTTCGGCCAGCTTGGGGTATGCCCCTCGTACTCATGCATGGACGTACATCGGTGTGATTTTTTGATATATACATACTGACTTATCAAAAAAAAAAAAGTTCGTTCTCTTTTTCTGTCACAAAAAGTCTCGGTCATCTTTCTCTCTCTATGCTCTTACTCTTACTTTGTTGGCGGATTTCATTGTATCCCTTAGACTATTCAGTATCCAAGAAATAAGTCTTAAGGAAAACGGTTCGCTGCATCAGCCAGTGAATGTAATTGATACCTATTCTTTATCTCTTTAACAAAGTTGTGTATTTCTTCAAATTGTTCCAAAATCTTAAGACTTTTTTTCATACATAAAATGACTTCTTCTCTTGTTGTGATGATGGCGAACTTTGGAGATCAATGAAAGTGATTAAGAGGAAGGAATGAGATTTCTTCTTGGATCTTTCTATTATATAAATTACTATGGATCAATGTACATTTTCTGGTACAAATATGTTTCAAACTCATGAAGTTCTAAAATGCCTAAGAAGTAGTATCTGCTGGAAAATATGGGTATGCGCAATCAAATTCTCTAATTTGGGATACCAAGACTAACTCGAGATGGGGGCATATAATATACAAATGACACAATGACAAAGTTGAACTCAATAAACCTTGTATTACACCAACTTGACTTGAGACAAGATAATTAAATAACTAAAATACAAAAGATTCAGAGAAAAAAAGAGTGAAACGAAGGAAGTCACAACACCATGGAGTTCACCATTGCCCTAAGTCATTTATGCCCCCACTATGATACAAACGGGATCGCTAGGCACTCTGACTCCCAGGGTTAATACAACACCCAACACAGGAGTGTACTCTTGGGTGATAGGTTGGAGCATGCCCCAACTTGCTCAGTAACCAGAGTAATGGAAGAAGATACTCAAAGAGAATTTCAGTGGGAAGAGGAAGAGTACAGTTTTTGTATTTTTCAGTGTTTTTCTAGTCTATTAAACAATGCCCCAATGCATGGTATTCATAGGAAAAAATACTTAGAGTGCAAGTAAGAATCAGTTAAGGATTGTGAGCAAGAAATCCAGCTATGATAAGGAAACAAGTGGATATGGAGATACACAAAATCCGGGCACAATCAAGGCAAAAACGGGTATGGAAAAGAGTGGGTGAAGACGCAACTCTCGAGCTCGAGCAAGGGGCCTCTCTTGAACTTGGATTGGCTGACATGGAGGCTCAAGCTACACAGCCTCGACACAAGGCACCCTCGAGCTCGAGCTAAACAACCTCTAGCATGGTCTAGAACTCCCATGGAGTTCATTAACGAATAAATTAAAATAAAGTGTATGTAAAAATAAAAGTCCAGATTAGAAAAAGTTCACACCACACCTCACCGCGACTCGGCTTGGCTAGGCTGGGCGGGCTCTCATGTGTGGTTCACAAAACCACTCTAGAACCACAATACTTTAACAAATACAAAGAGAAGGGGGTATGTGAACTAGACTCCCCTTGACTATTTTTCCAATGTGGGATAGAGGTAAAATCATAAGTTTTCAAAATCGAAGCACATTACCCCTATAATCCAACAATACCCACATGATTCAATTTTGACAAAAGGATGAAAGAGAGGTGGTTATTAAGCAATGAGTTTTAGACTCAACAACAACAATAACAAACCCAGTGCTTCCAGTCTTAGACTTAAAGATACTAATATCTTTTGGACTTGAATTGGCACCTAGTAAACATGCATGTCCCACAACCACCCAATCGTGAACATAGTCTTGAACCATGAGTGGTCAGGGTGAAGAGCACACATGTCGCCTTCATGTGGTTCTCAGGTTGAGACGCACTCTGCAATCCGAACGTATGAGGTCCCCCCCTCAACAAACAGATCCGATACCTTGGAGCTCAGGAACGCGCTAGAGAGTAAGCCCTTATTCTCAATAGAGGATGTCTCACCACCCCCACATTCCCATAGGTGAGTCCATCAAGTGTGCTGCCCTCCACCTTCATCATAGGCTATGGACTACATTAAGAGCATAGGGCTCATCTTCAACATCATGGTAGGTCGGTGAGTCCGTCATGTGCACTGTCCCGCACCACCACTAAGGGCTATGGACAATGTTAAGAGCCTTAAGCTCATCTCATGTCATAGCAGTAGCGGTGTGTCCATCAGGTGTGCTACAATCACACCACCATAAATGGGTTATGGGCAGCAAGAAGAGCATAAAGCTCAGCGTAAAATGTCATGGCAGATTCGATAGATCCAAGCCAGCAGCAGCATTATCTCAGAAGAGGCTTGGGGGCTTAATCACAAATAGCTCAACCTTGGCATCTTTTTGATCCATTGAACATCGAGAATACCCCCGAGATGGGTATCCACTAAGATCAAGATAGACAAGTGGGCTTAAGCCTCATTTCCTTTGCTGTATCATACATTATCTTCTTAGAGAGGCCTTTAGTAAGGGGATTTGCTAAATTCTTCTCACTCCTTAATAAACTCGAGCGAGATCACATTATTCTCAATCAGGTGCCATACTATGCCATGCATCTGGTGAATATGCCTACGCTTGCCATTGTACACCTCACTTTGAGCAACTCCTATGGTTGCTCGTGAGTCATAGTGCATCAAGACTGACGGTGTGGGCTTCCCCTATAATGGAATGTCTCCCAGCACATTTCTTAGCAATTCGGCTTCCAAACTTGCCATCTCAAGAGCAATACGTTCCGAATCCATGGTCGATTTAGCAATGCATGTTTGTTTACAAGATTTCCAAGAAATAGCACCGTTAGCAAGCCTACAAATATAGCCACTGGTAGAGTTAATCTCATCACTGTCAGATACCCAATTGGCATCACAGTATCCATCTAAATAGTAGGGAATCATTTATAAGAAAGAGACTAGTCCATGGTACCTCGGAGGTATCTCAAAAGCCTAATCAAAGCAACCCAGTGCTCATCTCTAGGACTATGGGTATAAATACTCAATCTGCTAACATCAGGCAATATCAAGACGTGTGCAGTTCATCAAAAACATCACGCTACCAATAATATTAGCGTATTCGGCCTATGACCCACTATGACCTATATTCTTTTTCAAGCGAACATATGGGTCATATGGAGTTTTAGCTAGTGTGTCATCAAAGTGACTAAACGTCCTCAATATATTCCACTTTATGGGATTGACTCAATGTCAAACCCTCAGGTGATCTAAAAATTTTAATTCCAAGTATCACATTAGTCTCACCTAAGTCTTTCATATCAAAACATAAACTTAAGGAAGACTTAGTAGCATTCATAATATTCACACTCATACATAAAATAAGCATGTCATCATCATATAAGTAGATAATCAGACTATCATTATCAACATGCTTAGAGTACACACATGCATCACCACTGTTCACAACAAAACCATGCGTAACCAAAGTGCAATCAAACTTTTGATGCCATTGTTTAGGAGTTTGCTTAAGACCATACAAGAGCTTTACAAGTTTACATACTTTATGCTCCAGACCTGGAACCTTGAACCCTTAGGATTGTTTCGTGTAAATTTCCTCCATGAGGTCACCATTCAAGAAAGCGGTTTTGACGTTCATTTGATGTACTATAAGGTTATTTATGGACGCTAGAGCAATCAAAGCTCTCACAGTGGCAATCTTAGTCACGGGTGAGTAGGTATCAAAGAAGTCTATACCTTGTTTTTGAGTATACCTCTTATCCACTAGTATGGTCTTAAACTTGTCAATTGACCCATCAGCCCTCAATTTCTTATTAAGCACCCGTTTACACCCTATGGCTTTGCATCTCTTAGGATGGTCCACTAACACCCACTTGTTATTACTTGTAATTGAGTCCAACTCATTATTAGCAGCCTCACTCCAAAGTGGAGCATCTATGGATCTCATGGCCTCATGATGGGTCTTAGGATCTTCTTCTAACACGAATTCACTTACAACATGCTCATCAAAATCATGGTGTTCAGACAGAAATGCAGTAATGAAGTTTGGTCAAAAATTAGTCTCAGCTTGAGCCCTCTTACTTCTCCTAAGTTCCTGAACCTCGAGTTCAGGGGGCGAATGACTAGATGAAGGAGTGGATACATTAGGAAAAAAAATAGGCAATGGCACGTGCACAGATTCTTTCATGGGAAATACATGCTCGAAGAACTCAGCATCTCGAGACTTTGTGATCTTACAGAGCCCAGAGCTTGAGCTATTCAATAACATGAATCTATATACAACACTGTTCATAGCATAACAAACAAACACAACATCTATGGTTATGGGACCTATTTTACTTCTTTTAAATTTTGGTACCCCAACTTTAGCTTGACACCCCCACACTTTGAGGTATTGAAGGTTAGGTGCGTAGCTCTTCCATAATTCATATGGTGTTCTATCTAGTCTTTATGTGGAACCCTATTAAGCACATGACATGTAGATAACATGGCTTTCCCCCACAAGTACCCGAGCTAATTAACATAATGTTCATCATCTCTTTAAGGATTCTATTCTTTATTTCAGCTATACCTTTCTGTTGGGGTGTGTATGGGGTTGAAACTTCACGAGTTATGCCACATTTATCACAATTATTTTAAGGAAGGTTGTATCATGCTAACCTCCTCTATCAGACCTAATCCTTTTGATTCTATGGTCTAATTGGTTCTCAACTTCTACTTTATACTTGAGGAACTTCTCCTTAGCCTCATCCTTATAACCTAAGAGATACACTTTGGTGAATCTTGAGTGATCGTAAATGAAGGTAATATTGTATCTCTTACCACCTCTACTCAGGGTGTTCTTAAAGTCACTTAAGTCACTATGCACGAGTTCAAGTAGGCTAGATGTTTGTTCAACTAATTTGTTAAAAGGCTTCTTAGAATGCTTGACCTCGACACGTATACCACATTTGTTTGTTCCATTGAACTATAGTTGGGAATTAAACTCATTTGTTTAAGTCTCTTAACCAAATTATAATTCACATGTCCTAGCCTAGCTTGCCCCAAATCCAATGACTCAGCAATACAAGCAGAAGTAGATACATTCTCATTTATTTCAACATCAAGCACAAAGAGACCCCTATTACAAAAACCCTTCCACACAAAGTTGGTATTCTTGGTGATAACAAGTTTTTCAGATTCAAAATTCAATTTAAAACTAGCTCCATTTGCCAATGCACCAGAAACAAGATTTATATATAGATCTGGGACATGCAACAAATTTTGCAAGGACAACTTTTACAGAGTTAGGTTTTAAAAGGAGCTTTGCCTTGCCAAGAACAAGGACTGCACAAGAATGCCCCATGAACGCACATTCCCCCACATCGGCTTTTCCATACTCCTTAAACAGGTCCTTATTGGTGTAGATGTGCCTTGTCACACCAGTATCTGCAACCAACTTGACCATATTCCCAACCATATTCACCTCGGAGATCATGGCCACAAAGACATCTTCGCCCTCGGTGAGGTTGGCGTAGTACTTGTGTTCTTTAAGACGTCCAAATCCCTTTTTGTAGTCTCTCGAGGTATGGCCTATCTCGCCATAGGTCCACCATGCTCCCTTGACTCGTTTTTGTCCACCTTCGGGGTTGTTCTGAGGTCTTTTGCCAAGGGTCTGCTTCTACTTTGAGTTGAAGCCTCGGTTGGAATGTCTCTTAGACTCAACCCGGTTAGCAGACATAGATGAGTGCTTAGAGGACTTCTCTTTTGCTAATTTTTGGTTATGGTCCTCGAGATTAATATGGGAAACTAAGTCTTGTAGAGTCACGTCTTTCTTTTTATGTTTTAATTGAGTCTTATAGTTTTCCCACGAAGAATGAGACGATTCACCTGAAACGTTTCACACATTTTCATTCTTTCATTAAGTATGCTAACACACAAGCTCTCATACTCGTAGATTTGATCTAGAACAGGTTTATCGTCAGTCATGGTGAAAGACAACCACTTAGCGCATAGATACTTCCTAGCTGCGCTGCCATCCATACCATATTTGTTATGCAAAGGCTTCCTAGATTTCCTCCGCATTTTTTTGTCTTACTATAAATCTAGTATAGAGGGGATCTCATGCAATACAACAACATTCCCCTAAAGGTTTGATTATCTTTTTCAAGTCTCTGCTCGACCAAGGAGGAGCCTCGTCACTCGAGAGAATGTAATGGACATCAATTTGTCAAAGGAAAAACTCCATCTTATAAGACCAAATTTTATAGTTTTTCCTGTCTAAAGGTTTAGTCTTTGACATGTCGGGTATGATAAAACCAGCGTTAGCTATGTTTTGATTACTCATTTTAATGAACAACTTGGATTGTTGGAAAATATGGCAAATGAACTATCGAATTCTCTAATTCGAGATACCAAGACTAACTCGAGATGGGGGCACACAATATAAAAATGACACAATGACAAAGTTGAACTTAATGAACCTCATATTACATCAACTTGACTTGAGACAAGAGACTTAAACAATTGAAATCACTACAACAAAAATAACCTTTAGTATCGAAAAATTTAGTATCGGATATGTGAACCGATACAAAAAGACATTAATTGTATCGGATACATGCTACCGAAGCTAAGGTTATGGACACTTAAAGCAACATGGTGACGGATTGTAGCGGAAAAATTGTTATTTTATCGGAAAATTTTGTAACCGATACTTAAAATTCTATAGTATCTAAAGTTTTCCGATACAATTGAGTTGTTATTCTATTGTATCGAATATTTTACGATACTAAACTATAAAATATATATTAAGATTGAAACTAAGCTTTTGTATCAAAAGATCCTTTGGATATAAAAATAAAACTTAGATTTTTTGCTGCTTTCACAAAAAAAAAAAAAAAAAAAAAAAAAGAAATATAAAGTTGTCCCAAAAAAAAAAAAGAAATATAAAGCAAATTTTTGTCAAAAAAAAAAAAAAATATAGCAAAGTAAACTATGGGGGAAAAAAAAGAAGAAAAACCCTAAATCTCTCTCGCGCTGCTCTGCTATCTCGCGCTGCTCCCTTCCTCTTCCCTCTCGATTTTCATCTCTCACTCTCTAAAATTTCATTATCCCGCTCAAATTTCATTCTAAAAAATTACTTAAACTGTACGATTTTTTCATTCTTTTAACTTTCTTCATTCTTCCTTTTCTTCTTCATCTGTTTGCTTCTTCACGTTTCCATTCTCGTTGCCTTTCCAGTGAGTTAATCCATGCTATTTGTTGTATTTTAGTCTATTTTTTTTGTTGATATGTTCAATTTATCCATTTTTTTTTGTTAACTTCGTTGGATTTTGATGTAAATTAGGGTTTAGAAGTGAATGAAGCTGTTGAAATTAGGGTTTTAAGTGCACGTTTTTGGTGTATTTTAGGGGTTTTGGTAACTGTTGAAATTTCTTGTTACTTTTGCATGAATGTTCATTTGCTAGTTGTTGGTGGTAATGTTCACTTATTGTGACAACTAAAAGTTCCGAATTTTCCATTCGGATTTTTGTTGAGTTCTCTATTGGGTTGCCAATATGTTGATGAAGGTATTTCCATTATAATTAATTTTTGATTAGTTTTGGTCAGAAACTAGAGATTGAGAAAATTAAATATGGAAATTAGAAGTGGAATTTTAATTGAAAAGTAAGCTTGTGATTGATTATACTCATGAAGATGATGTAAATGAGCTTCAAGCTTGTTGAATGTGACATGTTGTTATCTATTATTATTTGATCTGCAACATTTGTGATATTGTTGTACTTTGTTGTGCTAATATATGGTTGATATCTTGACACTAATATACGTTTCTATGTAAGAAGATTTTATACTAGGAAACTTTTTGTATTATGAGTATAGACTTTAACATAGTTATAAGAATTAACTATTTTGTGATGCTTCTCAATTTGACTTCTATAGGAGAAGTGATTAATGGATGGTCAAAAAAGTTGGATAAATTTGCCCCAGTTTAGTCAAGAATTTATGAATGGGTGGAACAATACATAAGCACTGCGAAAAGTACTACATCTTTAAATGGTAGGATCAAGTTCTCATGTAGGATATGTGGTTCTGTGATGTTTGTTCAATCAGACATTGTTCGTGAACACTTAGTTTGGAAGGGGGTTCATACAAATTTTTCAATTTTTCATGGAGATGAGTTGTTATCTACCGATGTTAATGATGAGAGTATTGATGATGGAGAGTCAGATGATCCACTTGATGATATGCATGGGTTGTTACACGATGCATTTGGGATGTCAGGCAATGAGAACCTTATAGATGAATATGAAGAAGTGGATAGGACATACGAAACATTAGAAGTCAAAAAATTTTATAAGTTGGTTGATGATACTGAGAAAGAAGTGTATTCTGGGTGTAAAAAGTTTACAAGGCTTTCTTGCATTATTCGCCTTTATCATATGAAATGTCTTCATCATTGGAGTGATACGTCATTGAGTGATCTACTAGATTTTCTCATTGAGCTTATCCCAGAAGGGGCTAACTTGCCAAAAAACTTTCATCAAATGAAAAAACCCATATCTGATTTAGGCTTAGGCTACACCAAGATAGATGCATGCCCTAATGATTGCATGTTGTACTAGAAGGAGAAAGCTAATGATTCTGCATGCTCTGCATGTGGAGCTTCAAGATGAAAAAGAGCTAATGACGGGAAAACTAAGATTACATCTAAGATTTTACGTCACTTTCCATTAATACCTTGACTAAAAAGGCTTTTTATGTCTTCAAAAACATCAATTTTGATGAGATGGCATGAAAAGGGACGTAGTAAAGATGGGAAAGTAAGACACCCAGTTGATTCAATGGCATGGCAAGATTTTGACAACAAATACCCAGAGTTTTCCAAGGATGCTCGGAATATTAGGGTTGGTTTGGTAAGTGATGGCTTCAATCCTTTTAGCACAATGACTTTCACTCATAGTACATGGCCAGTCGTGCTTGTGATATACAATTTGTCTCCTTGGTTGTGCATGAAAGATTCCTACTTTATAATGTTCCTCCTGATCTCTGGTCCACAAGCCCCAGGAAATGACATTGATATTTATCTACAACCATTAATGGATGAGTTAAAGGAGTTGTGGGTAGATGGGGTTGAGACTTATGATGCTTTTACTAAGGGAACCTTCAGTATACATGCTGCTCTTCTATGGACAATAAACGATTTCCCAGCATACGGTAACTTTTCAGGTTGGAAAACTAAAGGCCGATTTGCTTGTCCTCATTGCAACATCGACACTTGTTCTCGTTATCTTAAGAGGAGCAGAAAAATGTGCTTTATGCGCCATCGCATATTTCTTGATCGTGCTCATAGGTTTCGAAGAAAAAGTGTATCTTTTGATGGTACAATTGAGAAAAAAACTGCACCCAAGTTACGTTCTGGATTTGATTTGTTAAAGCAAATGGGTGACATCAATGTTGTTTTTGGGAAGCCAAATGTTGAGACTAAAGGTCATAAGAAGAAGAGGAAGGCAATGAGGACAATTCATAAAAATAGTCCTAAAACAGGATGAAAAAAGAGAAGTATATTCTTTAAGTTACCTTATTGGAAAACTCTTTTGATACGACACAATTTGGATGTAATGCATACTGAGAAAAATGTGTGTGATAGTGTGATTGGGACTTTATTGGATATTGAGGGAAAAATCAAAAGACTCTCTGAATGCACGTCTTGATCTTAAAGATATGAGTATCAAAACTCATCTTCATCCAGTTCATCAAAGGGAGGGACAGAAACCTTACTTGCCACCTGCACCGTATTTTATGGATCAAAAGCAAAAAGAAATCTTTTGCAAACATATCGCGGTGTGTGGCATTGGAGAAAGGTAAAGTCTTTGGCCTTAAAAGTCACGATTGTCATATTCTAATACAACAATTGCTACCTCTTGCTGTCCGGAAGGCCTTGCCTAGGGAAATCAGTCTGATATTAATTGAGCTTAGCAATTTTTTCCAGGAAATGTGCTCTAAAGATGGTTTTGTTAATGACTATGAGCAGCTAGAAGAATGGATCATCTACATACTTTTCCGTATGGAAGAAATCTTTCCACCGACCTTTTTTGATGTCATGGTGCATTTAACTGTTCATTTACCATTTGAGGCTGCCATTGCAGGACCGGTACACTTTCGCTGGATGTATCCAATAGAGAGGTGAGTTTTACACAAGAAAAGTGAGTTTTGATATGATATTTTGTCCTTGCATTAAATAAATGAAACTAATGTAAGGTACTTGTTTGTCAACTATAGGTTCTTGTATCAATTGAAGAAGTGTGTACGCAACAAAGCAAAGCCAGAGGGGTCAATTGCAGAAGCTTACATTGGTAAAGAATGCATGATTTTTTGCTCAAGATATCTAATTGAAATCCAAACTAAGCAGGATAGATCTATAAGGAATTATGACAGTGGTGATCGTGGAATACGAAATGGTCTATCCATCTTTTCCATATGTGGCCATGCTTTGGGGAAGCAAGATTCAGTGCATTTGAACAACAATGCATGGAAGCAAGCACATGAATATGTTTTGTTTAATTGTGATGAAGTGAATATATATGTAGAGTCAGTCCTCACAGCTAAATCTACTAAAATATTTTTATAATTTGTTGAACACATCTATTCTTTTTACTAACATATGTATGATGCAGAGAACATAAAGTAGCACTTTGTCTTGAACATAGCAACATGCGAGAAGAAGATATTGACAACCTTCACAAAAAAATGTTTGTTGAGTGGTTTAAAGTGAACGTATGTGGGCAACTTGAAACTTTAGTTGTAATTATGTAAATTAAAATTTTTTATATATTAACATTTTTTTTTGGCTCTTTTACCAGGTTGGGAATATAAGTCATGCATATGATGATGAAATTTATAGGGATCTTCAACGGCTTAGTAAAGGACCAAGTAGACTAGTAAGGAGGTTCAAAAAGTTTAATTACAATGGCTTCAAGTTTCGCACAAGAGATGTAAAGGCTAATTCTCCCACCCAAAATAGTGGAGTGCTTGTGAAGTCAATCATTTCTGATGAAGATCAAGTCACATACTATGGAACTTTGGTAGAAATGTTGGAATTAAATTACTATCAGGGGAGGAAAGTTGTTCTACTTAAGTGTGACTGGGCTGACTTGGGAAAAAGGGGTTAAAAGTAGGATTTACTGGGCTTTACTTTAGTAAATTTTTGACACTTGTTGAAAAGTAATGAGCCATTTGTGTTAGCATCTCAAGCATTCCAAGTGTTTAATACACCTGACCTAGTTGAGGCAAATTGGAATGTTGTTACAAAGACAAAACCAAGAGATGTTTTTGACATGGGAGATGAGGATCCCAACAAAGATACCAAGACTTACTTTGATTGTGAGCCCATAATTGATCATAGTTTGCTAAATATAAATGAAGTTGAAGTTTGTCCTAAAGTCATTGAAGAAGACGATGATGGAAACGATTTAGAATTAGAAAACAGTGACAATGACGAAGACTCTGATTATGATTAAGAAGATCAAAGTGAAGAGGACCCCACTGTACATGATTATGATGATTATACTGATGATGAGAGTTGACTGATGTTTGAGTAATTTGCGTTTTTGTTCGTTCATGCGGATGAAAGTGAGCATTGCTAGTATTTAATGTAATTGGCTTTGTAAATGACTTTGTAAGTATTGGATTGATCTTTGTTCACTATTTTTGGTATTATAATGAAAATTATGTTGTTATTGCTTTATGTTTACATGAAATGCAATATAGAACACAATGATCAGAAACATTACAAAGAGTCTAGCGAGTGCTAAGGTTGGAGATCCAGAAGTTGTGCTCCGACCTGATGATCCTTCAGAGGATGGAGGTTCCGACAATGTAAGTTCGGGTTTTGAAAGTTTTGAAGATGAGACTTCTGATGACGAATTAATTTACGAAGAACAGAATGTAGAAACTACCTCTAAAACTTCTCAAGCATCCAGTGGCAAGGGTAACATAAGCCTCACTTTGTTATTTTTTTCCATGATTATCTATATAGAGAAGATCTTTTCATATTTTACTTTTTGTTTATTATTTCTTATGATTGATAGATGGTTCTAAGAAGCCACGCCGAAGACCAAATAAGTGCTCCAACTTCCGAGGTGATGAAAAAATTGTTGTTGAATTGAATAATGATGGACAATCGATTGGTAAATCAGGAAGACGTTTTTCTTCATACCTTGGGATATTGGCTAGAGATCCAAATTTTGTGCCCTTTGATATGAAGAATTGGAAGATATTTTTAAAGGGAACAAAAAAGAAAGAGTTATGGGATATTATTGAGGTAAAATATGTTACTTCATATTTTATCAATGATATAAGATTAGAATATCTAGTTATAGTCTTGGGGTTATATTATTTTCTAATATTTGGTTGTGATTGAAATATTGTAGTCGAGGTTTACTTTTAGTGCTCCAAGTCCAAAAGAATGGGCATTTGAGAAGATGAATCATTGTATGAGATCGTGGAGAGCTAAGTTGAAAAATAAACACTATAGAGTTGTAAAGAGTCTTGAACTGAAGTTGAAACCACCAAATGACAGAGTGGATCCACAACAATGGAGGAATATGGTATATCATTGGGAATCTACTGAGGCGAAGGCATCTTCAGACGTGTTGTTATTTATATTTATTTGTCATATGAATTTATTTTCCTATTTAGCCTTTTCATTTCTTTATTTATGAATTATGTTATAGAGAATAGCTGCTCAAAATACTGAAAATCGTGGCTCGAGCAAAATGGTACACCACTTGGGGACTAAAACCTATGGTCAAAAACAAGAAGAATTAGTAAGTGACATGTTCTATGCATGTACTTTAGTGCTTTTATGCCGTCTTTGATATTTCTTTTAATGTATTTGTGGTTTATTTATTGGATCTAGAAAGAGAGCAATGGAGGAAAAGAACCAGATCGAGTGGAACTTTTTCAAGTGGCATATGGACAAGCCAAAAAAGCATTTGTGGATCCGGATTCGCAGACAAAGCTTGTATGTAGCTTATAATTTTTGTAATTAATCAATCTATAATATTGAACATGTTTATTATACAATGTGAATTAACTGAAATGCGGATTCAAATACAAGATGCCATACAAAAAAAGTTAGCTGTAGTCCCGTCAGATTCTGATGTAAATGAGGAGCGAGATAAAATTTATAAAAAAGTTGTGGGAGAAGACAAATACGCATATAAGAAGACATGTGGAATTGGAGTGAAGAGAGTTGCATTGGTGGGTCAAAATAGAAAATTCATGAGACATTAATGATAGTTGCTGAAGAAGTACAAAAGAGAAGAGTGTTAGAAGAAGAAATAGCTACTGAGAAAAAGAAAAGACAGAAACTTGAGGTATTAAGACAAAAGCTATGGAAGAAAAACAACAGAAATCGGAGGAAGATTTTGTTAATAAGACGAAAGCAATGAAAGAAGAAATACGCATGCTAAAGGAATTTCTTTTCAGGTCGAAATCATCTAGGAAAAAGGTATTTTCCTTCCTAATGACATTTTTATTGTACTAATATGATTGTCATATAATTTCCAAATAATGGGCTTATTAAACATTGGATTGTCATGGACTTGCTTATTTCTCTGTATTTTTCTTAAGTGATACACAAAATTGTTATTGGATTTTTAATTTTTGGTTGTACTATGGCAAATATTTGGTTGTACTATACTATTGTGCTGATCAATTTATTTTTTATTTTTGCAGAGGTCAAGTTCAAACTGAGGATGCAATCAATGTCTTGAGGATGTTTTTGTGGTCTTGTTGCATCGTGTTTATGGATTGGTTTTTTTGTGATGTGTTCAAAGCTGGTTTGTTCGTGATGCAGAAACACATGTTTGGAAATATCTTTTTTAGAGACTTGGTCATTTGTAATATTTTGTACTAGGAATTTAGAAAGATTTGATGTAGAACTTTTAAATACCTTGAACTTAGTTTGTTTTACCCACTATGTATTAAAGTGAATATTTTGGATTATAATAGAATTTGGTAGTATTAAATTATAGTTTCGTGTGAAGTAATTGCTATTGGTTATTTATATTATGTTTGTATCTGAATTTGGATGCTACTGAACAATACAAATATCACAAAAAATTAAATAGAATTGAAAAGTTGTTTTTGATTCTATTATAGTGGTCTTTTGCATCAATTATTAATTGATACTAATCATATTAATAGTATTGAAAAACAATCTGATACTATTATGGCTAAGCCAATAGTATCAGAAAGGAGATTTTTGATGCTATTGTATTAACTTTTGGCAACAGAAAGACGCTGATACTAATGGCGTCAATAGTATAGAAAATAACCATGAATTGATACTATAGAAAATTCATTTGCATCAATAACCTTTGATACTACATCCGATACTATTGGGACATCCGATACTATTGCTCTAGATTCATTAGTATCAGATAAGTTTTATCTGATACTAGGGCAATAGCCATGGCAGTATTGCAATCAAAAAAAATTTCCGATACTAAAGGTCTATAGTATCGGAAAAAAAGCTTTTAGTATTGAAAATTTTTTGATACTTAATCGTCTTTTTCTTGTAGTGAATATAAAAGATTCAGAGAGGAAAGAGTGAATCAAAGGAAGTCACTACGCCTTGGAGTTCACCACTGCCCTAAGTCGTCTATGCCCCTGCTGTAGTACAAATGGGATCGTTAGGCACTTCGATCCCAAGATTAAAATGGCACCTAACACATGAGTGTACTCTTGGATGATGGATTGGAGTATGCTTCAACTTGCTAAGTAATCAGAGTAATGGAAGAAGAAACTCAAAGAGAATTTCAGTGGGAAAAGGAAGAGTATAGTTTCTGTATTTTTCAATGTTTTTCTAGTCTATTGAACAATGCCCCAAAGCACGGTATTTATAGTCAAAGATACTTGGCGTGCAAGTAAGAATCAATTAAAGATCGTGGGCAAGAAATCTGGTCACGGTAAGGAAACTGGCATATACGAAGATACAAAAAATCCGGGCACAATCAAGGCATAAACGGTTATGAAAAGGAGTGGGTGAAGACACAGTCAAATGCGTATCTCAAGCTCGAGCAAGGGGCCTCAAGCTCGAGCAAGGACTGACGGACATAGAGCCTCGAGCTAAACAGCCTCGAGATTGGACACAAGGGACCCTCGAGCTCGAGCTAAATAGCCTCAAGTATGATCTAGAACTCCCCTGGAGTTTGTTAACGATAAATTAAAATAAAGTGTCCGTAAAAATAAAAATCTGGATTAGAAAAAAAATGCACACCACACCGCACCGTGACGCGGCTCGGTGGGAGGAGGGGAGAGCACGCGTGTGGTTCACAAAACCCACTCTAGCCCCACAATACTTTACCAAGTACACGAAGAATGGGGTATATAAACTAGACACTCCTTTGCTATTTTTCTAATATGGGATAGAGGTAAAATCACAAGACTTCAAATTGAAGCACACTATCCCATTAACCCAATAGTATCTAATGCATTGTTGTTTATGCACGAAAGTAAGTTTACATATGGGGTTGAAACCAAAGTTAAGAAAATCCTAATTTTGCATTTAGTAATTGTTTTGGTGACTTTGTGTCTTGAATTTTTTTATCAAATGATGGTGTATTATCATCATGTAATGTTAACATCAAGAATGACCCCAGACCGCTTAACCGCGTGTAGTTTAAGAATAATGCGGTTTGATGCATTGTTGATTAATTAAAGACACATACATGTTCATATGAATTTATGATTAAGTGCATTTGAATCAATAATGTTGAATCATGGAAATTTAACCAAATAAATAAATAAATACATAATAAAAAAATAAAGCCTTTTACTTACGGTTATGAAATGAACTGCTATTGGTGTATATATGAAAGAAATGAAATGAAAAAAGTTTTGTTGCCCAGAGACTCAAACCCGCGTGCCCGAGAGAAAGATTTGAAGGGATATTCACCATTGATTCAAATGCGCACTTGTGCATCATTTGACCAAGAATTTTATATGTTGTTAATTTATGACTGCGATAGAACTATTGTAGTCGGGTTAAAAACTTTTAATATCTATATTTTCATAATCATATTATAATCTATCAAAGCGATAGTAATTTTGATTAAGTGATAATTTCCCAATTAGTAATATGAAAAATCATTGTTTTGGGTGGTTGTTGAAACTAGACGTTGAGGCGATGCCAAAAAGGTTGAAATCCTTATTTAGCGTGTTAGTTGAAACCAAGTGCTGAGACTGATGTCAAAACTAATAATAAATTACAAATAAATTGCAGATATATGTTTATTATAAAATTGCAAATCATGAATTGTGAACACACCCTCATTAAATTTTTATTATGAATTGGTAATATAGAAAAGGTTGGAAGGACATGCATGTATAAGATAACACTTATAAATATTTTAGACATGCTTGTTAAAACCAATTCAAGCGCTTTTATGTTATATGCGATTTTGTATGGCAAATACACATGCAAAATAGAAGATATCTTGATATATCATATCTATAAGGTAACATCTTATGTAGTACAAAGAGTTACTTAATTGAGGTTTAATGCATATATGTTCATACTTATGGAAAAGAATTTAAGTATAAGTATGTATATATATTAATGGAGTTATAAGGTTAATGAATGCACAATTAATGTAATTAACACATGCATATTCATAATTATGAAATGCAATTTAGGTATAAGCATGAATGCTAATGCAGTTATGCGATTAATGCATGTATGCATGTTAATGCACTCATGAATTCTTGTGATTTTAATTATTAACATGAATGCTTTCTGTTTACTTGGTAAAAACGAAAGTGGTACGAGTTTGAGTGAAATAAAATTAGTGGATCATAAAAGACATAATTATGTATTTTATATTGTTCTAATGATATTATGTCTTGTAAACTAAATACTCAAATTGAGCATGATTTTACCTGAAAAGTAATTTTTTTTTATATGATTTCATATCCATGTGCTATGATACTATTAGTCATATGTTACCCATAAGGTTTGATGCATTTAAAAGGCACGATGATTTATATGATTTAATATGGGTAAATTGAAGTTTTTGAATGTAAATATGGATGAGTGGATCAAAGTGATATTGAATCTTGCATCAATGTTGATGAAATGTAAGATGTATTGTTTTTGTTCAATTCCTAGATCGAATATTCGAATTTCAATAGAAAATGACATATCTTTATTATATGATAAAAATCATGACAAGAGGGAAGAAATCCCTGATAATGCGGTAGAACTTAGAAGAAGTAAAAGAGCAAGAAAAGAAGTCTTTCAGTCCAAATTTTTATAAATTTCTAGTGGAACAAGACAATATGAATGTAAAGTTTGATATTATTGTGACGTAAAATATGATTCTATGATGAGGCTATGAAATCTTGTGATGTTGCTTTTTGAAAGAGGCAATTAATGAATCAAATAAACACGTATGTAGCAAGTTTAATAATGACAAAGGAGTTGTTATATGTATGTTTGTTGATTACAAGTTGATATTTGGTATGGATATTTAGCACCAATTGGAGGTACTCCAATAGTACAATTGGAATATGGAAAGGCCCGATATAGCCTTTGTTCTTGGAAAGCTAAGTGAATATACTAGCAATTCAAGTAAAATTTACTGGCATGTGGTACGTAAAGTACTGAAATGACCATGGATTATGGTATTACTTTAATGAGTATTCTTCTACTTAGAAGGATACTTGGATGCCAGTTGTATCATGGATAAGAAAGACTATGCTTCTACAAGCTAGTGGGTATTACTATATGGTGGAGGTGTTGTCTCTTAGGATTTCAAGAAACAAACATGTATTATTAATTCCACCATGACTGTAGAGTTTATTGTCCTGATTTTGCTAGTAAAGAGTCAAAATAATTAAATGATTTTTTGCATAAGAATTCTTTGTGGCATGAGCCAATATCTCCTATTTCTATCCATTGTGATTGTAAGGCTATGCTTTCAAATGCATAAAGTGAGGTGTACAATTGAGAGTCTGGACACATTAATGTGAGACATAGTTATGTGAAACAACTCATAAATGATTGGGTGATCATTGTGGATTTGAAAATGCAAGTCAAAATCTAGCAAATCCCTTAATGAAAAGCCTTGCTAGAGACTTGGAAATGAATAATTGAAAGGATGGGTTAACCCGTCAATTTTAGTCACTCATGGTGGACCCTCAACCCAATACCTGGTACAACGATAAGTCTTACGTTCAATGAGAGAGTTCCATCATTCGTGTGATTGCAAGCACTAAAAATAAAATTCCATCCCAGGTGTAGTGCTTGGTAACCTGTGACAAAGGGAAAAGGAGGTTGAGCATAAGCTCTTAATGGACCCGAGGAAATTATTGAACATCGTGTTGCAGCGACATGATCAATGGGGCCTACCTAAATGAGTGTGAAGTTTGGCCGCTTCAAGGAGTGCGTTAATGACATGGTTTTAACTCTGTTACACTCATTAAGGGTGCGGGACACATGACCTTAAATGTGTCAGTCAAAGATGAGGTGTATTGCGGAGAGTAAGACTTGTTTGTGGAGACATGTGTGGTTAGTCAAATGGACTCGTATGGTTCAAAGGTTAGTCTATCATTACACTTCAACTAATTATATTGTGGTTTCGCTACATGAGGGTTCAATCAGAAGACACTCTCATTTATGCATATAGACTTCTTTTAATACCGAGATGTTTTTTCACTTATATGCAAATGAATGTATTTTGAAAATGGTGGGGGAATGTTGGTATATTTTCAAAATAGAATATTTAATAAAGTGTTTTGGATGTTTATATTTTTGCTTAAATATGCAGAAACACCTTCCAGGGCTGTGTGTCAACACACAAACTTAAAGAACCCATTAATTGGGTCTGTGTGTCGACACATAGAGCAGTTATGGCGGTTATTTTTGTCGCATAAGTTTCTGATTTTTTGGTATTTAATTATTTAATTAGGAGGGATGTGTCCCTTGGTTTTTGACATGTGTTGTTAATAAATAAACATGTGATTTTGATGTTTAACATGTGCTTAAAGTGTTTTGGATGTATCTCTTTACAAGAGACACATTGTGTTCTGTAAAACCCCCCCTTTGTTGTCATTTACTCTCACTTTGTTGGTGTTGAAACCAAAGTCCAGAATACCCAATTATTTGTGTTTAAATATTAGTGAATAAAATTCTTTTATCTATTTTATGTCTAACTATGGTTTATGGGTCAAATATACATGTGATTGTTTCTAAGATGTTCCATGAGATGGATGTAGTCCATTGTGACATGTCATAGTTTGATTTAAGTGATTAATAAGATTGAGGCATGAAAAGACTTAAATCAAAATTGTGACATGCTGTCAAAGTAAGTTCATAGTCAGTGATGAGTTCTGGACTTCTTGTTTGATACGACTATAATATGATACCTTAGATGGCTTGTTTATGTTATGTGGATAGGGATCCAGAAGTATCATAGTTAGTGTTCATCAATAAGACTAGAACATTGAGTTGGACCAACGGAATTATTTATTTCTTAACTGCTATTAGAAATAAATAGTTCTTTGTGATGAGGGGATAACCCTAAATCATGAGATTGTCTTGAACTAGTGTATGTATTATCCACCACTTCAATGTATTCAAAGTGAGGTCCTAAAAGTGGCTAATAATCTACATATGTTGGGTGATTGCATAAAATGTAGCGGCAATAAAATAGTCCACATGAAGTCTATAGTCTCTTATGAGGTACAGAAGTCCCCTTAAGTAGATTAGCAAGTGTTAGGAAAATTCGTAATCTTTGTCCAAATTATTCCGAGTGTTCGTCACTAGAATTAACACGAAGAATATGTTCTCGTTTCACAGAATTATTCGAAAAGGGAGAGTTGAGTACTTAAGAAGAAGAGGTGAGTAGTATAATGATGGTAGATTTAATTATTACTTCTCAAGGCTTTCAAATAGAGGGGTTGATTGTTCAATTATTATAAATTGGTAATTATCGAATAAATAATTTAACTCTAGAGAGCAGCAAGATTTATTTAGTAGAATTAAGTCCCATTAAATGACAATCAAATATTGTCATGAGATGATAATGATTTTTGACCCATTTGGAGTTAGATTTAAATTGTTCTTGAGGTTCCTGTGCAAGCATCTAATTTTACACTATCAGAAAAATATTAAAGAATTCATGAGATGAGTAAATATAATTTTGCTAAACAGTATTCATTGGATAAATAAAATTAAAATTTTAAAATAAAATTAATTGCTTGAAACAAAATTTATAAGATGAATTTTTACATGTGGGAAAAAAAATGATAAACAGGTCATAATTTGTGTTGCACGCAGTGAACCAACCAGCTCGTGACACGTGTCGGGCACTGGTGGTCCTAAGGGGGAGATCCATGCCTCCGAGCCCAGACCAGGCATAGTCTGGAATGCAGGAAGTTTAATAAATAGGTAATGGTAAGCTTGTGTTAGAGAATTTCACAATATGAGATATTGTGTCTTAACAGCACGATACAACTTTGTTTTGGTTGATGCATTTGATGTGTACTAAAGCTAATCTTAAATTGCATTGAAAAAACGAGCGCCTTAGTGTAGTGGGAGGTTGACAAAGGCATCTGATAGATTCATTTTGTCAACCTTAATGGTTGAGCATGATAATGAATTTGATCCTATAGACTACAAAAGGGCTCTTAAGGATAGAGATGTAGACCAATGCGTTATGGCAATGAGAGCTAAGTTGGAGGATATGTATTCTAACAAAGTTTGGGAGCCTATAGAGGTGCCGAAAGGCATTAAATCCATTATACTGGATCTAAATAGATCTACCAAGAGATTGAGAAGAGTGGATGAGAAGGTAAACATCTTCAAGGCAAAGATAGATGAGAATGGGTTATACCTCAATGGAAGGAATCATCCATGACAAGACCTTCTGGCTAGTTTCTATGCTTAAGTCCATAAGGATACTCTTGTCTACTGTATCTCATTATGATGAAATATGTCAGATGGAAGTTAAGACGACGTTTTCTGAATGGTCTTCTTGAGGGACATATATATGATACATCCAAAAATATCTAGTGCCAGATATTAAGAGCATATAGTATGCAAAATGAGGAAGTCCATTTATGGACTTAAATTAGCATCTTGATCATTGAATAGCAGATTCAATGACAATAATCAAATCCTATGGGTTTGGAAAAATGGTTAATGAACCACATGAGTGCAAGTGGCATAATAAGAAAGTAGCGACTTTCTAAGTGATGCATTTGGATTACATTTTACATATTAAGAATGGTGTGGAATTGCGAATTGCAATAAGTTGTAATAAAAGATTTGGCTGTCCAATTATTTCAAAAATAAAAGACCTAGGATGAATTAACTGTATTCTTAGGTCGAGCTTTTACGAGATTGTGAGAAAGTGTGTTGGTTTGTTATAGGTTGCAAATGATTTTAAAGATTCTTGACGTTTGAGGCTAAAATTTATATTTACCATAGGAGTGGGAGTCATTAGATGTTGAAGTGTCAAGTGATCTGGTATTGCTTAGTTCACTATAGAAGTTGGGTAGTTAATAACTTAAGAAGTTGTAAACTAAGCTTGTTGACTTCGGAGGCTCCATATAGTTCTAGAATGTGTGAGCGGAAGGATGTGAAAGTGAGGCACCAGTATTGAAATTGTTATAGTCATTGACATGACAGGTCCCGAGGAGATAGTTATGTTGGGAAAAGATAAGAGTATTGTTGGAAAAATAAACTATGATGCCGACTATTGGGTTCACAGTTCTCAACTATGGTCACAACAATAGACACTTATTAGAGCACATAGAGTAGGAGACTCTTCTCTCTACTTAAGCCCCCGAACGGAGAGTCACGCTTCGTGACACCTCACGTGCGAGAGTTCCTGGGAATAGGTTTATCTTTGTAAACCCTTTTCCATAATACCGGTTGCTGGGACGAATTTCAAAAATTCTCCCTAGTTTAATAAAGTTAAACGCAACGGAATAGGTTTAGAATTAATAACTCTAAACCTAGGGTCGATTTTAAATTCATAATTTTAAATCTACTAACTTAAATTCATAATTTAAATCAACAGATCTAAATTCTTAATTAAGATCTACTGGCATTTTACTCTAATACATTCATAACAATACATAAACCTAACAGACATAATAACGAATACTATAAATAAATAGAAAAGCAAAAACTAAAAGAAGAAGAAAAGAAGAACATATCTGAAATTGTTCCAATTATTAAGAATACCAAGAAAATCGAGACCCCGCGATCTTCTACGCAATGACCTCAAACTGCCCGGAGGGTAGGTTCCGAAAAATATTAAACTAGGAAAGAAAAATTTTGACGGAAAATTTTCTCTCCAATTGGGTCTCCAAAACTATTTCTAGAAACCCCAAATAATTTATTTTGATTGAATGTCAAACTAATGAAATAGGTGCCTCTATTTATAGTAGACGACCGGAGTGAAAAAATAGCAGATATTCAATGTGGAATTCACTGTTGTCAAGCAAAACGCAACATGTTGAATAAAAAAAAGACCAAAACGCCGCGTTTCACTGCCAGGCAAACGCGCCTTTATTTAATTCAAAACGCGTGACACGTGACAACGTCCCATTGGTCCGCGATCGTGCACGCCGATTGCCAGGGCACGACCCAACGCACGACACATGTCCCGCACTGGTTCGTCAGATCCAAAGCACAAGGATCGCCACTGTTTAGACGCGATTTTGAATTTTTTTTTTTTTTTTTTTTGCTTTGTTTCCCACATGTAAAAATTCAGCTTATGAATTTTAATTTCCTAAAATTGTTTATTTTATAATTTTCAATTTTATTCATCTCATGAATAATGTTTGGCAAAATTAACTTTACCCATCTTATGGATAAATAATTCATCTCATGAATTCTTTAATATTTTTCTGATGGTAATAAATACAGAGGCCTGGGCAGGGACCTCAGGGATAATTTAAATCTAGCTCCAAATGGGTTAAATTAATCATCTCATGAAATAATTTAATTACCATTTAATGAGACTTAATTCCACTAAATAAATCTCACTGCACTCCAGACTTAAATTATTTATTCAATATCTCCCTAGGAGACTGTATTGAAGACAACAACCCTTCCACTAGATGTCCATGATAAAGGAAAAATATAACCACTACCATTATCCTTTTCACAGCTTCTTTATTAGTTACCGACTTGCCCTTCACTGAATAATTCATTTATACTTGAACACATTCATAGTATAAATTCCAAATGTCAAACATTTGGAATACTTTGGCCAAAGTTTCCGAACAATTCAAATATTTACGAATCAACTAAGGGACATCTGTATCTCAGAAGAGATTGTAGATTCCCTATTGAATACCTGATCCTTGTCGCACTTCATGCCGCTGCCGAGTGTATGTGGGATTTCAGTCATTTGATTAGACCTTACTTATAGTACAACAATGTAACTAGCACTCCATGCACAAGTTCAGAATACCCTCAGGATTTAGAGTCGTTGTTCAAACAGTACAACGTGAATCACTCATCTCCGATAGCAGTCTAGAAATAAGTAACCCATATGGTCCAGCTTAGTGTGTCAATCTTATTAAACATACTAACCTAATACTTTTGGATCTCCATCCACATGACCAAGACAAGTCATCTAAAGTGTCACGTTATAGTCTAAACATACAAGTGGTCCAAACTTGTCTTCAACTATGAGTCTTTCAAACAACAATCCATACCATTTGTTCCAAGTTTATTTGTGGCTTAGTCTCATAAACCACTTATAACAAACATGTCAATTGTAGTCTAAGGACTACACCCATCTCATGGATGTTTCCCAAAAGAAAATCACATGCAGTATAAATGCTCACATACACAAATTTAACTGGGAAAATGACTGAAACTTTAATTTTATTTATTAATTAAAACAATATGTCCAGAATAAATCTGGATTTCAGGATACTGTTCTTAACAATCTCCCACTTATCCTAAATTCAATTTATGACAAAGTCCATACTCACCCCTTTTAAGTTTGAGCCAAAAGTCTACTGAGCCTAACCCTTAGTGAGTACAATTACTTTATTGTGAAGTCAGCAATACAATACTACTTGACATTCCTCTCACTAATGACTCCCACTCCAAGGGTAAAGAGATGCTTAGACGTCGAACCTCTATCATGTTTAATCTGACTGGAAGTCTTAAAATAATATATCCAACTAGAACCAGCTCGTCACTTTGAAAGATCCGGATAGGATCTCTAGTTCTTCTTAAGAACTAGAGAAAACACTTCACTACCACCTAGTCCATTGGACCCAGGTTAGACTAACACCTGCTTACTCTACCATAGCATAGCAGACATCAAGTCTTGTGCACAACATGATGTACCTGGGGCTCCCATTACCAAAGCGTATGGAATATTCCTCAATTGCTCTTCCTCTTGAGGTGTCCTAGAACACCACTCAAAAGAGAGAAAGGGACTCCATGCCTGAAAGGTAAAAAGCCTTTCCTAGAGTTCTCCATGCAATACCTTGACAACATTTTGTCAATATAAGTGGTTAGAGAAAGACTCAACATCCTACTCTTACGACCTCACAGAAGCTTAATCCTGAGAGTAGGGCTGCCTTTTCCTATTTCTTTCATATTGAGCTATCTTGACAATTAAATCTTTACAACTAATAATACCCCTACATCATTCTCAATGAGTAGTATATCGTTGACATATAACACGAAGAAAGTCACTGCTTTCTCATAATGTCATCTGTACACGCATGGTTCGAGCAACCGATTGCACAAAACTAGAAAACTTAATTGCTTCATTGTGGGTGAAAGGCCCAGATTCAATACCATGGTCTACCACTAAGGCTCCCGCTATGAACTTGTCAGGTGTCCTGACAAACCTCCCACCACACCTAAGCTCTCGTGTACATGGAACATTTTTGTCCTATCAGTAGGTGCATCTAATGCATCCACGATATCTTAAGTTGTGTCTATTTGTTTAGAATTAGTGTCATTCTCCTTTAATACTATTTTATTTTTGTTTTTGTAGCTTACTTGCAAAATGTTTCTCTAAGTATTTTGTACTGTATTTTTAAAAAAAATTTAATTAAAAGAACTGTGAAAAAGGGTCATCCTTGTTCCTTTTATTTGCAACACGATTCTGCTATGGTGTACTCAGAGCAGAAATCTGAGATCTAATCTCATTTGCAGTTAGAAAATCCAGAAATTCACCCAAAAATATTCACCACCTCGATCTGATCGAAGTGACTTAACTTGTTTACCTAATAGCTTTTAAAATTCAACTTTCTACTCTTTGAATTTCTTCAAAAATGTCCGACTTATGTCACATCAGGTAAACATATCCATGCCTTGAGTAATCATCACTAAATGTGGTTAAGTACCCATACCTACCTCTTGCCTAAACATGCATTGGTCCACATACATCTGTAGGAACCAGCTAAAGCAAGTCACCAACCTTGTTGCCTTTACTTTTAAAGACATACTTGGTCATATCTCTTTTTATGCATAATTTGCAGACTGGTAATGACCTCAAGTCCAAAGCCTTTATCGGTCCATCTTTTACCAGTCTGTGGATCCTGTTCAAATTGGTGTGACCTAAACATTGGTGCGAGGTGTAAGCATTATCACTTTCAGGGTGTTTTCTTTTAGAAGATTGAACAAGTGAACTTATGTTAGATTCATTTAAACAATTACCAGAGCTTTGATAAGGAAATAACCTGAATAAACAACTTATTCATGTACATGTGCAAATAAATAATTTATTTCTCATTTTAAAATTTTCATTATCAAAATCAACTGAATAAAAATTATCCATTAAACGAAATACAGAAATCAAATTCATGTATAGCGAAGGTTTAAATAATCAATCCTTTAAAACAAAACTCTACCACTAAAGTTTAAGCTAACATCTCCTACACTTAAGACCACTATTATTGTACTGTCCCTGACCATCAGGTACAACACCCATCGTGTAGCCTTTAGCCTAGCCCGACCTCTTGTAACATATTACAGACTTGATCAGTTGAACCTGAGTCCACCCACCAGGAAACTGGTGGACTCTCAACTGCGCATGACTTAACTAAGTGAGATATCAACATATCCTCACCAGATGGCAAGTAGCTATGTACTTAGTGTAGTTTCTTCTCCAGTGGCCTAGTTTTCTTGCAAAAGAAACACTTTTCTTTTGCTGACTTTGTTATGGACTTGGTTGCTACAATAGCAACCTTGCCCTTTCCTTTCTTTCTAGTTGGTCCCTTGTGAGTAATAATCAAGTCTAACTTATTTTTCAAGGCAAATTAATTTGGTTCAGTGAGTACATTATGTATTCGAAATCAAGTGAAGTTTGCCATCCGTATCCAAATCAAAGATACTGTAAATGCAAACATATGTTTAACTATCTAACAAGAGTTATGTGTAATGTACTGATATATATTCTTTCAATTTAGCATACACAATAAGTTAGATATCTACTAAACTGCACTATCATGCATACAATGATAACCCAAACACACCACTCTTTATTCCCCGGCAGCGGGGTCGCACGAAGCTAATTCAGGTGAGAACTATTCTCAATTAATCTGTTTTCTTGTAACTCTTACAAAACATGATTAACTCACCACTTTACCTTAGTATCTAACATGACACAACATAGCTCATCGGGGAGGCTAATGCATCACGCTAGTTAAGCGTAAGCCATTACCTAAACCTCCATACAAATACACGAAATACTCCACGGCAGTGTGGTCGCATTGCTTTTTTGCACTTTGGTTTATCCTAAAAGAAGTCTAACCCTGTAATCTGCAAACCGACATCCTCCACAGGGAGGTCTATCGATCTAGTATACTGCTAGATCCGTAATGGAGACCGTGAGGTTACAACAATTGAAACCTTGCTCCCACTTGATTTTTTGATTTTTATAACTAGTGATTTTTAATTAACTTGCATTTATAACCTGGATGATCTCATAATCTCCTTTAGAATCTCATTCTAAAATTAACCAAAATTAATTAATTAATTTATTTAAAAATACTATCATTTTACAATATAGATTATCTCATAATCTTGCATTAGAATCTCATTCTAAAATCCAATCAATAAAATTAATTAATTAATTTTAATTAAAACAATACCAACATTTAATTTAGATTATCATATAATCTACTTTTCAAAATCTAATTCCAAAATCAAATTAAAATAATTTTATTTAAAATTAAAAGTAATTTTGTGGTTAGACTATCCCATACTCTATTTTTTAGAAGTCATTCTAAAATTAAACAAGTTTAGACTATCAAATAGCCTAATTTAGAATCTTATTCTAAAATTTAATTAATAAAATTTAACTTTTATTTTAAATTTAAAGATTTAGATTATCTTATAGTCTATTTTAGAATCTTATTCTAAGACTAATTTGAAAATAAGTTTTATTTAAAATAATACTAATTCACAACTTGGATTATCTTATAATCTGATTTAGAATTTTAATCTAAAAGAAAATTAATTAATAAAATAATTAATTTATAATTATTATGTTAATTAGTACTAATGTCTACATGTCCCAAAAATAAAATAAAAAAAAACCTTTTTTTAGTTGCTGACATCAGCATGACGTCACTGTCTGCTGACAATTTTTTTAAAATTAGAATATTTAATTTTAAAGTAAATTGAATCTAATCTCATTAGATCAATTTTATCAAATTTCATAAAAATAATTGAATCTAATCTTATTAGATCAACTTTATCCTATTTCATAAATATTTGAATCTAATCTTATTAGATCAATTTTATCCGATTTCATAACAACTTTATCCATTATTGTTAAAAATATTTGAATCTAATCTTATTAGATTAATTTTGTCCGATTTCGTAAATCATGACTGAGAACGTACAATCTCATTATACGAACAACACAATCGCAAATTTATTGGTTGTTCCGAATTAACGATTAATTCGTTAACGATTTAAACAATTTAAATCGTCACGATAAACAACCTAGTTAACTATTAAATCTTTTAACCTATTTAAACAATCTAAATTGATACTTTAAAATATTCTAATTGACAATTAACTACTTTAATGATTTAAACAATTTAAATTAGCAAAGTGAGGACCATTACATATGAAACAAGCAATAGACTTAGGACCTTTTCCTTTGCCATTCCCATCTATTTTTGCTGAAATTTTAATACCGATAGGTTTAGTGGTTGGACCCTTACTATTTTGAAAGGACTTAAAGCTAAGTTTCTTTCCTTTCTTCCAGTGGCCCTTCCTACTAAAATCATGGCCAACATTAAAATTCACCAAAGATTCAGCCGTGGCCAAAGCAGAGGCAAGGCCTCGGACCTTTTGACGCCTCAACTCTAGTTGAGCCCGCTGTTTAAGAACCAAAATGAAATTAAACAATTTATCCTCCTCTGTCATATCTTTAATTTCTAGAATTACAGAACTAAAAGCATTAATATACTCATGAACAAAACCATTTTGTTTGAGTTCCTTCAAGGACTCCCGAGCGAACCAAGAAGCATTACTCGAGAAGAATTGGTCACGAATGTGCTTCTTTAATGCATCCCATGAGCTGATCACAGCACAACAAGCAGCACGGTCCTCCAATACACTTGTCCTCTACCACAACTTAGCATCATCCATCAAGTCCAAGGACGCAATGACAGCCTTGTCTTCCTCACGAACATGGGTCGCCATAAAGCATTGTTCCATGTCCCAAAGGAAGTTCTCGAAGGTCTTAGCATCCCGTTCGCCCCCAAACGCTTCCGGAGTAGGTACTTTAATATTACCCTTGTCAAGTCTAGGAATACCTGCATCTATGTCTTACGCAGCATCAAAACTCTTTTTTGTAAGCTTTCCACCATAGGGATGAAAGTTTCACTAGCATGCGGTACACTACAAGAACTAGGGCCCAACCTACGAAACACATTAGCAGGGGGAGTAGGGGCTGGAGATAGGGCTCTTTGGGCAGTAACTAAGGACTCAGTCATCTCCTTAAGGGACCCAATATCACTAGACAAATACTTCATCGCACACAAAACCGTTCCCGGAGGAAGGTCATCAACATTATACCCAGCAACTAGAATTTCCTCAATTCGGTTCAAATGTTCATTAGTTTTAAGGCAGTTTCCTAGTTCTTGCGGATTTTGAGCCATGGTGACAACTAATCAACATAACAATTCAAGCAACTAACACCGAAAGTACCCACATAAGGATTAGACTCACGTAGCCCACACAAAATCTCAGTACAAGGGGGTTAAAATTGAACTAGCCCATGCAACAACAGGCACTCACAAGCAGAATTCCCCACAATCTAGGGCAAAGTCACACATAACACACCAGGCACTACACAAAAAATGAATAACAGGCAGAAATCCACAATTTGATAGCCAAGCACGGCAACAACTAACACTAAGACAAGCCCACAAGTACCAGCTAAGGCCACAACTCGAAAATGAGATATTGACTAGAATTTTGAAAATAAAATTGGAATACAAGGGGTAAACCTGATTTGAGACTCAGACATGAAATTCAAGCATAAGCACGCAGGTCTGGATGGCAACGGTGACAGGGTCGAGACAGCATGTTTCACGCAACCTGGCTCTGATATCACAATTGTCACTGATATTTTTTGACTACCTGTGACGGTAGTGAGGTTACACCTCACTCAACCTAAACACATCAAAGTATACACAAATACAGTGGAATTAATACAAAATGAGTATAAACACAAGTATTGGAACACAAGACACAAGGGAGGACTTTTTATTACTTGAGGACTCTTTGAACTTACAATGGAAAACCCTCAAAGGATACTTAAATTCGTATATAATACAATTTCTTTGCCTAAGGAATGAGCAACCCACCGAATGCTCCCAAACAACCCTATTTATAGAAGCTCCAGCAGTTTCCAGCATTCTCCCCATGATCTGCAGTGAGGTAACTACCTTTGGACAGCTAGCAGCACCTCATGAAGTCTGGTTCCTCACTTCCCTTGAGGGGCGCCTCTTCAAAGGGGAGGTTACTAGGTCAAATCCCAATCGACACACGCCCCTTGCTACTTTTCCCACCCAAAGGAGCGGTTTCCCATCAAAGGCTTACCTAGCATGCCCGTTCAAGTTTTCCTCCCTTTGTGTAGCAGTTACTTGGTCAAGTTCTGGTCAATCCTTCCTTCAAAGTTCCATGTCCTACTCTCAATAACCGTCAAGTCACATGACCCGCACGTGCGAAGCACCTTTCTGTATGTCCAAGGCTTTCCAAGTGTTTATGTGTCCCGGAGTAGACATGCGCTGTGTCGCGTGCACCCAGCTCTGTGCCAGGACTAAGCCCGCCCATGGCTTCCGAGGGTCGCGCATGCGGGGTGCACCAAGTGTGCAGCCAGCGCCACACCCGCCGAGTGCTAGCTGCTTTGAGTGTGTGTTGTAGGCACACTTGGGTGCGCAACATGGCGCACCTAATGCGAATGCTTGCACATCCCATGCGCATTCCAACGCATGCCTTGCGCCTCTATGGGCCTAGCTGCACACTTGTGCAGTACACCCAGACTTCCACTGCACCCAGCGCCTGCGCACTGCTTGTTGGTCAAGGCCCTAACCTATGAGTGTCCATTTGCCAGCTCCAAGTTAATGTCAGCACTCGGGCACACTCAAGGTCCGTTTTGAGTTGGTGCCATGTTGCGTTTAGGTGAAGGTCTGTTGTCACTCTAGCACAGCGCATCCAATCTTGTGCGCTTGGACTTAGCTTTTCATGCCTCATCCTTGCTCGTCCACATAATGTGCCTGACCTGTCCATGCATCGGGTCAGCGCAGTGTAATAAGCGCATGGCCCTCAGTCCGTCCATGTCATGCTCATCTTCATTTCTGTTGGGCCTGGTTCATCAATACAAAGAATGCGCACCGCGTATATACTTGTGCCAGATTGATGTCCATCTCATACTGGCGCAACGCATGCGTCGCACTTAGTCAAGGGTCCGTCCTTAACTAGTGCGGCGCAACTAACATGCACCCGCTTAGGGATGATCATGTGCTTGACTAGTGGTCCGTGAATAGATCAATGTGCTACGTCAAGCGTGCATGCCCTCTATGGGTCATTTTAGGGTCAAGGTCTGTTATGTCCCGTGTCGCAGCCAAAACCTAGGCGCTGATATCCAACCAAGTACTAGAGGTTTGAGCACCGAGTGACTATGTCAATGCAATGATCGGGACATGATGCGCCTAACGTCAAGCACCACCCTGCACGCGGCATTCAAATGTCAAGTGTCTTACACCAACCCTATAAGATTGGGGGTCCTTGGAAACAGCCTCTTGGTAGGGTTACACCCTGAAGGGGTAAGCCTGCGTACATTCACCCCTTAGACCTCACTTAGGTGAGAGCTCTTGGGGCACCGGTTTTGTTGATGTTGTTGTTTGTACTCTAGAATGTCATTTTGTTTCTCTTATTCCATATCTCTTGAATCACGACCAAAAATAAGAATCGGCAAATGGTTTATCTTCCCTTTCTTGAATTTTACGATTAACACTACAGGCCGATCGTTGCTCAAAATAGTCTTATTTTATTTTTCTTACACTTTGCTTTACCTCACTCACACCAAAAAAAAAAAAAAAAAAAAAAAAAAACACCCTTAAATCTATCTCTATATTAAAAGAAGAATAATCTAATTATTTGTTTTTAAAAAAGCCTGAAAAAATTGCGTTTGTCTCCGACTTTAATGATCCTAAGATAAGGTTGTTAAAAAATCTGGGGATTTTATGGGGGTTGAACCAAATTAATTGATCAATTTAGGGACTATTTGGTCATGGAAATAATTAAATTTTTAGAATTGAATTTTTAAAATTACATTTTTCAGAATTAAATTTTTGAAATTATGAATGAAGAAACTTTTGACATAAAATTTTTTGATTTCACTTAGCGTGAAAGTAGAAAAGTGACTTCTATTTTTATCTAAACAACTTCTACATTTTAATTGAACGTCCGATAAAACTAAAATGTGCTTATTTTACCCTACAAAAGGTACTTTTCTACACCAAAGTGATTGTCTAAAATAGACAAATCATAGTACTTTATAATTTTCAATGATAAATGCGCTCACCAATATGAAAGGAGATTTGGATTATGGGGATGTTGTCTCCATAAAGAGTGGTGAATGAATCTTATAAAAAGTGGTACGAAGATTTCACAATTTAGTCCTATTATTATATCAAGGTATAGTATCTAAATATTGAATGACATTATCTTGGGCCTTGGTTTGGGCTCGGGTCGAAGTCCAGGCCCGTTTTGGAGATTTCAGTTGAAGAAAATTAGGGTTTGATGCAGCGCGTGATGGGAAAATAAGGGCTACGAAAAGGTTCAACGGTCTTTCCTTTGAATTTTATTAAATTGATAGCAAAATTACAAAGAGGGGTAGAAAACTTGCTCACTCACAGCCCGAGAAGTCAAGAATCTCCATAATAACAATTCATAATTTCTCAAAATTCAAGTCTCCGTCTAAGTCCACCCTAACCCCCTTTATATAGAGGAGGGATTACAATTTAAAACTCAAATTTAAAATCTAGATAATTAAAGAGATAAATCAAAATAAGGGATAAATCTTAACAGTAAGGAAATCTAGATTATTGGAGCTAAAATTTTCACAACCGTTCGTGAATAAAGCCATGAATCACGCACAACCATCTTCCGCGTCTAACCCGCGGTGACACTAAGTATCCCTGTCGCCAAACCTTGGTGGCGCCAAACTACTCTTGCCCTACGCCAACACGGCTCTCACCTCATCTTGAACTTTCCCCGCCTGGCCCCGGCAAAGGTGATGTCGACCCGAAAGTGTTGACTTGCCAAATCTGGATTACCCGCTTCATCATTCTCCCTAACCTGGAGAGAATTCGTCCTCAAAGTTTGAGCGGTGTCTGCTTGATTAGCCTTGTTAGGTGGCGCTTCCCTGTATCATCCGTGAGCCTCCTTTAGCCCTTGCTTGGATTCGTCCTCTATGGCTCATCCCACCTTGTTGTAGGCATTATCATCCTCCCCAAATGAGGGAGAACTCATCCTCCAGTTGTCAACCCAACAACTTGAACCATTCCTACCCAAGCGCTTGAGGTCATGATATTCATGGTGTTGGTGTGGCCGCCAACTTGCTTCCCAAATGATCCACCTTTTTGTGGCAATGGCGTTGTGCACATTACTCTCTCTTCAGGGTTTGGGTTCTCGGATGTAGGGGTTTTGAATTTTCTTGGGCTTACCTTGAATTGTTTCCGGTATGTCTTGGCTCGTCTTCAGATCCTCTTGTTCTCTTACCGCCAAATCGGACTCCGATTTCCCTACATCTTGACGTGCCCCTTCTGGTTGGTCTTCCTCCTTGGTGACGCCAAGTCGGATTTGCTGGCTGTACTCACGGTTGCCTTTCCAAGTTGGGGTTCCTCTGGGGTGGCACCAGCTTTTGGTCCCGCCAAGGTGGTTTTGCCAATTGTGCTTGCGACTTGCTCTTTTGGGACCGGACTCTGTCTTCCTTTTTGGTGACGCCAAGTTGGATTTACCGGCTGTGCTCACGGTTGTGTTTTCAAGTTAGGGTTCCTCTGGTGTGGCACCAGCTTTTGTTCCCACCAAGGTGGTTTCGCCAACTGTGCTTCTGGCTTGCTCTTTCAGGACCGGACTCTCAACTTTTGTCACATTTGGCACCGTGACTTTCAATGGCAGTAACCTGATCTTTACTCCCTCATAGACAAAGGCAAACGTGTTCTGTTCTTCATCGTAGATGGGGCCTCTATAGTTCATCCATGGCTTCCCCGATAGCACGTGGTAAGCGTCCATGGCAACCACATCACACAAAACCGTCTCCCATACTTTTTCCCAATTAAAAATTTAACCAAACAACGTTTTCTTGGAAATACAAATACCTGATCGCCTTTTTGGGTCATAGTGCAAGGGTTTTGGGATTGATGGCTAGGTGGGCAATTCTCTCACCCATCGTGCATGTTTTTTGGAAGGTAGGTTGCTTTCACCTTTCTTCTCCAGATTTTGGAATAGCGCCCGGTTTTAAGGGGTGTTGGGTAGGGATCCTGGCTCAAGATCGGGATTTGGCCCAGGTTTAATCCAACAACGCTCGATTCGCAGGAATGTCTCTTCCATATCCACTAACTTCCACTTGATCTGCGGTTGATCTCTATGGTCACGAACATCTCTGATGGCAGCGTAACTCGATCACCCACAGGGCCATCTTAGAAGACGTTCTAGGCTCTGATACCAACTGATGCAGTGCATGATGGGAAAATAAGGGCTACGGGAAGGTTCAACGACCTTCCCTTTGAATTTTATTAAATTGATAACAAAATTACAAAGAAGGGTAGAAAACTTGCTCACTCACAACCCGAGAAGTCAAAAATCTCTAAAATAATAATTCATAATTTCTCAATATTCAAGTATCCCTCTAAGTCTACCCTAACCCCCCTTAATATAGAGGAAGGATTACAATTTAAAATTCAAATTCAAAATCTAGATAATTAATGAGATAAATCAAAATAAAAGATAAATCGTGACAATAAGGAAATCTAGATTATTGGAGCTGAAATCTTCACAACCGTTCGTGAATAAAGCCGTGAATCACGCACAGCCATCTTCCGCGTCTAACCCGTGGTGATGCCAAGTATCCATATCACCAACCCTTGGTGGCGCCAAGCTAATCTTGCCCTACGCCAACACGGCTCGCACCTCATCTTGAACTTGCCCTGCTTGGGCCTTGGCCAAGGTGATGTTGACCCGAAAGTGTTGACCCACCAAATCTGGATTATCCGCTGCATCAAGGTTTCTCGCATGTATTTATATAAACCCTGTTATAGGATTTTAGAGAGATAAGAGTGAATTGAAGAAAACTCTCTGTAATAATTTGAAAGTAATAAAATCTTTCTGCAACTCCTTAGACGTAGACATTTTAAGCCCAACCACATAAATTTATATGTTTAATTTTTTTATTTTCGCATTGAATCTTTGGTTGTTTAGTTGTGGTGTTTTCTAGCACAATACGCGGTTACAATATAAAATTTTTAGAAGCATTAGCTATAATGTGAACTTTTAAGATAGTTGATTTTTCAGCCTGGTACCGAAAGTTTTTTTGACTGTCAAATTCTAACCAATGCGAATCTTCATTCTAAAGTTGCGTATGAACAAGTATTAGAGTATATTATCTCTAGGATTTATTCAAATAATTGTACAGTCATAATCCCTTGATTTACTCTCTTACCATATAGAATTAGCTCTATATATAGGTTATGTATTTCTACTTCTTTCATTACTCAATACAATATAGCATTGCATCTCTCTCACATGGTATCAGAGCCTCCAAAGGAGACTCTCTTCTAACTGTTCTCTCTTGTTCGTTAATTCTTTTCTTTCTCTACTTTACTAGTATTTCGATTGGCTATCTTCTACCTTTCTTCTTATCTTTCTTGTTTTTTTTTTTACGAGTATCATTTTATCTTTTGCTTTACTTCAAGTCTATGGAAGCTAACAACAACAATACTACCCCCCCCCCCCCAACCCACGGCCACCAGTCGGCCGACCACCACCCCCGTCGCTGTCGGGACCGGCCACCCTAATGCCGGCTCCCCAGTCGATTTTCGGGTGGTGGGACCCATGGATGTGTCCGATTTTCCCCATATCGGCTCCATATCTTCGGGTCTAACCCTCAATGGTCTAATGAGTACCGGTGTCGCCATCCCCGGCAGCCCGTTAGCAACCACGAGGCCACAATTTTCTCAATCTTTTGGCTCGGGCATCCCTACCCTTCTCTCCTCCCTCCCCCCACCGGCGGCGACCGGTACCACCACCTCTGTTGGTGGCTACCGCACCTCCCTCCCCTTCGACCCTTCCCACCCCTACCCCACTGTCCCTTCCCTCGGTGCTGCACCAGCCACCACCAGCAGCCCGCACACCAGCAACGCTGGGGGTGCACTAGGGGCCGGTCTTACTGGTGGCGCAGCAGCAGGGGCAGGGGCGGGGGTTGGGTTCCCTTCCCTTAATTTCCCTAATATAAACCCTAAATTACATCATACCCCAAGTACCCCTTTATTACTTCCTCTTTCAAGTATTTCCAACATCATTACAATAAAATTGAAAAATGCTACTGACTATACTGCTTGGCGAGAACAATTTTTTATGCTTTTAATTTCGCATCAACTTATGGGTTACATCAACGGTACCTTTCCTTGTCCTCTCACTTATATAACAACCAACAATGGTCCCTCTCTCCCTAACCCCGACTATATAATTTGGGTCCGAACTGACCAAAGTTTAAGATCTTGTATCGCCGCTACTTTATCTCGATCCCTTCTTAACGACATCGTTCTTCAACCCACATCAAAAGCCATGTGGGATGCCCTTGTCAAACGATTCCGAGATCATTCAATGGCCAAAGAGTTTGACCTGAGATCTCAAATAATTAATCTTAAAAAGGATGGAAAAACAATGGACAAATACCTCTCTGAGTTAAAATCTATTGCTGACGACCTTGCTGCCATAGACTCACCCATAGCCAATCAAGAACTAGTACACTAAGCCCTTTATGGGCTTTCAATCGAATATGCCACATTTGTAACTCTAACTCGCAATACTTCCCCCACACCTTCTTTTGAAAAAGTCAAGACTGATCTTCTTAATGAGGAAAGCGCCCAGAATCGTTATCACGGTCGCCCTACCTCTGATCAGCACCATGCTTTCGTCACTTCAAATGCAGGTACTCAAGGATCTAACTCCGGTCGTGGGGGACGCGGTCGAGGTATGGACGCAACTCAGGCCGCCGTGGTAACCGAGGGGACCAAAACGGGGGACAACATCAACACCAACAACATCAATCGGGACATCATAATTCGCAGCCCCAACTGCCTCAACCTCTCCCACCTGGTAATGCTTCACCCATCTCTCACGGTATTCTTGGACCCGGGCCTAAATTAGTCCAAATCTGCAATCAACTTGGTCATAATGCTGTTTGATGTCCGTACCGCTTTAATCATTCCTCCTACCCTGATCCCTCCCACTCTCTTGCTGCCATGTCTATCGCTGACTAACAAGACTACAGTTGGTATCCCGACTCGGAAAGCTACCAATCATATGACACCAAACTTAGGTATGCTTCGCTCTCTTCTTCCTTATCGTGGCCAAAAAATTATTTTAGTTGGGAATGGGGCGCTTCTCCTTGTCACCCATGTGGGCTCTTCAACTTTAAACACTAAAACTCGCCAATTACAACTTCGTAATGTTATGTTAGTTCCCAACCTAACTCATAATCTCTTATCTATAAAACTCTTATACCATGACAACCTATGCACAGTTGAATTTGACTCCAATTTTTTTTTTGTGTTAAGGACAAGGCTACGGGGACCCCTCTACTTCGAGTTCGCAGTAACAGTGGACTCTATAGCTTCTCGCCTGACTCACTTGGACTTAATGGACAAACCCTATCCGGACACTTATGGCATCGTCGCTTAGGGCACCTAGGCCGTCCCATGTTAGACATTCTCTGCTCCCGTAAATTCATCCCTAGCTCACGATTTACTACTTTTTGTCAAGATTGTAATTTGGGTAAGTCACATAGACTACCTTTTCAACGTGTTTCGCATTTCGCTACTTCTCCCTTGCATTTAATTCATTCCGATGTATGGCAATCTCCTGTAGCATCAAACTCTTATTATAAATACTATGTTAACTTCATTAACAATTTCACTCGCTTCACATGGCTTGACCCTATGAAATAGAAGTATGAGGTCTTTGACATTTTTGAAACTTTTAAAATACTTGTTGAAAATCAATTTTCAACCAAAATAAAAATTTTTCAAAGCGACGGTGGTCGTGAATTCGATCATCGCCGTATGCACACCCTATGTCGTCAACATGGCATTCACTTTCGTCTTTCATGTCCTGATACTCCACAACAAAATGGAGTGGCGGAAAGAAAGCACAAAACATATTATTGAAATGGCACGAACGCTCCTTATCCAATCTCGCCTACCGTACACCCTCTGGGATGATGCTATGTGTACTGCATGTTTCATTATAAACCGTCTCCCTACCTCTGTTCTTAAAAACTCATCTCCTTTTGAAAAACTCTTCAATCAGTTTCCAGATTACACTAGTTTTCGCGTTTTTAGGTGTGCATGTTATCCTAACATCACACCCCGTGCCCCTCATAAATTATCTCCACGTTCTTTACCATGTATCTTCATAGGATATGCGGCATGCTATAAGGGCTACCGATGTCTTGACCCTACAACAGGCAAAATTTATACCAATCGACATGTTAAGTTCAACGAATCTAGCTTCCCCTACCCTGAACTAGTGAACCCAACTCACGCTTCCGAACCTGGTAGTACAGCCACTGTCGTTGATCTTCCGCTCCCGCTCATAGTAACCACGGCTATAGGCACCACACTTCTAAGTCTGTCAACTAAACCCCTTCCTCTTCTGATGACTACTACTCCCCCTAGCCCTCCTCTCCCTAGCCCTGTGACCCCTGGTCCCTCCACTCATAACCAAGACCCTAGCCCTCACTCCGACATCCCTATTGTCGAACCTGAGGCTGCGATTCTCCCCGAACCCACCCGTACTCTCGTCTCGGTTCCTGCCTTGGCAGAACCGTCGGGGCTTCCTCCACCGGACCCTCCTATCCACTCCCCCTCGGTCCCTATGCC
Source organism: Simmondsia chinensis (assembly GCA_018398585.1). Classification (NCBI taxonomy): domain Eukaryota; kingdom Viridiplantae; phylum Streptophyta; class Magnoliopsida; order Caryophyllales; family Simmondsiaceae; genus Simmondsia; species Simmondsia chinensis. Next base: position 9,131,331 of record JAGTTD010000023.1, on the reverse strand, counting down.
CTCCCCACCCGAGCCCTCACACTCGGCCACACCCAACTCAAACAACAACCTTAATGTCCACCCCATGCGAACTCAACTCAAGGATGGTATTCGAAAAACTCGATATCCCCTATCCCTATCATCCATTACCGTTATCCAAGAACCTACGTGTTACTCCCAAGCCATTAAAAATCCCAAATGGCAAGAGGCTATGGCAGATGAATTTAACGCCCTAATTCTAAACAACACTTGGGAACTTGTTCCCCCCAATCCCAAACATAACATTGTAGGAAGCACTTGGAAAAATCGGGTCAAATACAAAGCGGATGGCTCCGTCGACTGGTTTAAAGCTCACCTTGTTGCCCAAGGCTTTCACCAACGCAAAGGTATTGACTTCAAGGAGACCTTTAGTCCAGTCGTCAAGCCCTCTACCATACGCTTTGTCCTCACACTTGTGATCACTAATAAATGGAAAATTAAACAACTGGATGTTAAAAATGCTTTTCTTCATGGCCATCTTAAGGAAGAAGTCTACATGAAGCAACCTAAGGGTTTCATACACCCCCAATTCTCCGATCGTGTCTGTCGCCTTCATAGGGCCCTATATGGTCTCAAACAAGCCCCCCGGGCCTGGTTTCACCGCTTCAGTACCTTTTTCTATAGCCTCGGCTTCACCTGTTGTAGAGCTGATACCTCTCTCTTCCTTTTCCGCTCTACGAATTATATCATATGCCTGTTACTCTATGTTGATGACATAATTCTTATAGGATCAAACCCCCACTCTCTTGACACCCTCATTCGTACCCTTTCCACTCAATTTGCCATGAAAGACCTCGGTCCCCTTCACTACTTCCTAGGGATTGAGGCCCATAGGACAAACACTGGCATGTTTCTCTCCCAGCATCGCTACACTATTGACCTCCTCCGCAAACATAAGATGGAGGATGCCAAACCCATTAAAACCCCCCTCCCGGCTCGGGCCCATCTATCCTTGACTGAGGGTGACGTATTGCCAAACCCTACTGAGTACCGCAGTGCGGTTGGGGCTCTGCAATATCTCACCATGACTCGTCCCGATATATGTTATGCTGTTAATCTTGTTTCCCAGTTTATGCATGCTCCCAGGACTAGTCATTGGCAGGTTGTGAAGTGAATCCTTCGATACCTCAAAAGCACCCCAGATCACGGCCTAACGATCCTTCCTAGTGCCTGCATATCTATCGTCGTCTACACTGATGCTGATTGGGGAGGATGCCCCGACACTCGTCGTTCCACCACTGGTTATGCCGTCTTTCTTGGGTCCACCCTCATCTCCTGGCGAGCCAAGAAACAAGCTACTGTCTCAAAGTCATCTACTAAATCCGAATATCGTGCTGTTGCCCAAGCCACTGCTAAAGCAGACTGGGTTCGCTACCTCATGCGCGACATTGGTCTCACACACTCTGGCCTTATCATCATCTACTGTGACAATATCTCTGCTTCATATATTGCAGCCAACCCTATCTCCAATGAACGAACTAAACATGTTGACGTTGATTTTCACTACGTTCGTGAGAAAGTTCTCAAAGGAGATCTTCAAGTTCGCTACACTCCCACAACTCAACAGATAGCCGACATCTTCACCAAAGGACTCGGTGCTACACTATTTTACTATCACAAAAATAATCTTCATGTTGCTGCTCCACCTTCAGATTGAGGGGGCCTATTAGAGTATATTATCTCTAGGATTTATTCAAATAATTGTACAATCATAATCCCTTGATTTACTCCATGATTTACTCTCTTACCATATAGAATTAGCTCTATATATAGGTTATGTATTTCTACTTCTTTCATTACTCAATACAATATAGCATTGCATCTCTCTCACAACAAGTGCTCACTCCAGTATCAAAGAATCATGCATGCACCATTCACATGACTTGTTCACCCATAAAGGTGTTGGAGAGATATTTGATACTGTAATCCTCAATTTGTCTTTCCCTTTTTTATTCACAGGCAACAAGGTTGCGAGATGCCCATCACTACTACAATACGGTTCACCTTAATCGTGGATCAATCCAAAAACATCGTTATATGTTAAGAAATTCTTTATCAATCTTTTTTTTTTTTATAAATTTGGTCGATTTGCATCGGTTAGTATCAGCGCATAGACAATAATAACAGATCCAGTGCCACAAGAGCTCCCGTATAAGCAAGGTCTGGGGGGTAGATGTACACAGCCTTCCCCCTTCCTGGAGCTACCCTGAAGGAAGGCTGTTTCCGAGGACCCCCAACCTGATGAGCTAGTCCACAGCATGGAAGCATGGAAGCCTGGCAGCAAGAGAGCAATAACAATAAGCATATGAGTAGGGCAAAGCAGAAGGCAGGCATTACGAACGAACTCAATGCAAGCAAGCTAGGCAAATAATAGGCATAGAATTAGTAGTTGTAGTTTGCAAATAAGCTGAAAAGCAGATAGTAAATTAGGAGATCAAATCTGCACATACGTGCGCCAAAGACGAAGTGAAAGGCCTAGAAACATTGGTGATATCCCTAATACGCCAGACTACCCTACTCTAAGCCACTACATCTGCTACCCCTATGCTAGCCCTCCATTGGGCTCTATCTAAGGCCACCTCCTCCCAAAGATTTACGTGGGTAAGGTCTTGTCTGATCATCTCCAGCCATCTCTTCTTTGGGCTGCCTCTCCCTCTCCGGCCTAGTGCAGTATGGGGTTGTTCGCATCTGCTGACTGGTGCTGTGCTCGGCCTCCTCCTAACATGTCCAAACCACCTCAAATGTTGCTCCCTCAATTTATCCTCGATGGAGGCCACGCCTAATTTGCCTCTTATGACATCGTTCCTGATCCTATCCTTCCTAGTGTGTCCGCACATCCATTGCAGCATTCTTATCTCTGCCACCTTCATCTTCTGTGTATGCTATTGTTTCATCGCCCTACATTCTGCCCCATAAGATGTGGCCGGCCTCACTACCGTCTTATAGTATCTTCCCTTGACCTTTAAGGGAAACTTTGTATTGCAAAGTGCTGTGGAGGCCATCTTCCATTTATGCCACCCTACTTTAATCCTGTTGTTGACATCCTCGTTAACTTTGCCGTTATGCTACATCATGGACCCCAAGTATCTGAAACTTTCCTTTCTCGGTATAGGCTCGGGACCAATCTTGACGCCTTCTCTGCTAGGCGTGGTGAGGGATCGAACTAAGCTCTATATACTCGGTCTTGGATCTATTGAGTCGTAATCCATTCGATTCCAATACCCTTCTCCACAGTTCCAGCTTCTCATTAACCTCTTCCCATGATTCTACACTAGCACTATGTCATATGCGAACAACATACACCAAGGTACACCTCCTTGGATGTTCATAGTAAGCTCATCCATCACCAGAATGAACAAATAGGGTCTCAAGGCAGATCCTTGGTATACCCCGACTGTTATCGGGAAAGCATTTGTCTCCCCATCCACTGTGCACACCCTAGTTTGTGTATTATCATACATGTCTCCAATGGCACGGATATATGGCACTGGGATGGCTTTTCTATTCAAAACCCTCCATAGAACCTCCTTTGGCTCATATGCCTTCTCTAAATCAATAAAAACCATTTGTAAGTCCTTTTGTCTCTCATTGTAGTGCTCTGTCGTCCACCTTACGATGTGGATGGCTCTTATTGTTGATCTTCCGGGCATAAATCTGAATTGGTGCTCAGACACCTCCGTCTTTTGCTGTAACTTCCTCTCTATGACCCGCTCCCACATATTCAGAGTATGACACATTAGTTTGATACCCCGATTGTTGGCACAGCTCTGAATGTCGCCCTTGTTCTTATAGAGCGGGATCAGTGCGCTCTTCCTCCATTCATCAGGCATCTTCTCCCCTAGGAGGATTTTGTTAAATAATTTAGTCAACCAACTGATGCCCTTCTGTCCAAGGCATTTCCATGCCTCTATGGATATATCATTTGGGTCAACTGATTTACCCCTTCCCAAATTTTTTAGGTCTTCCTTGACTTCCTTGAGGTAAATTTGCCTGCAATAACAGTGGTTCTGGTGCTCCTCAGATGTTTGAAGATCACCTAGGGATATTTGTGTATCCCCCTGTTTGTTAAATAGATCGTGGAAGTAGGCTCTGCACCTTGCTCTAATTAGTTGCCTGTCCACGAGCACCTGTCCATCTTCCCCTCTTATGTACTGTACTCGGTCCAAGTCCCTTATCTTCCTTTCTCTCGCTTTAGCAATTTTATATATATCCCTAGCTCCCTCCTTGGTCTTCAGCCACTTGTAGAACTCCTCATAAGCTCTTGATTGTGCTTCTCTGACTGCTTTCTTTGCTTCTTTCCTTGCTTGCTGATACTGAAGTCGTTTGTCCTCCTCTCCACTCCGATCCCAATGTTTGAAATAGTCTCATTTGGCTTTAATCTTCTCTTGGACCTCCTCATACTATCACCAGGACTCTCTGTTGCTTGGTGCCCCTCCCTTTGACACGCCCAGAACTTCCCGTGCCAGCCCTCTAACCTTTTGGGCTAGTTGGTTCCACATTTGGTTTGTATCTCCCTAACAGTCCCACTCGAGCTCAGCCTCTGCTCTTTCCTACACTTTATACTTCTCCCCCTTAAAATCCCTCCAGCGAGTATGTGTTTTGTGCAAGTTTGCTAGTTCTTTTGGCCCTCTTATCAGAGCATAGAACGTCTTATATAATGGCCCGTGTTAAACCAAGAGGAGACGACTTTGATGGCTACTATGCTTGCTAGATTGAGATAAGGTTTGAAGAATTGTAAGCGAGATTCTAGCGTCTTGAGTGGAAGATGAAGCAAGTGGTCACCAAGCGTGGGTTACAAGACCTACACAAAGGAAGGCATCGACAACCACCACCGTCGACCATTGTTCAAGACCACAGCACCACCATCATCATTAAAATCGGTGAGTCATTACTTTATAATCACCTCAACCCGGGTAGTACCACCATCGACCTCTTTTGACCTCATGAAACACCTCATACCACCATTTGACACCATGTTCCACCACCATGACACAGCCCATATCACTGTTAGAGTATAAAACTATTGAGGACTCCACATGTGAGTCTTGAGAAATCCCACATTTGAGTTGAGAGAAAGAAGAGATCACCTTATAAACCTCGTGGGTTACTCCACCTAATGCCAATTGGTTTTAGGATGGAACCCCGCTTGGGCTTATATGTAGACTTCATGTATGTTCCAACTTCGTGGGTCGGACCTAAAAGGCTCGGTGAAATTTAAAATGGTATCAGAGCAGGTTGATGATTCCGATCTCTTGTTTGCTGCATTGTGTCCTCATGAAGAGGAGTGCCTTTGTGTTTGGCGTGCCAAGGGCCTCTCCAGTATGTTGGATCTAGTTGGATCGGAGAAGGCGATGGGTGAGTTTGTTATAGACTCACATGTGAGGGGGAGTGTTGAGGACTCCACATGTAAGTCCTGTGAAAGCCCACATTAGTGTTGAGAGAAAGAAGAGATCGCTTTATAAGTCTAATGGGTTACCCCACCTATGGCCAATTGGTTTTAGGATGGAACCTCACTTGGACTCATATATGGATCTCGAATATTCTAACTCCGTGGCTCGGGCTTAACATGGTATCAGAGCGGGTTGATGATCCCGATGTCTTATTTTTCACACCGTGTCCTCGTAAAGAAGGGTGCATTTGAATTTGTTGCACTGAGGGCCTCTCCAGTGAATGTTGGATCCAAGTGGATCGGAGAAGGCGAGTATTGCATCTGTGGCATATTCACATGTGAGGGGGAGTGTTAAGACTCCACATGAGAGTCTAGTAATTAGAATCTCATATTGGAGTTGTGAGAGAGAAGAGATCACCTTATAAACCTAGTGGGTTACTCCAACTATTGCCAATAGGTTTTAGGACGGAACCCCACTTGGGTTCATAAGTGGACCTTGTATATTCCAACTAGTGGGTCAAGCGTAAAAGGCCTGGTGAAAATTTAACAAAAACTTATTTTTGGGCTTTCACCCATCAGCTTAAGTTGACAGTGAAGACCAAGGAATAGTTTTATACTCTAACGTACCCCCTCACGCGAGTGCCAATTAGGCTTGAAGCGTGAATAGTGCATAGGTCCACCTCATACCTTGTACTTAAATTGTTTTAGTATTGAAAGTGGGGGCTGTTGAGACTCGAACTCGTGACTTCTGGGCCAACAAAGTTGTGATACCATGTTTAGACCCATCTTTCTCAAAAGCTTAAGCTGATGGGTGAAGGCCCAGAAATAGTTTATACTATAACAACCACCACCAAATTTTCTTGCCACCGACCAATCACCACCAACTCTTCCACCACCTCGCCAAATCTCACAATATCCATTTCACCCCCTAACAAAAACGGAACCTATATTTAGCTTGTATGAGGATCGCGATCTTGATTTTTATTCCCAACCTATTTTTATTGAGCCCATCTATGAAGAGGAAGGAATTGAGGATACTGAGATCCAAACCCTCAGTTGCTAATAACCCCAGCAACGGCTTCCTTACTTGCCATCCATGAACCACATCTTGTCCAACTTCAACCTCCAACATGAGCACCAACTAGTGCACTCCCACATCGAGAAACATCATCATGTTCCTTATTGGATGTTATTGATTTTTCCTATTGCCATCTTCACCCTTTAACCAGACTAATAGATCCAATTTGAGGATGAATTCTATTCAAAAGAGCAGAATGATTCAAAGAGGGACGAAAATAACTCGATCAAGAAGAAAAAGGGAGAAAATAAAGCTCAAGATCGGCTGGGTAGCCGGGCAAACAACTGCAACATTTTGGTTTCGGTTAGGAATTAATTAGATTTTTTTGGTTTAGTTAGGTTTGTGTCTTTTTTTAATTAATGTTTTGTTTATTAGGGTTTGTTTTTACTCAATCATGTAATTATATTTATGATTTTTGAGTTATGTTAGGTTTATATTAGGTTTAGTTGAAACTAGAATATGATCGTGATACAAATCTGTCTAAAGATACAACCAGGAGACGCGAGCCTTAGCGACACATGGTGGAAAGCACAGGGTGCCTCTAACTTGTTGATCGTACCCAACTATTTCAGATTAAGAGGGATCGGCTAAAACTTATTAATTCTGCGAATACCCAAACAATAATCTAAAAATGAGTTATGTAATTTTATTGAATTCATTCAAAATAAAAACTAAAGAGATCAACTCGAAATATAAATTCATCAAATTATTTTAATTAATCAAAAGTTTCCTAAAATGAACAGTTAATGGCCTATTTATAGGCACTCTCCTTCTTCTATTTTAAATTAAATCTAAAAGCAATTATATTTTAACCCTAACTAAACATAATATAATCCTAACATAACTCAAAAATCCTAAACCTAATTATAAACTCTAATAAATAAAATATTAATTAAATAAAATATTGAAACCTAATTAAGCAAAAATACTCTAAAACCTTAATCATAATAAAATCGCGTCTTGCACTACTTTTCTGGCGGGTTGCGATTTTTATTATTCTCAGGATTTGTTTTCTCTCTTTCTCTTTTTGATTGGGTTATTTTCATCTTTAATAGAATCAGATTGTTTTTAGAGTTTAATTTGAATCATAGTCGGGTTAGAAAAGTACCTACAAATAGGTCATTACTCTCTTATTTTGGGAGCTTTTAATTTGATTAATTTGAATCATTTCTTTGTGTCTCTCTTATTTTTTTTGTGAGAATTAAGATTGAACCCTACAAACTCCTTATTCTTACCTTACTTTAGCAATAAGTGTTAAGAAAACGTGCTGAATCCTTCCCCTTCTTCCTTTCGACAATTTGACGATTTGCATCAGGAACCTTTTGTGAGGGTAACCATTTTTCAATCTAAAAATCTTGCAAAGAGTAATCCTTTCCCTGCTTTATTGAAACTGGCCATTGGGCGTCCAATCTTTATATTCAAGAGTGATTGCGTTCGTCAGAGAAAATCACTATAATCACATACAAGAAAAGGCGATTTTGTGATCTAAGCAACCACGTGAAAATATGCAAATATTTCGCCATTGTTATAGGGAAAACTATTTATCTTATGGTATAAAATTTTTGGGGTTTCTTTAATCAACTAAAAGTTAAGTGGAACCTAAATTTAGATTTAAATATCAATATTATTTGCTCCCACCACTTAATAGTAACTATCATACTAGTTCATTCCTATGCAATGCACTGTTCATAATTACGTATTGTACGTCATGTGTTGTTACTATTGTTGACTCGCAATATATTGGCTCTATTTAAGTCGGTAAAACCATTTTAGGATAGGACTTATTATAGTATAGAAAATATATATTCTTTTGTTTTCACTCATGAGCTCAAACATTTGAGATGGTTGGTTTATTTACATTGAATCAGGCCTTGTTGATTGAAAGACCACGAGTTCAAATACCTATTGTCTGATTGTCTGCAATTCAAGCCCAATGGATATCCACATGAGGGGATATGCTAGAGTACAAATCACATATAAACCTTCATTTATCAACTTAAACATTCAAGAAAATTCGTTCTTGATAATGCCATTTAGTATATCAAATTAATAAGTAAAAATGTTATTTCTAATGCAACAAACTCAAGGAGTTGACATTGTGTTAATTAATAGGCAAATGCTCATCATGTGAAACCAACTCAAAAGAAACAAGCACTCGAGGTCATTATCAAACGTGACACTATAGAATGAAGTCTCGAGTTCGAGAAGGTTACCAAGATGGTGCAGGATAGGCAATCCCAAACTCGAGACAATTACCCAAGGTGGCTAGAGAAACGTGGGCCTCAAGAATATATGTGGAGAAGTGGGCAAATGTGGAATAGAAAATTTGTTGACTTCTACACATGGTTTTAATACGAAAAGTTTTCCCACTAGAGCATGGAGGTTCAAGGCCCAAACGTGGAGAGTGACTTGCTGAATTCTAAGAGCAACGAGTAGCTTTTTAGGCTAGGGAGACAAAACAAGGGCAGACAAAGACCCTTTCCTGAGTTCGGTCCATGTCAACTTCATGAAAACATCAGGACCAAAAAAAATCGCCCTTTGAAATGAGCTAAGGAGGAGCTATCCCACATGATGGAGTACCCGTTTGACTTATGTATGAAAGTGGCCAACCGCTTGTTTGAATGACTAACTGATACAATAATATTGAGATTCCCGTTGATTAGGGACGAGTCTGAGAATGAGCTTTGTAGGTGACACATAACTAAAATGAAGCATCATATAAGTGCTCTATTTCAAAGAACTTCCTAACTAGGAAAACAGAAAAAAAAAAAAAAAAAAAAAAAAAAGAGAAAAATCGACCATCTAGCTGGCAAGTTTAGAGGAGCTGGCCTTCGTTCTTAACCTTGAGGAAGATGAGCAACCCTTTAAGGCAAGGAAGAAGAAGGGTACTAGTGAGGCTCTCAATGACCCACCTGCGCGGAAGAAGTGAATCACCCAGAACCTTGAAGTACTGATATGCCAGGGTTTCTCTCAAGATTTTCTTAGGGAGTTGAGATACCTCAATCTTATTCCTAAAGGAGTGCGTTTCTTAGAGAGAAGGAGAGAAGAACTCCTAAATGCTAGTTAATCTAGAGGATGGGTCACCCCAAAAGAAACCCAAGGTATTTCACCATTAGGTCGGAGCCGGTCACCATGCTGTAATTAAAGGATTGCGTGCCCTCATTGGCAGAGCGCCAACTGAAAAGAGGTGTCCACAATTTTTTGAGAAGAAACTCGATACAGTAGAAAACTAGAAGAACTGCGAAAATGGACTGGAGTTTTAGCCTCATTTCGTTTCCTTAGGAACCTTGTAGTTGTTAGATGTCAAATCGTCATTTTATCTCATTGTGACTTTGATGTAATCCCAATGGATAAAAGAGAGCTATTTTCTTAGTAGCAAACTCAAGGAGCTGGAATGATGTCGTTTTGATTCATGAGTTATGTGCTTGTCACGTGATAGAACCAACTCAAAAGAAAAAAACAAAAAACAAAAAAAAAAAAAAAAAAAAAAAACTTGAGGAGGTAGGTTACTTTACTAGAGATGCTATAGGAAAGGTAATCCCAAACTAGATATGGTTACTTGATGTGCCAAGGGAAACATAAGCCTCTCTAGAATATCAATGGAAAAATGGCCAGGAATGGAGGAGAAAATCTATTGACCTTTGCATGTGAATCTAATGCTGAAAGTTTACTCAGCGGAGCACGGAGGTTCAAGGCCAAACATGGAGAGTTACTTGTGGAATTCAAGCTAGCAATAGTTAGCTTTGTCAGTTATAAATAATGGAACTTGTTTTGGTACTGGTTCTTTTAATGGAGGGCTAAACTAAGACCCTTTATCTTTTATTAAGTTTTTATTAATTAACGGTTTGATTACAACGATATTTTATGGGATTACAAGTGAAATGGAAAGAAAAACGGGGTGTCTCCCTGCTTTGGGAGTCCTTCAGAGTATTATAAAGGAAGGGCAATGAGCTTGCCTTCCTTTCGGGTTCTGAACCCTATTTATAGTGTTTTCTCCCTGAAGAACTGTGCTTCCGGGGGGAGGGGGTGTATCTCACCCCAGTACGGAACCGAGAAAAAGATACCCCTGGCCGTTGGCCCCATGGCTTCGGGTTGTCATCTATATGACTCATGGTATTGGACAGTTGTGGCTGGCGGTCCCCGGGGAAGCGGGCATCTCGAGGCAAGGCCGAGATGCCTTCCGGAAGTAGAGGTGGGTGTTGCATTGGGGTGTCATTATGAGACTCTTCGGGTTCCAAGCATCGGGTTGTCATATGTCTGAGTCATGGTGCCGATTAGTTGTTGTTCCTTGGCTGACTCTCAAGGGAGAGGGCATCTCGGACAGAGACGCCCCCTTAGAGCCGGGTCGTGTGCTTCGTCGAGGTGTTGTTACGAGATTGTCTAAGGGCCGGAATGCTTCCTATCTCAATTTGGTCGTTTAGTCAAATTCAAGTTACGTATTAACATGATTTTTAACGGCATAGTAATATGAGATGCAAGCAGCCCAATTATAAATTTAGCCATTGACTCAATTAATTGAACTGGTGGCCGAACTATTAAAATTTCACTGATAACTCAACATCAATTCTACTCTAATGACTAAATTAACATAATATAAATTATACAAAATTAAAATTAATACAATTAAAAGTATATTAACTGAATTGATATAATATATAAAGTATATAGACTTTTAGGGCAGATAAACAATAATAAATTAAGGGCAGTGGCAAACACATGGATGAACAAATGATTGATGATTATGTGTTGATTACGTAAGCAAACCCATATCTTCACTTTCTTTACAAATACACGACAACAAATCTTTACATATTTGGCACATCCAGCCAAATATATAAAGAAATAAAAAGGCTGCGTTATCGTGTTGAATTTGATGAGCTTTTCCTTTTGATGAGCACATCAAACATGCAAGCACTAGATCTTATTAGAATTTCGAACTTAAGCGTACTTGAGTGAAAGAAGTACCAAGATGGGTGACCTCCTGGGAATTTCTCGTGTTGTACCCCACAGGTTAGGGGTTCTCGGAAGCAGCCTCCGTTTAGGATGCAGGTTGGGGTTTATCAAAAACAACCTCTCTTCAGAGTAGCACCCTGAAGGGACAAGACTGCATATATCCTCGCCCCCAAATCCTGCTTAGGTGAGAACCCCTAGGACACTAGGAATGTTGCTTCTTTTTTTTTAAATTATATGCTCAATTTATATTATCAATGATGTAATAAAATTGGGTTATAAAAATATTATTAAATAAATATATTCGATATAAAATTGAATATAGCAATAAGATACATATTTAAAATCAGAACAAGCAAAATCTAATATAGTACATAGAAATGTGACTCCAAGATAATAGGTTTGAGTTTGATTCTTAAAGTAGGGCTTAATTTGGTTTGACACATCTAATTTGTCGAAATAACTGGATTGAATATGAGTTTTGGTTGGGTCAATCTGTTTTTAACGCGTCTTATTCATTTATGTAATTATATTGTATGAGTTATTCGAGTTGTGTGTTGCTACAACTATATATATGTTGTTATACCTAGGGGGTCTAGAAAAATCGATAACTTAAATACTGAACTAAAAATGTGGTTAACCAATTCAAATTCCCCATCCAGTTAACCAAAACGGTACAATTTGCGGTACTTTGTGATGGTAACTATTAATGATTTTGTTTGTTTCGGGTAATCGAATTACCGAAATACAAAAAATTATATTCGACAAATGATAACGTTATCCTTAAAGATTTGAATTCTATTAGATCTATCTTTTTCCTAACTAATAATTTTAACTAATAAAGAATGTTGCATACAATGATGCTTCTTCGAGTCTTAAGGAAGTCTTGTCGAATATTGTCATTTGGCTCCGATAAGTGTTCTGGGATGCACTTATGGGGTGGTGTGTTCTGGTTGGAATCTCATAATTGTATGAATAATAATATACTAGATTATCTTCTATTAATAAAATCTCAATTATTAAAAAAAAAAAATTTAATTTAGGTTCTAACAATTAAGAATTTTCGTTGTCAAGTAACAAACCAAGCCATATCAAAAAATTAGCAAGAAAAATGAAAATTGAAATGCCTCACGTTTCTTGTCGTGCTTCAATCTCTTATTGAAGGAAAATTGGTACTCAAGTAGTAGGTACAAAAACTATCTTATATACTTGATGTCTAGCGCTCTTTATTTACTTGTAGTTGGAAAAAAAAAAAAAAGGTTATTTATTTGTTGTAAATTATCATAATTAATTAGTTCTTGTTAAGAGTATTTTTTGTCACTTTGACAATCCATCAATAATATTTTGCATATCGATTGGAGTTTTTACAATTTATATGTGTTTTTTCCAGTTACTAGTTAATCAGTATTACCAAACTGAAATGCCAATTTACTAAACAGCGGCTCACTGGAGTTTTTGGAACGGTAAAAGTTAGAGATTTTCAAGTATTTTGGTTTGGATTAATCGAACCGAAATACTTTTAAGCACGGTTAACGGAACCTTGAATCCTCCTAGTTATAACTTATATTGATTTGGCGAAATTCGAGGACTGTTTTATTCATGTCAATTCATTTTGTACTAGTTATTGTTATCCATAGAAGGTGCATTTTTGATAGATTTGTAAGTTGGCAAACTGATATGTAACGAAAGCCAAGCATGCAAAGTGTATTTTCATCATTCTAACTAAAGAAAATATTTATATTGCACAAATATGTACAACGCCACGTTTGGTTAAGTTAAGTTTAATGTGAGAAATGAAAACCTTTTTGCCACTACGAAAGAAAGTGCTTTATTCATTTATTTGAGAGTTAACTTTCTTTAATAAAGGAATATATTTTTCATAATAGAAATTGTCACTTTTGTTTCTCTCTTTGGAAATTTTATATATCAAAGGGGATTTCCTTTTTCTTAATTATCAAAAAAAGTAACTGCTCAAATGAAGTTAAGCGAAAAATAGTAAAATAAAATAAAAGATTTTCCCTAAAAACTGTTAGGAATATGCCTCAAATTTAGTAACTTATTATTACTGTTGTTGCCGTGAACTTGCCGATCGACGGGTGATTCCACCGATCGATCGGGTAAGCGTTCTGGAGAGAAACGCAGGAAAGCAGCAAAGGTAGGGCCGTCGATCGGGACCCCCCCCCCCCCCCCGGATCGATCGAGAGTCTATTTCTCACGCGGGTATATATATGACCCTAGGGCTCACGTGAAGGGTATCCAATTAAAATGAGCGCCGCCGTCATCCTTTAGAGAGAGAGAAATAGAAGTGAATTGTAATTCTTCTATTCTCAAATCAATAAAAGTCCCTATCTCTACCCGTGATTTTCTCCCCCTCTCGATTGAAGAGAGGTTTACATATAAATCATTGTGTTCTTATTTTTGGTTTTCTTTTATCCGTATTTACTTCTTGTTTGGTCGTAGTATTTGATTCGAATTAAATACATGGGATTCCGCATTTCCGCTCAAATTAGTATCAGAGCCCTTGTTGTTCGTTTTGGTACTACGACATCAGCGATCCAATCTGAAGTAGAGAAGTTTGGTGGTCAAGGGAGTTTTAGTTTGTGGCAAGTCCGCGTTAAAGGTTTCTTGACATAGAATGGCTTGAAGAAAACACTGGATGGAAAAGAGAAGAAACCGAAGAGTTATCTGAAGCACAATGGGAGGAGTTAGATAAGAAGGCACTTACAGCTATTCAGATGTGTCTTACAAATGATGTTTTAACAAAAGTCTTGGAGGTGAAAATCGCTAAGGAGTTGCGGGAGAAACTGCAGGAGATGTTTTGCTTCAAATCGGTCTCCAATAAACTCACAGTCAAGCGCTGGTTATTCATGTTTCGTATGTCGGAAGGTGCATCTCTTAAGAACCATATTAATGAATTTAACTCTATAATTCAAGAGTTAAAAGAATTGGATGATGCCTCTAAAGATGAAGATCAGGCCATGTTATTATTGTGTTTACTCTCTAATTCATATAAAAGTTTTGTAAATAACATGATATATGGTGGTAGGTCAACTATCATAGTTGATGAAGTTAAGAGGAATCTATTGAGCAAAGAACGAGTAGATAAAGAATTTTCTGACTCTGTGAATAATTCTGGTAATGGTTTGTTTGTGAGAGGTAGAACTGAAAATAGAGGGTCTGATGGTGGAAAGAAGTCAGGGTCTAAACCTAGACATAAAAACTTGTTATGTAAATTTTGTCACAAGAAAGGGCACATAAAGAAAAACTGTTATAAGCTTAAGAATAAGCAGAAAGAAGATAATAGGAATAACCATAATAGAGGTGATAAGGTTGCTGAGGCTAGTGTAGTTGAAGATGAGGGTGATGCTGATGTTCTTTTAGTAACCGAGTCCCAGGCCAGATCCAAGGATAAGTGGATCATGGATTCAAGTTGTTCTTATCATGATTGTCCTAATAGAGACTAGTTCACCACATACAAGTCAATTCAGGGTGGAGTAGTCTTGATGGGCAATGATGTTGCTTGTAAGGTTATAGGTATAGGAACAATTAGAGTTAAGGTGTTCGCTGGTGCTATCAGGACACTTAGCGATATTTGAAAAAGAACCTTATCTCTTTAGGTACCCTTGAGTCAAATGGGTACAAGTACACAGCTGAAGGTGGAGCTATGAGGGTCAGTAAGGGTGCGTTGATTGTGATGAAGGCTAGACGGGTAGGAACCTTGTATGAGCTTGTAGGTTCTACTGTGAAAGGGCTAGCGGCTATTTCTACATCTATGTCAGAATCAAATATTACCAAGATGTGGCACATGAGATTGGGTCATATGGGTGATAAGGGTCTGACAGAGCTGAGTAAGAGGAGTTTATTATGTGGTTAGTCTACAGAGCTGATACAGTTCTGTGAGCATTGCATCTATGGGAAGTAAAAGAAAGTCAGCTTCAAATAGGCAATGCATCAGACATTCAGATTTGTGGGGACCGTCCAGAGTTGCTTCCAAAAGAGGTTTCAGGTATCTTCTAACGTTCACTGATGATTATTCAAGAAAAGTTTGGGTCTGTTTTCTTAAGCAGAAAAACGAAGTTTATGAAGTCTTCAAGAAGTGGAAGGCGCTGCTTGAAAAACAGACAGGGAAGCAGATAAAGAGGTTGAGGACTAATAATGGTCTTGAATTTGTTGAGGATGATTTCATCAAATTTTGTAAGAATCAAGGCATTGTCAGACACAGGACTTGTACAGGTCGACCTCAACAGAACAAAGTGGCAGAAAGACTGAATAGGACGTTACTGGAGAAGGCTCGATGTATGCTATCCAATGTAGGCTTAGGGAGAGAATGGTGGGCAGAGGCAGTTAACATAGCATGTTACTTAGTGAACCGGTCACCTCATTCATCGCTTCAGTTGAAGACTCCAGAAGAGGTATGGTCTGGATCCTCTGCTGATTACTCTCATTTAAGAATTTTTGGTTGTCCTGCTTATGCTTATGTGAATGATGGGAAGCTAGAGCCTAGAGCCAAGAAGTGTATCTTTCTTGGTTATACGTCAAGTGTGAAGGGATTTCGTTTAAGAAATCCAAAATCTCATAAATTTCTGACTAGTAGGGATGTTACATTTGATGAATCCGCCCTACTACATCCGCCACACACGCCGTCCTTAGTTTGTGATTCGGGTCAGGCACAGAAGCCTGATGATAGTCAGATACAGTCAGACAGTTTAGATTAGCAGCAGGTAGTTCAGATTGAGAGTATACAGGTATCTCCAGTATAGGTTTCGGATGAGAATGATGAAACAGAAACAGGTCAGCTGGTCGGACAGTATACTATTGCTGGTGAAAGGTAGAAAAGATAGATTAGGCCGCCACAGAGATATGGGTATGAGGAGATGATAGCATATGCCCTTATTATAGCCGAAACAGTGGAAGATTCTGAACCGTTTACATATTCAGGGGCTGTATCTAGATCTATCTTACAGAAGTGGCTAATGGCCATGTATGAAGAAATGGAGTCATTACAGAAGAACCAGACTTGGTAGCTAGTCAAGCCTCAAACAGGAAAGAGAGTTATAGGATGCAAATGGGTCTTCAAACGAGAAGAAAGCATTCTTGGAGCGGAAGATGCAAGGTCTAAGGCTTGGTTAGTAGCTAAAGGCTACAGTCAGGTATATGATGTTGATTTTCATGATATTTTTTCACCTGTTGTTAGACATAGTTCCATATAAGCGATACTTGCTTTAGTAGCTATGCATGATTTAGAGCTTGAGCAGTTAGAAGTGAAAACTGCAGTTTTGCATGATGAGTTAGAGGAGAGTATTACATGCATCAGCCTGAAGGCTTTGTTGTTAAGGATAAGGAAGACCATGTTTGTTTGTTGAAAAAAATCTCTACATGGTTTAAGGCAGTCACCTAGGTAGTGGTACAAAAGGTTTGATCAGTTTATGACTAGTAATGGGTTCTCCAGGAGTAAATATGACAGTTGTGTGTACTTCAGGAAGACAGACTCAGGTTCATTCATTTATCTTCTGTTATAAGTTGACGATATGTTGATTGCAGCTAAGGACATGACTGATGTTAATAACTTGAAAACAATTTGACATGAAGGATTTGGGAGCAACCAAGAAGATATCTGATCGATTTCATATGAAGGGTGCTAAGCCTGTTAGCAATCCGTTGGTAGCACATTTCAGGCTTTCAACATTGGATTCGCCTCAGACAGAGGAGGATGTCAGGTACATGTCACAGGTCCCTTACTCTAGTACAGTTGGTAGTATTATGTATGCTATGGTATGTACTCATCCAGGTATTGCTTATGCTATTAGCAAAGTGAGTAAATACATGGCGAATCTAGGAAAGGAGCATTGGCACGCTGTTAAATGGATTCTTAGGTATTTACATGGCACTTTTGATGTTTGTTTGGAGTTTGGGAGGAGTGTTTAGTTGGGTATGTTGACTCAGACTACGGTGGAGACCTCGATAATGTTTGGGTGATAGTGCTATCGGTTGGAGAGCATGTCTACAGTCAGTTACGGCACAGTCAACTATAGAGGCCGAGTATATAGCAGTGACAAAAGCGTTCAAGGAAGCCGTTTGGTTGAGAGGTTTGATTAGTGAATTCAGTGTTGATCAGGCACAGTTAGGGTCTACAGTGATAGCAAGTCTGCAATTCACCTAGCTAAAGATTAGATGACGCATCATGACAGGACGAAGCACATTGATGTTAAGCATCATTTTATTCAAGATCTGATAGATGAGCGCAAGGTGGAGTTGAAGAAGATTGGTACTGAAGATAATCCAGCAGACATGTTCACTAAAGCTCTACCCGGAGGGAATTCAAGCATTGCTCGAAATTGGTTGGGCTCTCAATTTCTGTTTGTTAACCCCGGTTGTGGGGTGTTAGTGGAGAAGGTAGAGGTATTTTTATTTCGGTGTTAAATTTGAGCCAAGGTGGAGGTTTGTTAGGAATATGCCTCAAATTTAGTAACTTATTATTATTGTTGTTGCCGTGAGCTTGCCAATCAATCGGGTAAGCGTGCTGGAGAGAAACACAGGAAAGCAGCAAAGGCAGGGCCGATCGATCAGGACCCTCGATCGATCGGGAGTCTATTTTCCACGCGGGTATATATATGACCCTAAGGTTCACGTGAAAGGTATCCAATTAAAGTGAGTGCCGCCGTCATCCTTGAGAGAGAGAGAGAGAGAGAGAGAAGTGAGTTGTAACTCTTCTATTCTCAAATCAATAAAAGTCTCCATCTCCGCCCGTGGTTTTCTCCCCTCTCGATTGAAGAGGGGTTTCCACATAAATCATTGTGTTCTTGTTTTTGGTTCTATTTTATCTGTATTTACTTCTTGTTTGGTCGTAGTATTTGATTTGAATTAAGCACTTGGGATTCCGCATTTCCGCACAAAAACAAACTCAACCCAAATGATAAAAAAAGTCATCCTTTGTGGTGGATGGAGATGAAATGGGCTTTACTTTTGTGATTGGAATAATAGAGGACTGCTTTTATTTCAGGTCATATACGAACACCAAATGTATGAATTTGGATTCTAATATATGTCCATATGCAACCTACCACATATATATAAATTAGTTCTTTTTCTCATAGAACGGATTTGGATTCCTACCTATTCAATTTGCTAGACTTGGTTCCAATATATACTAATTCTACAAAAAAAAAAAAAAAAAAAAAAATGAAACAGAGATCCAAAATGCAGAGTCTAGTACAAGTATGTTCTAAAACTCGTCATTTAGTTCTTCTTTCACTAGCTCTCATTGATAATGGCATGATTGTAAATAATTGAACTTGGGGAGCCTTTCCATTCTAATATTTTAAATTGGACACATTTGGGTAAAGTTAGTTTGCCTCTGCCCATTTTGCACCATTACTTAATCGTAGCCCTGGCCTTGCTTATTTACAATTAGAAATTCATGCCGCCCATCTTGGTCCTGTCCCATCTTTAAGGATGCGCGTCACTTGCTTTGTAACCAGATTTGGATTTGTTTAGGCACAACTTGAGTCGTGGGCATGATGATGGTAGGATGGTTGAAATGTCATCTTGGGCTTAGGCACGGATTCAGATGCTTGCTATAAATAGGGGAATTTGGCTTAAGAGAGAAAAAAAAAATGTTACTATTGCTCTCTGTTTTCCCTTTCATTTTCTCCTTAGATGCTTGCTCTTCGAACACAAACCCTAAAACAAATCCTCACGTTTTTTAGCATAGGCTGTGAAGTTTTTGATGATGAGATCTTGATCATCCATGAAAGCATTTTAAGGGTCCTGCTTTAGAATCCTATGTAACTTTGTAGTTATTTACTTGCATGTCGCTGTAAGCCTATGTTTTGCAATTTAAAAGCGGTATAGTGAAGAGTCATGAATAGTACTGAGACCATCATTTTAAGGTTTGAACCACATAATATTCAGTTTTCTCTCTGATGTTCTTTCATTTCTTTTGTATTTGCATATTTTGTTTGTATTCTTTCTTGAGCTTGTATTATGTAATATGAAAAATTTTCACATTGCTTTTACCATAAAACGTGGCAAAAGAGCTTTAATTCTTATCTTAGGTTTTGGAAAAATTACTACCACGAATCTTAAGGTAAAGAAATTCGACAGTAAAAACAATTTTGTACTTTGGAGGGTAAAAATGAAGTCAATTTTGCTTCAAAAACGAGCAATGGCGACTCTTCTTCCACCAGAGAAACAACCATCCCCCTTTTAGAGAAAGAAAAGGAAGGTATAGAAGAAAAGGCTTATGGTTCTATTATTAAGTCGTTATAATTCTGTTTTGTATCTGGTCTCTTATTTAAACAGTCATCTCTAAACTTTTGGCTAAGTTAGAAGAAATATAGAGGTCCAAATCCATTTCTAATGGTATCCTATATATGGAATGTTAGAAAAAAGATACAAGCTACACTTTAATGATTTCATCCCACATTTTCAAAGTTCATATAAATTCTCTATCCCACATAGGAGGAGGAGGGGATGTTTTTGGGGTTTATATAGGTATATGTAACCCCTCCTCTTGAATTAAGTCATAGGTAAGAGAATGGTGAAGCCACACACTCGCGCGCGCCGCCCTCCGTGCAGGGCTCGGGCTCGAGCTCCGGCATGGTTGAACTTTTTCTCATCGAGTATTTTTATTTTATGGAAAATAACAAAAATTCTGACCGTTGGCGATTACTGCTGGATGCAAACCGTTGCTAATTAAATCTGCTAATTAATGTTGCTAATCAAATTTGCTAATTAATGTTGCATAACCCTCTGCTAATTATCGTTGCATAACCCTCATAAAGTTAGTATAAATTCAACCCTCCCCACAGTGCAGAATCACACAAAAAAATAGTAAACATTTGCTATATTCTTTCTCTCTTCTTCCTTCATCTCTCTCTTTCTCTCTCTGTCAAATCATTGGGCAAAGTTTTCGAGCTCTCTTACCCGGCCATTGACGAGTGCACATTAATAGTCAATCCGTGTTAATCCTGGAGGACGATCGCTGATTCAACTATTTGCACCGGAGCAGCGGCGAAATCGTCTTTTAGGACAGTGGCTATTTACTACGGCATGGTAACTTCGGTATTGTGTTCGGGTTTCCCTTTATCAATATTACATACTCAATTCCTGTGTTTAAATATTCAGTTTTCTTTTGTTGTTTCGCTACCTGATTTCGTGCAATTTACAAAAGTATTATATTGCAATTTAACTAGAAATTTATAGTATTTTTCCACAAAAATTTGCTGCATATTTCTCTGTTATTTTCTTGTTGTTTTTCTTTCTTAGTCTTTACTGTATTTTCAACAGTAATTTATCTTTTTTTTAAATTATGTTGTACCTTCGATTTATTTTAATGTAATTTGTACAAAATTTTTTGCAATAAAACTGATTTGTTACAACAATCTAAAAGATGATTTATTTTACATAGTTATATTTAAACATGGCAACCAAATTACCTCTTCCCGACATGTCTAAGGTTGAGCCCCTTGACGGGAAGAACTACAAGAGGTGGTTCCAAAAAAAATTTGTTTTTCCTAGAACAACTGTGCATCGATTATGTACATTATGAGAAGAAGGCACCTAAAGATGAAAATGAGAAAAAACCTTATGAAGAAAAATTCACCACAGACAACCGAACCTGTAGGGGAAATTTGTTGCATTATATGAGTGATGGGCTCTTTGACATTTATGTAAAGTCAAACTCATCAAAAGAAATTTGGGATTCCCTACAGTAAAAATATGGGGGCGATGACGCAGGGATTAGAAAATATGCTATTAGTAAGTGATTAGGTTTCAAATTCGTGGACAATAAACCAATCATTGATCAAGTCCATGAATATGAAAATATAATAACTACTCTTTTGTCATAAGGCCATAAAATTTGCGAAATAACTCAAGCATATGTTTTAATTGAAAAACTTTCAGCTTTTTGGAAGGATTATAGAAACCTACTTATGCATAAAAAGAAGGATTTGACATTAGAGGAGTAAGTGAGCCACTTAAAAATTGAAGAAGAAAATAGGAATAAGGACAGGAGGTACTCATACTCCGACCAATCTAAAGCTAATATTGTCAAAGCTAAGCCGAGTGCATCTAACAGGTTCAAGAATAAAGGGAAGAAGTATCATTCAAATTTCAAACTCGGTGGGAAGATTCAAAAGCCGAACAACAGATTCCTCGGAGATTGTTATCACTGTGGAAAACGTGGACACAAAGCTAAAGATTGCAGGAGTAAAAAGAACCAGCCCAGGGACCCAAAGCACAAAGCCCACCTCTTAGAGATAGAGAACATTGTAGCAGTCGTTTCAGAAGTGAACCTGGTAAACAATATGACTGAGTGGATCGTGGACACCGGGGCTACCAGGCACATTTTCACGAACCAAAACATGTTCCAAGAGTACCAGAAAATGACCGATGGAGAGGTGGTCTACATGGAGAACTCTGTAGCTGCACCAATCCTTGGAAAAGGGAAGATTTCTTTAAAACTCACATCTGGAAAGTTTCTTGCTTTAACAAATGTGCTGCATGTGTCTAATATGCATAGGAACACTAATCTCGAGTAGTCTTTTAATTAAAGTCGGTTTAACATTGTCCTTTGACTCTGACAAGTTAGTCCTAACTAGGAATGGGGAATTTGTGGGTAAAGGATTTTGTAATGGTGGTCTTTTTGTCCTTGATGCTGTTTGCATAAATAACAATGCTATTACCTCTTCTGCTTATATTGTTGAATCTCTTGAACTGTCGCATGCTCGCTTATGACATATAAGTGTTGAATCAATTCAACGACTTAAAAAAATGAACATGATCCCTAGCTTCAGTAATATCAACTTTAATAAGTGTGAAGTATGTGTAGAAGTTAAATATGCTAAAAATCCCTTTAAATCAATTGAGAGACAATCAGATCTTCTTGAGCTAGTTCACAATGACTTAGGAAACTTTAAAAGCCAAATGAGTAGAGATGAAAAAAGATACTACATGACCTTTGTAGATGATCACTCTAGATACTCAATGGTATATCTCTTAAGTACTAAAAATGAAGCAGAAGAAATATTTTTAAAATACAAAGCTGAAGTAGAAAATCAACTTGGAAGGAAAATAAAGCGAGTTAGATCCAATAGAGGAGGAGAATATGATCCCACTTCTCTAGAAAAATTTTGTGAGAAGAATGGAATAATACATGAGTTAAGCCCTCCCTACTGTCCACAATCTAATGGTGCCGCAGAAAGGAAGAATAGAACTTTAAAAAGTATGATGAATGCTATGGTTATTAGTTCTGGACTACCTAATAACATGCGGGAGGAGGCGATATTATCTGCATGTCATGTGCTGAATAGAGTTCCTCATAAAAGGCTAGATAAAACCCCATATGAGATGTGGAAACGCTATGCGCCCAATTTAAAATACTTGAAAAATGTGGGGGTGTCTAGCCAAGGTTGGATTACTAGACTTTAAACGGAGTAAAATTGGACCTAAGACTGTTGATTCTATTTTTATCGGGTGTGCTCATCACAGTGCTACTTATCGTTTTTTGATCAAAGGATCTAATGATTCATATGCATGTGGTAGCATTATGGAATCTAGAGATGCTGAGTTCTTTGAACATATATTTCCCTTGAAATCTAATGATGCACAACCTACTAGTTTTCCTTCTCATAATTTAACTTCTAATCATGATCATACTAATGATATTAACACTCCTGAAATTCGAAGGAGTAAAAGTGATAGGAAAGAAACCAACTTTGGACCTGATTTTATTACCACTTTCCTATCAGAAGATAACTTCATAAATGAAGAAATTGCAAGTATCTATATGTTAGAGGAAGACCCTAAAACCTATAATGAGGCTATAAGATCAGTTGATTCTAACTTTTGAAAAGAAGCTCTTAATAGCGAACTAGAATCAATTCTAAGTAATCACACATGGGAATTGGTAGACCTTCCTAAAGGTTGTAAACCAATAGTTTGTAAGTGGGTCTTTAGAAAGAAAATGAAGGCTGGTGGAACAATAGACAAGTTTAAGGTAAGGTTAGTGGCTAAGGGTTACACCCAGAAAAAGGGGGTTAGACTATTTCGATACTTATTCACCTGTCGCTAAAGAAGCCATGATTAGAACCTTGATCGCTTTTATATCTATTCATGATTTAGTAGTGCATCAAATGGATGTTAAAACAGCATTTCTTAACGGTGACCTAGATGAAGAGATTTACATGGAGCAACCTAAGGGTTTTGTTGCTCCTGGTAATGAAAATAAAGTTTGTAAACTTGTAAAATCTCTATACGATCTCAAACAAGCACATAAACAGTGGCATGAGAAATTCAACAGCACGCTAGTAGCTAATAATTTCCTTGTAAACAACGGGTATTCTTGTGTGTATTCTAAATCTGATTCAAATGAAAGTGTAATAGTTTGTCTATATGTTGATGATATGCTGATATTTGGCATGAACTTGAATGTTGTTAGTGAAATGAAAAACTTTATATGCTCTAAATTTGATATGAAAGATATGGGTGAGGCAGACGTGATTCTAGGAGTTAAAATTGTGAGAACTCCTAAAGGCATAAGCCTAAACCAGTCTCATTGTGTTGAGAAGATATTTAGAAAGTTTAGCACGGTTAATACTAATCCTGTAAGAACACCTTATGATCCCAGTGTACATCTAACTAAACATAAAGGTGTTGCTACGTGCCAATCCTAGCATGCCAAAATAATTGGTAGTGTTATATTTATGATGAACTATACTAGACTTGAAATTGCATATGCTGTAAGTAGACTCAGTACATACACATAATCCTAATCAAGAGCATTGGAATGCGTTAAAAAGATTGCTTAAATATTTGAAAGGAACTGCCAATTGGGGACTTCACTTCGAAAAGTTTCCCGTTGTTTTAGAGGAATATTGTGACCCTAATTGGGTGTCCGATAATGACGAAATTAACTCCACTAGTGGGTATATATTCGCCCTAGCTAAAGGTGTTATATCTTGGAATCCTCTAAGCAATCTTGTACTGCTATGTCTACCATGGAATCTGAGTTCATTGCTCTTGAGTTGGCAGGTCATGAAGCCGAGTGGCTGAAAAGTCTAGTGGGAGATGTGCCATTGTGGGGGCTTCCAGCTCCATCAGTATCACTTTATTGTGATAGTTAGGCTGCAATTGCCGTGGCTAAGAACAAGGTTTATAATAGCAAGAGGAGACATATTCGTCTCAGGCATAAGATCGTGAAGGATCTTCTAGAAAGTGGAGTGATATCACTAGACTATGTAAAGTCTGAAAAGAATCATGCGGATCCGTTGACAAAAGGCATTTGTCCATAAATGATTGTGAAACATTGAGGGGGATGGGACTAAAGTCTATTCATGAATAAACAGTGATGTATCCAAACTGGTCTTAACAGGTTCAATGTGAGAAGTCACAGTTTAATTCGAGAAATGTACTGTGTTTTATGCTATCCCTCCCTATGGTGTGACAGTGCGAAGACGGGTCCTTGATGGACACTGTCTGTATGTTACTAGGGGGTAAAGTTGAGCTTTAAGCTCTTAATGGACCCATATTTATATGTTTGGTGGTGTGCGATAATACACACTTGATGGGATCCACCTATGTAGGTGTGAGAGTGTGGCCGCTCCGATGAAGGATTTAAGATTTGCCTTCTAGAGCGCCTATAAATATCCAGGACGAGTGCATGGCCCATAAAACGTGCCAAACCGCAGAAGTTGCCGAGATCTGGAGTTTGGTATGCGTCTAGGTGGAAGACTATACAACCCCTTGTAAGGTTCAAGACGAAAGTCACCTAGCATGATGTTGGTCCTGAACTTGGGTTACACTAGGTGATGAATCAAGTTGCGAGACATCGGCACTGAAAACTAAACTCCCTTTGCCCAATCTATTCCTATTTTTCTCTTCCACTAGTATCCTTTTGGGGGGCATTTTTAGAAAAAAGATACAAACTACACTTATACGATTTAATCCCACATATTCAAAGTTCAAATGAATTCTCTATCCCACATAGGAGGAGGGGATGTTTTCGGGGTTTATATAGGTATATGTAACCCCTCCTCTTAAATTACGTCATGGGTGAGAGAATGGTGAAACCACGCACTCGCGTGCGTCGCCCGCCGTGCCAGGCTAGGGCTCAGGCATGGGCGATCTTTTTCTCATCGGGTATTTTTATTTTATTGAAAATAACAAAAATTCTGACCTTTGGCCATTACTGCTTGATGCAAACTGCTGCTAATTAACATTGCTAAACAAATATACTAATTAACGTTGCATAACCCTCTGCTAATTACCGTTGCATAACCTTCATAAAGTTAGTATAAATTCAACCCTCCCCACAGTGCATAATCACCCAAAATATAGTAAACATTTGCTATCTTCTTCCTCTCTTCTTCCTTCATCTCTCTCTCTCAAATCATTGGGCAAAGTTCTCGAGCTCTCTTACCCGGCCATTGACGAGTGCACGTTAATAGTCGAACCGTGTTAATCCTAGAGGACGACCACTGATTCAACTATTTGCACCGGAGTAGCAGCGAAATCATCTTTTAGGATAGTGGCTATTTACCATGGCATCGTATCTTCGGTATTGTGTTTGGGTTTTCCTTTATCAATATTACTTGATTGTTGTGTTTAAATATTCGGTTTTCTTTTGCTGTTTCGCTGCTTAATTTCGTGAAATTTACAGAAGTATTATACTTCAACTTAACTAGAAATTTACAGTATTTTTCCACAAAAATTTGATCTATATTTCTCTGTTATTTTCTTACTATTTTTCTGTATTTTTTGCAGTAATTTATCTTTCTTTTGAATTGTACTGTATCTTCGATTTATTTTACTGCAATTTGTACCGAATTTTTTGCAATAAAACGGATTTATTACAACATGGAACAGTTCTTTTTTTTTTTTTTTTTGACATAATGCAATAGTTCTTTTACTTTAAAATGGATGAGACCAAAATATTAAAAGAGTCATTGGACAGGTTTAATAATCTTGCTTACTTCTTTACCTAAGTACTTAAATCTTTTAAGAACGCTGTAAAGTATGGTTGTAAAAGATGATAATAATGACAATAACATTGAAGGCCTCTCTGTAAGAGGCCATTTCAATGCTAGAGATAATAAAAATTGTAAAAGAAAGAGAAGTAAGTCCCACTCCTCTTCTAGAAGAAAGAAATATCACTCTAACATAAAATGCTAAGAATGTGGCTAGACGGAAAGAACATGAACGTTGCATTTGTTGATACTCCCATCATTATTGATGGTTGTAACTTTGCTAATGTTATGGTTGCCTCTACTGATTTTAATGAATGTGCTTGATTTCGGATGTAGTTTCTATGTAACTCTTAATCATTTTTAGTTTTGTAGATATAAAGATGTGAAGGAGGCAAGGTTTTAATGAGCAATAACCATGGCAGTAAGGTTGTGGAATTAGGTAGACTGTCAAATAAGACTATATATCCCTTAGAAGGAGTTAAACATATCCCACAACCGAAAAGGAATTTGTAGCCCGAGGAACATTGGATAGGGCTTGTTTGACCTTTACGACAGATCTTGGGATATTGAAGATCTTGAAAGGTTCCCCTAGTTGTTCTTCGAGGTAAGGTCAAGAATGACTTGTATGTTATGCCTGGTAATATTATCACTGGTGTATCTTGTGTTGTTGATGCAACAGTGCGTGGTCCAATTAAATCTATAGCATTAGGAGACTCTACCATGTGTCTGAAAGGGATTTTAAAACCCAAAGCAAGGAAGGACTAATAGAAAAAAGACTGTGCGGAAATAACTAATACTCCCGGTATGCAATCCGAATCAAATACCACGACAATACGAGAAGTAAATGGACTAAAAGAGAAAGAAACAAACGACACAAGTATTTACGTGGAAACCCCTCTACAATCGAGAGGGGAGAAAACCACGGGCGAAGATTGGAGCTTTTATTATTAATGAATCAAGAAGAGAACAACTACATAAACTCTTCTCTCTCTCTCTCTCTCTCTCTCTCTCTCTCACGCAAGATGATAGCGGCCTCTCTTTTGTTTTGGATACACGAAAAATGAAACCCTCGTGCGGTATTTATAATCCCGTGAAAAATAGGACCCTAATCGACCGGGATGTCCTGATCGATCGCCACCGCGATCGATCGCTAGTTGCCGATCGATCGGAACCCTCTCTCCAGCGGCGCCTCAAAATTTTATAGAAAGCTCACCGATCTATCAGTCCTGATACCCGATCGAGCGGCACACTCATGACGTACGGCCCTTGATAAACCACCAATAAATACCCCAAATTTGAGACATACCCTAACAAATCTCCACCTTGGCTCAAATTTCAATCATCAACAATAATATAACTCCACCTTCTCCACAAACGCCCCCTCAACCGGGGCTAACACACATCAAATGCAAAGGCCCACCAAATTCGAGCAATGCTCGAAATTGCTCCCAGGTAGTACCTTAATGAACATGTCAGCTAGATTGTCCTCAGTCCCAATCTTTTTCAACTCCACCTTCCACTCATCAATTAGATCTCTAATGAAGGGATGCTTCACATCTATATGCTTCGTTCTGTCATTATGTGACATCTGATCCTTCACTAAGTGAATGGCGGACTAACTATCATAGTAGACTCTAACAGTGCCCGGCTTTGCACTGATCTCACTAATCAAACCTCTCAACTAGACGGCTTCTTTGAATGCTTCTATGACTGCCATATACTCGGCCTCGGTAGTAGACTGTGCTGTAACAGACTGTAAACACGCTTTCCAACTGATAGCTGTGTCACCTAAACAAAACACATCCCCTAATGTGGACACCTCTTATCGAGGTCTCCAACATAATTAGAATCTACATACCCAACCAAACAACATTTACTTTTCCCATATTCCAAACAAATATCAGAAATTCCACGAAGATACCTAGGAATCCACTTCACCGCATGCCAATGCTCTTTACCTGGATTCGCCATGTACCTACTGACTCTGCTTACTGCAAAAGCAATATCTAGACTCGTATAAACCATTGCATACATAATACTGCCCATTGCACTAGAATAGGGAATCTGAGACATATACCTGACATCCTCCTTAGTCTGAGGCGAATCTAATGCTGAAAGTCTGAAGTGAGCTGCTAAGGGCGAGCTAACTGGATTAGCATCCTTAATATGAAACATGTCTAACACCTTCTCAATATACTTCTCCTGAGACAAGTATAATTTTTGGCTTTTAGGTCTCTATGAATCTCCATGCCTAAGACTTTCTTAGCTGCTCCAAGATCTTTCATCTCAAACTCACTCTTCAACATAGATTTCAAGTCATCGACATCCTTCATGTCTCGTGCTGCAATCAACATATCATCAATGTACACAAGCAAATAAACAGAGCCTGTATTAGTCTTTCTGAAGTACACACAACTGTCGTACTTACTCCTGATGTACCCATGACCTGTCATGAACTAATAAAATCTCCTATACCACTGCCTAGGAGACTGCTTCAAACCATATAAAGACTTCTTAAGCAAACATACATGATCTTCCTTTCCTTCTACAACAAAACCCTCGGGCTGATGCATATAGATACTCTCTTCTAGTTCACTATGCAAAAATGCAGTCTTTACATAGTTCTAAGTCATGCATGGCAACTAAAGACAAAAGCGCACAAATCGAAGTATGTTTAACTATAGGTGAAAATATATCATAAAAATCAACACCTTGTACCTGACTGTAGCCTTTAGCTACCAAATGTGTCTTGTATCATGCATCTTCAGCTCCAGGAATGCCCTCCTTTCTTTTGAAGACCCATTTGCGACCAATCAGTCTTTTCCCAGTTTGAGGCTTCACCAGTTCCCATGTCTGGTTTCTTATGAAGAGACTGCATCTCTTCGTTCATAGCAATGAGCCACTTCTCAGCATCTGATCTCGATACAGCCTCTGAATAAAAAGTCGGCTCGCTGTCATCTAAAGACTCAGCAGTAGTGAGGGCATAAGCAATCATTTCCTCATACCCATATCTCTCTGGAGGCCTGATCTGTAGCCTCGGTCTACCACCAGCTATAGTATTATTCTCCACCTGCTGACCTATTTCTGTATTATCAATAACAACATCAGAAACCTGTACCTGAGGTGCTGGAATACTATCTAGCTGAACGACGTGCTAATCTGACTGTATCTATGTAACATCAGGTGTCTCAACCTGAACTGAATCACTATCAATGGAGGGTGTGTGTAGTGGATGTAGTAGAGCAGACTCATCAAAGGCAACATCTTTACTAGTCAGAAACTTCTGAGCACTGGGATCCCACAATCTATATCGCTTCGCACCTGACTAATAACCAAGAAAGATGCATTTCTTGGCCCTAGGCTCCAGCCATAAGCATATGCAGGACAACCAGATACTTAATCTGAGAATAATCAGAAGTAGAACCAGACCATACCTCTTCAGGTGTCTTCATCTGCAATGAAGAATGCGGTGTCTTGTTCACAAGATAGCAAGCCATGCTAATTGCTTCTGCCCACCATTCTCTTTTCAAGCCTGTATTTATCGAGCCTTCTTAAGTAACGTCCTGTTCAATCTTTCAGCCACTCCATTTTGCTGAGGTCGACCTGTACATGTCCTGTGTCTAACTATACCCTGATCTTCACAAAAATGAGTGAAGTCACCTTCGACAAACTTAAGACCATTATCAGTCCTCAACCTCTTTATCGGCTTCCCTGTCTGTTTTTCAAGCAGAATCTTTCATTTCTTGAAGACATCATACACTTTGTTTTTCTGCTTCAGAAAATAGACCCAAACTTTACGTGAATAATCATTAGTAAACGTTAGAAGATATCTGGACCCACCTTTAGAAGCCATTCTGGAAGGTCCCCGCATATCAGAATATATATAATCTAATGTTCCCTTTGACTGATGCACTGCTGACTTAAAGCTGACTCTTTTCTGCTTCCCATGCACAGAGTGCTCACAGAATTCCATCAGTCCTATTGACTGACCACAAAGCAGTTCCCTTTTACTCAACTCAGACAACACCTTATCACCAATGTGACCCAATCTCATGTGCCACAGTCTCGTGATCTCTGCATCTGTCATAGTAGATGTAGAAACAGCAACTAAACCTGTCACGGTAGTACCTGCAAGCTCATACAAAGTACCGACCCTATTCCCTTTCATCACAACTAAAGCAGCCTTACTGACCCGCATGACTCTACTTTCTGCAGTGTACTTGTACCCACTAGACTCAAGGGTACCTAGAGAAATTAAGTTTTTCTTCAACTCCGGGACGTGACGTACATCACTCAAAGTTCTAATAGCCCCATCAACCATCCTCACACGAATTGTCCCAATCCCCACTACCTTACAAGCAGCATCATTACCCATCAAGACAACTCCACCCTGTATAGACTTATACGTGGAGAACCAGTCTCTATTTGGACTAACGTGATATGAACAACCCGAATCCATGACCCACTTATCCTTGGACTTGGACTGAGAATCAGCGACTAATAGAAACTATCCTTCACTATCATCCTCTACAACACTAGCCTCAGCGGACTTATCTTTGCCCTGGTCACCCCTGTTACCTTCTTTCAATTTATTTTTATATTTGTAATAATCTTTCTTTATGTGCCCTTTCTTGTGATAGCAATGGCACGACAGGTTCTTATGTCAAGATTTAAACCTAAACTTTTTCCCACCATCGGATCCCCTATGTTCTGATCTACCTCTCACATGCAAACCACTGCCTGAATTATTCACCGAGTCAGATAACTCCCTATCTACCCGTTTTTTACTCACAAGGTTTCTTTTCACCTCTTTAATAGTAATGGTCGGCCTACCCCCGTATATCATGCTTTCTACAAAGCCCTTATACGAATTAGAAAGCGAACACAGTAACAATATAGCTTGATACTCATCCTTAGGGACATCATCCAATTCCTTTAATTCTTGTATGATAGAAGTAAACTCGCTAAGATGGTTTTTAAGGGATGTACCTTCTGTCATACGGAAAGTGAATAACCGACGCTTCACTGCGAGTTTGTTGGAGACTAACTTGTGGAAAAACATGTCTAGTAATTTCTCCCATAACTCCTTTGCGGTTTTCATCTCCAAGACCTCTGACAGAACATCATCAGCTAAACACATCTGTATCGCCATGAGAGCCTTATCATCCATCTCTTCCCATTATGCCTCGGTCATAGTCTCGAGTTTCTTCTCTTTCCCCTTCAGTGCTTTCTTCAAGCCATTCTGAGTCAAGAGTCCTTTCACACTGACTTGCCATAAGCTAAAGCTTCCTTGACCTCCGAACTTCTCTACCTCGGTCTTAATACCTGATGACATTGTACCAATTCGAATAACCAGGCTCTGATACCAATTTGTGTGGAAATAACTAATACTCCCGGTATGCAATCCGAATCAAATACCACGGCAATACAAGAAGTAAATGGACTAAAAGAGAAAAGAAACAAACGACACAAGTATTTACGTGGAAACCCCTCTACAATCGAAAGGGGAGAAAACCACGGGCGAAGATTAGAGCTTTTATTATTAATGAATCAAGAAGAGAACAAATACATAAACTCTTCTCTCTCTCTTTCTCACGCAAGATGATGGCGGCCTCTCTTTTGTTTTGGATACACAAAAAACGAAACCCTCGTGCGGTATTTATAATCCCGTGAAAAATAGGACCCCGATCGAACGGGATGTCCCGATCGATCCCGATCGATCAGTCCTGATACCCGATCGATCGGCACACTCACGACATACGGCCCTTTATAAACCACCAATAAATACCCCAAATTTGAGACATACCCTAACAAAGACGATGTGCCTAAACTTAATTTTTACGAATCCAGTATCATCGGTAAGAAACATGGTTATAGAATTGATATAAAAGTATAAAAACAAAACTACGATAATCATAAGTAGAGATGCAACATTTAATGAAAATGAAATGCCCTACTTTAGTTCAGGTCTTGAAGCTAATTCTTCAGCTTATGTCCGCGTAGTAAAGTTTTGTAAATTTGGTAAAGAAACTTATGAACTTGAAAAGGATCCACTTGATCATATACACTCCAATAACCTAGAAAATGAGATGGTGTCTGATGAACAAACAAGTACTGACAATTAGAACCACATTAATCAGCTAACAAGAGAAAATTATAGAACAGAAATAAAGGCACCTGATAGGTGTGAGTTTACTAATTGCATAGCTTATTCCTTGAACATAGCAATAGAATACAAAGAAACTAAGCTGGTGTCATAGTTAGAAGCAATTAGTAGTAAATGTTCAAATAGTTGGCTAAAAGCGATGACTAAGGGGATGGAATGTTTAAAGAAAACAAAACCTAGAACTAGGTACCAACCCAAGGATAAAAATCTAATAAGATCAAAATGGGTGTTTAAATTGAAAGAGCCCACAACACCATTTGGGTAGCCAAGGTTTAAGACCAGATTGGTTGCCAAATGTTTCTCCTCATTTTAGGGGTAGATTACGATGAGATTTTTTGCCCCTGTGGTGAAATGCACTGCCATTAGAGCGTTAATGGCCTTAACTATAAAGTTTGACATGAAACCTTGAACAAATGGATATTGCAGCTGTTTTTTTGCATGGTGGGCTAGAAGAAAAAAATCTAATGACTCAACCTGAAGCTTTCAAAGAACATGGAAAAGAAGATTGTATTTGTCTTCTAATATGGCCTTAAACAGTTGCTTGAACAATGGTATAAGCTACTTGACCTCCTTTTAATTGAAAAAGGGTTTACTCGTTCACTGCATGATAATCGCTTTTATTTAAAGAATCTTGAGTGTGATGTTTTTGTCTATTTTCTAATTTATATATTGGTAATATATGCTTTTAGCTAGTAAATCACAAGATGAGATTAAGAAATAAAAATACATGTTTATTGATTTTTTGACAAGAAAGATCTAGGAGAGGCTAAAACGACTCTGGGTATGGAAATTAACAAGAATATAAAATAGAAAATAATTCACTTATCTCAAAAGAAGTATCTTGAAAAGGTTTTGAACAAAAATCTATTAAATTTTACATTGCAAGTCACTATAAATTTTATGCAGAATAGATTGCAACCACAACAACAACAACAACAGTCCCAGTGCCACAGGGGCTCCCGCTTGGGCATGGCCTGGGGGGGGAGGGGGAGGGGGGGATAGGATGTACGCAGCCTTACCCCGTCAAGGTGAGACCCTCACGAGAAATGTAGAAGGTTCTTTATGCAAATGACATAAGTTTAACAATGTACACTATGACTTGCAGTAGTCCAAACTTAGCATTTCCCATGAATGTTCTGTCTAGAATAATGGCTAACACAAGGAAGGAACTGGAATGGGTTAAATGGTTATTACGATACTTAAGAGGCATATTTATTTTAGGACTCACTTTCCGTAGAAGTGAGTCAAAATCAAAACTAGTATGATACACATACTCAAATTGTGGTCGAGATCATGATTGGAGGAAGTCAACTAATGCATATGTTTTCACCTTCAATTGTAGAGCAATAAGCTTTAAGTCATGATCTAGTTAATGATTGCATACAGAAGCTTAATTTATTGCCTTAACAGATGCAATAAAAAAAGGTATTTGTTTAAGTGGACTTTTACCAAAACCGAACCTAGAGTTAGGTCCACCTTTGATATATAGTACTGAAAATCACTTTGTACTAGCCCTTAGTAAGGATCCAATCTATTATGACAGCATAAAATATCTCACTTTTAGAAGGAATTCTGTTAGAGACCAGTTAGATGAAAATAGGGTAGATCTTCAAAACATCTATATTGATGATAATCTTTCTGATACATGCTCAAAAGTTGTGATGTTAGAAAAGTTGATAAAATTTATTAACTTGGTTCAATGCAAATGGAATCCAGGTCAAAATCTGGATCCTAATACTCATTGTGATTAGAGTTTGACCAGCAATTGCCTTATAAAGTAAATAAGGTAGAGATTTGTTAGAATGGTTCCTATATGTACTAATATTATTAAGACAAACTTAAAATTATTAAACTAAGCTCCAAAGCACAGCGTTTAGTACACATGTTTGTTGTGGAACACATTGTTTAGTTGTTCCATAACTAGCTAGTTGTTGGTAATGACATGGTTGTAAATAAACTGAATTTGGGGGCCTTTTGATTCTCATTTTCTAAATTGGAAAAATTTTGGGCAAAGTCAGCTTTTTCCATTCGTGTTTTGTGTTATTTGCTTGACCGTTCCCTATCTTCATCTATTTAGGAACCCTAAATAGGTTAATTTGTCCCTTGTCACGTGTCATGATCCTGTGCGATCGCAAAGGACATGTGTCGCTTGCTACATGCGCAGATCTGTATTTGTTTAGGTGCGATCTGAGCCATTGATGATGACAATTTGATGGTTGAGATGGCGATTAAGGATTAGACATGGATTGAAAGTGAGTTTTGAAGATTTTTGGTTGAGGAGAACATTAGAAGAAACTCTTACTTTTATATTTTTATGAGTAAAGAATTTTTAGAAAATCGTATTTTTAAGTATGCTAAACCTGCTTCCAATAACCCTATTTGCAATAAAATTTTGGGTATAATATATAATATTTCAATATATGTAGCTTTCTTTTTTTTCGATAATTATAGAGCAAAGCTCAATACAAGAATGGCGTCCCACCAATCGGGGACCCGAGAGCAGCAAGAGCAAAAAGCAAAAAAAAGGGACTAAAGCAAGAACACCCACCTGCAACAACAAACACGGGACCAGAACACCGAACCACAAAATCAAAACTCCCCAACCTACAAGCCAAACCATTAGAGCCAATCTACCCAAAGATCCACCCGAAATTGATCAACAAAAAGCAAAGAGAAACACAACAACTAGAGGCTTGAAACGCAACGCCAGCAAAAATGAGCAAAAACCGAAGATAGCCTCAATCCAATAGCAAAGAAAATCCCCACGCACCAAAACAAAAGAACCTGGCTCAGAAGCAAAGAGCAGCACCAAAGGACAGCACAACCTCGCACCAGCAGAGAACACCCACTCCTGCCCCGACCCAAAAGTTTGAATCGACGATATTATTTTAGCCCTGCATCACATGCGAGGGAGTGAGGCCCGTTCTGCTCTTCTATTTCTGCATTTTGGTTCGTGTGTGGTCAACATATGCGTGCACAATGTTTGCTTGTGTCATTAACTTGGCTCAATCTTATTATCAAGTTTTTTGTTTTCTTAAATGGTTTCTTCACATTTACATATTTATCTCATAAATATAGTTTATTATGTATTTTATTCATCTCGTGAATTTTCTATATATTATTGTCAAGTTCTCCCACTCCCAAAAGCCTCTAAACCGTAATCCAAGCAATTCTACAGCGGTGTTACAAAAAACCTCTAAACTCCAATATAAGTAATTCTAAGAGAGTGTTATTTAATATTCGAGGTCATAGCAAAGAAAGAAATAAGAAATTCAATATATTTACTACGAAATTTTGCAAAGTATATAATGATGCGTCTTTTATAAAATTTAATAAAATTCCAATCTACTTATATATAAATTATATTTAAAAATATAAACATCCTCCCTGTATCACTTGAGATAACACTAATAAATAATTTATCTAATGGATTTAAGTTGAATATTTTCAAATGGTTGATTCATTGAGGCTTGCAAAGCAACCTCGAAGATAACTTAGCTCTAGTTCCAAATGGTTAAATTAAATTATCATTACATAATAACATTCGATTACCATTTAACAATATTTAATTTCACTAAATACATATTGTTGCACTATAGAAATAAATTTGTATATTCA
Source organism: Simmondsia chinensis (assembly GCA_018398585.1). Classification (NCBI taxonomy): domain Eukaryota; kingdom Viridiplantae; phylum Streptophyta; class Magnoliopsida; order Caryophyllales; family Simmondsiaceae; genus Simmondsia; species Simmondsia chinensis. The sequence continues at coordinate 9,095,143 of JAGTTD010000023.1, read as the reverse complement.
AGAATTCCTATACTACTATTAAAAGAACGATCGACCCCTCTATTAGGCATCCACGAGAAAAATAAATTAAACTACAATACATCTATGAAAGCTTTCCTTTAAGTTCTCGAGAACAAATATTCAATAGGGTATTCATGGTCTCTTATTGTATCTAATTTTAGTGAGATTCACTTAAAATATTTTTGTCAAAGATTCAAAATTTTTTAACACTTGCAAATCAACTAAAGGGGACATCTTTTATCTTGAGAAGAGACCATGGCTTCCCTAAAGAATAGCTTTTCTCCCCACACTTCATCCTACCACTCAATGTACAAAGTATATTGGCCACTCCGAAAGAGCTCACTTATGACTACATTGTATCCGCTACATACACGAGTTTAATACATTATCAGGATTTAGAGCCATCGTTTAATAGAGTAACATTATTATTTATTTCTAGCAATAGTTGAAAAATGAAGAACTCAAGTAGTCCAATCTACTAACAAACACCCATATGATATTATTGCTTCCCTATCCACATTAACAAAACAAGTCATCACTTATACCGCATTATAATCTTGTTAGATTAGTGGTCCAAACTTATGATTGATTACGAACTTATTTTCCACAATATATTGCTCCTTTTGATTTAAGTCTGCATGTGGCTCATTCTTAGTGACCATTTAAATTAAATATTGATTCGTTATCATGAAGAAAATTTAACTAAGTGTAAACGGGCTTAAAATTTTCTAGCCATCTCTTCTGAGTGTAAATAGAATTGGGTGATGAACTAATATACCATAGGAAAGCAGTTCAAGTTAAGGAACTCGGGAACCACCTTATTTTTAGAAACTGAGCGGCCAACTGTTTCTTGCACTAATATTTGAATCAATATAAGGGTTAAAGGGCAGTCGTGCTTCCTTCTCCGAGGAAGAGGATACATATAGGTGTCTTAAACCCCTTAGGAAAAAGGATAATCTCAATCAATGTAATGGGTAAGGTGTACAATGAATAGCATGTTCACCCTTGGCATGTTAGGGTTGTACGTCCACTGAACTATGTTTAACAACTAATCTTGAAGAAGTAGACTCGTAACCTAGTTGTCATAGGTAGTTGCTCCAAGTATGGTTGCCCTTGAACAAGTAGAGGCAATGGCTCTTCCAAGGGGCAAATTATTTTCTAAGTATGGATTTCCTAAGAATAGTCATTGGATGGTTGGTTTCTATTTTTGGGCATTTTTAATTGAGCTCTCGCTATGGTCCCCAAAATATGTGTTTTCCTATTAGTGGTCGGCAATTATTTCAAGGGAAAATTTTAAGTGGATTTTCCATGACTAGGGGATATATTGAGCCATAACTGCGGGTGATTTTCCTTAACCAATAACTTGTATATTTTGGAGGCGTAGACCAAATAATGCAATGCAAGCAAAAATTCCTAGATTCATGGAGATATAGAACATCATATAAGTTATCATGCTTGCATATCCATCATTTCAGTCTCCAACAATTATTCTAATAATTACATTTCCAATTTGACCTATGGACGAATATGCAAGCATTCGTTTCATGCTTGTTTGAGTAATACCAATGAGATTTCTTTGTGTATTTGACTTAGTTATGCAATTAAAGTGGATTTTTACTAATACTCTAAGTAAAGAGACCTCCATAATTATATAATATATATTTATGCTAAAATAGAGGATTCAGACTTGATTCGAGTGACAGTTAGGGGTGGAGCAATGCGAAGCATGCCTCGGCAAACTTACCACGAACACTCAAGAATTAAGAAGTGGGGGAAGATATGAGTTTGATAGCTTGACAGCGTATCTCGCGCCCAATTCAATCAAATACTAGGCATGACAACCTTTACTCAAAATAATTCAATCAAGATCTGATGCAGCCCATATCTTGGCGGATTGGTTTCTTGGCAAGATGGGTTACTTGGCGGGATGGAAGAGAGATGCCAATAGAGGGGAGAGACACGAAAAGATGAACAAGATTGAGAAAGTTAACATCAATTATTAGTTATTTTAGATAATTACTAGTTTCGTTGAATTAGTTCATCTATTTAAACAAGAAGAAGTCCAGGGTTTATTTAATTCAATTGTTTAGAGATTTTTATTACTGTTTATGTGTTCTTTCTAGTTCTCGGAGTGAGAATTTAGTTAGACTTTTTATTTCCCCTTGTTCTTAATTATTTTCGTAATAAGAATTTAAAGGAAGACTGTGAACCTTCCGTTTCCCAATTTTCTATCTATGACCTGCACCAGTTGGTATCAGAGCTCAGAACGACTTCTGAGATTACCTATGGGATGCCGATATACTTCACCGTCAAACACGTTTATGAGCATGATGTTCAACAACAGAACGAGAGGAGATTCGAGGACTTGGAAAGGAAATTCAGATGAATCAAGCTGTGCTTGATCCAACTGGGGCCGAATCCCAATCAAGCACCCGAAGCTCAACCTCAAAACCTACCGGAAGGAGGTGCCGAGGAAGAAACAGATGATGAACCCATTTATGACATTTCTTCTCCACCAATCCTTGATTGTGATGAGCCAATCTGTGATGAGGAGACACTTGAGGATATTGAGATCCTATCCCCACCACCGCCGTTAATCCCACGAACACCAACCTTGCCTATCAGCCACATGACACCATTGTCTCAACCAGAATCGACAACATTAGCTGCACCAAGAAAATTATCTACTCAACCCCCATTGCGAGTATCAACTAATACAAGCCCACATCGAAGTGCTCTACGATGACCCAAAATAAATCCCCTGGATTTTCTCCGTTGCCATCACCAACCACCTTCAAAATAAGTGGCCGAATTCAAGGGCGAATTCTCTCCAGGTTAGGGAGGATGATACAGCCCGTATCTTGGCGGATCGGATTCTTGGCAAGATAGGTTACTTGACAGGATGGAATAGGGATCCGGCTAGAGGGGAGAGACGCAAAAGTGTGAATGTGATTGAGAAAGTCAACAATCAGTTAGGAGACTTTAACTTGGATTAGTTCCTATTTTAGATTGTTTCTTGTTTCAGATTGCTCTTTTCCAATGCTTCTCAAGCTCCCTTTTAGCAGTGGTCCATGTCGCGGACCATGGGCAAAGCCGGGCATGCAATGCTTTGCTTAGCCCATGTTGCGCTTCCAACTTGTGGCTTTTTCTTCTTGAGATATTATTTTATTTCTTTCTTTGACTTCGTTTATATTGTAGAGACTCTCTCTATGATGTTATGCTTAATTATCAAGGAAAAAAAGATTTGATTAAGAGATAATTATTAGTTGTTTAGATAAATAATAGTTGTTTTTTGTATTTATCTTTTAATTTCTAAGTCTTTCAGTTTAGTTAAATTAGTTCCTCTATTTAAACAAAAGAAAGTCTAGGGTTTAGTTAATTCAATTGGTTAGATATTTTTATCATTGTTTTTGTGTTCTTTCTAGCTTTCAGGGTGAGAATTTAATTAAACTCTTAATTCCTCTTTGTTCTTAATTATTTTAGTAATAAGAATTTAAAGGAAGGTTGTAAACTTTCTGTTTCCCAATTTTTCATCTTCAAACTGCATCAAGGTCAAACTTAACAAGACTAATGTGGAGTCAACCAATTTAGGTCATCATCCTAGATAATCACATTCAAGCTCGAGACTTGGTAGTCACACCGTTGGACTAATAAAACAAGTTAAATTCACTATAATGGCAAATACATGACATTAGGGAAGAAAGCACACGAGGCATACCTTCTCTATAGCTATCATCGGCGCTTTGATTGTGTGGCAAAAGTGACATTTGAGATACAGTATGACTACTTCTACTTAAAATGAATAAAATGAAGCTCAGGTTTGTCTTGAAATATAGAAGAAATTTTAGTATGGTTGTGGAATCCTTAACTAAGCTTTTGATTCTATGACTTTGACTCTAAATCTTAAGTGCTCCTTCGAGATTCATGCAAGCACCCCTCAAGACTTATGATTTGCTCCACCAAAGAAAGAATTCATTAAGGGCCCGTGTCCTTGTTCTCCCCATCTCCACTTTCTCCATTACAAGGCCAATGTTTCTTTTAGCATTGCAAGTGACTACCTCGAGCTTGAGTGTTTGTCCATATTTGGCAATGTCGTCTTGGGTGCTTCCTTCCCACGACTCATGTCCTCAATCAAGACAAACACGTGCCTTGTTTAATAAATATGGTATCGTTCTCCAATTCATCATTTTGTTAGGTAAATAGATGGATGTGTGATGTTGGGCATGACTCCTTGAAAGATGGATTAGTTGTTGTAAGAGTAAATCAACAATGTAATATAAAAACAATCATAACAATTTATATGGTCATGGTACTTGTGAAATTGCTCATTTATTCTTTTTGGTTTTTTTTTTCAAAATTATGAGTCATGACTTAAAAATTATTAATTATATGTTGATAAGGTAGAAATATCTTTCTTACTTTCCTCTAAAAATAAACAAATATTATACTTTACTTGAGGCGCTTTTATGACTAAGAAAAACTTGATAAAGTAATTTTGCTATTAGAAAAATGCTTCTTCGCTCATTTTTTTTTTTTTAAAACAGTAAGGTCCAAGCAGCTTTAGGATTGTTTACGATGGACAGGGGAAACCCAAGGCATTGACTCTGATGAGAGAGTAGAGAACACTATTCGACAGGCACTACCATACTCCAACACCAAACCCCCTAAGCTAGAACCCAAAATTCGCTAACCAATCAATTGATCTATTTGCTTTTAAGAACTAGTAATTGAAAGTGACATGAATACACTGCTAACTGATAAGATTAATATCATCCACTATAATTAAAATGTCAGTTGAAGTCGCATAAGAACCCATTATAGCCATAATCACCATGTCAGCTACAAGATCAAGGCGGGATGGCATAAGTGAAGGATGGCTTTCGCGGTACTTTGTGCTAGAAAGTTCCCCTTGAAGCTAAAGGGAAGATACTATAAGACGGTTGTGAGGCCAGCCATGGCTTATGGGGCGGAGTGCAGGGCGATGAAACAACAGCACACACAGAAGATGAAGGTGGCGGAGATGCGAATGCTGAGGTGAATGTGCGGACACACAAGGAAGTATAGGATCAGGAACGACGTTATAAGAGGCAAATTGGGCATAGCCTCCATTGAAGACAAATTAAGGGAGCAACGCCCGAGGTGGTTCGGACATGTTAGAAGGAGACCGGACAACGCTCCAGTCAGGAGATGCGAACAACCCCTTACTACACTAGGCAGAAGAGGCAGAGGCAGACCAAATAAGAGATGGCTTGAGACGATCCGACAAGACCTCACCCACCTAAACCTTCAGGAGGAGATGGCCTTAGATAGGGTCCAATGGAGGGCTAGCATAGGGGTATTAGATGATCCGGTTGGAGTAGGGTAGTCCAGATTACTAGTGCCAGGTCCTCTGGGCGCACGTAGGCTGTTTCTGGTTTTCATGTGTTGATACTTGCTACTTGCCTACTACCTTTATCCTTATCTTTGTCTCTATCTCTATATCTATCCCTATCTCTTTCTCATTATCTTTGTGTGCCATACTTATGCATTTGTTGCTTCTCCTGCTGCCAGGTCTTTGGCTCATTGCTGCGGACCAGCTTTTCAGGTTGGGGTCCTCGGAAACAGCCTCCCTTTAGGGTAGCTCCCTGAAGGGGGAAGGCTGCGTACAGCTACCCCCCCAGACCTTACTTATGCTGGAGCCCTTGGAGGTACTAGGTCTGTTGTTGTCGTTGTTGTTGTACCATTTCATTATCACCTTTTAGAAAACTCTTATAGTATCCAAGATAGTAAGGAAAAAAGAAAACTAGCTAAGAGTAAGGATGGCAATGGGATGGGACGGATACTGGGGGGGTGCCTCCATACCCATACTCGCTACCCAAATCCATACCAATACTCACCCCATTACCATCCATGGGTATAAAGTGGGTACTCATACCCACTCCAGTGGATACAAACCCATATCCATACTTACCTCATTACCTACGGGTTTCTAATGGATATCCATAACCTAATATTGGTACCAAACAATTACTTATATCTGCTCAACTTATTTAATCTATTTTTAATAATTAAATTATATTTTATTGTAACATTGATAAATAATTTAGGTAATTGGATTTAAGCATATATTTTTTCAATATAAAAGTTAAATAGATACATGATGGAGAAGGTATGGAGGGTATAAGGAAGGGCGGAGTGGGTAGGACATGGACAGGGGCGGGCGGGTATATCACTATGCCCGTACCCGCCCCATGCCTGTGGAGGATGCAAGGCGGGTACACCCAAGCCGTACCGACTATATGTCTCATCTTATCCCATATCCTCCCTAAACGGGATGGGTACCGGGGGGTAATGGATTTTACTCACCCCATTGCCATCTCTAGCTGAGAGTATGGTTATTAAACTCCCTATCCGGATTTTAGAATCCTACAATTCTATGATCCCACCATCGTCAATCGATCTAGATCCTAAGTAAAATCTTATTTTTGTAAAATCTTACGATCCGTTAATATTAAACAAAATTAACGGATATGATTTAATACTATTTTATATTTCTACCGATTATACCTCGATTCTATCAATGCATACATAAAAGGTTAAAAAGTAAAAAATTGCAAGCATATATTGTAAATGAACATGCTTTCTTCTCTGAAGTAGTTTTAAATTATAACGTTTCAAAGTTTGATTAGCAACATATATTTTGAAAGCTCTCACGATTTTTTGAGCATATAATAATACATAATTTGTTATCATATTTGATTAAATTTCTTATACGTACTCTTGTAAGATGAAGTCTTATACAATAATTGGTGAATTATGCAACTAATTTTAATACCAAAAATAATTATACTATACATATAATAGATGTCCAAGAACTAACTTTTCTAAAACCTTAAGCTGATGAGTGAAAACTCAAGATCGATTTTATGCTCTAATATGCCCCCACACGTAAGTGCTGATTAGGTCTGAATGTGACTATTGCACAGGCTCAGCACATACTTTGTGCTTATATTGTGTTAATACTGAAAGTGGGAGTTATCGAAATTTGAACTCGAGACCTCTAGGTCAAGAAGAGTCTGATACCATGTCAAAGAACTAACTTTCCCAAAAGATTAAACTGATGGGTGAAGTTTCAAGATTAATTTTATGTTTTAACAGTAGAATCTTACAATTTTCAATTTGATCCTACGATTTTGTTTCCATAAACCCCCTAACGATACTAAGTAGAATCCCAATTGTAAGAACCTTGACTGAGGGTAAGTACGATGAAGAAGAAGGGAAAAGAAAATGATAGATATAAATTAATTTAATACAGACAACAACTTAAGCTAGCCACGAAATAGGGTCCACATCTTAATTTATAATAAATTCAAAAAGAGAGAAAAAAAATAATCCAAACATTCAGGAGGCCAAACTTCAAGAAATTATATCATTCTAATAATAACAAAGCCCTTTGTTTTGTAATGAGCCCACCCACGGTATCATAAAACTCATTAAATTATAACTCGAAATAGAAGTAACATGTTAAACTTTTAATTTTCTAATATTTTTATATGTTTGGACTTATTATTATAATTTTGTCCAAAAATTACATGTATATTGTTCGATTAACGTCATATGAAGTGCATATTATTTCAGTCGCAATTGAGAATAATAGACTAGACAAAATTAAAACAACATTCACTCTCATTTGAACAAACCGATGACTTAGACAATCTAATTTAACAGAATCAAAACCAACGAGTCATTTTGATTTCAAGCAATTAGATCAAAATTTACATAGTATCTCAAATTTCTTTTTTTTTTTTTATTTTTTTCGCCTCTAAATTTAGAAATTAGGGAGTGATCAGACAGCTCCACATTCTACTACTGGGACAGAAACAGAAGGGGGCCCACCAACGATCATCTTATCGGCCTCCACGTGGCAGGATGGGCCTTGTGGGGGCCCAGGCAAGCTAATCTCTTTAACCATTTTACCCTCACCCTCTTTCTGAGTTTCTTCATGGTTGGGCTGTGAATTAAGGGGGTCAACAGGGATAATAACGTCATTCGTGGCTTCGGCCTTGAGTTGTTCTGGAAGCTTCTGGTCCCCTGGGTGGTTTCTGTAGACCAAGTACAGGATAATTTGTGCTACTCCGAATACGAAGCCCAATGTATTTGGGAGCTACAAAAATAAAGTAAAATAAAAGATAAATCAATCATACAACATCAATCATTTAAATTTTAGGCCCTATTTTAATTATTTATTATTTACATACTTTAATATTTTAATATATAAAATAAGATATTAAAATTTAAATATTGTCTCATTTATATCTTTTAAAGTTTTAAAATTTTATCAATTAGATACAATTTTATCGAAATTTGATAAATTTTTATTCGAAAATGTGAAAATAGAACATAATTCTAATATATTGATCCCTTCATCAGAATTGTCATTCCTAGACTGTAACAAAGCTTCTTAGCAAAAAAAAAAAGCTAAAATCATCCAAGTAGAAAATAGTATTTTTAATTTGTCAAAAAATATATATAAATACAAAAATAATGTCAAAAGGACCATAAGACGAATAATATTTTTTCCTGATATTTTACAAAAAATTGCAATACAAAAGGTGACATCTCACAAATAAGACTAACAATATGTCTTTCAATATAAGTAAATTATTATTATTATTTTAAGCTAATAAATAAAAAATTTATAAACATGAATATAGTTAAAAAAAATTTCAAAAGGAAAAGAATGAAGGCTTACAGTGATGTAAAGATCCTTCTGCAGCAAACCGTACATAAACCATGCTGTTGCATTCAGCAAGAGGGCGAATGACAAATTGAATGGCATGAATTCCACACTCTTCATCCGTATCACCAATTTCTGTAAAATTTCAATATATAAGTCAAAATATTAAAGACATACTACTTTTAATATACCGAACAAATGAGTTGTACTTTCTAATAGTAATAACATGAAACTGTAATTGAGCCTAATAGGTTTATAAGCCAACATGTTATTTATCTTGAAAAACTCGACTTATCTCAAAATCATGCTGGTATATTGAGCTAAACAAGTCAATACATAGTTAAATTTTTAAGTGTAACGTGCAAAATGAGCTAAATTTGAATTTCAACATTATTTAATGGTAGAGACTAAACAAGAACTATATATGCTCAACTCAAAATTTATAGAGTTAGGTTTGAGTTCATAATTCGTTGACCATCTGAATCTTGAGGCTTTTAGGCTCAGAAAAATTATAACATCGTAAAATATTAGTGAATTAAATAATAAGCCTGACGAGCTCGGACACGGATACCTCTCACATACAACATATGTGAGAAATAAAAAGGTTACGTGTCGTTCAGGAAAATGCAACAACCATGAAGGACGGATGATTAGTTAACAATAAATATAGGGGGGTAGTACTTGACAATGACCACAGGTTCCAAAAAATATTTCACATAAAATTTTTTAAACATTTAGGATCCATAAAAATTTATTTTGTTTGATTTTTAAAATAATGTTATTATTAGGATAAAATGTTAATATTAAAAAAAATTAATAAAAAGTATTTTGGTAGGAAAAATATTGAGTAACAAAAAAGCTTTGGTAGGAAAAATATTTTTGTTCAACTAAATGGAACCATAATATATATACTTTATGTTTCTTAAAATAAATATCAATGTTCTTAATTTTCATCTCAAAGTTTTTATTTTCTATTACCCAAATAGATATTATTTTTCATATTAGTAGAATATAATTATCAAAAAATTATTAGTTCAATATGCTATGTTTCCTATACACATAACAAAAAATTGACATTTGTTTCCTTATATTTCATGTTAAGCCAAATTAAACATACTTTATTTATTCTAACATGGACTTGAAACAAAAACATATTCTAAAATAAGAAAAGAAAATTTATGCAATGAGTTCCTTGATTAATTTCAAATAATCTTCAAAAATAACGATTATTTTAAACAAAATTAGTTATATATTATTACTTACGATGACACTTAAAGGAGCAGCGAAAACGCAGATAGAAAAAGCCACGCAAACCCATCCGAAAATGCGAAGCCGATTCGGCCCTTTAGCCAAGTATTGGCACATCAATACAATCGCACAGAACCCACCAAAGTTCAAGAGCATGAGCAACTTCAATGTTGAGATCTGCAATAATATTTACCAAAATTAAAGTGTTACAAGAAACCCAACAATTAATTATCCACTTAATCAACAAAATTTAAATTTTTAGCTAAATAAATGGAGCATAATATATATATGTATATATATAATATTAAAAAAAATCTCTTTAGGTCTTCATTATGAAAAGTGTAATTTTGTTGCTATCTAATCGTCTTGCATGGTTTCTAAAATACCCTCTACTAATCGACTTTTTGTTTTGTTCATTTTTCAGATACATCTGGCTTTTTCTTTAAAAAGAACATATTTTAATAAGTAGAGATTCCATTTATATCCAATAATAAAAAAGTAGATCGTTTTCAATTTTTTTACCGGTCATTTTTGAGTTATAGATAGGGTTTTGGGTACATAAAAAGAGAGTAAATCGAACCTTTCTTGGTTTACTTAAGTGGTGTTTAATTTAATGGGCACATCAACTAGTACTGAATGGAGACTGAAGACATAATTATGCATGGCCTAAGTACCATGAAAATAACTTGTCTTACAATATCGGATTTTGTTTTCTAATAATTTGAGATATAACATTTAATACAAAACCAGCGCACCCATCAAAGAAAAGCCTAAGAAAGCCCACAGGAAAGGGGGGTGGGGGGGAGGGGAGGCGAGTAGAGATAATGGGTAACCTTGGCTTGCTTGGGGGCATAGGTGAGAAAAATGGCAACGTAAATGGTCTCTATGACACAACCCGTGCTGTTGATAGTGATGAGTAGAAGCGAGTTGCCTTTGAGTAGCGCGTAGTATATCCATAACATTGCGCTGAATATTGCCACCACGTACGGCACTGAATGGAACCCTTGCGTCGATTTTTTCTTGTATACCCTTATGAATGTCGGCCTACCACAATAACAACAACAACAACAACCTAAGCCATTTTACCAACGAATATCAAATTGTGATTTTGTTGTTTATATAGTACATGTACAGTGATCGAGGGGGTAAATTTTGCTGCGTATAACGTTTATCTATCATGATCTAAAGATTATGACTTCAAATCTCAATCCTTTTTTTTTTTTTTTTGGTGGTTATAATTTCAGTTTACCCTTTTGGAATAGTTAGTTTTCGACATACTATGCAACAAATAGGTCGTCATATTCTCTTTTAGGATAAAATTTATGTTGTGTATATATATATATATATGTATATATATATATATAAGATAGCTAATACAAAATTATTAACATATACCAAAATGGGAAAGCAGATAAAAAAATAAAACTTACAGTGGAGCGAGGTAAACCAAGAAGGAGATGACGTTGCCTGCAATTGTATAATCATTCAATAAAAACAAGTTTAGAACTATTATGAGCAATTCTATTAACACAATTAGTTAAATATTATTTCTTATGATTTAATTATTTTATACTATAGTATTTAGCAAACAACTAAACTTGGAGTATTTATTACTTTGCTTTTCATATTATATTACCATAACAGGTAATTTTAATAACAATTGGAACTGTTGAATTTAATATAATAATAAAACTCCTAACCCCTATAATTTAAAAAACATTTAAAAGTTGGCATCCGTATTTAAGAAAAATTGAATAAAAAAGAATTTTCAGTAATAATCCAAAGATGGCAAAAGAGAGAACAATTTTCACGCAGGAGTATAAGACGGCCTTGGAAAAACAAAAAATCAGTGAATTTATGTCCACCTTTGTCGCATTACTTAATTAAAAAACAATATTCTACTATATAATATGAAATTAAATGTTGAGACCTCCATTTATAAGTAAAAATATCTGTCCTAAGTAAGAGTTTAAGGGAAAGAAAAAGACCAATATATAAGTATATTGTGTTACTCAACCTAATACCAAACAGTTTTAGGATGAAATTTCATTTGTGATTATATGTGAACCTCATATGCCAACTTCGTAGATCGGGTCTAAGGTTCGGTAAAATTTAACATTAAATGAAAATTATCCAAAAAAAATCAAGACATGGTCATGTGGGTGGGCTAGGTGCCAAAGTTTCAAACATGGCATGCATGGCTTAGTTGTTGTCATATGTAAAGATTATTTAAGGAGTTACGAGTCATTGACAATGATTATAATGGGTGTAATCCAGTCCATCTTACTTTAGATATTAGCTCGTTATTTAACTGAACACCACTTTGAGCTCGAATAGATTTCAAAACAATTCCATGGCTAAATTAGATGAGTTAGAGCCTAATAAACTGCTGTCAAAGCCTTTAATATTGAACTCAAATGAGCCTAGTTTGGCCGTAAATGAGCCAAACAAGTCTTGAAGCTTAACAAGCTCTCACACGAGATTATTAAGCTCAAACTCAACTCGACTCAATTACACCCCTAACAATCACAACGATTTCGAGATTTCTACTTTCGGTTGTTTGCTTTTATTCTTTCATTAGAAAGACAATATATACTACCTTGAGGACTCCACCCTCTTCTTACTTATAAGAACACGAAGAAAAACGAAAGATAATTACCTAGAAGTCCAAAGGCAAAAACCCAAGGATGGTGAATGGCAATCATATTTTGTCTCCTTTTTTTTTTTTTTTTGTGTATGTTGGGAAATCACCTGAGATTTGTGGGTTTTTTTTTTTTTTTTTTCCTTTTCTTTTTTGGGGATTCGGTTGAGTTATGAAAGACTAAGGAGAGGGGTAGCTTGCTATTTATATAGGCCTCCTGGAAAGGGTTGGCATGCAAAAGTGGCAAATATTAAAGGGCCTTTTTTAATATTTAAAATGTAATCATGTCATTCCCCCCTAAAAGGTCCCTTTCATTCATGTCCTTGTTAAATAGTTATAGTTTCAAGCAATAATAGACGATTAAATGGGTTTAACTTTCTTAACTTTTGACTGTATGATTTTTTTTCTTTTTTTTTTTTTTTTGGAAGGAAATCTTTTTTTAATAAGGATTTTGCCGGTAGGCATGGAGGAGGGTGATAGGGAATAGGGAGTATGAGAATCGAAACCAGGATCAAGGAGTAGAACTCAGGCCCATTAACCACTGAGCTACCCTGGTGAGTCACAAGGAAATTCTTTTTGGTATATAAATTTTTTTATAAAAGAAAAGCCAAAGGATAAAATGAAAAAAAAAAAAACAAATTTTTGATCTCACGTTTAATGAGTATTATAATCAAAGTCAGATAAGTGAAACACCAAATTTTAAACATGGTACTCATCAGATTTGAATGAGGGAGAAGAGAGAAGTGCTCAGGTAAATGATACTGATGATATGAAAATTAAGTCAATGAGTTAGTGATTTTAAGTGGTGGTAGTTATAGTCTTCCTAGATGGGTATATGAACACAAAAAGTCCTGAAGCTAACAGTAGCCACGAATATAAATCTTCGAACTCCCCTAGTTGTCAATCCGTATTAACTCAATTTTAATAATTTAATCCTTTTAAATTTATATTATGTAAAAATATTTTAAATGTTGGCAAATAATTTAGCGAACCCCACTTGTACCTGTTTTGAGATTAGATGCTAATATTTGAACCCATCAATGCTTTATAAGGTAGATAAAGCGTGATCAAATGAATTACGCAGCCACCGTGGTGGAGCCCAAAGATGTCTACAAATGAAATCTCAGTTTAAGCCAAAGTTTCCAACAATGTTTTGCCTATGTATATGGAATTAAGTCATATGACGCTCAAAATCAGACACCAAATCTCAATTTGACATTCTAAAGTGAAAACACTCTTAACTCATTCCTAACCCTGTACCACAATCAAATGCCTAATAATCCTAATAACCAAAAAACTGACAAATTAATTGAGTTTAGGTCAGAACTAAATGTGTTATCCTGTCCCAATGTTATTGTCGCGCCTCACTCGAAGCACCAGTCGCGAAATTATAGGGCTCCAAAGCATGTTTTGATTGCTGGACTCATTTTTGATAACATAATCCATGTCAATTTAACCGCATCTCAAATAATCTACCTGAAATTACAATATCAAGTAATAAGTGAGTCTTACACATATGTTTATAATTATATTGTACAGGTTATTATTTCTATATTGATAATATGCAGTTAAAACAAACTTTTAATACTTAAAATTAAAAGTAATCCGAGGCAAAACCAATGCTCTATGTTAGAGTATAAAGCCATTTACATGCCTTCACCCTTCTCTTTAAGCTTTAAGGAAGGCTGGTTCCTTGATATGACATTAAAAGCCTTGTTAACCAAAAGATCACATGTTCAAATCCAAACAGCTCCCTTTTAGTATTAAAAAAAAATTAAAGCACAAAGTATGATGTGAGTATATACAATATCCACACTTTAAACTCTAACTCCTCAGTTTAAATTTTTGTGAAAGTTAATTCCTTAACCCTCTTAACTATTTGGACAACTTAGCATGTTTGAAAAGAACCCTGGTAATTACACAATTAATCTGATGGAGAATTGTTATTTATTAATTAAAACACTATTTTGCACCATTTCTATGCGGAGAAATAAATAAATAATTAATAAAAAATTATGAGCACTAACATACCATTTACCCACATTTCTTACATGATTAATTGTGGGTCAGTCTTTCCACCAATTGAACCCCATGCATCCCCCATAAACCGTCCGTCCCATGAGAAACTATGCAAAAGTTTTTTGAAATAAAAAAAAATCAAGGTTTTTGGCATGATTCAGAGCACTTGTTAGAAAAATTATTTACTTTTATTATTTTTCAAAAAAATAATCTTCTACAAAAAAATTTTCTTTAAATGAAATACTTGATACATTGATCCCGATCTATAAGAACAAATGCGATATCCAAAGTAGCGCCAACTATCGGGGTATTAAACGAATATGCCACACTCTGAAACTGTGGGAGCAAATCATAGAGAGGAGGTTAAGGCTACAAGCATGACCAGGAGATCGACAATAGAAGCCATCCACCTTCTAAGGCGGACGATAGAGCCATACAGGGAGAGACAAAAGAATTTGCACATGATTTTCATTGATTTGGAGAAGACATATGATAGAGTGTCAAGAGGAATCCTGTGGAGGGTGCTGGATAGGAAAGCTAATTCACTGCCATATATCCGGGCCATTAGACACATGTATGACGACGCACAAACTAACATGCGCACAGTGGAAGGAGAGGCAGAAGCTTTCCCTGTAATAGTAGGGGTACATCAAGGATCTGCCTTGAGTCCCTTCCTGTTTATTATGGTTATGGATGAGCTCACTAGGTACATACAAGGAGAGGTGCCTTGGTACATACTTTTTACAGACCATATAGTCCTGGTGAGAGAATCTTGAGAAGAAGTAAACGAAGAAGGGTTTATGAATTAATAGATCCAAGACAGAGTACATGGAACTTAAGTTCGACCCCTCCACCACGCTAAGAATAGAAGACGTCAAGATAGGATCTGAGACCATACAGAGAAGAGAGAGTTTCAGATACTTGAATTCTATGGTTCAGCAGAACGGTGAAGTTGACAAAGATATCAACAATTGGATTAAAATAGGGTGGCATAGATGGAGGATGGCCTCCGCGGTACTCTGCGATAGAAAGTTCCCATTAAGATTGAAGAGAAAATACTATAAGATGGTAGTGATACTGGCTATGTCCTATGGGGCGGAGCGTTGGCCAAAAAAACAACATCACGCACAAAAGATGAAGGTGGTGGAGATGAGGATGCTGCTATGGATGTGCGGAGATACAAAAAAGGATAAGATCAGAAACGATATCATAAGAAGCAAATTGGACGTGGCCCCTATTGAGGATAAGTTAAGGGAACAGCATTTAAGGTGGTTCAATCATGTTAGGAGGAGACCCCCTACCGCTTCAGTTAGGAGACACGAACAGTTCCATACTACGCTAAAGAGGAGACGGAGAGGCAGGTCAAAAAAGAGATGGTTTGAGACAATCCATCAAGACCTCACCCACCTAAACTTACGGGAGAAGATGGCCTTAGATAGAGCTCGTTGAAGAGCGAGCATAGGGGTAACCGAGGTAATGGCCTAGAGTAGTGCATGTCTGCACTAGTGTCTCTTAGTGTCTTGACTTCCTCTTTGGCGCGCCTATTTGCCTATCTGTGCACTGGTACTCTTGAGCATTGGCGCACCTATATGCTTATCCTCTGTACTAGTGCTGACTAATTGTCAGCAACGACCCCCATTGTATTTTGTTGCATAGGGCTTAGCTGGTGCTACGTTGTACTTGTGTTATGTACTCCTCTAATTTTATGGTGCTCTTGGGCTTCCAGATTCAATACTTCATTGACAACACGCTCCTCAGGTTGGAGGTCTTCGGAAACAGCCTCCCTTCAGGATAGCTCCCTAAAGGGGAAGGCTGCGTACATTCACCCCCTCCCCCTAGACCCTGTGTATGCAGGAGCCCTTGTGGCACTGGGTTTTTTTGTTGTTGTTGTTGTTGTTGTTGTACTTAATACACAAATCTCATTCAAAGCTTGATATTATTGGTTGTAGGTAAGCTATTCTTACCGTTGGATTTTAAGATCGTTTAAGCATGTCATGCATTTGTTCTTTGACCAAGAAAGAAATGGAAGAGTTAAGCATATAGAATTTGTCTATATAAAGGATGAAAACATGAGGAAAAATTTAAAAAAAAAAGTATGGAATATTTATTCTTTCAATCCTTTCTATTGTGAAAAATAGTGAGCTTGGTAATTATAATTCGGGGATCTTTTATTGTTGCACTAATAGAGGTCTGATAGGTTATTGAATCATGGGAATAGAGCGCGTTAAAGCTTAATATTAATACTCGTGTAGGAGGGGCATTTTCTTTCTAAAGATAGCGTTCTCACGTGCCTCAACCCAATCTAATATATGTTTTTTAAAACCTTTTTCTTTTTAAATTTATTGTATATCATTGTTGTTAGTATTGAATTGTTGAGTATGATTTGACAAAATTGTATTATATCTTCGTTTGTATAATTTATCTATACTTTGATGTTTTTCTATTGATATATTTTTATGTTATTAATATATTATTTGATGATTATTATAAATATTTCCAACAACTTGGTCCACTATTGTTTGGTGGAACCCCGTATATTGATTCTCTCAACTATTCCTAGATTCAGCTTGGCTTCCTTTGGCTAGGCTCCCTGTGGATCATCTTTAATAGCTAGGCTTGTCTAGTCGTCTAGCTTTGATCGTGGTGCGCAAATCACAATCTAGGCTTCTTTTATCTTTTTTTTTTTTTTTTATTATTCTCTTTGTATGCATTTTGTATTTGTTGGAGGTTTCTTTCTACCTCTCAATTATATATATATATATATAACCTTTCAAAAAAAAAATTATTTTCAAAAATATAATTTCCATTACATCTTTTTTAATAACTATAAGAAAATGTCTTATAATTTTCTCTAAAAAATGATATTTCATATTGGTACGTGGGATGACATGGTTTAAACCCATTTTATGTTTTATTAACAATAGTATGGAGGATACTAGTAAGGACTTCACATTTCAGTCTATTAAGAAAATGCTAAATTAAAGTTGTGAGAGTAAAAATATTAATATATAAGCCTAGTAGGATAATCCACCTAATTCTAATTGGTTTTAAACTTCATATGCCAATTTTGTTCGGTAGTGTAATGCCTGGTGAAATTTTACATGATAGGATTCGGGCTAGAGAATTTGGAATTTTGGCTTTTCAGTTTTTTTCTACGACACTAAAAAAATTTACAAGGTGTGGGAGTAGCATGATCCTGGCTTCCTGTTTAACTAGACAAATCCTCGAAAAAAGGGGTCCATTTGAGTTTGATGTGTTGAGGGCCTTGCCAGTGGATGGTGAATCCAATTAAAAGTAATTCTGAATTGGGGAGATGGCAAGGGATGAAAAACACTCGCACATAACTACAAGTGTTAGTTTATTCAGCTAATCCAATATTGAAGTTGTAAGAGTAAGAGTTAACATATAAGTCTAGTGATATACAACCCCTAATGCCAATTCATTTTATGATAGAACCCCACTTAGGAGTGTACCTCATGCATGTCAATTTTGTGGGTCGATCCTAAGGCTCGACGAAGTTTTATAAGTACAACTTTTTCCCTCTCCAGACGACATGACCTATCAAAAGAATGAGCAATTGAGGCTTTGGATTCAAGATCTTTATCTCAAGGGTGGATAATTTAACAACTACACTAACTCTAATTGCTCGAGCCACCCCAAATTGGGTGGGGTAAAAACCTCTTTTTTAGGCCGAAATTGGAGGATTATTTTTGACATAGGTTACAATGACTTATTGGATATACTTTCTTTTGATAGGAAGAATACAAGTTTGAAAGGCACAGAAGAGTAAGGCAGTGCTCGAAGACAAGTAATACGGTGATAGTTAAACCAATATCCGAACCCCAACAAAAGGGTACAACCACAGGCAAAACCAGGAAGAAAAAATAAAAAAGATCAAAACAAAACCAACCGAACCAACAAAACAAAAGCTCCTCTTATTGCGTGTGTATATATATATAATGCCATCATTTAAAATTTACTAGAATTGTGGGGAAGATGGAGGAATCTCATTACACCACAAGTTCTAGAATTCTAGTGAGACTCTTCAGTTGTTTCATTTATGTAATTTTTGGCGAGTAGCTTACTGAGAGCTGCGTCAAATACTACAATGCATATAAGTCATCTAATTTCGGTCTCCAAAATATATCTGTACAATAATAATTAGCTTGATTTTGAAAAATATTTTATTCACCCAAAATTTTATAATTTATATCTGATATTCAAAATAAACATGAAATATGCATATGTAGCATTCCTTTAACTAAAATATGAAAAAAAAAATATATATATGTGGTGTTTTATTTTTCTCTTTATACATATAATAATATACTTAAAAAATACCAAAATTAAATGTACAAAACACTTTCGTTGGTTCATATGTATATCAAAAAAAATCGAGAACCACAAGTATATAAATCTAGACAGTACCAGACCCAAGTATTATTATTTTTTTTGTGAGTACCAGGGCCAATAATTTATGTCCCAAAAGAAATGTATCAGGTACATATGACAAAATGAAATTCATTTTTCAAAAAATAATTAATTTAATAATATTTTTGGGTTATTTACGACAAAGGTTCATGTACTTATCATTTTGTCAATTTAGTCCATATTCTTTAATTTGTGTCGATTTAGTCCATTCACTATTTATATTGTGTTAATTTTATCATTAGAGTAAAATTCATGTAAAGTTGTTGATGAAATTTTTAGTGGCTCGGTGATGGGTTGGGTTTATTGAGTTGATGAATTTGTACTAAATTACTTATATCATAATTGTTCTGTTAAAAAATACATCATTAACTTAACTTTAATTTGATTATAGGACTAAATTGATATAATATAAATAGTAGAATGACTAAATTGATATAATTAAAAGTATAAAAAATTAACATAATTAGTAAAGTACAAAAAATTTTGGCATAATGAATAAATTGACATAATGAGTAAAGTGCAAAAAATTTTGGCGTAAATAACCATTATATCTTTATAATTAATAACTCATTGTCTCATCATGTAATACACAAATTTAATATAAAAATTATATAGATTTAATATTTTCTATATTTTAAACAAGAGATTGTACATTCTTCTTCATTTTTTTTTTTGGTCAGAGGAGGTTGTACCTTTCCCTATAGGAAAGGGCAAAATATCATAAGATGTATGTGGACCATGAAATATTACCCGAAATATTAGCCTACTAAACATCAAGCGTTTGTACCTGCTTATCCATAACATCCATATGTTTTACATGTTCATAATATTATTTTGTCCACTAAAGTATGCTTTTCTAGCATTTAAATGAACTATATAATAATGTATGATCAACATTATCGTTTTCTCTCAGTTTATTCCCTGACGTAGAGTACTTTGTGCCTTACCGGTATATTCCAAATACTACCTAGTCAATACTTTGCTACAATCAACTGCTACTTGTTTGCCCACAGTTAGTTAAATTGAGATATCATATGTTTAATATTTTAAAATTTGATTATAAGCTCATAATTTGTTGAACATTATCATGTTTAGTGTATTTTTTGGACATTTATAAACAATAGAGGAGATAGATCTATTATTTCGATTATCGGTTAACCGATATAACTGTACCGCTTATCGATTGCCAAAAGTTGGTTAACTGATTTTTCCGGTTACGTTAATGGTTAGAGATTTTTGATTATTTTGGTTACGGTTAACTAAACCGAAATACTTTTCGATATTGTTAACCGAACCATGAACACCCCTAGTTTGTATCCTTGCTCTAGGAAGTTCAATAATCGTTGAATGTTTTCTTATTATATATTTTATAGTAAATTATGGGGGGAATCTCAAGAAGAGGTAAACGAGAAGTTGGAATTGTGGAGAAGGATATTGGAATTAAAGGGCCTACGAATCAATAGATCCAAGACTGAGTGTATGGAACTTAAGTTCGACCCCTCTACCACACCTAGTGTAGTAGACATTAAGGTCGGATCTGAGACCATAAAAAGAAAAGAGAGTT
Organism: Simmondsia chinensis; assembly: GCA_018398585.1. Lineage (NCBI taxonomy): Eukaryota > Viridiplantae > Streptophyta > Magnoliopsida > Caryophyllales > Simmondsiaceae > Simmondsia > Simmondsia chinensis. The sequence continues at coordinate 9,074,524 of JAGTTD010000023.1, read as the reverse complement.
TCATATGCTTGGGTTCAATTGTGCAGAATAATGGCGAAGTGGACGAGAATGTCAACAACCGGATTAGAGCATGCTGGAATAAATGGAGGATGGCGTCCGCAGTACTCTGCGATAGAAGAATCCCATTAAAGCTAAAGCGGAAATACTACAAGATAATAGTAAGACCGGCTATATCCTATAGGGCGGAGTGTTGCCGATAAAACAACATCATACATAGAAGATAAATGTGGTGGAGATGAGGATGTTGTGATGGATGTGCGAACATACAAGGAAGAATAGGATCGGGAACGACGTCATAATAGGAAAATTGTGTGTCGCACCGATTGAGGACAAATTAAAGGCGCAATGTTTGAGGTGGTTCAGGCATATTAGGAGGGGACCTTCCACTGCCCCAGTTAAGAGATACGAACAGCCCCATATTATGCTTGGGAGGAGAGGAAGCCTAAGAAAAGATGGATGAAGACGATCCAATAGGACCTCACCCACCTAAACCTATGGGAGGAGATGACGTTATATAGAGTGAGGTGGAGGGCTAGCATAGGGGTAGCCGATGTAGAGACTTAGAGTAGTGCTTCTTTTATGATCGGCACTAGTGTTTCTAGGAGTCCTAACTTCTTCTTTTGGTACAGATATTATACCTCTTATTTGTTTATAAGTGTACTTGTACACTTGTGTTCTTACAGGTCGGCAGTGATCTTTCTTGAGTTTTGCTTGGTATTGCTTGGCTTGTGTTTTGTTTGATTCTAGTTCTAAGTTGCTCTCATACTTTCAGGCTATACGCTTCCATGACAACACGTTCTTCAGCTTGAGGGTCTTCGGAAACAAACTCTCTTTAAGGTAGCACCTTAAAGGGGGAAGGTTGCGTACACCCCCCCCCCCCTCCCAGCTTGGCCGTCGTCTTCCCCTCACCCCCACCATCGTCCACAACGCCCAGCCATCCTGATCCTCCCTCACCTCTGTCCCTCTCCATCTCCGTTCACCTCCATCTCCGCCCACCACCATATCCGTCCTCCGTCCCCATCCTCCGCCTCCATCCACCTCCATCTCTGTCCTCTGTCTCCGTTCACCTCCATCTCCGTCTCCCACCTCCGTCCACCTCCATATTCGAGTCCCACTCCAGTTCCGCCCCTCGCCCCCACCACTTCTGCCGCCGTCCAGTCTCCACCGCCTCTCGCTTCGGTTCTCTGGCTCCACTACTGTCTCTCCGCCGTCGAGTTGTTCCTGACCTCCACACCGACGTGACGGCCTCCTTTACCCCCCGGATAATGGTCCAATTTTCTTTTCTCTTTTTTCTTTTTTGTTTTTTTGTTTTCTCTTGCATGAATGGGTTCCCCTCAATGAACACATTTGTCCCGGACCAAACAAACCCTCCTACGTCAGCACTACTCCTGTGCAAGTGCTCGCTTTCCCCTGTGCTGGTGCTCGCTTTCCCCACAGATCCGGTCTAGCTGGGTTCGTTTGTTGTTTTGTTGATGTGAACTACCTGACCCACCAACAATTGACGCTTCCAGATGATGGAATTCCTCAAGAGGGGTCTTGGCGACCCGTTGTCTCTCACTTGCATTTCTGGATTCTCTTTCCCCTTTCCTGTGTTATGGGCTCGGCACCCCTCCTGTTTGCTCCTGCCTGGTACCTTGCTTGCACCGCGGGAGGGGGGGGGGGGGGGGGATTCTCCCTTCCTGTCCTCCACCCTCTCCGAGGTCATCGTTTCGTCTCTTGTGTGGTGTTTCTAGGTGTGTATCTGCTTTTGCTCCATCTATTGCCTTGCTTGTTCCGGTCTCTTCCTGTGTTTGTGTTATTTTTCCTGTGTTGTTCTTGCTTTTTTGGTGCCTGTTATTTTCCCTGTTTGTTATGGTCCTTTTTTTTTGCACCCACTACCATTTACGGGGAAGCAAAGGGCTCGCCTAATCGAGTTACATGTATGTACTACGGCTATGCAGATAATTATCGGAAAAAAAAATCAAAAGGTGAGATGGGGAGGGAAAAATAGAGGGTCCAACATGCATAATGACAAGAAGCATCTTATCACCTATAATAATTTTTATATTACCCATTTAAGGATTAAAGGAGGAAATTATACCATCAATAGGTGTCATGTGAGCACTAGCACATGATTTTGGGTACCCATAGCTATTCACTAAGGTCACCGATGCACATGGAAGCAATGGATTTAAGTGATCGGTCAATGTTGGATCGAGTATATCAAACAGGTAATCAATAACCTCATGACTTGGAATGCAACAAATCTAGCAAAAAGAGGGAATACAAATGGACCAAGGATGCGTATATTGGGGTTGGACAGATTACCATTACATGTAGCCACTAGAAGGATAGAGACTTGAACTAGAGGTCCCGTTTGCTATCCACCCGTGACAACTTGTGCCTTGTGGGGGCTAGACTTTCCAAGCAATCGTTGATAAACGCCATGGCCCGTATGTCCCCTTCCTTTAGGAGCATGCCCACATTGTTCCCATTGTGGGTTACGTCAACTGGGGCTGAGCATGGGTTGGTATTACTAGAGAGGTCTGTAAACATAAGAGGTATTTCTTCTTGTCATAAATTCATCTATAGGTAGGGTTGCGGCATCGATGATTGTGGTAGAGGCGATTGCAGCGGTGGTAGTGACTAAGAGGTTATGGTGCGGGTTTTGAAAAAACAGGGTTTTCCATGGGCTTCAGTATCATGATAAATTGGAAAGTGAATAAAGAGAATAGACAACTAAAATATATTAGAGTTACTAGCATATCATACATGTAGAGTGTAAAAAAATACAATATAATACTAGGAAAGCATAGCCTAGAGGGTAGCACTCTGAAAGGGTAAGGCTGCGTACATCCCCTATGCAGAAGCCCTCGAGGCATTGGGCTTCTTTTTGTTGTTGTTCTTGTAGCCTAGAGAAGAAAAGGAGTATCTTAGTAGAGTTCTAATTTGCTAATAATGACAGATGATTAGGATAATATGTATAAGCCATGCTGGTGCTTCTAGCAAAGAGTGATTGATTATGACAAAATTAACTGGATTTCAATATAAGGTCCATACTGTCAAGAAAAGGTTATAGTCTTTTAGTCCCTATACCGGTTGTTTTGCCTGTATTTGGTCTTGTATCCTGTTTTCTTGGTCTATGGTATATATTTTTTCCTTGTCTTTGTTTTTTTCCCCTTTTTGGTACGGGTTGAATTAGGTTTCGTTTGTACGAGATGCCTGTTGTATTACAACTTTGCCGCTAATTATCGAAAAAATATCAGCATTTTACGGCAGGAAAATCACTAAATCCCAACGAGTGTATCCATATATTGACAAAATTTGGGCTTAATGTTCACTTTTTTAACTAAACTATGCCAAATTTATACAAAAGGTACCTATTGATAATACTTTCAAACCCTAGAATACCAAAATAATAAAATTTTTAAATGTCAGGTACCTTATATTTTGTGATGTTAGATTATCTAATAGAATAAAAACTTAATCTAAGGATATCTCATTATACATATCAGAATAATAGAGTACAACGGTAGTAAAGGTGTCTGTAATAAACTTCCCTTAAACTTGTGATGTAATATTGCTCCCCCCCTTTTCTTTTTTTTTCTTTTTTTTGAGCACAAGAAAGCCGCTCCCCCTTTTATAGGTAGGGTGTTCATCCACTAAATTAGAGGCAATAAACAACGTCTAAGTACTTGTTTGGCCGTGCTCAAAGAGAGTAAGAAACTAGCATTTTGAACACCACAAAAAACATTTTAGTTTTCTTGCATGTTTGACCAATATGTAAAATCAATTTAAAAAAAAAAATAGGATCTAGTTTACGGCTTCTAGAGAGAAGCGAGAAAAGTAAGGCTTTTCTTTTAAAATAGGAAAAAGCCATAAGATACAAAAAATAAAAGCACAAAAATAACACGAATGGGGATTCGAACCCCACTATCGCATGTGTTGGGTTCACCCATCCCCCATCTGAGCTACCACTCCCTTAGTGATTTGTTAGGATAAACAAATATTTAAATTTTGTTTAGATGACGTCTCGTCGTTTCGTACCCTATTTTCTCGTGAAATATTGCACTACTCTTTAAAACAAAATAATAAAAAAAAAAAGACTAAATTGTTTGGCAAAAATACCCTCTTGCATAATTTAAAAAAATAATTTTAAGAAAGTAATGTTGAAAAAAAATGGGGTTTTGTTTTTTACTAAAAAATATCTAAGTTTTAGGTGTAATTTCAAAAAATTACCTACATTTTCTAATTTTTCAATATCATACCTAAATTTTCATAAGACCTAAACTTTTCAAAATTTTTAAATGTCGCACCTTAATGTGACATTGTTAACATTCGCTAGTTTTTGTTAATGTTACATTTAAAAAATATTTTTAAAAATATGAAATTATTTTTTAAATATTTATAAATTTTTTTTAGCTATTTACAATATTTTAAATAACTTTAAATGGAAATTCAAATTTTTTTAAAATTATTTTCCTTTTTTTTCAAAAGCTACATTAGGAAAAACAAACTAATATTAACGGTTGACATTAAGGTCTGACTTTAAAAATTTTGGAAAGTTTAGGTGTGACATTGAAAAATTAGAAAATTTTGGTAATTTTTTGAAACCATACTCAAAATTTTGGTGATTTTCAGGAAAAAAAAAAAAAATCCTTAAAAATTATAAAAAAGACTCACAACATGATGAAGGAAGTCTTAAATAAATTGAAAGGACGAAAAGAATAGACAGAATGATGAATTGTTCAAGAATTTGCAACCACAACTATAAGGGACTATGAATGGCCTTCTAACCCATAATTGTTGAGTCATTTTCCAAAGTCATGATACTGATAAAACTTGAGTGGTGGCTGATTTCATTCGTACAAGCTGGTGATAGTGATAAATCAAAACATTCAATGTTACTCCACAATGCATCTCATGGAATAAACACATATATGCACGCACGTACGGCTTGTTTGGTATCGTTTTTCACTTTGCGAAGTTTTTGGAAGTGGCAGTTTAAGTCTCATTCTCGTAGGTGAACCAAATAAAAGAATTAAAATTCTGGATCTCAATTTCAGTATTTATCCCGATTTTAGGCTCCAAATCTTTGTGCCAAATAGGACTTAATAGAATTATTGTCTTTCCTTTTCCTTTTCCTACATAGAAAACAAAATAAGAATATTGGTCAAAATATTATATATGCATATATACACATACACACACATACTTATTTTCTTCTGTGAATTGAGAATTTGATTCAATCTCTTATTTTCTTATTTTATTGCTAACTTTGTTTTGCTTTCATCATTTTCTAATTTATCACATAGGCAATGACAAATAGAGGGTCCTTTTATATGTACTCTATAACCCTGTCAATGCCATCTTACCAACAATAAAACTTTTAATTTATTCAAAATGGCACTTACATGTATAAAATTATTAAACAAGTCACCATTATATAAGGTACCAATGGTTAAATAAAACTTTTATACAAAATGGCACTTACATGTATAAAATTCAGGTGGGGTCAAATTTATTTTCAAGAACACATTAAGAATACTCAACCCCACGTCAAAAGGGCATTTCTAATAAATCCATGCACCCGTCAGTTTTTTGGACTGATTTGCGACCTCGTGAAGTGACCCCGAGCAAACACACTTTAATTCATTCAAAATTGAGTATCCTACAACAGATATACCATAAGCTTACCTTGACATTAAAAGAGGTGTGCTCGACAGCAGACCACAAGCAATCACTAATGGCCCCTTTTAGACCATTCACTTACTATCCAAGGACCAAACATAATAACCATATCAAGTTGACCCACCCACATCAAACTTTTGTTTAACTAAGGAATGTGTCTTACATTCCACAAAGTTCACACCGACTCTTTTTTGTAATAAAATACAAACATCATCGACACTGACCATTTCCAGCATGATGCGGTATAAAATAAGGCCCATGAATCTAGAATCTGATCATGAATTGCTGAATGTACGACAAGATTAAAGCATCATTTTTGAACTCGGTTACGACATTGACTTAATTAAAACCAAACTTCTTTAACACTCTACATTCTCATTTCATATGTCCAGGTTTTCCACAAATGCAACACGGCCCTTTTTTAACCTATTTTGTTGTTGTTTCTGTTCCTATGTGGTTTTTAAAAGCTCATGCCCAATTTCCACAAATGCACCTCCATGGCCAAAATTAAATTATGCATGCCATCGAGCTCGTTGTTGTCTTGTAGTTGACATTATTATGTGCCACAATTCAGGATAATGTATGCTGAATGGCACTCATAACCTATCCATTAAACCATTTCCCTTCAGCTCCTCAAGCTTCCTCTCTAATAAAGGAAATTGCAACTTCTATGCATATAAAACATCCTTAATATACATTCGCCAATACAGAAAATCTGTACTATCAAATTTCTTTATTTCAGAATTTTTTACCTTATTGATTACTATAATATCTCCCAGCGTCGTTAATATCTATTGGTCTTCGACCCTTTCTCTCAGCCATAACTCAACGTCTCTAGCAATTCTGATCGACAAATTCCTCCTTTACTAGCCACCACCCTGTCGGCGCAAACCACCACTGATCTCTTCTGTTGAAGCCTCACACTAATGCGTCATTCACTACTCATTCGCCATTCATTTGCCAAGCCAAGGTCCACCTCTCACCTCTTTCGAATGCTCAACCACGAGTAGAGTAGCGACCAAATAGCCACCCAGGCATCACTGATCATTTCCCCAGTCAAAACCGTCTTTCTTTTCTCTTAGGCATGCTCATAGGCACTCGCCATTGTCGGATTCACCCACTGGCATTCAAAAAATCTTGTTGATTTGCATCAGAGTCATCGGATCTACCATCTAGGTACATTGATTAGTCTCACACTTCTTCATTCACTACACGATTTGCCATTCACTTTGTGGCAACATGTCTTTTTCTCCCTGTGATTCCTAAAACTCCAACTTTGGGTAAACGTGGGGGCTTTGATACCCCTTTTTAGCATCATCCTCGAAAATCAAAACTCAAAATCGAAATAGCAAACATATAATAAAAGAGGTTGGGGAAAAACAGAAAACAAGAATTTGTGTTGTTCAACTAATACCTATATGTAGGGAGAAGTGCACAATAATTAAAGTTTTTGAATTTATTGAATATTTTTGAATATTTATTTTTTCTGGAGAAAACTGTTGGATATTTTAATAAAAACATGTTTTTTAATTATGATTTCAAATTTTATATGGTTTTGATAATGTTATTTACTTTCTTAAAATTATTGACAAATCTTATTTAATACCAACAATTATATGCTGCTTTTTATATATCCATGAAATTTAAATATAACACCAATTTTAGAGTATTTTTTAGGGAAAAAAATAATATGATCTTTCTTGGTTTCATGTTCATGAGTTACAAAATGTGAATAAAATTTCAGTAAATGCTAGATGAGGCATCGTTATTGTTATGCTTACAAATATGAGTACAACATTCCTAGTACCCCAAGGGCTCCCACCTAAGCAAGGTCCCACGCAGGGGGGTGTTGGATGTACGCAGCATTCCCCCTTCAGGGTGCTACTCTAAAGAGAGACTATTTCCGATAACCCCCAACCTGAGGGGTGCAACATAAGGACTTCCCAGGAGGTCACCCATTTTGGTACTACTCTCGCTCAAGCATGCTTAACTTGTGAGTTCTAATGGATATGATGCTTCCGTGTTGGTACCCTCTTAGGTTATGATTACAAATATGAGTACGTATGGAATAGAACTCGTAATAAAAATAGAAATAACGCAATTATAACTATTATAAAATATTGTTTTTATTAGTTTGGCAAGCATTGTGGAGGCTCTAGCATTTAAAGTTGTGCAGACAGAGCAAGGGTTAACTTTCTAGTTGGGAATTGTATCATGGAGGTAACGCATCGGTACCTGTCACACCAGTCTTGATACAATATGGGCACAAAACTGTCTTAAAGACAGTGTGATCTGCTCCTCGCTCTATTAGTATTTTGTCATTTTCACATGTTCTGGGTAATATCTTTCTACTTTATAAGCTTTGTATAACATTTTCTGTATTTGGTTCTAACAATTATAACATGGTTTAAGGCTTCCGAAGTTTAATGAAGGTAAATTTTGTCTCTACTAATAAGAATAATTCTTAGGGTTGGCGCTAAGAAAAAAACCTCAAGATATAAAACACGGCGTCCAAAACAAAGCGGGACCCAAGAGAGGTACAACACTAATAAAGAAAAGAAAAGGTCAAAAAAGAATAATTTTTAGGGTCAAAACTTAGGCTCTGTTTGTTTGGACGAAAAAGTAGATTCTAAGGATAAGTTTTTCACTTTTCCCTTGTTTGTCGCTCATTATTAGATGGAAAATTTTTTCCGATGGAAAAGGCTTTCCACCATTTGACGGAAAATGACTTCTCTTTTAAAATGGGGGGACGTCATGACTCCAATTGAAGAAAAAAAATTTAGTGGTAATCATTCCGCGGATTTAGTTGAAACAAAATGAACTGAATTAGAACACAAACCATTAATGTCATAAAAATTGGAGCGAATAATCAAATGAAGACCAAATGTTACTTTGACATTGTTCCAACAAAACAAATTTCCTCATTTCCAATAGCTATATAATATTATATAGAAAAATTATTACTTAAATACCCTAAGATTTGAGCATTTACCATATAGATACTCTAATATTTTAAAGTACCCATAATTTTAAAAATTTTATCACCCAAGTGCACTGAAGTTTATAGGTTTTAATAAGAATTCACTAAATTTTGAGATGGAGTATACCTAGACGATAAAATTGCACATCTCAGGTAACTAATTGGATATTTTAAAATGACAGGTTACTTAAGTAATAAATGCTCAAATTTAGAATATTAAGAGATAATTTTTCTATTTTATATAGCTTTGATAATTAATATCATAATTCTATTGTTTCTCATATAAGTTACATTACTACTTATATTATCCTGTAATACGTTATAAGACCATTAGTCAAAAATGTTTCTTTCAAACTTATGCAGCATATAGATGGAAAATTATGGAAACTGGAAAGTTCAACAGCCTTTCTTTTATTCTTATTATGAAAATAACAAAGAATAAGGGGAAAAGTAACTCAAATTCTCAGAACCCGAGAATAAGAGAAAACTCTATAGAAAATAATGCAAATCTTTGAAATTGAATGAATACCTAAATTCTAGTCTTCATCTTATTTAAATAGAGGAGGAAACTAACCTAGAATAAAAGACTTAAAACGATAAAGGATAAATAAAAGACTAAAAAGATAAATATAGAGCCAACTATTAATTATCTAGACAACTAATACTTATCTATAGTCTACTAACTAAATAACCTAATAGATGACAAACTCTTGAATACATATCTCTATCAATATATCTAGCTCGCCACAACCAAGATCTTGCCAAGCCTATCAATCCGCCCCAACTATTGAGCTGCATCATTCTCCCTGAGTTGGAGAGAATTCGTCCTCGAATTCTGATCATCATGTGGGTTACTCTCGCCAATCTATGCCTCTGCACGCCTTGCCCCCAATCTGCCAAGGTCCAACTCATCAAGTTCACCTAGTTGTGGACTGTCGACCCAGTTCGCTAAAATGTGAGTTGTAGCCCATCTCCTCATGATGTGGGCTGCAACCGAATAGCTGACAAATGGGGCTTGGTGGACTGATAGACTTGGCGAAATCCCGGCCCTGGCGAGCTAGATACACGGCTAGAGATTTGGAATCAAGAGTTTTCATCTATTAGGTTATTTGGTTAACAGACTATAAATAAGTATTAGCTGTTTAGATAATTAATAGTTAGTTTTATATTTATCTTTTAGTGTACTATATATCCTTTATCTTTTTAAATCTTTTATTCTAGATTAGTTTCCTCCTCCATTTAAATAACAGGAAGACTAGACTTTAGGTATTCATTTAATTTAGATTATTTTTCATGACTTATTAGCTCTTTCTTATTCTAGGGTTGGGAGAATTAGAATAGACTCTATTTCCCCCTTGTTCTGTATTATTTTCATAATAAGAATTAAGGGAAGGTTGCTGAACCTTCTTATTTCTATAAATTTCTATCTATCCGCTGCATCAGTTGGTATGAAAGCTCAAAATGGCTTCTAAGATGGCCCGTGGGTGGCACAGATGCCCTGCCGTTGAAGATTTTTACTAGTATGATGTTTAACAATAGAGTGAGGAGATTCGAGGACTTGGAAGAAACATTCTGGTGCATCGAGCTGTGCTTCATTCAATTGGGGGCCAATCCGGATCATGCACTTGGAGCTCAGCCTCAAAACACACCGGCAAGGGGTGGCAAGGAAGATATGGACGAGAGTCTTCCCAATTGGTTCCCGGAGGTTTAAGACCATGGGTGGAACGTGGGAGGAGCTCGGCCGATTACGGATGCTTCTGATTTTTTAGGCCATCAGAGGTGGGAGTCCGAGCTTCGGGATGAATAGTTCGGGCTTCCAATTACCGGAGCTTTTGATTGTTTATGCTGATTACCGGAGCGTGAAAGTGGTGGAGATTGATCAAGATGAGAATTTGAGGAGCGAGCTTATCTTTAATGAGCCAACCTATCTTGCTTTATCTTCTCCACCTATTTATGATATGCCCATCTATGAAGAGCAGGAAGTGTCAGATGAGGTGTAGTCTCTATCAGAGAGCAATTGTCCATAAGGGTTGGCGTAAATCTTACTACCAACAAGGGGGATTCAATACTAGTTGGATTGAGTTTTAGAAGTTGCCTTATCAAGTGGGCCCCATTGCTGAGTGAGCCTTGCGAAGTGTAGAAATCATGAGCACCAAGTCAGGAAGCTACTCGCCATGGGTTTCATTCGAGGGAGTCAGAAGAATGGGTACCAACAGAGTCAAATTCCTCCAAAAGATGAGTGGAAGACTAAGTTCAAAAATCTGAGGGATACTTGGGGGTGCATAAGCATGGCGACCTTGCCAACATTGTATTAGATTGGGATATACGCTCTATGCAGTATAATTGGAAGTTGTTGTGGAATATGGCAAGTAACCGAGACATTGGAAAGAGTTATGCATCCCTTAACTGGGTGAGAATGTTCTGGCAGCATCATTAGAAAATTTGAAGGCATATTTATTCCAAGCCAGGGAGGATGATGCAGCCCACAGGGAGATGGGCTATAACTCACGTCTTCATGAATGGGTCAACAGTCCACAACTGGGTGAACTTGATAAGTTGGACCTTGGCGAGTTGGGGGTCGAGGTGTGCGAATGCATAGATTGGTGAGAGTAACCCACATTATGATCCGAATTTGATGAAGAATTCTATCCAACTCGGGGAGAATGATGCAGCCTAATAGTTAGTGGATGGGTCTTGGCAGATTGATTGGTTTGGTGAGATCCAGGTTGTGGTGAGCTGGATACACGACTAGAGATATGGATTCAAGAGTTTGTATTCTATTAGGTTATTTAGTTTGTAGACTATAGATAAGTATTTGTTGTTTAGATAATTAGTAGTTGGTTTTATATTTATTTTTAGTCTTTTATTTATCCTTTATCTTTTTAAGTCTTTCATTATAGGTTAGTTTTCTCCTCTATTTAAATAAGAGAAAGACTAGGAGTTACGTATTCATTAAATTTAGATTATTTTCAGGCTAGGGGTCCTCGGAAACAGCCTCCCTTCAGGGTAGCCCCCTGGAGGGGGAAGGCTGCGTACATCTACCCCCCCAGACCCTGCTTTTGCGGGAGCCCTTCGAGGCACTAGGATTGTTGTTGTTGTATTAAATTTACATTATTTTTCATGACTTGTTAGCTCTTTCTTATTCTCAGGCTTTGAAAATTAGAACGGACTCTATTTTTCCCTTGTTCTTTATTATTTTCATAGTAAGAATTAAGGGAAGACTGTTGAACCTTCCCATTTCCGTAAATGTTCATCTACGCGCTACATCAAAAACCATACAAGAAAAAAGCATAATACTTAATGAAATTTTTCTTTGAAACAAACAAAGGAAAACCTCAATTAGATTTGAACTTTCCTTGGAAAATTTTTACCAAAGAAAAAATAATTCCTAGAATCTACTTTTTCCCTTAAACGAAGCCTTAAGGTCTGCTGCTCAACTTCAACCTATAGACAAATTATTACAAACGAAATGACCCATAAAGTTCATTAGTCATGGCTAATGATCCAGAATTATTGATAATGAACGTGTTAGGGATCCTTGTTACATTTTTCTTCAATAAATATCGTTGAAGCATAATACAAGATAGGCACACTCGCAAGCATAATAGGTCTTGACCAGTCAAATAACTGACAAAAGTGAATAAATGAAAAATACATTGAAAAGGCAAGCAACCAAAATGAAGGACACAAACATAGATGACTAAAACAAAAGTGGAGGACCAACAACAAACTTAGAAACCTTGTACCCTGGAATTCGACCAGAGCCTCAAGCAGTCTATATTTCTAGCAATGTTTGGAGAATATGGGAGGTCCAGACACCAAGTTTTGACTTAGAATCCAAATCTCATTCTTATACTCCAAAAAATCTCGTTCTCATTCCAACCCCCATTATCAAATACAACTTTGTTACTAGTATTTCATACAGCCCAAATAATACCAAAGAAAAGTATGATCCAAACCTTTTTTTTTGGAATTTACTCCCTACATACCAATTAGGTCATTGTTCATAGAGGTTATTTACAATTTTTGGGACCACCCAATTCACGCCTCATCAATCGAGACATTTTCCCCATATGAGCTAGCAACAGTAACACTCTAAAATCAAGTGGTCGACACTTCTACTCCTACTTCACCAAGTGGGCACCATTTATCATCTTTCCTAACAATACCTAATTTCCACAATCTCTCTTTAGTTGTCATCTTCCCTAAGAGGGCCATCCAAACAAGCAGCTCAGCTTTTGGAGGGGCTAAGCCTTTCCAAACACCACAAATGAGATGATGAATGGCCATGCCTACAAGGGATCGGGACCAAACAGCCTTGGAGAAAGAGCAGACCATATAGCGCATAGATGGTTCTAGAACCCAGCGTCCAATATTGATAATGTCCTTCATTGGCTGGACTGAGTTAAGCACTTCATGGAATTTGGCAATTGAACATTCCTCCCTTACTAAAAAAACGGCAACACCAATTTAGAAGTCATCTCTAGTCAAACCCATCCCACATACCCATTTGGCTCACTAGGTGTTCTTGTCATAACGAGACCCAAAAAAGTCTTGGGAACTTAGATTCAAGCTGCACATCCCAATCCAAATATCCTTTAAGAATTTTAAACATGAGCCATCACTTAGTTTTGATTTAAAACCATCTGTAATTACTTCAAGTACTTGGTGGGATAGCTCCTTCACTTCTGAAATGTACACCCACATACTCCTATGTCGTGCAAGCTGAAGGGCCGGATAGATCTCTCTCCGAGCCACCGTGAATCAAACAAACAACATATTTCCAAAGTGTTGATTCCCCTCAACTGATAAGGCCACCACCATTTGAACAAGGGGGCATTGTTCTTGAGTATCGGGTCACCCACATCGAGACGCCCCAAATACTTTGGAGCTTGTACAAGTTCCCCTTTATGCATGGAAGGTCATGCTCCCCACTCTGATTACCCTAGAAGAACTGTCTTTGAAGATTAATGGTTCTACTGGCCTTAATCTTAGGCATACGAAAGGGGAGGATATAGTAGTTAGGAAGGTTGTTGAGCACTAACTTGATTAAGGTTAAGCGCCCGGTTTTGGATAGAGTATTCACCTTCCACTCTGCAAGCTTTGACTCAACACTCTCGATGATCGGTTTCCTAGTTTTCTCAAGCCTCGAGTTAGATCCAAGATCACCGCCAATTACCAAAACCCACGGACTCCAGAATATGGTCCAAAAAGGCCCAATTGATTATGTGATAACCTTTGTGGAAATCAAGTTTCGGGACCACCCCTTTCTTCTTTTTTGCTCGAAGCTAGTATATAGCTTCATTAGCAATTAGTGCCCCATCTAACATCTATCTACGTGCAACAAACACTGTTTGTGATTCTCCTACAACTGTTGGCATTACCGGCGCTAGGCTCGAATTCAACACCTTGGAGATGAATTTCTATACACACCCGACCATGCTGGTTGGTCTGAAATCATAGACATCAACTGCATTTGCCACCTTCGCAATCGATGAGACCCGTGTCGTATTTATCCTCGGTTGCAACTTCTCGATGCTGAAGAATTGGAGAATAAACTGTATGAAGTCGTTGCCTATGGTATTCCACATGTTCTTAATAAATTTGAAGTTAAATCCATCATACCCCTACGCTTTGCTCGAACCACAAGCCCACACTACACTATGGATTTCCTCTGTAGTTGCTCTAGTTTGACTACTGCAACAGCTTCCAGTGAAGGCAATTGCAAATCCCCCAAATCTGGCCTGCCGTTACTAATTTCCGAGCAAAAATGTTGAAAATGATTCGCTACTACTTGCTTCACAAGCCTCAGCCTGTGGAACAACCTCCCATTCACTTTGATTCTAAACATGGATTTACGCCCAGCTTTCACAGAGGCAAATGTCTGAAAATATTTTCTATTCCAGTCCAACTCTCGCACTTCCTTACTTCTAGAGATTTGAAGCTAATACCTTTCTTTCTTTTGATATCAACCCCAAAGTTGAGATGTAGCCACTATACTTAGAAGGATCTTTATTTTCTATACGCCCAAAGACATCTTTATTCCATCTTAGTAAAGGATCTTTTAGTATTTTCAGTTGTTTATCAAACAGGAGACCTTGTAAAGATGGCCACTCTACCTCAGCAACTCTGCCAAACCTCGGATGAGAGAACCAACAATCTAACCATTGAAACGGTTTTGGGTCCCAGAGCATTTCTTCGAGGTCAACTATAATGGGGCAGTGGTCTGATAAGCTCTTCTTTGTTCCGTATAGTTTCAAGTGTAGATATCAACTAAGCCACTTTTTCTCTGCCAAAGTGCGATTAATGAAGCTCATGGAGTTGTCCTATGTCAATTGCACCAAAAGATCAATGAAGCTTCTAAAGTCCTGCATTCCTTGGTTAATTACCACATTTCCTTTCCTCTCACCAATGACAAGGACCTCATTGAAATCCCCCATAATCAACAATGGCATAGGAAGAAATTGTTTCAAGTTCCAAAGACTAAGCTGGAAGTCTGTCCTACCTTCTCTCGATGTAGGACCATAACAAAGCAAATCACTCCTGAAAAGCTTTCACCCACTGATTCCCTCACTAAGCAAATATTTATTATCCTTTCATGACACCGCAAAGCTTAAAATCACTATCATTCCAAATCACAGTTATACCAACCATGCCATTTTTTTAATTTGGCAAGAACAAAAAGAAGTTTGATGACTATGTATATACATATTATTGTTTTCTTTTGTTTCGTTTTGGTTCTGTATCCCTCTCATAGCATATACATGATGTTGTATGCCCATTGACAATTTTGTTAGATAATGAGCCAAAGCACCTTTGATATGAAAGACATGGGTGAAACAAATTTTATATTAGGAATGAAAATCACTAGATCCTATGATCACAATTTTTTTGATCAATCCATCTATATTTAGAAAATATTGAGAAAAATCAATATGTTTGATTGCTTGCTTTTAGTAGTCCGTTAATTTACATGTCTTTCTCTATCCAAAACAATCATGGTTCAATATTATTAATCAGAAAGAATATACTAGCATTATTGGCAGTCTAATATATGCAGCTAAAATGCCTTAGTAGTTCTTTCTTTACTAATGGCCACTCACATTTACTTGCATGGACCTATATTTGATATGCCATGGTGGGCTAGTTGATGCAGCTGTGCTACAGCGTTTGGCGGCTTACATATCAAATGGGTCCAGGCTGATCTGGACCAGCAGGATGGGAAGCTTGGCAGGATGGAGGAGGCGGGATTCCTAGTTTAGTGGATTGGCAAAGACGTACAACAAGGACAAACAAGCTTGAAGAGTTTTACATTAACTAGAATACTTTAGCTTAGATTAGACTGGGAGATGATTATTATTTGTTTTAGATGATTAGTAGTTGCTTTTGTATTTATCCTTAAGTCTTTTAGTTTACGTGAATTAGTTTATCTGTTTAAGGAAGAGGAGATCTAGGGTTTCATGCATTCAATTTCTAGATTTTAATTATTTTTCTTAGAGTTTTCTCCTATTCTTTGTAGTGAGAATTTGAGTAGTTATTTTTCCTTGTTTTTCTTCATTGTTTAAGAAATAAGAACCGGAAGGAAGGTTGTGATCCTTCCATTTCCCTAATTTTCGTATTCACGTTGTATCAGTTGGTATCAGAGCTCATCTGAGATGGTACATACGTGATAATGGTCGGAGATGTATATGAGTATGATCCTCAACATCAGTTTGAGAGGAAAATTGAGGATCTAGAGGAGAAATTTTGGCGAATCGAGCTGTGCTTGGTTCAAGAGGGAGTAATCTCGATCAAGCACCCGCGGCTCAACTTCAAAACCCTTTGGTGGGGGTGGCGAGGAAGACACGAACGACAGTTTCTACAACCCATTTCTAGAAGCTGAGGTCTACGGGGGCGGCGAGTGAGGAGGGCTCGGCCGAATACTAGAGGTACCGATTACGTTAATGATCGGAGGTGGGAGTCTGGGATTCGGATTGAAATTCCGAAGTTTAATGGCAGAGGTCAACAAGAAGAGTTTTGGGATTGGCTTGCTATGGTGGAGGAAGTGCTAAAAATCAATGAGGTTCCGGAGCATAAACAGGCACCAATTGTTACCACCCGATTACGAGGTAGGGTCCTCACCAATTGAAGCATTCATGACTTTGACAATGGAAAGCAAAGATTGAGACATGGGAAAAGATGAAGAAGCACAAGCGGAGCGCCTTCCTTCCCTGCAATCACGCCATGGTGATGTATCAACGGCTTTAAAGCTTGCGTCAGGGTTCTCAAACCGTGGAGGACTACATGGTGGAATTCTACTCCCTACTTGCTAGAAATGACTTGCTGGAATCAGAGGAGCAGTTGGCGGACAGGTAAATTGGTGGGTTGAAGGAGTCAATATAGGAGGTGTTGAACATGTTTGACATCTTTTCGGTCTCAGAATCAAGTCAGACGGCTATGAACATTGAGAAGTAACAGAGGCAATGTTAAGTTGGTGGTACTTGGAACATCCAGGATAGTGAAGGTGACTAGGTACGACTACCGACCAACTCGTTGACGGAAGGGAAGCTGGTCACCACTAACCCTAGAAAGGCGAGTATCCAGAAATTGGTGAGTAGCTTAAGGACTCATTCTTTCAGGTGCAGAGAGATGGGACATCATGCTGCTAAGAATGAAAGAGGACAGACCGGGCAAATGGTTGTACATCGAAGGTTTCCATGCTGAGGATGGCATGGTAGTTGAGGAGGAGGCTCACGACAAGTTGGCGCTAGATGTTGAAGAATAAGTTGCAGGTGAAAAAGGCCGCACATTGAGGTGAGGCGAGCTTGTTTCGCACTCGAGGAAACAGAGGGAGACAACTGGTTGCGAAGTAACATCTTCCATACGACTTACATTATTGGCGGGAGGGTGTGCCGCTTAGGGATTGATTCGGGAAGACGTGAAAATTTTATCTCTAAAGAAGCTGTTCAAAAGCTAGGGTTGAAGAAGAAGAATCATCCAAACCCATTCAAGTTATCTTGGTAAAAGAAAAGAAACCACGCAACCATATCTAAACTTTTTATAGTTAACTTTTCGATTGGGACAAAATATCGGACGGATATGGTGTGATGTTGCTGTCATGGATGTGGGGCAAACTTGAAAATTCGATAGAGGCACTATCCATAATGAACGATAGAATACCTATAGCTTCATTTTGAGGGCACAAGGATAGTCTTATTGCCAAAGAAGGACGAAGCTCCACGATTGGAGAAAACCGAGGATCCGAATTCCCTAGTTCGATCCTTACTCATCAAGGAGGTTGGAGAGGACAAGAAGATGGTTTTACCAATGGACAAGAAATGCAAGGCGGAACAGGGAGAAGAGTTAGAAGAGGTGTCGAGTATTGTGTTGACAGTAGGGAACAATCCACATTAAGTGCTAGGAGATGCCTTTCCAAATAGGCTCCATTATCGAATGAGCCTTGCAAAGTTAAAGGAGCCCAGACATCGATTGTTCACAATTCTCTTGATGCGAAGAAAGGGTGAAACTTAGTGGAAAAATGTTGGTAGTAGGGCAACCAACTGGATAACCATATGTTATGGGTTTTTTTGCACCATAGAAAGATAGTCACGCAGAGGCGGTGAGAAGAATGTTGGGTGTCCTTATCCAATATTTTATTACTGAGCACGTTAAAAGGTGGGAGCAGAGATTGTTGTTTCACGTTGACTTAGCTTATATAAGCACAAGGTCTCCATCTTTCAGGATTGCCCATGGAGTCACTCCTTGTTCACCAATGCCCCTTATGCTAGTGTTAGATCTTGCTTGTCCACATGAAAAGGCGGAACACTTCACGTCCAACCATTAGGAAGTACATGAGCAGATTCAGGGTCGTTGCTTGATGCTCGCGCCTGACACAAGAAGGTGCAAATAAGGATTTTCGGCATTGCTCCTCACATTTGTGAGAGTGGTTCGAACTAACCACTGGTGAATTCTTGGGTGAATTCTCTCTAGCCCGCAGAGGATGATTAAGTCCACATCTTGGAGAGACAGGCTACAATCCACATCTTGGCAGATCAGGTCTATAGTACACTTTCGTGCGAGCTTGGCAAGTTAGAGCTTGGGGAGATAGGAAGCCGGAGTGTGGGAGCCTAACTTGGCAAGAATAACCCAGAAGCTCCTTTAGTAAATTCTCTCGAACCTAGAGAGCATGATGTAGTTACACTATAGCGTTTGGCGGCTTACATGTTGGATCGGTCCAGCGGGTCGGCGCCACCGAGATGGGAAGCTTGGTGGATGGAGTAGGAGGGATTCTTGGCTTGGCACATTGGCAAAAACTCACAACAAAGGCAAATGAGCTTAAAGACTTTTATATTAATTAGAATACTTTAGCTTGTATTAGACTAGGAGATAATTATTAGTTGTTTCAAATAATTAGTGGTTTCTTTTGTTTTTATTCTTAAGTTTTTTGGTTTAGGTGAATTAGCTCATATATTTAAGAAAGAGGAAGCCTATGGTTTGATGCATTCAATTTCTAGATATTGATTATTTTTCCAAGTGTTTTCTTCTGTTTTTGGTTGTGAGAATTTGAGTAGCTATTTCCCCTTATTTTTATTCATTGTTTTAGTGACAAGAAATCAAAGAAAGGCTGTGAATTTTCAGTTTCTCTAATTTTCATATTCACGTTGCGTCACTAGTAATGCTAACAATAAATAATCTTAAAGTAACCCAACTATATATTAATATATCAAAAAATAACCCAACTCTATTTTCTAACCAAAAAATAACCCAACTCTAATTTTTTACCAAAAAATAATCCAACTGTAACTTTTCCACCTAAAAATAACAAAACTTTAAAACTAATCTAAAAATTACCTAATTCTAGAAATTTAATTTAAAAAATATTGAATTGTGGTGTGTGGTATGATGCCCCGACAATATATTTTTTCTTCTATTTATTTTTGGTTTGGCTTGTTCTCTGTAGGACTATAAATTTGCCTAGTCGGCTCGCGAGCCGGTTTGACTCGACTCGTTGAGGAGTTAGCTTGGATTCGTGTAAGCCGACGCGAGAGCGTACTCGACTCATTTAAGAGCGGTTCATTTAAATAAACAAGCCAAATAAAATCAAGGCCAACTCGGCTTGAAAGGCTCACAAGGCGACTTGTACGTCTCACATACGGGCTCATAAGTCGGCTCGATTATTGGCTCGCATATCGACATTGCGGAATTGAGTTACATGTATGTATTTTTTTTATTTCCAATTTCGATACATGATTTATTTTATCACCCGTTTTTGGAAATCCAAGCAACAGTAATCATGAATAAGTATAATAAACCTAATAAATGAGCTTAATGAGCTGGTCAATGAGTGCAGTGAGTCGGCAAAACTCAACGATCAAGCTCACCAAATAATCAAGCCTAAATGGTACCAATACCTAGCTAGCTTGGCTCTTCTCATTTGAAGCCCTAGTTCTCTAGTTGTATTCCTCTGTCGTTTTGCTTGTTCAGTGCCCCCCGATATTACTTTTTTGTGGGATTGTAGTCAAGTATTGGAAAAACATATTTTTAGTTTAGTTAGGTGGGAAAAGAAATCATTCCAAACCAAAAATACATGAAGAAAAATATATAATTGGAGTGTCATACCAGACGTCATGCTTAGTCACTAATTCATTATTTTTTGAAATTAATTTTAGATTTTGGTTATTTTTGGTAGAAAAGTTGGAGTTGGGTTATTTTTTTGGTAGAAAAGTTAGAGTTGAATTATTTTTTTGTAGAAAAGTTAGAGTTGAGTTATTTTTGGATTAGAAAATAGAGTTGGGTTATTTTTTAGTCAACAAAATTGTTGTAATTCTAATCATAAAAAAGAAAACGTAATAATATTATGTATATATATATATATATATGTATATCGCATTCACTAAAACATACTAATTTTTATTTTTTAATAGTGGGGTGATATTCAAGTAAATATTGAAAGACGAGGCAATAGGCGGCCCGAAGAGAGTAGCACATCTGATCGTCCTTTAAGGAGGCTTCCCAGATCGGTTTGAGCAAGGTCATCTTCGAGTTGGATTGTCAGGAAGTGGTGCAAATTCTCGTCAATGCGGATCGGCCCCCAATTGATATTTCTGCTATTCTTGAGGATATTAGACTTACATGTTTGTCTCTTGTTTCTTTTCATTTTTTTTGGTGTTGTAGAACTGCTAATGAGGCTGCCTATATAGTAGCTAAGTTACATCGTTTGGCAGCTTGTTCCCATGATTGGTTGGACTTGTGTCTGCTGTGGTTTCTGATCATATTTTATAAAGAGCTTTCAGACCTTTTTGTCAAAAAAAAAAAAAAGTGAATATTGAAAAGCTATTGTAGAAAATTTAATGTTTTACTTAACTTAAAGCACAAAATGAAATATCTTAGTATTCAGAAAAAAAGAAACAATCCTAAATGGTCTATTTTCAGGATTAATAGGGGCCACTTGCCCCAATGTAGTCCTGCAAAATAGCCCTTAAATCACTTGAGGGGCAAGGTCACTTGTCACATGAATCCAAGTCGGTTCTTACATTTTAAAGGCTCCATGCTAATATTTAAAATACAACCTTTTATATATAATAAATTATAAAAATTTTAATTATAAAATTTGTAGATATTAATAATTGATATTTAAAAGTTATAACCCTAAAAATATAAGAGCCCCTAAAATTTGGCGAATTCAAAAGGTTGCTTAAATTGGTGTGCTTGGGGTTACGTCCATTCCTCCAAGAACCCAAGATGGAATGACCAAACTTAGAAATCCAATTAAAAACTTTCTTGCCTGAACCAAAAGGGTAAATTACACAAGTAGTGGAGCACCTATTGAGATATTTCCTCGCGATAGAACGAAAGGTGTTATTTAATTTTATTTGTGTTAAGCAGAACGTATTGTATGTGCTTTCTTAAAATTTATTTTCAAAACGCATTTACATGTAGCCTTGGGAGGCTAACGCAAACAAGAGACTAGTGAAAATCAGGATATATTTGACAATAACCAGATTCTTTGCTCATTTTGTTCTTCTGACAAAGTTTTGTTTGGGCCACTTTTTCTTAGATGCAGAAGCACAACGATGCTTTGGACCAAGATATTTGCAATGGTGGGGTACATCACTCTACAACAACAGCAACAACAACACAGTCGCAGTGCCTTAAGGGCTCCAGCTTGAGCAGGGTCTGGGAGGGGTAGAATGTACCCAGCCTTACCCTATCAGGGTAAGACCCTGACAAGAGGATGTATTTGAGGGGCCCCCCCCCCCCCCCCCCCCCCTCTGATAGATCTTAGATAATAGATATGAGAGTCATGAAGAGCCGGGGTATATCACTCTCACTTGTCCAAATAATCTTGGAGACTTATTTTATCAGTGGCAATTCCCATTCTTCATAGGCTCATTCGAGAAAGCATGCCTTATTTCCTTCTTCGTCGCCATTAATACAACTTGGGATTACATTAATGCCTTAATCTACTAGAATTCAAATCTTGATTGGCCAGATGTACTAAATATTGTCAAATAGCGTTTTATTACTTCATTCAAGTGGCAAAGCTTGGACCTGAAGCCTGTGGGTCAACTAGTGGGAATATGTCACTCATTTATTATATTACTTGTAACTATATTAATACAATTCTATGTATTTTAGCACTCTAGTGTCGGCAATCGCCTACTCTCACTTGTAAGTGGCTTCGTCACTGCTTTGTTCCCGGTGTTAGTCGGTAGTCTCGACATTTCTATTGACCATAGCATGGAATTCTTGTATATAAGTCATTACAACTACGTCCACATCTAGGAGGCCCTGTCTACGTTCCCATCCTTTGGATCGCAAAGCTAGGCTTCATTTCATCCTACTTCGATGATGGTTTGACTCTTTGGCGGAAGGTGCCAATTTTCTCGTCTTCTATTTCTTTACTATAGTTTTTGTTGTAACAACTCGTTGCATTTCTTTTGGAGGAATTATTCTTTTCTCTTATTAAAAAAACACAATTACCACGTGAAATAGACCTCAACTCATTTAAGAGGCAAGACGACGCATTAGGAATTACGCAAAATGAAAAATAAAGAAGTGAAACATAGGGTCTATTTTATATCATTTTTATTTGTAATTTGATTTTTTTAAGAAACTAAGAACCGCATTCTAAAATTTTTTCTTGCTTGGCTTTTGATATTCATTTTTTCCCTTAATTTAAACAAAAAATTGAAATAAGAAATAACGAACAAGAATAAATATATTTAGAACCTCATTTTTAATTTTTAGAAAATAAATCTATAAATAAAAAAATTATTTATATTTTTGTACCCTAACATTTATGAAAATAATAAAAAAGGCCTTTACCTTTTTATTTATTTATTTTTAGCACCTTACATTTGCTTTGTATTAATAAATACGACTCTTCTTGGTGCAATGACTACGCATACGAGCAGAAAGCAGACATGGCAGGTCACTTGAAATAACTACTATAGTATATTGATAAAAATGCACATTTAAATGTAACGGATTGCTTTAAGTACCCTCTAAAGTAAAGGAGTATTAACAGTTTAGAATGTAGGTTTTTCTTTTTTAAAAAAGGGTCATAGGGAGTATTTTCGTTAATATAATATAGTTGGCATTTAAAGTAATATATCACGTCAGCTTTCTTCCCCAAATAGGATGTCATCACGTAGTGATATTATTTATTAATACGATAAAATTAAATTTATCAAAAATAAAATAAAATAAATAAAAGACCTTTTTATTGTTTTTCACAAATATCAAGTATAAAAAACGTATGTATGTGGTGATTCATTACCCTGAGAGAAATAAATAACAAAAATATCAGTAATAATTTATGGTAGAAGAGGGTGTTAATGCGTTCTATCTAACACGCCTTTTTGGTTGTATCATGCGCATGGACCATGTTTAA
The DNA here is from genome assembly GCA_018398585.1 of Simmondsia chinensis. Classification (NCBI taxonomy): domain Eukaryota; kingdom Viridiplantae; phylum Streptophyta; class Magnoliopsida; order Caryophyllales; family Simmondsiaceae; genus Simmondsia; species Simmondsia chinensis. The sequence goes on along the minus strand of JAGTTD010000023.1, from coordinate 9,050,999 downwards.
TATATTCAACTATTGATATATATAATAAAGTACCACTAGTCGTCATGCTATTGGTCCACGTGGCAAAAATCAACATCCCATGCAAAGTATAGTCACTCACTTTCCAACTATATATTAGGCAAAAGAATGTATATTAATAATAATATCCTGGGATTCCCAAATAATCTCTGTTGCTCTGGATTAATTATTTTAAGAGTCCTTTATCTTGATTTTTAATATTTATTAATTTATTCAAATTAGTGTTATGGTAATACAATAAAATAAGGAGACCGTAAAAAATGAGGAAAGTGACTGTTGTAGCGAACTAAGAAAGGAGGTCCGATGATATAAGAGAGTACTTCAGTTTCGTGTTTTCGTAAATTAATAAAGTTTTTCTTCTAAGTATAACATTATAATGGATGGTGATATATATATTTTTTAAGCAAATTCTTAATTCTTTTATACCGATTTAAGTTTTACACAGGAAAAATTATTTAAATTGTTACCCTACAAATATATAACTAAATTTAAAAAGAATATAGCATCATTCTTTGCAAAGATATATTTAAATTAATTTTTTTTATGAATTTAGTAACTAAATACAGCAAAATCCACCATCTCCTTTACCACGAAAAACCTCCATTTCCTTAGTTAGCAGTTCACCACATAACAGTCTTTCCTCAATCCCTCTTCCTTTTTTTTTTCCTCTCTCATCCTTAATTTTATTGTGTCAACGGGTGTCAATTGATTACTAATATAACCCTTATTTACAGCAATATGTAATATTTGTATTATGCTTAAATTAATCTCTTATGTTTTTTTTATTTAAAACAGTCTTATATTATAAGTTTTATGGAGCATTGGCCATGAAGTGGAACGGCCAATTTTTTAATAATAAAATAAACCACAAGAAATTATTTTAAAGAATGATAAAAGTGAGAAAATATTATGGAATACTTTGAGGAAAGTTTTCACTTAGTTATTCTAAGGTTTGATTATCTGTCACCTAGGTATTCTCACGTTTCAGTATATATAATGTGGCACCTTGAGATTTAAATATTTTATCACTTAGGTACCCTGAAGTTTTAATACTTTATCAATCATGTACCTTTTTTTTCAAAATTCAATAGATGTTTCTTAAAAAATGTTAAAATGAAACATGTTCCGAAATTTTTTTAATATTTTCATTATTTGATGCCAAAAAACACTAACATGACAATAATTTTAGCAATATCTTGGTAGTTTAAATCAACACTCGGTGATATTTTTATCGTAGTTTGTCTAATATTTGCATAAAAAATTAGCATGACTTATATACATTATTTTAATCATGTATTATATCAAGATTTTTCTGCATAAAAAACTTATTAGATTCTCATAAAAATTCATCAAACTCTAACATAGGTATTTATGTGATAAAATATTCAAATCTCAAAGTACCTAACTATATATATTAAAATGTCAGTGTTTCTAAGTAATAAGTAATCAAACCTCAAGATATTTAAAGAATTTTTTTCTTATTTTAAATAAAAAGTAAGAAACTAAATCTATGTACCAACTTTTATTATATTTATTTAATAAAAAGGAGCTGCATTTGTTTAATAATAATAGTATTGCTCTCATTTCTTATGGGCTATTGGCGTTGCCATTCCAACATTGTCCTAATTGGTTAGTAAGCATGGATCTTCTCTAAAGTGAAACCTTCCATTTGATGTATTATCTTATATATTTGGGCAAAATATAGAAAAAGCATCCTAAATTTAATAATTAAATATAACACATTTTTTACATTTTTAATTTCATAAAATAATCCCTTAAACTTTACAGTTAAACACAATACACCCCCTTCTCTTTCAATTTTATATAATACCCCCCTGAACTTTGCAATTGAACATAATACGCTTGAACTTTGTTATTACACACAACTCACCCTTGAATCTTGTTACTAAACACAACACACCCCTTAGACATTAATAAATTTGAAATTAAAAAAATATATGGAATTAAAAAAAAAACTTAAACAAATTATAAAAAATAATTTTTTAAAAAAAGTTTGAAAAAATATAGTAATATATTTTAAGTTTAGCTTTTTAACTTTTTAAAATACAATTTTTTCGGACTTTATTATCTAAATTTTTAATATTGTACTATTTTTTAATATTAAATTTATTAATTTAATTTTTATGTTTATATTTTTTAAAAATTTATTATGTTTTATCTTATAGTATTTTAATAAAAATTTTAAAAAATATTTTATTATCTTTTAAATTTATGATGTTATTATTATAATTAATTAAATAATTATTTTGTATAAATCTTAGAAAACCTTCTTATATTTTGCTTAGAAACATAAACCTCCTATATTTTTCCTACAAATAAAAAATTCTTATCTTTTGTATTGAAGTAGAAAATCTCTTGTATTTATTTTGACAAATTGTTTGAACTTTTTATTTATTAATCTAATTTTTCATAATTTTTGTCTATGTGTTTTTTTTCGTGTATTTTTTTTAATTTCTAATTTATGAATATCTAATAGTGAGTTGTGTTTAATAACAAAGTACTAGGAGTGAGTTATATGTAATAACAAAGTTTAAAGGTTATTTTATGAAATTGAAAGAGTAGAGGGTATATTATGTTAATGCAAACTCAAGGGATGTGTTGTGTATAATAACAAGTTCAGAAAGCTATTTTATAAAATTAAAAGTGCAGGGGGCGCGTTATATTTAATTATAAAATTCAAGGGGTTATTTTATAAAATTAAAAGTTTAAGGGTGTGTTATATTTAATTATAAAGTTCAGGTGGTCTTTTCATATCTTGCCCTATATATTCTATAACGGTTGCTTTTATGTTTGACCGAACCTTTATTCGGAAATTTTTTTTTTCTAAAACAAGAACTTTCAAAGATTTAAGAGTGTTGTTTTCTACTTTTTAAAACTATGTTGTTGCGTAAGTTCTTAACCCAGTTCAAGCATAGGGAGTCGTTATGTTTGAATTTGGAGGCTTTTGGAGCTATTGGTGTTCTTTTAATGTTTGATTGTATATTTGACGCTCTCATTGGAGGATGTTGTTGCGTGAAATTTGCCGCTTTGGTTGGTGTCTGCTTGGGATTACTCATTCTATTTCTGTTCCAGTTCAGTGTTTTCAAAGTTTGAAAGTTATCCTACTTCTAGTATTTGTGTTTCGGAGAGCTTTTAAGCAATGATGTAATTTTGTTTATTTTCATGTTTTTAGATTGTTTTCTTGTTCTTTTGAGCTGTACTCTCTTGTTTTTCTAGAATTTGCTCTTCATCTTTATCTTTTATATAGATTTTGACATTGCCTATCAAAGAAAAATGGTGATACATTTGACACAACACACTGAAGTATGTCATAGAAATAAATTATTAAAAAAGTTAGCTTTTAGGCTGCATTTGATTGGATAAATAGACTTCTATTCATTTTTTTTTTATTATTATTATGGTGGAGGATAGCAATTCATTATCTAAGTTATTCTATCTATGTTATTCCTAATTAAGATTTGGGTAGGATTATGCGGATAACAGTCAAAATAATTTTCCTTCATAAAAGAAAACGTGGTATTATATACTGTTAGAGTATAAAACCAATCTTGGATCTTCACCCATCAGCTTAAGCTTTTGGGATAGATTGTTCCTTGATATGGTATCAGAGCCTTGGCGACCAAGAGGTTAGGAGTTCGAATCTCAACAGCCCGCACTTTCAATTTTAAAACAATTCAGCACAAGGTAAGAGGTGGGCCTGTATATTATCCACGCTTCAAGCCCAAACAGGCATTTGCGTGAGGGGGCATGTTAGAGTATAAAACCAATCCTGGACCTTTACCCATCAGCTTAAACTTTTGGGATAGATGGTTCCTTGATATATACTCTTATTCGAAGGAGCTCAACTTCACTATCTGTGTGGAAAATAAATTTTATTTTACATTTTATTTTTCATGAACCGTTAATCTTTGTTGTATGTATTATATGCTAAATTAAGTATACTATGAATATATCCACAAATATTGCTATCATTTTTTTGAATAGCAATGGGCATACGTGCCAAAAAGAATGACCAACAACAACGGAAATATTCGTAGCAAAAGACCCAGTTTTCCATCATAAATTATTGGTTATGACGGATTTGACCTCTGTCGCCTTACATCTTGGAAGGCCTCTTCATTAAAGGTTTTTTATGATAAATTCGTTGTGATCATAATGAAACTAACTTTAAGTTCAAAATTGTTACCAATTTTAGGTTCAAATCCGCAGGGATACGAGTCCTTCAACCTAAAAATACTGTCTTAAAGCTATAATTGAGCAACCTTACTAATCCTAAAAAATACAACCATCATAAACAATAACAACAACAGCAACAGGCCCACAAGGGCTCTCGCGTGAGCAGGGTCTGGGAGGGGTAGAATGTAAGCAGCCTTACCCCATTAGGAGGATACCCTGATGAGAGGCTGTTTCCGAGGACCTCCAACCTGAAAAGCGAGAAAGGCATGAAAAGCCCAGAGAGCATGACAGGCATGGAAGCATCTAAGTAAGAGCAAAATGCAAAAACAAGCAAGCAACTATGGAAGAGAGCCTACCTACCGACAACATGCAAGCAAATAAATGGTGCAAGCAGCAAGGAGCAAGGCAGAAATGCGTAACACCGACAGGCATACAAGAAGCCTGGTAGCACTAGTACCAGCCTAGAAGTGCTCTTCGATCCTATTCCGCTATATCTGTTACATCTATACTAATCCTCTACTGAGCTCTATCTAGGGCCATTTCTTCACTAAGGTTGAGACATGTGAGATCCTGTTTTGCTTCCATCCAACTCTTCTTTGGCCGGCCTCTCAGTCTTTTCCCTTCTGTAATATGGAGTCGTTCGCATCTCCTGATAGGTGTAGTGCTCGTTCTTCTCCTAACATGTCCAAACCACCTCAAACGTTGCTCCTGCAGCTTATCTTCGATTGAGGCCACACCTAATTTACTTCTTTTGATTTCATTCATGATCCTATTCTTCTTTGTGTGCCCACACATCCATCTCAACATCATCATTTCTGCTACCTTTATCTTCTGAGTGTGATAGTGCTTAATCGGCCAACACTTTGCCCCATAAGACATAACCAGTCTCACGATTGTCTTATAGTATTTCCCCTTTAACTTAAGCGGGAACTTCCTATCACACAGTACCACCAAGGCCACTCTCCATTTATGCCAACCCACTTTAATCTTGTTATTAACATCTACGTTCACTTCGCCGTCTTGTTGCACCATAGAGCCCAAGTATTTAAAGCATGCTTTTTGCAGAATGATATCATCTTACTTGGAAAGATAAGATTCTATGGGTGTCTCTTTATTTAGTATGGTACTAGTCCTATTCATACGAATGGTGTTATTTCTGCAAATAACTGTATAGGCTTGTTGTGATATGTTCTTGTACTTTCGAAGTTGGCATAGTGGTAGGTGTCTATGTGTTTTGGGATTTGTTGCTACTATTTTTCCCACTCCGGTGGGCTTTCTCGGGTACTCCTTTAGTAGGTGTGCCGGTTTTGTACTGAAAGTCATCTTTGTTATTACTATTGAAAAAAATACAATATACAATAATATCAATAAACTGCATAAATAAGAATTTAATATTCTCTTTTTATAGTTAAATAACTTTCAGTAACGTATATTTTTGGCTTATTATATGTCATTTTAAATTTGTTGTATTTTCCTTTCAAGAAAATAAAACCCATGTTTAGCAAAAAAGAATATTATCTTATTTCTTGTAATTTTTTAATTTAAGTGATAATTATAAATAAAAAATAAACAAAATTCATAGATCTCATAATTGTTTCTCAAAAACCAAAAATTATAAATTAAAAATACAGACATGCTAGTCAAATATCAATAGGGCATGTTTGATATTCTTTTATGTTTACATTTATTTGTGTAATGTTATATTGTTTTACATTTGCATTTATTTGAGTAATGTTATTAGTAAGACAAGAATATTAATGCTAAAGTAACTTTAAGAAAAATCCGTGGATATTATTCATTTCAAATAATATCATAATAATGTTTTTTGTTTTTTAAAAACTAAATAATTAATTTATTTTATATTTTTAATTTTCTCTCAAAATAGGCCAAAAAAAAAAAAATTCCTAAAATATGCTTTTTAATTTCTAAAAAACTAAAAATTAACAGTACAAATTAATATTGTAGTCAAAGTGAGTACCGATTACCTAATACAAAAGATTGGCATGAGGTACCTCTCACACATATATATCAACATAGGAGGGTAAGATTTCCCGTGATATATCTGTTGACTTGCTTATACATTCTTGGTAAAAAGTGATTTCACTCATTAAAACTACTTTCTATTCCCAATTCAACATCAATTCATATATACTTTTATACCATGTCGTTTATAACCCAAGAAACCGATTAGAGCCTCATATTTTTAGACGCGTGGCTTTTTAAGTATCAGTCTAGTATTGCTTTATTTCACTTGACTTTGACTTAATTTTTTAAATATTGTCCCATTTTTACCTTTTAGGAATGAGGGCCCTTGTAAACAACCTCCCTTGAAAGTAGAACCCTATAGTGTAAGGTTGCGTCATTTCATCCTCCAAAAGACCCTATTTTGTTATGAGCCTTTCAAACACGGTGTCTGTTGTTGTTTTAAAAATACAAAAACAACAAATCCAGTGCCTCAAGGGCTCCCGCATATGTAGGGTCTGGGAGGGATGGGATGTACACAGCCTTACCCCTTCAAGGTGCTACCATAATGAACGACTATGTCCGAGGACCTCCAACCTAAGAAGCATAAAAGCATCTAAGTGTCAGAGTATAATAGCATAAGAACAACGGCACAGTGTAAGCCTATAAAAAACACATAGTAGCAATAGGCAATAAAGCGATAAAGTGATAGAACAAAAAGCAACCAACACACAGCCAAAGTGCATACAATCAAGCAGGGATACACAAAAGCCTAGGGGCGCTAATACTAGCTTGGATGTGCTCCACTATCTTAAACTACAATATCGGCTACACCTATGCTTACCCTCCACTCAGCTCTATCTAGGGTCATCTCTATTGTTAATATTATTAAATTTTGTGATTAAAATTTTTACAATTTATTGCATATAAAGGGTCTCATTTGAACTTTTTGCTTGGGGCCTTAAAAATGTCATGACCAACCCTGTATTTATAAAAAAAGTGTAAATTACACATTACTATCATGAAATATGGTGCATTAATTTTTAGCCATAAACTTTATGAAATAATATTGTATTAAAAGTTACATATTTTTTAACAAAATAATCCAAATGATGGGGTATGAGGGTGCAAAGTAAGTCGCTCATTCAACTTTTCTACATTAGCAATGTTACAACATTAGGGGTACATGTGGAATGAAGGGAACACCAATGGCATGTTGGGATTACCACCACGTAACGGTAAGTTTTACATCGCATTTAAACTGTTAGGTTTTCTCGAGCTCTGCTTCAGTAGATGCATTGGTTTTGTATTGAGAGTTATCTTTCTAATTGTCAAAAAAATTGAATATATAACTTTTAGACCAAAAAATTGCTTCATAAAATCTATGCACTAAAAAATTAGTACACCAATCTCAAAGTACCAACATGTAATTACCCTATAAAAAAAAACTTTTGGATTTTTGTGGTAGAGTGCTCATATTTTGCTTCTCTTTTAATTTGTCTCAATCCCACATTAGAAGAATAGTGGAATGAGGTGTGGTTTATATCCCCCCCTTGTCCTTTCCTTAGGTAAATTCTTGCAGGCCTAGAGCGGACATAGTGCACCACACAGGTGCGCGTGCCTTGTCTCGCAAGGCAGGGACTGTGCTATGCGGTGTGGATTTTTTATGACCTGGGCCTTTAATGTTTATTATGTTTGTGATTATTGCAAACAAACTCCAAGGGAGTTCTTAGGACTGTGCTCGAGCAGGAGGGTTTGGGCTCGAGGTGTGTCCTTGTGTCCAACCTTGAGGCTGTTATGCTTGAGGTATTGTCCGTTACTCAGATACGAGCTTGAGGCTACAAACTCGGGCTCAAGGTACGTGCTTTAACAGCGTAACTGCCTACTTCTTTCCTTAACTATTGTTGCTGGATTTTGTGATCCTTCATATCAGCCCACCTTACTAATTGAGGTGGTTTCTTGCCCACAACCCATAACTCATTTTTGCTTGCATGTTAAGTATTTTTGACTATGAACACCACATGCTTTGTGGGGTTTTTCAATACATAAAAAACACAAAAATAGAGAACTCTTCCTCCGCTTATTCTTTCTAATACTCTATAAGTTTTTTTCATTACTCTATTTGGTGAGCAAGTTGGGGCATACTCCAACCCATCACCCGAGAGTACACTCCTGTGTTTGTGCCATGTTAATCCTGGGAGTCGGAGTGCCCGACGATCCCGTTTGTACCATTGTGGGGGCTTAAACGACTTAGGACAATGGTGAACTCTACGGCACAGCGACATCCTTCAGTTCAATCCTTCTTCTTTGAATCTTTTCTTTTTAGTCTTTTAATTATCTTTTCTTAGGTCTGTTTGGTGTAACTCAAGGTCTATATTGTTCAATTTAATCTTTGAGTTGGTTCAAGTTTTATTTGCCCTCATCCTGAGCTAGCCTTTTTCTCTCAATCTTAAGAATTTGATTACCCATTTGCACTATTTACACTACAAGCTAAGTTGTTTAAAAAAATTAGGAACCAAAACGTGGCTAACGCTGATTTTATCATTCTCGACATGTCAAAGACTGAACCTTTAGACTGTAAAAACTATAAAATATGGTCTCACAAGATGGAGTTTTTCCTCTAGCAAATTGATGTGAATTACACCCTCTCAAGTGACAGGGCTCCTCCTAGGTCGAGCCGTGACTTCGAGGAAGCTAATCGAACTTGTAGGGGTATGTTGCTGCATTACATGACGGCCCAACTTTTCCTATTTTATAGTAAAATGAAAAATGCTATGGAAATTAGGGAGGCCTTACATAATAAATATGGAGTGGATGATAGCGCTGCTAGGAAATATGTCTGTGCTAAGTGGTTGTCCTTCACAATGACTGACAATAAACCTGTCTTAAATTAATGCCGCGAGTATAAGAACTTTTGTGCAAACATACTTAATGAAGGAACGAAAGTGTGTGAGATGTTTCAAGCAAATTGTCTCATTGAGAAATTTCCTCCTTCGTAGGAAAATTATAAGGCTCAATTAAAGCACAAAAAGGAGGACATGACTTTGCAAGAGCTAGTTTTTCACATTAACTCAGAGGAAAAAATCGAAAACAAGCAGAAGAAAGATCCTTTGAGCATTCATCTATGTCCGCTAAATTGGTTGAGTCAAAGAGTGTAGGAAAGAATAACAGGTTTAAGAAGCCATGGAAAAAGAGACGTTCTAAACGAGGCTCGAGCTCAAACTCGAAGTCAAAGCACATGGGAAGAGGCCCCAGAACAACCATGAAGGTGGACAGAAATGAGTCAAGGGAACATGCTGGGCCTATGGCGAGATAGGCCATACCTCAAGAGACTGCAAGAAGGGCTTTAGACCAGGAAAGCGTAAAGAACACAAACCCCAGGCCAACCTCACTGAGAGCAGAGATGTCTCTGTGTCAATTGATCTCTAAGGTGAATATGGTGGGGAGCATGGTCAAATGGGTTGTAGATATTGGTGCCACGAGACACATCTACACCAAACAGGACCTATTCCAGGAGTATGAAAAAGCTGATATGGGGGAGTGTGTATTTCATGGGTAATTCTATTTTAGTCCCCATTTTATTAAAGGAAATGTCCTTCTAAAACTTATCTCTTGAAAGTTTTTATCTTTGCAAAATTTGCTGCATGTCCTTGATCAACATGGGAATCTTGTTTTTGGTGCTCTACTTAACAAAGCTGATTTTAAATTGACTTTTGAATCTGATAAGCTTGTTATCGCTAAGAGCACCAACTTTATGGGAAAAGGTTTTTGTAATGGGAGTCTCTTTGTACTTGATGTTGAGATGAATGAGAATGCATCTACTTTCGCTTATATTATTGTGTCTTCGATTTGTGGCATGCTTGGCTCGAACATGCTAAATATAATTTAATTAAGAAATTTAAACAAATGGGTTTAATTCATAACTGCAGTTTAACCGAGCTTGACAAATGTGGTATATGTGTTGTGGCCAAGCACCCTAAAAAGCCCTTTAATAAATTAGTTGAACGAACATCTAGCCTACTTGAACTTGTGGATAGTGATTTAGGTGACTTTAAGAACTCCATGGGTAAAGGTGGTAAACTGTATTGCATTACCTTCATTGATGACCACTCGAGATTCACCAAGTTGTATCTCTTGAGTTCTAAAGATGAGGCTGAAGAGACGTTCCTCAAGTATAAAGCATAAGTTGAATACCAATTAGATTGTAAAATCAAGAGGATTAAATCTGATAGAGGAGGTGACTATGATTCCACCTTCCTTAAGAAACATTGTGATGAATGGGGCATAATTCATGAGCTATTAGCCCCATATATATGCCAACAGAATGGTATATCAAAAAGAAACAAGAGGATCCTTAAAGAAATGATGAACGCTAATTAGTGTAGGCTTACTGTCGAGCTTGTGGGGGGAAGCCATGTTATCTACATGCCATGTGCTTAATAGGGTTTCACATAAGAAGTTAGATAAAATAACTTATGAATTATGGAAGGGCTATGCAGCTAACCTTCAATACCTCAAAGGGTGGGGGTGTCTAACTATAGTTAAGGTACCGGGATTTAAAAGAAGTAAAATAGGTCTCAAAATAGTAGATGTTGTGCTTATTGGTTATGCTATGAATAGTACTACATATAGATTAATGTTATTGAATAGCTTGAGCCCTAGGCTCAGTAAACTCATGGAGTCTCGAGATGCTGAGTTTTTCGAGCATGTGTTTCCCATGAAAGAATTTGTGCATGTGCCATTGCATGTTTCTTTGCCTGATACATGTACTCCTTCATCTAGTCATTTTTCCAATTGAACTCGTTTCCCACTGAACTCAAGGTTCGGGATCCTAGAAGAAGTAAGAGGGCTAGAACTGAGACTAGTTTCAGACCTGACTTTATTTCTACATTTTTGTCTGAAATGTTAGCGCATTCATGTCACAGGAAGATCCTAAGACATATCAGGAGGCTATGAGATCAATAGATGCTCCACTTTGGAGAGATGCCATTAATAATGAGCACGACTCCATGATGAGTAACAATACTTGGGTGTTAGTGGACCTTCATAGGGAATACAAACCTATATGGTGTAAATAGGTGCTTAAAATGAAATTGAGGGTAGATAGGCCCATTAATAAGTTCAAGTAAATATTAGTGGCTAAAGGGTACACTCAAAAGCGAGGTATAGACTTCTTTGATACCTATTCACCCGGACTAAGATAGCTACTATGAGAGCTTTAATTGCTTTGGCGCCCGTACATAACCTTGTAGCACATCAAATGAATGTCAAAACAACTTTCTTGAATGGTGACCATAAGGAGGAAATTTACATGGAACAATCCGAGGGGTTCGAGATTCCTGGAATGGAGCATAAAGTCTATAAAATAGTAAAGGCCTTGTATGATCCTAATCAAACTCCTAAACAATGGCATCAAAAATTTGATTGCACTTTGGTCACACATGGTTTTTTTGTGAACAATGGTGATGCATGTGTGTACTCTAAGCATGTTGATAATGATTGTGTGATTATTGGCTTTTATGTTGATGACATGCTTATTTTTGGCATGAGTGTGAATGTTATGAATGCGACAAAGTCTTTCTTGAGCTCATGCTTTGATGAAAGACTTAGGCAAGGCTAATGTGATACTTAGCATTAAGATTGTTAGATCACCTAAGGGTTTGACTATAAGTCAATCCCACTATGTGGGGAAAATATTAAGTTTGGTTACTTTGATGACACAAACTCCCTTTGACCCGAATGTTTGTTTAAAAAGGAACATAGATGATAATATGTCAAGGGAAAAATACACTAAAACTATTGTAGCGTAATGTTTTTGTTGAATTGCACTCATGTTGATATTGTCCATGCCATTAGTAGATTAAGTCGTTATACCCATAGCCAAGTGATGAGCATTGGGTTACTTTGGTCAGACTTTTTGATGTACCTTTGGGGCTCCATGGACTGGGATCTTAATTATAAATGATTCCCTGCTGTTTCAAAGGAATACCATGATGCCAAATGGGTATCTGACAGTGATTATATTAACTCTGCTACTGGCTATGTTTTTCTAATTGCTAACAGTGATGTGCCTTTGAAATCTTGCAAACAGACCTGCATTGCTAAATCCACGATGGAATATGAGTTTATTGCTTTAGAGATGGTAGGTCTGGAAGCTGAATGGATGAAGAATGTGCTAGGAGACATTCCACTGTGGGAAAGCCCACACTGTTAGTCTCGATGCAATTTGACTCACGAGCGGCCATTGGAGTAGCACAGAGTGAGGTGTGTAATGCCAAGCGCAGGCATATTCGCTTGAGGCATGGTGTAGTAAGGCACCTTATCAAATATAATGTGATCTCGCTTGAGTTTGTAAGGAGTAAGAAGAATTTGGCAGATGCCCTTATTAAAGGCCTTTCTAAGAAGGTGGTATATAATACAGCAGAGGGAATGGGACTTAAGTCCCCTTGTGTGTCTTGATCTTTGTGGATACCCATCTTAAAAGTATTATCGATATGCAATGGGTGAAATAAAGCCAAGGTTGAGCAATTTGTGATTAAATCACCCTAGCCCCTTCCAAGATAATGACGTTGATGGTTTAGATTTGTCAAATTTGCATGACATTTAGGTTGAGCTTTACGCACTTAATGTTGTCCATAGCTCATTGTGATGGTGTGCGGAAGCACACTTGATGGACATACTATACTACCATGACGTGAGGATGAGCTTGAGGCTCTTAATGACGTCCATAGCCTATGGTGGTGATGTGGGGCAGCATACTTGATGGACTCACTTACGGAAATGTGGGATGGTAAGATATCCTCTGTTGAGAGTAAGGGCCTACTCTCTAAAGTGTTCCTGAGTACCCAGGTATCGGATCTGTTTTGTTGAGAAGGACCTCATACGTCCGAATTGCGATGTGCATTTCAACACAAGAAGCGCATAAAGGGGACGTGTGTGCTCGTCACAATGACCGCTCATGGTTCAAGTCTATGTTCATCATTGGGTGGGACATATATGTTCACTAGGTACCGATTCAAGCCCAAAAGATATTGGTATCATCAAGTGTGGGTCTCATCGCTCAGTAACCTTTTTCTTTTCTTCGTTTCTCAAAATTGAATCATGTGGGTGATTGATGGATTTTTGTAATAGAGTGCTATTGATGCAGCAGCACCTTACCTTTTGGCGGCTTACTTAGCTGTCCGGATCTTGGCGAGATGGGTCGTTTGGCAAGATGGAAGAAGCGGCACATAAATGGGTGAGCAAGCTTGAGAAGTTAACACCAATTAGGAAGCTTAGTTTAGAATAGTAGATTTTGTTAATCATCTTTGTATTTATGTCTTTAATTTCTAGTCTTTTATTCAAGGTTAATTAGCTCCTCTATTTAAAGAAGAGGAAGACTGGGGTTTTAATTAGCATTCAATTATTCAATTTCATTGATTTTATATTTGTTATTTAGGGTTTTCTCCTCTTCTCGAGTTGTAAGAACCAAGATTAGACTATTTCCCTTTGTTTTTTTACTTGTTTTAGAAATAAGAATCTAAAGGTGGGTTGTTGAATCTTTCTTTCCCCTAAATTTCCTTATGTATGTTGCATCAGTTTCTCTCTGGGTTAGAGAGCATTCGTCCTCAAATTTGTCAACGGATCATATTGGTCATTCTTGCTAAGTTATGTCCCTATATGCTCGACCTCTATCTTACCAAGGCCTAACTCACAAAGCTTGTCCAAAAGTGGACAGTTGACCAGACCCGTAATGACATGGGTGGTAATCCGTCTTGCCGAGATGCAGGCTGTATCATTCTCCTTAACCTGGAAAGAATTCACCGTCAAATTCACTAATGATTCGTTTGGATCATTCCCGCCAAGTCACGGGCTGCATCACTCTCGCCCAAGTCTCGATCACTCGCCAACTTCCACGCCGGCTTTCCGGAATGGCTCACAAAGCGCATATCTCCATCCTTCACAATGTTTGGTGGGTACGCTGTGCTTGTACCCCTTATGTAACCCTTCTTGGGTTTTAAATCTAGTCTTCCATTCATCTTCTGGCAAAAACGACTCTGGCGGTATCCATTCTTCAAATCAACTTGCCAGACAACATAGAATGCAGCAAATGGTATAGATCTAATCTTGGAACGGGTAATCGATATTGTATCGCAATCTTACTGAGGGTCATGCTGTCAAGGTATATCCAAGCCCAATTGCTCTTGGGCATCAAGATAGTTGATCCGCTCTTCAAGCTCTCTCGAAAGAAAATCCAAGCAAGTAGCATCCATACTTGGCGCTTGAGATCCTCACGCTCGGCTAGGCTAATTCGACAATTCGTCCTACTCTGTAAGTTAGCTCTCGGCACCATATCCAATTGATGTTGAAGACCCCTCAATGATGGTAAGGCACTCAGCTCCTCTTCCCAGGATTTTACCCTGTTCCTCTTGGCACTCCTTGCCGATCTTGTTCTCTACAACCTCCAAGGTGAGCATGGCTCTAGTTTGGGGATTCGGGTTTCGGTTGTCACCAAATGTGGTGCTTTATCCTTCATTAGGCAACAAGACTAACTTTGTGTCCTCAAACACCAAGCTATAAGTGTTTCGCCACCTATCAAGGATGGCACCTTTGTCGAATTGCCATGGGCGTCCAAGCAACAAGTTGCATGTATCTATGGTAACCACATCACACCATAGCCCATTCCAATATTTCATCACAATTGAAAAGTTAGCCAGACAACATTTTGATACGGTTATCTGGTTTCCTTTCTCAAGCCATGACAACTTGTAAGGGTTTGAATGCTCCTCTGTCTTTGACCCTAGCTTTCGAATTGCTTCCTTGGAGATAGCATTCTCACAACTTTCGGAATCACTAACTAGGCGGCATGCCCTTCCATTAATTGTACATGGTGTTTGGAAGATGTTATCTTAAAGCCAACCATCAGCGTCTACTGCCTCATGCGGCAAGCAAACCAACCATCATCTTCTCCCACCTCCCGTGGATGTTGAGGTTGAGCCGTACTTGTTTGGTTGGGATTCACACTCAATTGCTCCAAACATAGCACAATTCACCGGAATGTCTCCTCCATCTCCTCGAATCTTCTCTCGGTCTGTTATTGCAGATCTCGTTCATAAATGTCACCGGTAGTGGTGTACCTATATCGGCCACGGGCCATTTCAGAAAACATTTTAAGCTTTAATACCAACCGATGCAGTGCATATAAGGAAATTTAGGGGGAACGGAAGATTCAATGGCCTCCTTTAGATTCTTATTGCTAAAACAAAGGGAAATAGTCTAATCTGGGCTTTCACAACCCGAGAACAAAAGAAAATTCTAAATAACAGATATTAAATCTATGAAATTGAATAAGTGAATGCTAATTATATCCCAAGTCTTCCTCCGAGAATAAAAGACTAAAAATTAATGAGATAAATACAAAGATGATTAATCAAATCTACTAATCTAAACTAACTTCCTAATTGGGGTTAACTTCTCAAGCTCCTTCACCCATTTTTGGTCTCTCTCCCCTTTCCATGTCGCTTCTTCCATCCCGCCAAATGACCTATTTGGCCAAGATCTGATCGCCAATTAACCCGCCAAAAGCTAAAGTGCGGCTGCATCAGCTTCAATTTCACTTCTCTTATAATTTGCCTCAATCCCACACAAGAAGAATAGTGGAGGGAGGTGTAATTTATATACCCACTTGTCTTTTCCCACGATAAAGTCTTGTGGGCCTAGAGTGAGCTTAGTGGACCACATGCGCACGCGCACATCATGTCACATTGCCGTATGGTGTGGACTTTTTCCAACCCGAACTTTTATTTTCATTGGACATTATGTTTTAATTATTGTAAACGAAATCTAGGGAAGTTTTTAGGACTGTACTCTAGCACGAAGGTTTGGGCTTGAGCTCAAGGAGTCCCCTTGTGTCCAATCTCGAGGCTGTTATGCTTAAAGTACTGTTCATTACTTCGGGTTCATGCTCAAACCTACAAGTTCGAGCTCAAGGTATGCATTTTGGCCGCATAACTGCACGCTTTTTTCCATAACCGTTGTTGCCATTAGTTGTGGCCGAAGTTTGTGCTCCTCCATATCCGTCCACCTTCCTAATTGAGGCGGATTTCTTGTCAACAATCCATAATTGACTTTTGCTTATATGTTAAGTATTTTTGTCTATAAGTATCCTGCTTTGGGGCCCTGTTCAATACAAAGAAAACATAGAAATACATAACTCTTCCTACTCTTATTCTCTCTAATACTCTAAGTTTTGTCCATGACTCTGGTTACTGAGCAAGTTGGAGCATACTCTAACCCGTCACCAAAGAGTACACTCTTGTATTGGGTGCCGTGTTAACCATGGGAGATGGAGTGCCTGACGATCCTGTTTGTACCGTAGCTGGGGCATAAATGACCTAGGGCAGTGGTAACTCCTCAATGCAGTGACATCCTTTGGTTCGATCCTTCTTCTCCAAATCTTTTCTTTTCAGCAGTTTAATTATCTTTTTTCAAGCCTATTTGATGTAATTCCAGACCTATATTTTTTGGTATAATCTTTGAGTCAGTTTAAGTGTTTTTTTTTTGCCCTCATCTCAAGTTAGCCTTTTGTCTCTCGAGCTTAAGAATTTGATTACCCATTTGCACTATTTTCACTAGAAACACAGCTAATTTAGATGATTACTTTTATGAACTAATAATTTATGGTCAATAAATTTGCCAATAATATTTATGTATAAATCAACAGTACAATCAAAAATTCATGTGAAAAAAAGGGCTTGCCTAGTTTATAAAAAATAGTTTAGTTTCTTTCTTTATTTTTAATTATTTTCTATGAAATACTAAAAATTGGTAAATATTTGCATGATTTAAAATGCACAAAATACGACTCCTTCTAGTGGAAATAATGTTTTGAAAATGAAGAAAATTTTGTCTTCACCTACGGATACAAATACAAAAAGAAACTAGAAACTGTGTACATATTTTTAAGAACAATCGTTCCTCGAAATAACAATAAACCAAAAAAATATTTTCAAAATTGACATTTTTAAAAACACATTTACCGAGATGGCACCCGTGTGGACCAACTGGTCCACATGGATGCCATGTCATATGTTTTAATGTTCATATTTTTTATTTCAAAAGAATGCATTCCCTTGCTGGAGGCATTCCTATGCTGTTACCCTCTATCACTTGTATAATTGTAAATACTACATAATGATCAAAAATATAAATTTATTTATTTAATTTGATTTTAAATTTTAGTAAATAATTTATTTTGTTTTATGCTTTATAAATGTTAAAATTTATAATTCAAAAATACATGTAATGGATGCATGCATGTAAAATGAAAGCGTTAAGGGGGGAAAAAAAAAAAGAAAGAGAAAAAATTGACATTGTTTTGTGTTATTTTAGACTATGACTCTAATGTTTTGAATTATTTCTTGGTCAAATTTTTCCCTAGAGAACATTTTACTTGACTCAGCGTCAAATTGTCTAGAAACTAGCTGATCGAGGGCTTTGACCTTGTGCATTTCTCATTGCGCGCTTAATCCTAGCATGGCTAGTTGAGCTTAAACTCGAACAACGACCTTCACATCAAACTTGCCTAATTTGGACTCATTCCGTCTTAACTTTGTTCGCTCAAATACAGATTTGAAAATTAACTTATTTGTATTGTTAGCCTTAAAGTCATTTATATTGTAATTTTGAAGATAACAGCCATTTAGTGAGTCATAGTGTTTAAATTGCTCTAATCTTGTTTTTAAATGACTCATAAGAAAGGTAGGAAAATCAAGGTTGATCATGTTGATACCACTACAACAAAACGCGCGTTTTCTCGGCGGTTCTTTGAGTATTTTTCGTCGCTTAAAAGAGTAGAGGCGGGAACTATCGACGCTGGCATATTGTGTCAGGAAAATGAGTGTCGTGTTATATCGACGCATATTAGCGTCGAGAATCTCGACGCATTTTAACGTCTATGATCTCGACGTCTTTTCGCGTTGACCTTATCGACGCTTAAATTTGTCGAGACACTCGACGCTCAAAGGCTACTAGTCCCACTACGCTGTTATGCGTTGAGAGCCTCGACACATAATCCTGTCGAGACAATGATTAATGGTTGGAAATTCAGTATATAATTCCATCTAGTATTTGTACTCATTGAATCGTCTGATAATGATTAATATGTAATTTTTTAATATAAATATTTTATTGAACCAAAAGGATTGCAATGTCTATTTTCTTTCATTCAAATCAAGCCATCAAAAATCAATTGTCTTTTCCCCAAAATACAATGTTCAAGCGCCAAAAAAAAAAAAAAAAAAAAAAAAGGCCCCACCATAGTGCCACATACAAAATGCCATTTATATGTTCCAAAAAAGATAATAAGATCTAAGTTTAACATGTCTAAAGAGTCATCATCAACTGCCTAACTTTCTAAGCTTGGAGATGCAGGTATATTCCTTGGACCATGATCATTTGATGCACCCGGAGACGGCAAAAACAACAATTTATATTACTCAATGTAGAAAGCATCTCATGTTTGCAAAAACTTCACATTTCAACAACATATAAAAATAAATATGTATGAAGAAAGATAAATGACATAAATTATTTATCTATGTGGCAACCATATTAAGAGCTACTTCAACAGCCTCCAACATTTCATTTGAGGCTTCACCTCTATGAACTGCACCCAATACTCGAACAAGTTGGTTTGTAAGTGTTCTCATCATATTGTCTCTGTCACGATTTTGCCTTTTCATGTTATCCAACTCCATTTTCATTCTTTCGATTTCTGAAGGGTCATTCATACATGAATGTCCTCCTTTATTCAATTCAACTCTCACACCGAATATATCCGCCCTATTTACTCCAAATCCATAACCAAGAACTCGATGGCCCGGATTTTCTTCATCATACATAAGCTCATCAAAAACTTCACCCTCTATTTGAAGACGAGACTTTGAAGGGGAAGAATTTTCAACACGTTCATCAACCAAAGATTTGGTGTACTCCTTCATAAAAAGAAGAAACATTATTGAACTAAATGAGCGAAAAAATAAGACAATTATAGTTGTAAGTACAAATGGTTATTGATTTATATACCATGAATTCTTGGGACCTCGAATTAGGCAAATAACCACCATCCTTACTCATGTGTGTTTCTTTGAAGAACTCCAAATGGGTGGGTTGCCTTCCATTAGAACATACCTACAACCAACATTTGAACAATTGGAGAACTATAAACTTTTAATAGACTTATTACTTAGCACAAATATTACAAAATCTTCTCTTTTGTTAGCATAGCTTGTGGAGCCAGTGGTATGAATGTAATCTGAGCTGCCCGTGCTTTTCTTCCATTTTCAGACAATTTCTGTCATTAAAATATAACAACATGAATGCATAACATAATGTTGCTAAAGATTGAAAAATCAACATCAAAACATGGAAAAACATGAGGTAGAATGAAAGAAGAATTCTCTCTAGAAGTTTAATGTATTACCTTTCCTTTCTCAGAAAACCAATACTCTACCAGATGTATCCATTGGTCCCGATTTATTGAAGAAGGTACTAAAGCAGCAATTTCAGCTTTAGACTTAAGAGGCTTGTAATACCCAGATTTTAGCTCATGTTTGTATTGCCTCCAATGTTTATCAACGTGTTTGAGAACTCCCTTATCAATAATTACATCTTTTGGCATCAAAAACTTGGACTGTACCATTGAGATTAAACAACAATTAATTATGTGCACATACATTACAATCATGAACATAATACAAAGGAATAAATAAAACAACGAACCAAATGTGCATAATACTTACTCGAACTGTATCAATTATATCAGCTTTATATTGTTTGTTAAGTTCATGCCAATTAAGTTTCCCGATAGGACAATAGCGTCCATTCCTTGCTATATCTCCAAGGAAGTGCACCAACACACTACAACCCTTCTTGATTGGTTGATGAAATTCATTAAATCGAACCACAAATCTCGATCCTTCTGCGGCATGGTAAACATCTCGTGGAACTATAGATCCACTCATCATACTCTCTTTTCCTTCACCATCTATTCCAAATAATTAAATCAAACATAAAACATACTAGTATCATGATACTAGTCTTATGTAAACATAGTGCTTCACAATTCAAACACTTACCTACAATCTTAACTTCCTCATTCTCATCAAACACAATATTATCCTCCCAACACAGAGGTTGAGTCGATGCTTTTGATCGTTGACCTGTAGATGCTCTTGATCGTTGACCTGTAGATGCTCTCTCGTTATGATGTTCATCATCTCTTGGATCGGACAATGGCAATCTTCGCACATGTGAGTTTGTGGCCTGTGTCGATGCAGGTGGAGAGGGCACGTTTGGCTGTAAATTTGGCTCTACTATTGGATCCATGTCCGAATTCGAAGGAGCAATTGTTGAATCCATTACTGTTCTTGTTCGCTTGTTCCGAAAATTTACTTTCTTCATGGTATATATGGCTATATAAGTTTAACAATTCAACAACACGATTATATGTTAGTTTGGCTATTCATTATGCTTAATACAACTTGTATCCATATCTTCAAATGCCAAGTTGATAACCAAATTTCCCAAAAATTCAAATTTTCACATAAGTTACATATTCTTTTTGTTTTAATAACCAACACAACAATAATAGAATCGGGATGTGCAATAACCTAATATTAAAAATTGATTACTTATAGTTTATAAACTTACAAACATTAATATATGATTTAGTGATAAAATATGTAGTTCAAGTTGCATCTTCCATTGCTTAAAAGCTTTAGTCGAATATTTTCACCTTTAACTCGATTGAAGATAGAAAAATGACCAAGCCTACTCTATGAGTTATTGCTCTGGAAAAGTTTAGCTCATAATAGCCATGTTCCTGTCCTTTTCCCTTCTGTTTCGTACAAACTGTAGTTTACTATTTTAGAATGAAAGATGTAAAAACAGTTGATACTTTCAAAGTTTTTCCCATCTAAGTTCAGTCACAAAAGAAATTCTTAGTATGTGCAATCCCATTTGCGACATGTATTTCTACTCCATTCCACTTCAAATCAATGAGTGTTTATTCTTTTATGCTAAACCCTATTGTTTGCCCATTTTTAACTATACCTCTTTTTACTCTTACCCCTTTTTCTACTGGTCTTTACCGTTAATCCTCTTGGTTAAAAGCACTAAAGCAAGGGTAGGATAACCTCATCCTTCATTTGAGATTATAACTTTTAGTCCTCATCCTTCATTTGAGATTAGAATTTCTTTGTCGAGCCCACACCACTAAGTAAAGTTCTAAATATTCATAATCTTAGAAATAAACACATAATATTTAACAATGCAAATGTAGAACAACTACATAAAATTAAAGCAAATGAAAGACCTATCATCTTTCCTCTAGACTACACCAAAAGAAAAGCATCAAATAAAAAAAAAATAAAAATAAAGATACAAAGACAAACAAATTTAAAATAAATGAAAGACAGAAAAAGAGAAGACAAGGAAAGAGGGATGGAATTAGGGATATGAGAATGGGACAAAATGATTTCTTCTCCTCAAAAGGACAAAATTAAACCATAAATCAAAAAAACTTCTCCACCTACCCCGAAACCCCAACCCCCAAAACAAAATTAGGGCATTGAAGCTCCAAGATTGAATATCGAAACCAAATGGAGAGAGATACAAGACCCACAAGCTTAGGGTGAAGAAATCGAAAAATTTCTCAACACATTGGGACAAAAAATCATCAAAATAATAGTTCCTATCTCAGGTTGAAACAAAATAAAGACAAAATACCTACCGGTGGTAGAGTGTGTGAACTTGGTGAGTGGCCGATGGTCGTTGATTGTGGCGGCGAGGTTGGTTACGAAGGCGGGCAAACCAAGAGGCAGTGAGTGAGAGGCGGGCGAACCAAGAGGCAGAGAGTGAGAGGTGCGAAGAATGAAGTGTTGAAAGAACAGGGTTTGAGCTTTTATACCTAAAATATCGACACTTATTTGTGTCAATACTACCGACATAAATATGCGTCGACTATTGGGATGCATAAAAGCGTCGAGACTCTCGACGCTTTTTGATGTCAAAATTTCTGCATCGGGAAAAAGAGTCGCAAATTAGGGTTATGTTTCAACGCTCTCCTGAATGTCGGAAAATATGCATCAGGATTTCACGCTTTTGTTGTAGTGTACGAAGCTTTCTAAGATGATGAATCAAGAGGAAAGGTTAATCAAAGTTGAAGAGAACGTGATCCGAGTCCAAGTGCCTTAACGTTATTTTTATTGTTTAGGACTTAGGATCGAGATATATCAATTGAGTCCAAGTCTCAATACTGATATGTGATGCTCTTCTAAAAATGTTTTTGAAAAATATTTTAAAAAGTTGATTTATCAATTTTATTTGAAAAATATTCAAGTCAAAATTAAAGCAATCTAGCTTATCAATTAAAATATTTTTTAAGATTGGTACTTTGAAAAGTATGATCAAATCAAATAAAGATAAAATTTTAATGGGTGATGATTTAGCTTGATTTATGGAACCAATCATTTTTATGATCAAAGTTAAGTGGGAAATAAATTCAAAAAAATTGAACAAATATAACAATCAATCAATCAATTTTTTAACTTATGGAATGTGATAAAAGTATCTCACCAATCAAGAAAATTGATCAAAATGTATAAATGCACCCGGGTAGGTTGAGTGTCAACACACAGATGGTATGTGTCGACACACAGGCTTACAGTAGCCACCAAGAGCTGTTGCGTGTCGACACACATACTGAAAAAGCTCAAAACGGCTATTTTTGACTTGATTTCTTTCCAAACCCTTTTGCCAACTTTTTTAACATCTTATTGGCCCTCATTTGCCTATGAATATGGCTTGAATGCTTTGGTTGAAATCATCCAACACTCTCTAAGCATTCTTTGATAAAATTTCTCTTACACTCTTGCGCTTTGACAGTTTGATTTTAAGTTTTGTTTAAAGTTTTTATTTGAGCATCACTTGTTCTTTTATTGTTGATCATTGAGTTTAATTGCATTTGTATAAACTTGATCAATTGTCAATTCACTCTTGAAAGAGTGAAAAGTCTTAATGCTTTAATTCTTCCATTACTTTATTTCTATTACTCATTGTGAAGGTTGGATCCTGACCCTATGGCTACAAAAGAATTGGTTGTCAAGGTTGGATCCTAAGCCTGTTTTCAAAAAGGATCATAAAGCTTAGTTAAAGACTCAAGTGACTAAGAGTAGTCACTTGAGAAGTGGACTAGCTTCTAGTTTGGAAGTGAACCACTATAAAAATCTTTGTGCATCCCTTTTATTTTTATCTTTATCTTTTTTATTTCACATTTATTGTTTGGCTTTTAATTAAATTTTTGGTTCATAAATTTAAATTTTTATTTATCGCTAAAGAACCTAATTTACCCCCTCTTAGGTTGCTTTTTGGACCTTCAATTGGTATCAGAGCTTGTACTCTTTATTTTTTTTGGTCTAACAACCTGAGAGTGATCCTTATGGCAACCTTTGCACCTACTTTGGTCAAGGGTCAATCAACCAAGAAGCCTCGGATTTTTAATGGTAAATGTTTTTTCGATTGGAAACTTAGGATGAGACTCTTTATTACTTCTATTGATTTTGACTTGTGGCTAAGCACGAAAAATGGTGATTTTGTTCCCTCAATAAATAAAGGAGATGCAATTCTTGATGAATTTAAAAATGAGCTTATTCAAAAAGACAAAACAAAGCTTGAGAAAAATGCTAAAGCTCACTTCCAATTGTTATGTGCTATTACACCCAATGTGTTTAATCATGTTAAAAATAGCGAGACCGCAAAGGAGATTTGGGACAAACTAGAAGCCATATTTGGAAGAGAGTCTAATGAAGAATCCCCTCAAACAAGTGAACAGAAGCAAGCGGATTCGTGTCTCATGGCCATCGAATTTGAAGAAGAAGGAGAACTTGAAGAAGATGAGGTAAATGCTTTATCTTATAATGAGCTCATGGATAAATTTCATGAATTATATAGTACATTTGAAAAATTAAGAAACAAATACTCTTTAAAGAAAAATGAGCTACAAAGAGAGTCAAAACAATGTTTAGTGTTTAAGCTTGAAAATGAATCTTTGAAAGCAAAAATAGAGTCATTAAATGATCAAGTTGAAACATTGATAAATAAGAAGCAATTCTTGAAAGAAAGGCTCATTTCAAACGAAAGTAAAAATGAAGAGTTTGAAGAAGATGGATTATTGGTTAAAGAGAATAAGTCTTTAAAAAAACAAGTGGAAAAACTCTCAGAAATTTCAAGTAAGTTTCTCAAGGGGGAACAATTACTTGAAAAAAAAAACTCTCTTCTCAAAGATCCACTTATAATAAAGAGGGAATCGACTATAATGAAATGCTCAAAAGAAAAAATTGAGTATACTTTTTGTCAAAGCCTCCTTACCGCTGATAAACTCTATAAGATATCATTATTGCGGTGATTACGGGCATATTGTACATCAATGTTCATTCAAAAAGAATTTGAGAAAAATCAAGAAGGTTTGGGTTCCAAAGGGATCTCGACCTCCAAATATCAAGACTAACAATGAAGGACCCAAGAAAATTTGGGTACCAAAAAATCGTTAAATTGTATATATGTGCTTGAAGATTGACAACAAAAATCAAAAGTAGTACTTTGGTAGTAGTTTCACAAGTCATATGACTAGAGATAAATGCAAGTCTACTTCTATTAAACCAATGAAAGGGAAAATCTCTCTTTCAACAAGAAGAATAGAAAAATCATCAGTATTGGTAGCATTACTTCTAACTCTTCTCCTTGCATATATGATGGTTTCCTTATTGATGATCTTATGCATAATTTTCTTAACATTAGTCTACTACGTGAGAGAGTTTATCATGTGCAATCTTGAGTCATTTAAATATGTAGTGGAGTATGCTTAAATGAATGAATTATTACTTGATCAATTAAGATGTGATAATGTCTATATGATTGATCTTGAATGTATGAACTTTGTGAAATGTTTTAGTGTCTTGAATGAAAATGATCATTGGATTTGAAATAGAAGACTTGAACATGCTAGTTTAGAATTAATTTCAAAACCTTTGAAAAATGATCTTATTTTATGACTACCAAAGCTTAATTCGAAAAAGATTATATTTGTGATGCATTTCAATATGGAAAACAAACAAAGATCTTCATTCAAACCCAATGATGTAGTTTCTATCATATGGAATCTTGAACTTTTGCGTATACACTTGTTTGATCCTACTAGGACATTTGAGCTATTGTGAAAAAGTATAGACTTGTAATTATTGATGATTGCTCCTGTTTTGCTTGGTGCTTATTTGCTTCTCATAAGAGTGAAATCTTTGATAAATATGAAAAATTTATGCAAACAAGTGAAAAATGAAGAATATTTCAAAATCATTTCAATTAGAAGTGATCATGGAAGGGAATTTGAAAAAAGACAATTTTGAAAAATACTGTGATTAAATTGGAATCCACCATTTTTCGACTCCTGAAATTCCTCAATAAAGTGAAGTGGTGTGTGTGTGTGTGTGTGTATATATATATATAATTTGGAACTCTTGAACAAATGGCTAGAATATTGATTTGTAAAAACAATTTGCAAAATTCGTTTTGGGCCGAAGCCATTAACAACACTTGTTATATTCAAAATAAAGCTTTGATCAGGCTAATTTTGAAGAAAACACCTTATAAACTTTACAAGAGAAGAAAACCAAATATTGCATTTTTAATTTGGACGTAAATGCTTTATTCATTACTATAGTAAAACTAATCCTGGTAAATTTGATCCAAGAATGGAGGAAGGTACATTCATTGGATATTTTCTTACTTGCAAAGCATATAATGCCTATAATAAAAGGTCAATGGTAGTAGAAGAGTCTATACATGTCATATTTATTGAAACTAACAACTTGTCCTCTAGAATTCCTTGTGATGGTGATGATATAGTGATCAAACTAACAAACATCACACCCTCATCCAAGGAGCAAGAAAATGATCAACTTGAAGCTCCAATGGATGAACCGAAAGGAATGGTCAATAATGTAGAATCAAAAGAGAATTATAAATTCGTGAAAGATCACCCAACATGACAAATCATTAGTGATCCCTCCCAATGTGGTAAGAAATAAGAAAAGGTTAGTAACTAAAAGGTGTGACTAAGAAGGTGGTATAGACTTTAAAGATGCCTTTGCACCTAGATTTGACGTTATTAGACTCTTATGTGCCTTTGCTTCTTTTATAAATTTTGAACTTTTTCAAATATATATGAAAAGTACATGATTGAATGCCTTTTATATTGAACAAACACTCGATTTTGAGGAGAACAAATTTCCCAACCATGATCTTAAACCCAAAAAAGAAGAGGCTCTCTATGGATTGAAACAAGCTCCTAGAGCTTGGTATGAAAGATTGAGTTCCTTTTTAATGCAAAAAGAATTCTTAAGAGGAAAAGTTGACATCACATTTTACTCAAACACTTTAGAAAAGATACTGTCATTGTGCAATTTCATGTTGATAGTATAGTGTTTGGTGCTACTAACCATCTTGCTGTGAAGAATTTGCAAATCTAATGAGTAGGAAATTTGAAATAAACATGATGAGAGAAATCAACTACTTCCTTGGATTGCAAATGAAGCAAAACAAGGAAGAAATTTTCATCAAACAAGCCAAGTACATCAAGAAGATACTTACGAAGTTTGGCATGGAAAATTTCAAAAGCCATTGCAACTCCAATGAGCTCAACACTCTAGTTATACATGAATGAAAAAGGTAAAAAGATGGATCAAAAAGCTAAACAGAGGTATGATTCGATCCCTTGTTTACCATTCCACGAATGGGCATGATATATTGTTTAATGTGTGCATATGTGGTTGATTTCATACATGTCTAAAAAGAATCGCAATAATGATTCCATAAAAAGAAATTTTTTTGATGCCTAGTTGGCACTTAGGCTTCTTCTGTCCAAGTATGATTTCCTGGATCTAGTTCGATATAATAATGTGAATTTTACTTGTTTCAAAGTGGACTAGAAATCGAATTGTGGAACTTGTTAATTTATTGGTCATGCGTCAGTACCATAGTTAAAGGAACATTGCCTCATCCTCCATAAAGATCAAACACATTACTTGTGCAAGTCATTGTGCTAAAATATCTTGGTTAATGCATAAATTTGATAATTAAGGCATTCATATTGATTATGCTCTTATTGTGCATTATAATGCCAGTACAATATGCTAAACCAAATCTCTGACTTAACATTTTAGAACCAATCATATAGAGGTAGACATATAATTCGTGATAATGTGCTTACATGAGATGTCGTAAAATTTGTACCCACAAATGATCAACAGCTAGATAATCTTACTAGGCCTCTATGTGGAACTAATGGGTGATACACAAAAAAAAAAAAAAAAAAAAAAAAAAAGTATTCTTGACCCATCGAGCTGCATATATAAAAACTACTTTTACATTTTGAACTTCAATATATAAATCCCCTCCCTCATCGCTTTTTGATTATGACAAAGGGGGAGAGATTGGTGTTGTTTATGTCGGTTTGAATATTGGACAAATCTTTTTTTTATCAAAATATGTGATATATCATGAATAGAGAGAAATATCAAACACATTGAATTGATTTTCTCCTTTTTTTTTTTTTTTTTTTTTATAACAAAGGGGGAGAGAAATTGGTGTTTAGTTGATTCATGCTTAATTGTGCCATGCTACAAACATGATGCTAGGTGTAAGTTAATTGAACATCTAACCCCAAGAACACATCTATCATAACATGAAATATGTGTTTGGTTGAGAAATATTAAAAATAATGATGATGTTTAATATATCGAATGTATGATTCCTACAATGCATCAACTTAGGGGGAGCAATTGAGTTTGAATCTTAATCATGATATAAATTGCTCCATAAATTTATGGTCAAGTACATGCTCTAGTAAGTGAATACTTTTATGGGGAATTCTATACTTCAACTATCACATTTTCAAGAGAAAGCACCAAATGTTTGTCATCATCAAAAAGGGGGAGATTGTTAGTCCTAAAGCCATTTATATTGTAATTTTAATGATAACAACCATTTAGTAAGTCATAGTATTTAAACTGCTCTAATCTTGTTTCTAAGTGACTCATAAGAAAGTTAGGAAAATAAAGGTTAATCATGTTGATACGAAACTTTCTAAGATGATGAATCAAGACGAAAAGATATCAAAATTGAAGAGAAGATTCATCCAAATTGAAGAGAACGTGATCCAAGTCCAAGTGCCTTAACATTATTTTCATTATCTAGGACTTATGATCGGGATGTATCAATTGAGTCCAAATCTCAATATAAATATGTGATGCTCTTACAAAAATATTTTTGAAAAATATTTTGGAAAGTTGATTTATCAAATTTTATTTGAAAAATATTCAAGCCAAAATTAAACCAATCTAGCTTATCAATGAAAATATTTTTTAGGTTTGGTACTTTGAAAAGTATGATCAAATCAAATAAAGACAAAATTTTAATGGGTGATGATTTAGCTTGATTTATGGAACCAATCATCTTTATGATCAAAGTTAAGTGGGAAAAAAATTGAACAAATATAGCAATCAATCAATTAATTTTTTAACTTAGGGAATGTGATAAAAGTATCCCACTAATCAAGCAAATTGATCAAAATATGTAAATGCACCCGGGTAGGTTGAGGGTCAACATACAGATGGTATGTGTCGACACACAGGCTTACAACACTCTCTAAGCATTCTTTGATAAAATTTTAATGGGTGATGATTTAGTCACCAAAAGCTGCTATGTGTCGACACATAGCACTTGTGTGTCGACACACAGACTGAAAAAACTCAAAACAGCTAATTTTGACTAGATTTCTTTCCAAAACATTTTTCCCATTTTTTGAACGTCTTATTAGCCCAATAGGGCTTGAATGCTTTGGTTGAAATCATCCAACACTCTCTAAGCATTCTTTGATAAAAGGTCTCTTACACTCTTGCGCTTTAACGGTCTGATTTTAAGTTTTATTTAAAGTTTTTATTTGAGCATTACTTGTTCTCTTATTGTTGATCATTGAGCTTAATTGGCATATCCTAAGCTTTGGCTAAGCTTGATGAATTGTCAATTCACTCTTTAAAGAGTAAAAAGTCTCATTGCTTTGATTCTTCCATTACTTTATATCTATTACTCATTGTGAAGGTAGGATCCTGACCCTACGGTTACAAAAGGATTAGTTGTAAAAGGTTGGTCTTGAGCCCACGTTACCGGTTGTAAAGGTTTGATCTTAAGCCTGTTTTCAAAAAGGATCATCAAGCTTAGTTAAAGGCTCAAGTGACTAAGAGAAGTGGACTAGCTTCCGGTTTGGAGTTGAACCATTATAAAAATATTTGTGCATCCCTTTTATTTTTGTCTTTATCTTTTTCTTTTCACATTTATTGTTTAGCTTTTAATTAAATTTTTGGTTCATAAATTTAAATTTTCATTTATCACTAAAGAACCTAATTCACCCCCTCTTGCTCTTTGGACCTTCATGTATTTATAAGTTGTCAAGTTTGAAGTTTACCACGTAGTGAAAAGAGTGAAAGAATGAAAAATTGAAGTGAACATGTTGATGATGAATCACCAAAAAATTAGGGGAAGCATTTAAGTAGTGTTTCTATGCTCACTAGGATATTCTCGAGGATGTTTTCGGTCGAGTATTGACATATAAGAATTCAAAATCCTGGGATTGAAGGTAAATTGATGGCCTTGGAACTATCCATAGAGAAGTAGTCATTGCTAAGAAACAACCTGGGGATAGATATTTGCTCCATTCTTGATGCTCCTATTGGGGTCAATCCCTCATTGGGATGGAGGAGCTTCCTCTAAGGAAGATCTCTAATCGAAAAAGGGTTATAGTGGAATGTTAATAGTGGAGCTGATATTAATATTTGGATGGATAAGTGGGTCCCCGACTTGCCCGGTTTTGTTGTTCCCCGTGTAGCCCCTGTGGAAGGATGCCCAATGAAGGTCTGCGATCGCATTATCCATAATACTAGAAAATGGGATGAAGTGAAAATTTCGAAGCTCTTTCCCAAGGAAGATGCTGACAGTATATGGTCCACTCCAATCGGGAATTATGCGCAACGAGATTTAGTCATCTAGCACTTCACTCCTAAAGACTGATATATGGTGAAGTCGGGTTATGCATCTTGGTCCTCTTTTGCGCTATTGCGGCCCTCCCCGCAGCCATTTCCGGTAGTTCAAATGCAAACCATCTTGATGCTATATGAAGTACATTTGGACTATTAATGTTCCCCCTAAAATTAGGCCTTTTTGTGAAGAGTTTGTTCTAACGCTCTTACAACATGCGAAAATCTTTTTGTTAGGGGAATCATAGACAACCCAAATTGCCCAAGATGTGGAGATGTTTGGGAAACTTTGGACCATATTCTTTTCTTCTGCCCTTTTGCTAGGGCATCTTGATTTGCCCCGAACTTAGGCTATAAGCCTAGCCCTGATGGTTTATGTGCCTCTCTCCAATGGTGGTTCTCAATTTATGTTTCTTTTGCTAAAGTTGATAACATCATCACATCTATTTGGCTTGTTTGTTGGGAGTTTTAGAAGGAAAGGAATGCGTTCTCGATGCACCATTCATCCTCCTCTCCTACGTCAATTGCCCACAAAGCTTCCCAGTTTCTATCCGCTGTGTCATCAACTATGCCCCCCACCTCTGATGTAGCACAACCCTTTCTTTGCCCCTGCTGGCTCCCCCTCCCAAGGTTATCCTCAAATTAAATGCGTACGTTGCTTAAAATGTTGATAATGGTCAGGTTGGTATTGCAGTGGTTGCTCGCTCAAGTAATGGCTCCTTGAAGTGGGGTTGGTGCTCGTCCTCTCATGCCCGCTTGGTCTTTGCAAGGGGAGCTCTGGGTGTTCCGCAGCGTGCATTTTTTCTTGCTTTCACTCTTTAGATCAAATCATCATTGAATCAAGTAAGTAGGTTGTCATTAATTCTATCTTGAGTTCTTCCCCGTTGTGCTAGGAAATCGCAGCTATTGTCGATGACATTAGTATTTTAGCTCATGCTTTTGTTTCATGTTTCTTCCCTTCCCCCCCCGCGGATGTTGTAATATTGTGGCTCATTCAATTACTCGCTGCCATCTTGGAAGAAATTGTAACAATGATTGGTGGTCGAGCTCTTCCCCCGATTTAGTTTCTCTTGTTTTGTTGAATTCTAATGTATGATAATCTTGCCTTCGAGCTTTCCAGCGTTAAAAAAAAAAAAAAAAAAAGGAGATACTTTAAAATTCTATTAATATACACTAGTCATTATTCACATTAATGCAGTTCACCATTGTAATTTACAAAGCTATTCAATGCTGCAAATTTTTTTTTTTTTTTTTGGGTCCAACAACGTTGCAATTGAATCATTACACTTCTGTAGGGTTTAATTCTTTGTCCCAATACCTATGCTCCACAATCCAAAAAACAAAAAACCAAGCTATTATTTCATGTTCGTCAATTTCTATATCTACATTATTCTCTATTTATATTAACAAGAACTCATTAAGGCCCTCCCGTATCATATATACCTTGAGTACACAGGTATTGCAGTCACTATGTTAACCTTAGGTCGATTACCACAGAGCTTGAAATTCATTGATTTCCATAAAAAAATTGACGATAGACATTATTTCATTTGGCACTACAATGCATGGATTTTGGCCACAAATGAATGGCATGGATCCTGAGTTACATCTCTGCTATATCGATCTCAATCTTTGTCAACGGTTCACCCCAAAGCCTTTTAGGGTACGGGTCTCAGGTCAAGGGACCCGCTCTCTCTTCTCTTGTTCATCATAGTTGCTGAAACCCTAAATCAACTACTGTCCAAAGCAGAAACCTTAGGTCCTTTCAGTGTCATCACAATCAGCTTTCACTCTGTGAGGCACATAATATGTATTATGATCCAACCAACAAGTCATAAATTGTTTTTGGGTTAAATCAAAAGAATTAATAGATAGGCTGAATGGATCTAGCCCATGACTTATTTCCTTTGGGTTTGTTTAACTCATAATATATAAACCCCAAAGCTGGGGTTATGTTAAGGGGTATGAGTGGGGTGAGGGCACTCATAAAAACCGAAAAGCAACAGCGAAAATGCCAAGTCTTGTTTCTTCACAGAGAAAGCTACTTGGTTCACGATTTAAGTGATAACAAATTGTTAGTTTGAGATCGTGTTTGATCTTGGAGCAATTTGGATCGCGTATTCTAGGCATTAATTGGAGTGAATTATCGGGTGTATCAATTGTAAGTGTAACAGCAAAATACTTAGTGTGAGATCGGGTTTGATCTTGGAGCAATTTGGAGTGGGTATTCTAGGTGTTAATTGGAGTGAATTGATTGGGTGTATCGATTGTTCTCGTGCCTAGGGAGATAATCTTTGCATCGCTTAATTTACTTGTAGGTTTCAAGTTAGGGCAAATATCTTGAAACCGTAAACTTTGTAATTGCTATTCCATAACGGATCGATTTGCCTCGTGATTTTTTCCTCTACCTTAGAGGGTTTTCCACTTTATATCTGGTGTTGATTTAATGATATTTATTTTGCCATTGATATTTGATGATATTGGCGTGACCTATGATTTATATCTGTCATTAATATCGGCTTGAGTGATCGAGATTGGAGTCAGGTATAGGTGTCTAGACCCCAACAAAGTGGCATCAGAGCCTTTAGAATTGGTATTAGAGCTTAGGATCAGAGCTTGGATGGAACTTAAAGCTAATAGGAGATAAGAACCGGTCGCTAATGTTGGCCGTGAAAATTTCATATGGTGGTTCAGGTGGTGACCCGATCTCAAAGGTAAAGGCATGGTGGTAGTTGATTCAGGTAAATCATGGGTTTGATCGGAAACAAAGGTGTAAAAGGAAATAGTTGTTGATTTGGGTAAATCATGGGTTTGATCAGTAAACTAAAGGTTTAAACTGTTGTAGTGGTTGATTCGTGTAGATCTTGATCGGTAAATCAAAGGTGTAGATGGTGGTGGTGTGCGAGATGAAGTGACGAGTGTGCCTCGGTGAAAGAGGCGCTGGCTGGACGATAGTGGTAATTACATCCGAGTGGATGAGCGAAAAATTAGACTGGCTTAACTAAGTGTTATCTCTACTGGACACCGGTGTAAATCAGTGCTGTTGACGCATAAGGTGGTTTTGTTAGTATTTGAAGGAGATGACGTACGGGGAGGACTTGTCGACCAGTCGGAGTCGACGAGCATTCCCCGGAGACTGGTGGTTCACGGTGTGAATGAACAGTAGCGGAGTTGCTTGTAGGTGATGGTCGATGATTGCTGAGCTAGGGGAAGACGAAGTAGGCGAAGTGGCAGCTGATGTGTTTTCCATTAAAAATAATTAGGGTTTTTTTAAGTTCGGTCAACGGGTTATTTGACCGGGCTTGAATAACCTATTTGGTTTCAAGTCCTCTTATTTGTTAGATTTAAATTGTAAAATCTTGGATAATTTAGTCTAATAATGATAAATAATCCAACCAGACTCCAAGTGCGAGAATTATTGGGTTTTGTATGGAGCTGGTTGTATTGGGTTTGATTTATGAGATATAGGATTATGTCAATCATATTTAGGCCCATGACACACTAGAGTTTTGAGTGATAGCTCTATATATGTACGAGATGTGTATGTTACCATTAGGATTGAGAAGGGTTTGAGTGAGGAAGGATTGAGAATTGAGATGTCTCATGTAAACTCCAATACTATAATAAAATTATTGTGCCCCCCTCCATGGATGTAGGCTTTGGCTGAACCACGTAAACTCCGGTGTTCTCTCTATCCCTTCTCGTATATGACTGTTGTTTTGATTCGTGGTTTGCTATCCTGTGGGTATTTATAACAAGTGGTATAAAGGCGCTAACACACTCCAATAGATTTCAGCCACATCTAATACGCTGATGACCTAATCAGTTTTTGCAAAGCTAACAAGGATAACCTCATAAATTTTGAAAGATTTCTTCAAGCCTTTCACCTTCTCTCAAGGCTGAAATAAATTTCAATAAAACGTGTACTCGTTTGTCTCAGTGAAAATGACTCTTAGCTAGCTTACACAGCCTCAATACTACGTTGTGCATCCAACTCTCTCCCCTCGGCACTTCTCTGGGTGCAAATCCAAAAGCATTTAGCACTCGGTAGCTAGTCAATGATTCGATCATTTCTACGTTTTCCATTTAGAAGTCCGATCTTCTTTCTTGTAGAAGTCGTTTAACTATAATCAAGTCATTCCTTACTAGCCTTCC
Organism: Simmondsia chinensis; assembly: GCA_018398585.1. Taxonomy (NCBI): domain Eukaryota; kingdom Viridiplantae; phylum Streptophyta; class Magnoliopsida; order Caryophyllales; family Simmondsiaceae; genus Simmondsia; species Simmondsia chinensis. The sequence goes on along the minus strand of JAGTTD010000023.1, from coordinate 9,016,542 downwards.
CACTAGTATCACTCTGTCTTCAAAGTTTCAATCACAGTGGCAAAGAAGATTATTCAGTTAGAAAGGGGCTTTTTTGGGGGGTGCCTTTTCCAATTCTCACAAATAAGACTTAGCTAGATGGTCAATCTTGGAACATCCAAAAGACTTTAGTGGTCTTGGCATCTCTAACCTTTCCATAAGAAATTCATTCCTACTTTTAAATGGTAGTGGATATGCAATGTAGAGGCTCACCTATGGACAATAGTTATCACTGAACATGTGAAAAGTATTTGGCATGGATTGATTCCTCCAAGGTTTCAAATTTTGGTATGGTAAGCTCTTCATGGTCGTCTGAACACAAGAAAAAGACTTGTAATGATTAGGGTTTCAAATGCAAACCACGGAGTCTGCTCGTTTTATGCTGACAATGCTGAAAGTTGTTTCTACACTTTCTTCTCATGCAGGTTCACATGGAACATTTCGGATGATGCTCTCAAGTGATGAGGGTTGTAGTTCATTCACCCTCATAGCCTCAACAAAATTCTCTCAATCCAAAAAAAAAAAAAAAAGAATATCCGTTCAAAGGGCTTCACTAAGAAGTGCGGACTATGATGTTTTTCGCAATCCTTAGGTCAAGAAGGAAAGAAGGGAATGCACTAATATTTGATGAATCTCCTCCTAACTAGTTCTGCAATTTTAAAGCCTACAAATTCAAAGTTCTGTCTGGTTCCAAGCTTTGACATATTGCCTCTATCCCTTCATTGAACCATTACCTGGAGAACCCTTAAGATTATCAATAATGCCAATGATTATTGACAGCCCTTCCCACGTGATTTGGTCTCCACCCCTCAAAATAGCTTCAAGTGGAATGAGGGGTCTTCACATTAGAAACTAGTCTAGTTGCCATTGGAGGTGTGCTTAAAAACTCAGATGATGCCTTCTTAACTATCATCTCAAGCCCAATTGGTAACCATGAGTTAAACTATGAGGAACTCCTTGAAATTTTGTTTGACATACTCAACTCCAAAGATTGGCATGCTCCACAAAACATGGTTATTGAATCAGACTCGCCTTCGCCAATATCTTGGATGATGACGTCAGCATCAAGCCCATGGAAGTGGGTACTCTTTGATAAGAAAAACTTTATCATTAGTTAGCTATTTTAGTAAATTCCTTTTATATCATTAGCGGAGAGAATATAATCGCATAACTAACCAATTTGTAAAGCAAAATGTCTTAAGAACTTGCCTTTTCATTGTCTGGCTTTGACTCTAGTGCATCATTATTTCCGCTTTCTTTCCTATTCATGTCTCCTTTATTTCTTTTGTGTATTCTCAAGGTAAAACACACTTTGCTCACCAATTTTGAATCATCAAAGAAAAAAAAAAAAAAAACGTCAATTACCACAATGTGAGCATTGATGTTGGACAAAGCTTAAGGGATGTACTTTCCAAAGTGCGGTGATTTCTACACATCCTACATTTTTAATTAACATATTAGTGTCTTCCATTTTATGTCCATCTCACATTATTATTGTGTTAAGAAATGCAACTACTAAAGTATAACGAAAAACTTAATCAGAAAATAAAAAATAAACACATAAGATTTACGTAATTTGGCGTAACATACCTATATCCACATAGTTGCAGGGATATTTTAGTGCTTAGGAGTTTTACAAAGAGTTTTTTTACTTCACCACTCTCTCTTAAACCCTAAATAGGGCCAGGTTCGTGTAGGTGCAAATGAAAGAGACCCTAATCATCCCAAAAAATTCACCAAAAATGGGTATGGGCCTTTGCCTAGGCCTAAACTGAGGGCCATAAAAATTTTCCCCGGGGCTACACCCGATCCTTCACTTTATGCACTTACCCATTAATATTATAAACTCAAACTCTACACAAAAAGTCGAAGATATTATTCCAACGTAATTATATTGTATTTATCTTTAGTGTTTGCCTCCATGTGAGCTTTCATAATAAGGGAAAAAGAAACAGTGAGTGTGGTGATTTGCATGCCAGGCTTCATTCCACTACACATTATACAAGCTAAAAGAATTTAGAAGAATCCGCAAGAATCCGAGTTGCAACTATTTATTATTCTTCCTAAACATGGAGATCACTCTATGTGGTCTCCTTTTGGAAATTTTTTTTTTCCTCCTTCATTTGATACAGTAATTTTGTAATAGATTTACTTTAAAGAGGTAATTTATATTTTAGTACAAAGACTTTTTTTGCAAATAGTAAAATGATCCTTGCCGTTTTGAATTAATAAAAAGGTCCGTGAGTTTTTGTCGTATTAAAAAAAGAATCCTCTCTGGTGGGATGCCGTCATTTTCTGTCGAGAAAGTTGATGTCGCATCTGCTTTTTTGTTAATACTACAATAAAATAGCAAAAGTACATTCTTTTTCAAACACCACAAAAGTGGCATTCAATACCCTTATTCTTACTTTATAAGCATGAAATTTGAGATGTTGTATTATGCAACAACTATGTATTTTCATTTAATTTATTTAAAAATATAGTTATTGAAGGGTATTTTTGTTTTTTTATACGACAAGTCATTTTACTTTATGAGCAGTTGAATTTCTTAGGAAACTAGGCCTCACTCGCGGAACTGACATATAAAATTAATATATAAATCTAAATAAAATTTGTCAAAAAAAATAAAATAAAATTATGGGTTATTTAGGCTAAAGGGTTCCTTTATCTTATCCATTGTGTCAATTTAGTCGCGATACTAATGATATTTAGTCAATTTATATTCTTTAGAGTAAAATATGTGTCAACTTGTTGATGAAGTATTTGGTGGTTCGGACACGTGTTGGGTTAAATAGAGTCAACGTGTGAACTTGCAGTCACTTACTTGCATCTAATGTTATTATGTTGTTTAAAATTACGTCATTTACTTACTTTTAACTTGACCAAAGTACTAAATTGATACAATATAAACTGTAGAGAGACTAAATTAAAATAATTAAAAGTACAAGGACTAAATTAAAACAATGAGCAAAGCGTAGTGACTTTTATCGTAAATAACTTCAAAAATTTTTAACTCAAAATTAATCGATAATAAATAGAGTAGTGCTGAAGAGTTACATATTGATATTTTTTTGGTCATAGCTACAATAAGACAAATTTATTTAATAAACTTAGAAAATTATTATTATCAGAGCAAAAATTATTGTTGATAGAGTAGTGATATAACTTATAAATAAGGATACCATGAGCATATGTACTCAACATTAAATGTGTTCTAAGGCACATACAAATGTGTAGCTAACTTATAAATGTAGGTTGCGCAAAAGTTGGTGATACCATTAACTCCTAATAAAAGTTTGTACTTTCCTATGTCATAAGTCATACTTTATATATACACTCAATCCTGTGTGGTGTACAATTCTATGACGGATATACGTAGAATTCGACAACTCTACAAGTTGCTTCATGGAGACGTTGTCTACTTATTTTCTTACTCAAATGGAACTTTAAGTAATAGCCACCATATATATATATTCGAAGATCCACTTGGATATACGTGCACGTCATTGTAACGTGATTACGCTACTATCAGTTGTCGCTTGTTTATATCTTATTAAATTTATTCAATCTTGTGGTATCAAAGCACTAGCCGCCCATGCACGAAAATGTCCACTGGGATCGCCATTTTTCAGTATGTGGTAGTGCACACCTGGTACACCATTTTTGACATAACGGTGTGCGACATTTTAAATAGATTGCACGGAATGACTTCTTACTAAGAAACAACACACAATGATGTGATCATCGTATTTAAATAAATATGCAATGAATAAGACTGAAACTGAGGTGTTAATAAAAACCTACATATGTATTCCTAAATTGGCGTATGGTGACGAGTGTGTATATATGGTTACTTAAAACCTGGTTTTTGATAATTAAGTGGGGCGAGATGCTCCTCCAAATATATGGGAGATGATCCTCCAAAAGATACAAGAGCCAAACAAAAACAAATGGAAACAAAAATAATCGACTTTGGAGCGTAGCGCACATCATGGCCGAAGCAAAACAAAAGCGATGTCCAACTTTGCCCATAGTATGCCACTAATGAAATTGCCAAAAGGGGAGCTGTGGAAGATTTGGAAGGAAACTTCTGGAGCTCGATATGAGATTATATGTGAAGAGTAATGAGGGTTCTCTATGCGATGGTGAATGCAGATGACAAAACATCTAACTAGTTCTTGGAAGTAACGTCCCTCAATTATACAATGTCAATTATGTATGACAAATCAACGTTGAATTCTAGGAAATGAAGGTGTTTCTTGAGCCCAAAATTACATCGACAACAAAAAAAACAAGGATATCATGAGCCACATTTTCTTGGTTGAGCCTTTGGGGAAGTAGAATTGCCGTTGTTAAAACAGATGTTTGGATTTCTTGGGCAAATAAAAGTGATTCTCCATCAATGCATGATAGCGGTAAGGGGTCCCGTAAGTAAGAAATAGATTCCTGAACAAAATGGTCAAAGAATCTAGTTAGTGTCAAGATTCCCCATTCTCATTGGTCCCTACCTTATATTTAATCACTCAAGAAGAGTCAACCATGTCAATAACTTAATTCTATTAGGAACAAGGTCACACCATAATCCTTTTACCTAGTCTGTAATTATACATTATTAAGACTATTGTACATATTGAACTAATCAAATCCATAAGCAACATTACAAAGCTTATCAATCTGCTGATGTGTCACTGACTCAGACAAATCTCTCATTACTGTTGAAAATATTGCATGTAAAATGACTATACTGCACTAATACTGCGTATAATTATGCGTACAATACTGCGAGAATTAACTGACAATAAACTTGAAATTTAACCGAAAATTACCGCAAGTTTGGACAACTAATAACTGCTGAAAAATTACAGAAATCTCGAACCGAAGATTACAGTAAACTTTAGCCGTGAAAATAGCAAAAAACGCAGTGTCGAAATGCAGTAAAAATGCAGTAAAATCGCAGTAACTGTAAATTCAAAAAACGCCACTAATAGATGAACACGACAATCAAATAACACCAAAAGAGGGAAAATACGATTAGAAAATACTGAAGATACCGTGCCGTGGTAAATAGCCACTGTCCTAAAAGACGATTTCGCCTCTGCTCCAGTGCAAACAGATACGCAGGCGGCCGTCCTCCAGGATTTACACGGTCCGACCCTTAACTCGTTAAATGTCGGTTAGGAGCGATCGAACAATGCCCAGAATTTGATGGATCGGGAGAGAGAAAAGAAGAGGAAGATGAAGAAGTTTTTCTTGTTTTTGAAGGCTGAGCATATGCGGGTATTTATATTGATGCAAAATCAGATCTGGTGATTCATATCATATCATCAACGACTATAAAACGCCTTGCTTAATTAATTGTATGATGCAACGACTATAATTAGACTTAGCTTGTATCATTTTTTCAACAATTACTAGCCACGACAGACTTCGAGACCCACGTGAACGAGTATTTTCGAATGTGCAATTTGACAACGATAGTATCTCATTACTAATAAAGACGAAGTTGCATTTATTTATCCTATGAGGGAGGGCATTGGCAATGTAATTTATGAGCAACATTAAATTCACATGGTTGAACCGTCTTTGAACTCAATGTGTGGCTCGAAACCCATTTTGTAAAGAATTGCAAAAGTTATCATTACTATGGTGTATGTATTGAAGTAAATATGTCAACCAATTCAAGGATCTACATTGATATTGTCAAACCAATCCTATCTTTATGATGACAAGGCAATGATAAAGATAAAATGTGATCCATTAAGGTATTGGTCGTGAAGGGGGAACTTTATGGCTAACCTGGCTTGATCGACTTGTTGGTCTAATAGAGTGAATTAGCGATCAAAATACAACTCTTTTATTACAATTGAATTGATCTCGAGATTACAAGAATAATGAAAGAAATGACTTTAAATAAAATAACAGAAGGGAAAGAATTGACTGATGAAATTGCTACTTCGTGAATAATTCACTGCCCTGAGTCGTTTATGCCCCCAAAAGGTACAATGGGATGAATGGCACCTAGACCCCCAGACTTAACACGACATCCACCTCCGCAGTGTACTTCGGGGAGATGGGTTAGAGTACGCTCGAACTTGCTCAGTAAGGAAGGATGGAATATTTTTAGAGAGAAGGAACGCTGTCAATTATTGGGAAAAATAGTTAAGGAAGGAGCGGGAAAAGACGCGTTTAAAATGCATACTTGAGCTCGAGCTTGTGGCCTTGAGCCTCTAGACTGGACCATAGACAACTCCGCAAGATAGCACCCTCGAGGTCAATTAAGGACGACACCTTGTGCTCGAGCCAACGGCCACGAGCATAACCCAACAACAAGAACTCACCATGAGTTTGTTTAAGACAACTTAAACAAATATAAGAGTCGTAAAAATAAAAGTCTGAGTTAGAAAAAGCCAACACCACACTGAGCCGACTTTGTGAGGTGGGGTAGGCGCGGTGCACGTGTGTGTGGTACAAAAAATCCACTCTAAGCCTCTCAATACTTTACCAAATACAATAACAAAGGGATATATAAACTAGACTTCTATCCACTAGAATTTGTATGTGCGATTGGAATGCTTTCTCAAGATATAAAAATTGAAACACACTACTTCCCAAATTCCAATAGGACTCGTGCATGGATGACGACGACACAACAACAACAAACCCAGCTGGAAAGGCTCCCGCTAATTAGGTTCATGGGGGAACGGGAATTTATGTAGCCTTTCCCCTACAAGGTCCTACCAAGAGATACTGTTTCCGATGGCCTTCAATTTTAAATAGAAAAATAAAATAATATTTATAAAATCAAGTCAAGGTCAAGGTCAAGCCAAATAAAGCAGCACTAGACATGCAAGCAACAATAAAGCATCGGCAATCGGGAACGTGGAAGTCTTGAAGAGTCGTGAACTAACATCAATGTGCTATTCACTCCTAACAGTTATGTTGGCCACACGTATTTTTGACTGCCACTTAGTTCTATATAAGGCCATCTCCTCATTAAGGTTTAGATAAGTAAAGTCATATCCAGTCGTTTCTATCTAGTTTTGCTTTGAACTGCCTCTAACTCTCCTCCAGTGCGTAATACATAGTTGCACATTTTTGGGAAATTTATAATTTGAATAGTACAAGGTTTAGATATATATCATCTAAATGCTATGATATTTTAGTATTTATAAGAAGGTACATTAAAGTTTGAAAATTTATCGCATATATCGCATAGGTATCTTGCGTTGATATCTAGTGAATTTTCTCAAGCTCAACCCAATTTTGACTCGCAATTATTGATGAGGTGATTATTTGATAACATAATGAGTCATATTATTGTTTCTAGTGAACATTTATTGGACTATAATAATACTTTATCAGTTCTAGTGGAAATTGCATATATATCATATATATCAGTAAAAGTTCACTAAACGTTTGATAAAGAATAGTTTTTTTTTTTTTTTTTTTTGATAATTAGCGACAAAATCGCGGAACAAGCAGGCTATTCGATAAAGCGAGACCTGAAGCCACTCGAACAAGAGCGGGGGAAACAAGAGACAACCAAAAGAACAGGAAGAAAAATAAAAATAGGGAAAACAAAATTTTTGATATATTAAATTTTTGATAAAGAATAGTTCATTGATTACATTTTTAAACTTCATGGTACTAAGGTAACAAAATTTTTAAATCATTTGATATATTACTGCATATATTGAAAAGTCAATGTAACTAAGTGAAAGAAAAAAATTGAGTAGAGTACCTAAGTGATGCATTTTCTATTCTCATATTGAACTGTGTTTGTGATACTTTGGCTCATTTAAGCTAATTTAGGCTCGCACTTAGCTCATTAGGCTCAAACTAGTCTAAGTTAGGCCTACTAAAGCGAATAAAGGACACTAAGATGAATCAATTAGGCTCACGAAAATACAAGTTCAAGCTTCACTAGGCCTGACCTTGACTTGATAAAGTAAACGGGCAGGCTTTGCTTGAATCGAGCTTGAAACAAGTCGGGTTTTTTAAATATGGGATCAGTTCGATTCAGGCATGTATCAGACCTGCTTTCCCGCGGTTTGTTTTAACACGCTAGTTACATTTTGTGCATGAATATATATTTGTGCTGGGGTTTTACCAATAATGTTGTATATAAGTTGTATATCTTTGTAAATTAGAGGACTTTATAAGCATGTTTACTGAACCACATCGATTTTGCACCACGCTTTTGCTTTTTTCTTTGTATATTTTTGGTCATCTATGTTGTTATTCCAGCATGACGATACTATTAAAATGTATTTTGATAAACTTATAAGCTTTGTTATTGCTGCATGAAATATATATTATAATACCATTTAATGTGAAGCACGGGTTTGAGGAACGCAAAACTTAAGTTTGGATCTCTAGGACATTTGCGAAATTGAATGAAGCCTGAGGTAGAAGTACGCCACTCCTCAAAAAATGCTTGTCTTTGATCGATTTTGAGCTGAACATGGAGAGGTAAGACATGTGAACAGAGAGACGTGCAAGCAGAAATCTCGAGGAGGATAATTATTCTTAGGTTCCATAAACAAGAGAGCCAAGATTGAGGTATGCATTTCACAACCAAAACGGGTTTCTAAATACTGTTTTTCTAGCACAAATGTGCATTTATCTTCTTCTCTTTTCACAATAATCTTTTTCTGTAATTGAAAGCCTCAATGCAATACAATTAGAGTGTTGGCCACACCATTCAAAACAGTGTATTTTATTTGCATTCTTCCATAGTTTCCTTTATCCACCCGCTGTAGCGAATTTAAGTTGGGCCGTTATCCAACATTTTTGTTGTCAAGGCTAGAGCTCGAGTGAATTGATCTTTTGATTGCTGACCCAAGTTACTTACTCTTTTTAACCCTTGTTTGTTTCAACTTAATTCAGTCATCTTGAGTCAAAGTTGTTTGGCTAATCACCCAAATTGGATTGGAGTCAAGGTTTCTCAAGGACTTGAGGTAAGGTGTTGAAAAGTGTTTCACATTGAAAAAGGCCTTCCTAATACTCGAGTTGGCTTCATGTTTTTAATTTTGTTTAACTATTGTGCAAGTCTCCTAACTAGAGTATTGATAGAATCCATGAAAATTGAAAAACGCATTCAATTACACCAAAAATGAAACATTAGAATATGGCTAATGGAATGCAATTATAACGTGATCCCTCATAGTAATAAAATTCATTTTCAAAATTGCCCCTAAGTGCACCAAGAAGTGCAAACAAAAAGTCTAATGACCAACGTGAAAGGCTGACTAGAAATGCGTAGAACAAGATAGACAACAACCCTTTGTGAGTAAAAAAAATAGATGAACTGGCTCTTCGTGGGCCAAATCTCGAACACATTTAGGCCTCTTGAGAAGGAAAAAAAATCACAACTGCCACCAAGATTGTGATGGTGATTAAAATGTCCCAGAGGATGAGCATTTATACCTCACTGACTGCTCATAAAAAACTTTTATGGTCATAATTAATAGGAGAATCTCAATCATGTAAGACAAAGTTGAGAAATGCATGCGTGACTTCTCCAAAGGACAACATGCTGAAACTGGGGGACATTATATGGCCATTTCGCCAATGCGAAAGCACAATCATCTTGAGGTAACTAGTGAACGGTGGAGGCACCTCCACGAATGACTGGACGTACAAAGAGTTCATTAGGATTTTAGTAAATAGAAACTCGAATCCAGCCACGATTGTGTCTATTATGGCAAAGGTTGTTACCAAGCATACTATAGTGGATGCTGAGGCCATCATCTTGAGGTAGTATGAGATTTGAAATGGCTTAATAAAGTACGCAAGAAACAAAGTAAGAGAAATGAACTCAACTATTCCCTCCATTGGAAATGAGCCACTGAATGGGTATCGCTTGCACAACCTCTATGAGGACTACTTGGCCAACAATGTCCGATTCAGGACTTTTGAAATTATTGGTGGTCGAGAAAACCAATCCAACAGGAGAATTAGTCCTAAGGAGCAAGCGGCAGTATGAGACTGCTTAGTACTCAGAAAGCACAAAATAAAGTAACTAGACAATGTTGGAATGCTTTGTAAAAATTAAGAACACAAAAATAGGAATGAAAAATGATACTTTTATTTTCTATATTATATAAACATTACAAGTACTAACTATTTATACTAAAGAAATCCTAACTAAGATGAACCAAGCCCTTCTACTACCATTACATGAGTTACACAAAAAAATAAAAGCCATTCAATTGGAATTGAAGTGGCCGGTTATGGAGAAAGGAAGAGAAAGGGATTAATGCACCTACCACCATCACTAATGCTACACTACTAATTACAATACTAAGTACTAGCCTATTAATTGTAAATACAAGAATATGCCTAGAATCTTTACAAATACAAAGTATAATACAAGAATAGTATTCAACACTCCCCCTCAAGTTGGAGCATGTAAGTTTACGATGCCCAACTTGCGAAGGAGAGTTGTAAACTCTGTCGAACCAAGCCCTTTGGTAAAGATGTCCACTACTTGCCCCGTTGACCGAACAAAGGAGGTCGCAATCTGCTTGGACAATAACTTTTCTCGAACGAAATGGCAATCAATTTCAATATGCTTCGTCCTTTCATGGAAAACGGGATTGGAGGCGATATGAGGTGCTGCCTGATTATCACAAAATAAGACAGAAGCATAGTCAATAAGAACAAGAAGGTCAGTCAACAAGTAACGTAACCACACAAGCTCACTAGTCGTGGCTACCATGGATCGATACTCTGCCTCAGCTGAAGACCATGAGACTACAGTCTGTTTCTTGGAACGCCAAGAAATTGGCTACCCACCCAAAAAGGTAATAAAACCTGTGGTGGAACGTCTTGTGGTTGGACACCCGCCCAATCTGCATCACAATATGCTCTCAAACGTAGATCATTCTCAAAAGGTAAAAAAATACCCTGTCCCGGCGTCCCTTTTAGATACCGTAAAACACGTGTGGAACTCGAGGATCATGCATGAACTAACTCAAAATGCGAACGGCATAACTAATATCTGGTCTAGTTATGGTCAAGTGGAGAAGTCGTCCTACTAGTCTTCTATACCGACCGTCATCCTCAACCTTGTCCCCCACCTGATCTGCTAGTCCATGATTCTGTACTATTGGAGTAGGAGCTGGTCTAGGCCCTAGCAAGCCAACCTCATTCAAAATATCCAACACATACTTTCGTTGACTCAAGACCATCCCTTTAGGGGACCGAGCAACCTCGATTCCTAAGAAGTATTTGATGGGTCCTAGGTCTTTAATTCCAAAAGTGGTATTCAAGGTCTCTATCACATTAGCAATATGTTCTTCATTGTTACCGGTGATAATGACATCATCGACATAAATTAATATCCCGGTAAAAATCCCATCACAATGAAACGTGAAGATTGAATAGTCGGCTCTGGACTATGTGAATCCAATATTAAGCAAGGTTGAAGTAAACTTATGATTCCAATTACGTGAAGCTTGTTTGAGTCCGTATAAAGACTTTCGCAAACAACATACTTTGCCTTTATGTTGTTGTTTAAAACCTTGTGGAAGTTTCATATAAACTTCCTCATCCAAGTCCCCATGTAAAAATGCGTTATTTACGTCTAATTGATGTATTATCCAATTTCTTGCAATGCCAACAGCTAAAATACATCGAACAGTCACTAATTTGGCAACAGGGGCAAAAGTATCATGATAATCTATACCTTCGACTTGCGTGTAGCCTTTGGCTACCAACCTTGCTTTGTATCATTCTATTGACCCTTCTGATTTGTACTTCACTTTGTATACCCACTTGGTGTCAATCGCCTTCTTTCCCAACAACAAAGTTTCCAATGTCCATGTCTTATTCTCTTCCAAGGCTCGTATTTCCTTTTCCATCGTGTCCCTCCAATGTTTGTATTCTACTGCCTGTTTAAAATTTTTAGGCTCATCACAGGATGTGATGACACTCTAAAAATTACAGTGAGCGTTGGAAAAATGCACATTTGAAGTAAAATTTGAAATGGGATACACTATACCAGAATTCGCTGATGGAGTGGTAGCAGGAGCATGGGCTATAGAAGAAGGAGTGTCACAAATATAGTCTTAATATTTTGCCGGTGCAGAACGTAATCGGGTACTTCTCCTAACTATCGGGGCTTCTTCTTCACGGTTTCGATTATCTGTAATACCCAAATCTTCTTCCGAAGTAGCAACAGGTGCTGCACCGAGGTCTTCCTCTGCTTCTGTCCAGCTAACCGAACCAGAAGCTCCTGGTTGCTGTTCGGTCGGCTGCCGTCCAATGAGCTGCTGGTCAGCTGGCGGCTGTTCGGCCAGCAGCTGTGCTGGGGCCGGCATTTGACGAGCCCGCCCGACATCGTGAATGAACGTATCCAGGTCTTGATGTGTTTGTTTATTATTAGGATCCTGGGTTTGTAGAAACGGAAAAATATCCTCATAAAAACAAACATCTCGTGAAATCACAATCCTTTTCTCTTCACGATTGTAAATTTTATAACCCTTTTTTCCATGTCGATAACCAATGAAAACACCCGAAGCAGCTCAAGTATCAAACTTATCACTTGTCCTATCCTTCGTATAGTAATAACACAAACTCCCAAACACACGCAAATGACTATACTCAGGTATTTTGCCAAAAAGTAGCTCATACGGGCTTTTGTTTTGAAGAACTGAAGAAGGAATCAAATTTATCAAATAGGCTGCGGTTAAAACGCACTCACCCCAAAAATTCTTAGGCAAACCTGCTTGGAACCGCAGTGCTCTCCCCACTTCTAATAAGTGTTTGTGCTTTCGCTCGACCACCCCATTTTGTTGTGGTGTCCCAACTAGAAAAGTTTGGAACTGAATCCCGTGTTTAGCATAAAACTCCAAAAGCGGCCTGTATTTGAACTCTTGCCCGTTCTCACTCCTTATTTGCTTAACCTGAAACCCAAATTGTGTTTTGACCATACAATAGAAATCCATGAGAATTGTATGCGATTGGGATTTTTCTCTCATTAGATAAACCCATGTACACCGACTAAAGTCGTCAACAATAGTAAGAAAGTACCGAGCACCAGTTAAGGGCATAATTCGATACGGGCCCCAAATATCACAGTGTATTAAATCAAAACATTCACGAGTCTTAGTAACAGATGAAGGGAAAGGTAAATGTGCCTGCTTGGCACGGTGACAAACATCACAAATGACATCAGTTTTTTTAACACTCAAATTCGGAAAAACACATAGCTTCTGAAATGAAACATGACCAAGACGTCGACGCCACAAAAGGGCATTTTTATTCACTTGGGCCGAAAGAGCAGCATGACCCGCGCACTGTGCTTGCAAGAAGTATAGCCCATCTCGCTGCTTACCCGCTCCAATCAGCCTCTTTGAGTGTAGGTCCTATACATAACAAAAATTACGATTAGACATTAATGTGCAATTTTCATTTTGAGTTAGTTTGCGAACTGATAATAAGTTATAACGAAAACCAGGCATGTAGAGTACATCCCGAAGGATAAAATTATTTGAGATTTTGACCTTTCCCATATGGGTGACTCTTAAAGAGGTCCCGTTAGGCAATCTAACGGGCCCAACAAAATTGTTTATTTCAACATCAAACATAACCGACAGTGAGGACACCATATGATTGGTGGCACCTGTGTCTATTATCCAATCATCAAATGACAAAACTTGACCTGTCAGGTTAACACTAGGAGAAGCCGACACGGGACCAAGGAGGGACATGAGCTGATGATACGGCACAGCGGATAAACCCGAAACGGGACTGTCACGATCCCCAAGAGGCTCGGTTTCTGTTTCTGCAGCAGCAGCAGCAAGCGGGCCGTGAGCAACGCTTCCTTGTCCTTTGTTCCTCCAACCAGGCGGGTAACCTATTAATTCAAAACACCGGTCCTTGGAATGGCTTCATTTCTTACAGTGAGCACACGTAAACCGGTTAGTACGTCGGCATTGTTGCCCGCCCCCGCAGCCACGCCACCAGCCGTGGCCTTGGCTGCCAAAACTGTGGCATCTGGTGCCACGACAAAACCCGCTGCTACACTTGCTTGCTTCTCCTCCTGACACAAAATCGAGTATGCACTACCAACAGATGTTAAGGGCTTAGTGTTCATAAGTTGAGAACGAACAGTTGCAAAGGAAGGATCGAGCCCCATTAAAAGATCCAAAATTTTTCCATATTGCGAATCTGCGAAAAAGCTTTGGCATGCCCACAAGTGCATGGTGGAATCTCAACAAGAGTATATAATTCATCCCATAAGGACCTTAACTTAGTGAAATAAGTTGAGACCGACAAATTTTCTTGCTTTAAATGCGTGATCTCGCGTTTTAACTCGTAAATACGACGAACGTTGCCTTGTGAGAACCTCCCATGCAAGTCTAGCGAAATATCATGCGCAGTTTCTAAATAGGTAATGCTCTCGTTAATTTCTTTTGACACAGAGTTAGAAAGCCAAGTAGCAACCATGGAGTCACAAGCACTCCAATTTTTGAAATCCGGTGAATTTTCATCCAGTTTTGTTATACTACCATCAAGAAAACCAATTTTCCTCTTTGCTTTGAATACCTTAAGAATAGCTCTTCTTCAAGAAGGATAGTTGGGTCCTGTTAATATGTTTTGAACAAAAACTAGTCCCGGGTTATCCGAGGGATGTAGGTAAAACGGTGAGTTAACATCAATAACTCCCCCTATCGCGGGAGCTGGCATGATAACTTGGTTAACATTAGCTTGAGTGTTCTCGGTATTGTTAACATCCGCCATTTTACAAAATCAAAACACAAAACAAGCACAAAGGCAAGAGGAAAAGAAGAAAGACTCACAAACTACACCTTTAATGGTGTTTCGGTAAAGCCCCAACAAGGAAGAAGGAAGCCGTTTCAATGCAAGATCGTAACTTGCTCTGATACCATGTAAAAATTAAGAACACAAAAATAGGAATGGAAAATGATACTTTTATTTTCTATATTATATAAACATTACAACTACTAACTATTTATACTAAAGAAATCCTAACTAAGATGAACCAAACCCTTCTACTACCATTACATGAGTTACACAAAAAAATAAAAGCCATTCAATTGGAATTGAAGGGGCCGGTTATGGAGAAAGGAAGAGAAAGGGATTAATGCACCTACCACCATCACTAATGCTACACTACTAATTACAATACTAAGTACTAGCCTATTAATTGTAAATACAAGAATATGTTTAGAATCTTTACAAATACAAAGTATAATACAAGAATAGTATTCAACATGCTTCTAGCTCTATTCTCGTTCTCACAGGGGACCAAGCCATGTTCCCTTAACTTGAGCATGACATTAAGATTTGGTGACAAGTGAACACCATTAAGCCTCGAAGACTAGTAATCAAGCTAGACTAAGGGATCAATTTGGGAGAAAACTCAAATGCGTACGTGTATAGACAGGGGATAAATATACCCTAAACAACTATAACAACCCATATGTGTCAAAGAGATCCTAGAAGGATTGGAAGCCTAAGCTCCATTCAACCTCATTAGGAGTCCCGGGACAGCCAACAAACCTCTTAGGCCTTGGAAGATTGAAGAAGTGTCTGTTACGTGGGCAAAGATCTCAAACCTAATAGAGCCCCTAAAGGATGTACAATCATACATGGGACAGCCACTTGTGGTGAATTTGCAAATTTGGGTATTCAAGACTTGTGAGCCCACATAATTGAGCAACAGCATGGCCCAATGATTCAAAGGAAATGGTCCTATCCATATAAGCCTTAACCTATCTTCAAAGATAGAGACTACCCTTTTCTTATGTGTTCAAGATATTAAGGTCCTTGATTGGAACTGCTTTCTAGTGGTACATTACATTACTGCCAAATTTCATATATTCTTGGGATGATATGGCTAGACAGCGTCAATCCTTATTCTTAAGAATAGAGTTAAGAACCTCCATATTTGACATAGATCAAATGAAAGAAAATTAGGGTCAGATAGCGGAGAAGTTCATCAACTGGTTCAAACGAGTCCAAATGAGGTACACGGTGCCTTTACCCAAGGTAAAATATGCTCAGTTGGCTTAAACGGACTTGACATAGAGTTCAGGAAGAACTTCATCATAACAAACTTTACTAGTCTTCTCCCGCTAGCTATGTGTGCTACCAGGTATTTGACTGCCTTAAAGCAAGAAAGTCTCAAGAAGTAGAGTGCATACGATACATATATCATTTCAGTTATAGAAGAAAAGGATGAACCTCTCTATGAAATAGAAATAGCTAACTATCTTGTGCCTCAAGGGCTCCCGCCTAAGCAGGGTCCAAGGGGGGGGGGGGGGGGGGGGGGGGGGGGGGGGGGGGGGCGGTGGATGCATGCAACCTTCCCCCTTCAAGGTGCTAACCTGAAGAGAGGTTATTTCCAAGTGTCCCCAACCTGAGGATGATGACTTCCCAGGAGGTCACCCATCTTGGTACTACTTTTGCCTAAGCACGCTTAACTTCGGAGTTTTAATGGGATCCAGTAACGGCATGTTGGTGCCCTCTTTGAACATACCCAGTGCCTCAAGGGCTCCCGCCTATGCAGGGTCTGGAGGGGCGGATGTACGCAGCCTTCCTCCTTCAGGGTGTTAACCTAAAGAGAAGCTGTTTCCCAGTAACCCCAAGCTAATCTCACAACTAACTTTAGAAATTCTTTCCTAAGAATATGAAGTTATAACCTCAAAATCAACTCTCTAGGATGTGCACTTGGCAATGAATGAGGGATTAGGGTAGAACGAAACAAGGTAAAGGCCATTTATGACGCCAAGAGACATTAGAATAAGTTGGAGCTATAATGGTTCTGGCCAAGTCAATTTCTGTAGGCATTTATCTTAAATGCTGCAAGAAAAGCTATAGTGTTCCTGTAACTCTAGAAACTAATAACTGTGAAAGATTTCAGGTGGAAAGAGCAACTGAGAAAGGCTTTTGAGGCCTCCAGAGAGTAGTTCACCAAACAGCCTATGTTGATTCCTTGAAAGCAGGTAAGCCACTAGACCTATCTGTGTTAACCTCTGATGACTTTGTTGGCTTTTTGTTAGTACATGACAATGGGAAGGATTTGAGCAAGTTCTATTTTAACTTAATTGTTCTCTAAATTAATGCAAAAATGAAGTATACTTCAATTGAAAAATTGTGTATTTCTCTTTATTTTGCATAACTAAAGTTGAGGCATTGTTTCTTAGCTTCCATAACTTATGTGATTGTTCATATAGATGTTTGGAAATACATGTTAAACAAACCTTTCACAATCAATATGGAAGTATTCTAATAACAAAGCCAATTATGAAGCTCCGGTATTAAGAATTAAATCTCTACTCGAGATAGGGATTACATATGTTGAGATTACGGGTGAATCACAATTGGTAATCCACCAGGTTCATAATTGGTAATCCACTAGGTAACTAGACAATTTCAATCCTTGAGTGACACCTCAAGTAGATACCTATCCAATGTTCATGATGTCTAGAGTAAGTTCAACAAATTTAGCATTCAGTTTATACCTTGAGCTAAAAATAAAGTAGTCAATAATCTTACTCAAATAACTTCAGGGTATAGCTTATTGATCCATGATCATTGGGTCCAAATTAACAAATGATGAGCAGGTGGTAGAATCATAACATCGCTATTGAAATGTGAGGATTGGTAGAAACATATTGCGCTCTACAACTAAAACCCTAAGTAGTTTAGTAAGATGAAAAGGTTGAAGTTGAAAGAGAATAGGTACCATTTGGATGATACGGGATGAGTTCCATAAGAAGAACACAAGTGGTGTTCTCCCTAAAAACATTGATTTTGAAGAGACTATGTTGGTTACAGACGAACCCCATGAATGGATACGTGGATCCCATACGGCTAAGATGCAATGGCCCTCCATGATGAATGCTTACATTAAGTATCCCTAATTGTTTTATATTAAACTAATTATTTAAAAATCATTTTAAATATAAAACAATTAGAAAATTAAAAAAAATTAATTTTTTTAAAACTAAATTTAAATGTCTAAAATGTATAACTTTTTTAAAAATACTTTATATAATTTTTAAATATTTTACATATTATCGAAACAATATGAAATGTTGACAACTTTGTAAATATTTTCAAAATATATTAAATATTAAGAAATATTTAAAAAATATATCTAGTGTTTTAAATATATTAAATCTTTAAAAATATCTTTAATATTCATAATAGGCTTTTAAATTTTTAACGCTTTTAAAAATTTAAGTATTTTAAAATATTTTTTGTATTTGTCAAAATATTTACAATACATATTTAAATATTTAAATTATTTATAAAATTCGGAAATTAGTTTTAGTATATTAAAAATATCTAATAATTTTTTCAAAAATTTTTTAAATATTGAAAATATTTTTGATATTTATAATTTTACAATTTTATAAATTTTGTACATATTTTAAAGTATAATTAAAAGCTTACAATATTTTATAAATATTAAAGTATTAAATATTTTTCAAATATTTAGAATTTAAATAAAATACTTAAACTAGTTTAAATTTTTTAAAACATTTTTCAAAATATATTTTATAGATTTAAAAATTTTAAATTAATTTTTAAGTATTGAAACTATTTTAAAAAATATTTAAGAAATTTAATATTTTTTTCTAATATTTAAAATTATTTTAAGTATAAATTCCTAATTTTCAAGTATTTTTTTATTTTAAATTTACATGTCAGAAGAAAGTAACATACATTAACAGCATCACATTTAGATATGACATTAAAAATTTTGGAAAGTTTTTATGTGATATTAAAAAAAAAAAATTCACGTGATTTTTTAGAATTACACCAAAAATATAGAAAGTCTCCAATGGAGGCCTGAAAATGAGGCACTTGGAGAATTAGGGGCTCCTTGGGGACCGTAATGGCAGGCCCTGTGTTTGGAGCTTCAAATTGAAGCTACAAACCATCACCAAAATCTCAAGCCCCATTTTGTTTTTTTAATAATATTTGTAAGCCAAAATGTTGTGTTTTACTTTTTTTGAATGTATCTTTTCCGTGTATTTTTTAGAACAAGTATCTTTTAATGTATTTTTGTCATATATTAGGCAGTGTAATTAGTTATTTTTAATATATTATTGCACCATAAAGAACACCACTGCATAACTAGTTGTTGTGCCCACATTGGTACAACGAGACCAGTGGCACTCCTGCCCAAAGGATTAACATGGCGCCCTCCTAATCAATCCCCTAAAAGGCTGTATTTATAAGCAAACTTCTTCCCGTTTAAAGAATGATAAATGCCCAAGAAATTCAAGCCTCAATGATAGCCTCCGGCTATCAGCAACCCACCACAGCTCAAATCAACACCGAAATTGCTCAAACACAAGGCTACGAGACAACAACAACTGCCCCATTTTGTATGTTATATGTGATTTATCTCTAAAAATGGAGTAATTACAAGTTTTGATGCTACAGATAGCAAGAAGAGCACACTCAAAATATCTTGGATGCCCTACAACCAATTCCTAACAGATTATTTATAGTAGTAATTAGGGTTAATAAGGGTGAGGTGGCATAATGATGTATCAAGCTAAGGTGGCGCTTGGCTAGTGATGTGGCATAGGTGAGTTACTCGTATCAATACCCCCCCCCCCTGTAGTTGACCCTTGTCCGCAATTGTCAAACGAAGGAAACCGATTTTGGAGGTCATATAAGAACTACCATGCAACATCGGTGGCTATCTGGCCTTCCAGTGAACCAGGACTTGTGTTGCCGCAATCCACCTATGCTAAACAACTCGCCTATCCAAGATGGCGAGAGGTGTGGGTGTAGGCGGCTTCGGAGGCCAAGTAGTGGGAAGCGAAATGAAGGTAGCAGGAAAGGAGAAGCAGGGCTTGAAGATAGAGACATGCACTATGTGATGAATGGTGGCATGATCAGGTAGATCCAGCTTAGAGGCGACTAAACCCTGCAGTCTAAAATGCAGAACGGTCCACAGTAATGAGGAGACAACTTGTGATAACGACAAAGTTCCACACTCTATTGGCAATATGGTTGAAGCTTGAGCCACACGAAGTTGCCAATCTGGAACTCACGCAGGGATCAATGATGATCAGCGAGCTGCTTCATACGGTTTTATGCCCGAAGTGAATTATTTGTAAGGCGGCCAATATTCGCCTCTTGAGCTGACAAACTATGATCAACGACTTCCACCGCAAATTCTCTCGAAAGGTAAGGCAAAGGTACTAGGGAAACCTGACCATGTAAGATTTCGTAGGGTGTGGAGTGAGTTGCTAATTGAAACGCTGTGTTATACCACCACTCGGCAAGCGGCAACCAATGGCTCCATTCGTGGGGGGCTTTTGCTCGCAATACATCAGAGGTCGGTTTCAAGGCAATGGTTAAGAACTTCTATCTGGCCATCGGATTGTTGATGGTAGGATGAGGAGAGATTCAACTATGTGTCCAATCGAGAAAAAAGCACTTGCCAGAATGTACTTGTAAATATTTGATCCCGATCACTGATAATGGAATCTGGTAACCCATGTAGGTGATATATATGGTCCAGGAATAGCTAGGCGACTCTTATAGTTATTTAAGGGTGGCGTAGTGCAAGGAAATGGGCATACTTGCTTAGATGGAAAACGACGACGAGGATAACAGTATGACCTAAGGACGACGGCAGTCCTTCAATGAAGTCCATCGAGATGCTACTCCAGATAGAAGAAGGAATTGTTAATGGTTAGAGTAATCCCGGAGAGGCCACGGTTCCATATTTGCATTGACAAACAAAACATTGAGGAATGTATTCTTGCACATTGGAGCGCAGACCCTTCCAGTAAAAAATTTCTGGATATGAAGGTAAGTGCCTTCAACCACAGAATGACCCCCTTGGGCAGAGTCATGAAGCCATTTGAGAATCGCCAACATAAGTGATGACTCAGCGCAAACGACTAGGTGGCCCTTACAGCGAAGCGGCTCGTGATGCCAAGTGATACGAGGGAAGGACAAAGAATCCAATTCTTTGGCAATGATAAAGGCGGAAAGTGATGGGTCTAAATACTAGGATTGTTGGATGCGATCATATAAGTCAGAAGAAACGGTCGTAATCATACCCTTTTGTAAACGATGTCGTAATCATACCCGACAAGTCTCGAGAGCCAAAAGAGTTGAAATTTGGTGGATAATTTCTGCTCATGTAAGTGCTTGAGGCTCTAGTGAATAGTGCATATGAGGACATGACTCCCCTTCAGATATTGTTCCCATTTATCGATGGCAAAACAACTGCCAATGGCTCTCGTTCATAAATGGACATTGATTGGCGACGTGGTAACATGGTGTGGCTAATAAAGGTGAGTGGCCTTCCGCCCTGCATTAACAAGGGGCCAATCCCAGTCCCTAACGCATTTGTCTCAACGATAAACGGCTGAGTGAAATCAAGTAAGCAAGTACAGGTGTTGATGTCAAAGCACTCTTTAATTTGGAAAAAGCGATTCCAGCTTCGCCATTCCACACTAATTAAGACATCTTTCTTAATGAGGACTGTGAGGGGGTGAGCAAGGTCGCCATACTATGCTATAAACCGGCGGTAATAACCAAAGAGACCCAAGAACCCACGAAGCTGCTTGAGATTTTGCGGGTGAGGCGAAGACTCCACTGCTTGGATCTTTCTCAGATCTGCCTCTATGCCAAGTTCAAATACAAAATGCCCCAAGTACTCAATCCTGCGTGCTTCGAAAGAGCATTTCTCGCAATAGGCAGTGAAACAATTGGCGTGGAGAAAATTAAGAGCTTGGCAAACATGCCCGATCTGATCCCGCCAAGATTTGCTATAAATGAGAATGTCGTCAAAGAAGACTAAATTGAAGCGTCGTAAGTATGGGCAGAAAATGTCATTCATGATGATTTGGAATGTTGGGAGAGCACTTGACATGCCAAATGGCATTACAGTGAAGCAATCTTGTGAACATCTTTAGGTGCCAATCGAATTTTTCAGTACCCGAATTCGAGATCAATTTTGGAGAAATAAGAAGCTCCTCCAAGCTCACCAAGTAACTCCTCAACAACTGGAATTGGAAATTTGTCCTTGACGATCAATTTATTCAATGCACAGTAGTTGACGTAAAGGCGCCACGAACCGTCATTCTTCTTCGCCAGCATTACTAGCAAAGCAAATGGGGTTGAACTGTTCTAAATGATGCCAACTTATAGCATTTCTTCAATCAGCTTCTCTAGGATATCCTTCTGGAAGTGCGGGTAGAGGTAGGGTTGTTGATTGACCGGGTTACTTCCCTCTTTTAGGAGAATTCGATTATTGAACCCCAGAAGGTAAGGAGGTAGGCGAGGCACCTCAGAGAACACATCATTGAATTCTGCAAGTAAATCCATCTTCTCAGCTTTACTGTCAACACTATCTTCGTAATTGACGAGTAGTAGGCTGAAAGCAGATGGGTTAGACGGCATTGAAACTTGTAGGGCGAAGAGTGACTTTGCCATATATGAGTTGGCATGTATTGCGTTAGCCAAAACAATTTTTGGCGGATGCGAGAGCATACCTCTAAGTTTGCATTGGCGATTTTGGTAGGTGAACTCCATAAGAAGTTCGCGAAAATTCCACCGAATTGTACCCAAAGTGTGAAGCCAATAGGTGACCATGACCATATCACACCCGGATAGTGGAATAACGAGCATGTCCAAAGAGAACTCGATTTCCTCCAAGGTCCAACGGAAGTAGTGAGGTATGCCTTAGCATGAGATCCAGTTACCGTCAGCTATGGTAATGGGCGGACAATGAGATGGTTCCGCCATACACCCAAGGTGACTCTCTAAGGCCACATCAAGGAAGTTATGCATGCTTCCAGTATCAATTAAAATAGGAAGAGTACGTTTGCCACAGAAACCCAAGACTCTCGTGGTGGGACAAGTATCCAAGCCCCCCAAGGCGGATGGAGATTAACGGGTCTCGATCCGGATCTGAATCAGGGTCAGGTCCGAGTGGCACATCGTTGGCATCAACGAATTCATCCTCAATTTCGGTGAGGAATAGTTGGTCCCGCTTCCATATGGGGCAAACATGACCTGAAGCGAATTTATCGTGATAGTAGAAGCATAAATTCTTTGCCCGATGTTCGTCGTCTTCAACATCGGACAAATGGCGGGCGTTGCAAAAAGACCCGCGGTTTGGCAAGTTGGGAGGCAGCAGAGCTAAAACTTGGCATTGATGTGGGTATGGGTGAGGGAGGTTGGGGGCCACTTTTTTGGAGTTACTGTTGTCTTCTCGGGTTACCGGGGTGGGCAAGGGGAGTGTTGGGCCTAGTTTTTGCAGATTTTTTTTCTAGTAATTCTTTTAAGATATGAGCAATTCTTTTCCTGGAGCTTGGCAAGTACTACATTCTCCTAGAATGCTCATGCTTTGAGCATCTTATTCCAACCCAAAATCTCATCACGAAGCCCACCCATGAATATGCAGGTATTCTAATGATCACTTAGCCCACATCTATGGACTAAAGATTTGAATTGTCCCAATTACTCACTTAGTGGTCTTGTCTATTTGAGCTTGCTAAGCTTGGTAAGTGGATCATCGGAGGTATCACTAAATCGAGCTCGGATTTCAGCCGTATACACATCCTAGGGTATTGTTTCGCCTAAGGGCCGTGACTTCTCATAGGCGTCATGCCGGTCCTTGGCTTCCCCTTCTAATGCTAGGCCTAGCTAACATCACTTTACCGTCCTTCGGTCCCCCATCCAATTGAAAATAATGTTCACATTTGTGAATCCACCCGTTAACATTGTACCTACTAAATTGCAAAAGTTCAACTTCAGTGATTCTACTAGGGAACTGACAGTGACTTTGGTTATGAATGGGTCGAGGGACTGGGGAATTGGCACATATTGGCAGAGCCGGTATTATCTCTAAACTTCCAAAGGCATGAACATCCGTGCGTGTCGCTGATCTTCCTTGTCAATTCGTTGCAGTGATTTGGATGGAGATTTCACTTACCAGATGCGACATCTGCTCAATTCGATCCTCTAGGGTGGAGCATCGTTGATTAAGGAGACTCTCAACGATTCCTCAACCTCATGCAAGGTGGTCTGAGCCCGTGTTCCTTCCGCCATTCCAATCGATGGTCTGACTAAGGAAACACCAGCTCTAATATCAAATGATAGCCTCTGACTATCGGCAACCCACCCTAGGTCAAATCAACACCGAAATTGCTAAAACCAAAGGCTACAGGATAGTAACAACTGCTCCAATTTGTATATTATATGTGATTATCTCCAAAAATGGAGTAATTACAAGTATTGATGCTATACATAATAAGAGGAAAGAGTGGAGAAGTAGAGAGAAAATATTGAGAGAGAGAGAGAGAGAAGAAGAGCACACTCAAACTATCTTAGATGCCCTACAACCAACTCCTAAGAGATTATTTATAGTAGTAATTAGGGTTAATAAGGGTGAGGTGGTGTGATGATGTGTCAAGCTAAGGTGGCGCTTGGCTGGTGATGTGGCATAGGCGATGTACTTGTATTACTCAAAACGGATGATATAAATAGATATGACAGGAGTGAAAAATCCAGCTTAAACAAGGGAGGTGCGGATATGGAGGGGGTGGGAAGTTGCACAGTCAAAGATCTTATCTCAAGCTCGAGTTTAAACTTAGAGGTCGATACCTTAAGCTCGAGCTATGAACAATTGGAGCTCGAGATCAGCACTCCACCAAGAGAAGAACTCACCTCAAGTTCGACTTTGTTGTAGCGACTAAAAGTGCAACAGGCATTAAAAAAAAAGTTCAACTATGAAAAAGTCCACGCCACACCTTTCTAATTTTGTGAGGCCCCCAACCCCAAGGTCAAACTCACTGTCGTGCCCCACTAGTGGCCATTCGGCGCCCCAACCACATCATCATCATCCAACTCCGACAGACAGCAATACAAGCTCGGAAACTCTGCTTCTGAATTTTCATTTAGAGATGTATATTTTTAACATAAAAATTATGTTATTATTATAGGTAACTACATATCATTTTAATGCTGCTGTGTTTGATATTTATATATACTACTAACCCATAATCTATGGTGACTCTCGCCCGTGAATATCTTTTATGGACCCGCCACTGAACATAGATGACGTATCTGGTCAAACAATGGCAATTGCTTTCCGCAAGGGTTGTCATAGATGTTTACCCCCGGGCACTGGACATGTTTTTGTAGGAGCCGCTCAGCCAATAATGTTTTTGTTTTTTTTTTTTTTTTTTGTTTAAATCGTTTTCCTATAGAAAATAGTATTTTAGGTGTAATTTTTGTAAAATTAAATATCAAATAATAGTAATTTTATATGTATATATGCATTATATTATAAAAATTTTGAAAATTAGAAATATAAATTTACATATACATACATACATATCGAAATAAAATTATATTAATATCCATACACTTGAAAGAAATAAAATTAACTAACTATATTGGATGGACAGTTGTGAACTATTTTGGGCAAAAGGGAAGCGGAAAAGAGAAAAAAAAAGAGTGAATTTTAAAAAATTAGGGTTTAGTATTCATATTAGATGTTATTGGAGAAAATAAATGTTTAAAAAATGTTGTTTTTCAGAAAACTACCTATGAGTATGACAGCAGGATGTCACGGGATGAGCGCAGATCACCCGTGTGGCGCCCGGGCCCTGAGGCTAGTGCCGGGCCAGCCTACCCCCTATGGTCAACAAGCAGCAATATGCACCTTCAAGAGACGAAATACACGGCATACCACGGACATACCTGAACACAATCAATGCGCATTAGTATCGGACAGGCTTAGGAGACCCCATATGGCATATGTCTGCTTATTGAGCACCAGGGACAGTGTCAGCCAAAGGCTGCCCGTGACATTCTCCCCCACCTAATTCCGCAAAAGTCATCGTTGCGGGTGCCTGCCCATCATCGCATCCCTGCATCTCTAGCAGCCTTGAGTGGTCACAAGATGACCACATCATCATCCCCTCCAACGTGACACCCCTGACATGCTATTGACACTCACCTGATGATAAGTAGCGTGCCCAAAAAGCAGCATGCCAGCTTCATGCACCATAGTGCACCATGTACACGTCTCGCTCCACGATGCTTGTTGACTCTTCACCTTTTGAACTTCGCACTGCACCCCAAGGATCGGCCCAATCTCCATGCAGTAAGCAAGCCATACGGTCAGCACGCCTGACCGGCACCCAACACGGTACGCCTTCCTCCACATCCGGAACCACGAGCCACTCAACTTCACTCCGAAAGTTTCTCGTTAGAGTGCCCCTCCCACACAAGGAGTGTCCATACCCACGGACAAACCCGCTCAACGCACCTACGACACGAGCAACTCCCATTCCCTAGGAGTGTCCACCACCACGGACAAAGCTCGGTCCCACCACTGCTGCTTACTCGCATATCCTGAGCCTCGCTTTGATACCACTTGTCACGGGATGAGCGCAGATTACCCGTGCGGCGCCTGGGCCCTGAGGCTAGGGCCGGGCCAGCCTACCCCCTATGGTCAACAAGCAGCAATATGCACCTTCAAGAGACGAAATACACGGCATACCACGGACATACCTGAACACAATCAATGCGCAATAGTATCGGACAGGCTTAGGAGACCCTATATGGCATATGTCTGCTTATTGAGCACCGGGGACAGTGTCAGCCAAAGGCGGCCCGTGACAAGGAGCTTTTACCTCAAGGCTAACAAATAAGTTATGACACCGGATTAGTTTTAAAAGAATTAACATTACTTTTAGGCATTATACAATATATATATGAGAGAATTAGAGAAGTGCAGCACCAAAAAAAAAAAAAAAAAGAAAAAAATGGTTGTGAACGGCGGCTGCACGTAAAATAACGCAGAGAGAATCAAAGAGGCTGCACATCAAATAATAGAAGCGAGAGAGAGAAAGCTTGCGCTAGACACGATAGTTGCGGCAGCGATAATTGGTGAAGATCGGGGATTGATCTTGGAGCAATTTGAAGCAGATTTTTTAGGCATTGATTGGAGTTAATTGATCGGGAGAATCAATTGTTCTCGGGCCTGGGGTGGTAATCCTTGTATCGCTCAATTGCTTGTAGGTTTTAAGTTAGGGCAAACATCTTAAAATCATAAACGTTGTAATTGCTATTTTCTATAGTAGATTTTATTGTCGGTTTGCCCCATGGTTTTTTCCTCTACTCTAGAGGGTTTTCCATGTTATATCTGGTGCGGATTTTAATTTCCACATATTTATTTCGTCGTTGATATTTGGTGATATTGGTGTGCCTGTGATTTATATTTGTCATTGATATTGGCTTGAGTGGTCGATTTGAATCGGGTTTAGGTGTCCGGACCCAAACATATCGGATTAGTTTTAAAAGAATTAACATTACTTTTAGGCATTATTAGGAATAAAACTTGTTAAAGGAAAAAAGGGAGAAAAAAGAAAAAAAAAAAATTTACTTGCTTTTTCATGAGACTCGAACCGGCAACGCAAGAGTGAAAAGTAAAGAGCTTTTAATTAGGCAATGCAAGAGTCTATTTTAGTCTTGCGAGCTTTTACCACTGGGCTACCAACTTATTCAAAGGATCAGGTTGACAGATTATGTATTAATTCATATTTTTAATGCCATTTATGCACTTGTGAAGGTTGGACGGTGAAGTTATGGGGTTGGTACACTCCATTACAGCTCCAGGTACTTTATTCATTATATTTTTAATTATGTTAATTAAATCTATATATAATTGATCATGACTCAATTTGATTTTTAGAATAAAATTTATGTTAAATTCTTAATAAATTTTAATCATTTCACCGTGGGTTAGATTAAATTAACATAACGGATAGATTTGTAGTGGATTTTTTCAATCTAACGTGATTGTGCCATAAAAACTTACATCAATAACTTAATTTGAATTTAATCAAAGGACTAAATTAAAATAATTAAAATTAGATTGACTAAATTGATATAATGAGAAAAAGTACAGGGGCTTTGAGTCTAAATAACCCTTAATTTTTTATAAACCACTGAATATATACGGTGTAAAATTGGGTACATAATTGGATATATAACTAAGCGTGTATACAATGACTGTTAAACGTCTTAAAAACCACTTCCTAAGAGAGGAAAAACAAAATCTAAAACATTTAATATCGAAAAGGGAATATTGATTTTGAATTAAAACCTCTTGGCCCAGGGCATCCGTCATCATTCCCATTTTAGACTTACAATCTAGTTACGGACCATATTTTAAAACTGGACAACATTTTGTTGGGAAAATAACAATAAAAAAAACAAATAACGAAAAAACACACGAAATTTTTAGGTGGAAAACTCTCTCTCAACTAGAGGGAAAAACCACGACCTGATTGGTTACCAAATTTTCACTATAAATTTTGGATTACAATCTCTAATTGAAACCTAAACCCAAACTCACATTCAATCTCATTCAATTTTCCACTCTATTTCTTTTTCTCTCTATTCCACTTTACACTTCACAACACATCATTTTATAACAAAAATACAACAAGACAAAAGATAACTCAAGACATACTAGTTTACTTGTAAAAGTAAACTTTCTAACCTATACCTATACCCTAAAACTTATACAAGTCAACTTTCCATTTTTCTTTTTCTTCTTTTTTTTTCTATTTTTATTTTTCATACAATTAATTTTGAGGTAAAAGAAATACCCAACAAATCTCCCCCTTACCTCAAAATTAATTATTCACACACCAAAAAAATTTTTTTTTTTCTTCAACCCATATGAAGTCTTGATGCTCCAGCGCCAAATCGACGCTTCTTCCACATCCACAAAGCGCACTCTTTTTGAAGTCAAATTTGCCCCATTGTCGCTTATCGAGCCACTTTCTTCAAGCACATACAAATTCTTGGAGTTCTTACTTGCTTTCATCATAACCAATTGCCCTTTTGTAACTGTCATTCTTCTATTTCGAGAGGAGTAGCCATAGCCCAACTCATCAAGTCTTCCCTAGGAGATCAAATTTTTCCGAAGTCACGGCACATATCGAACTTTGGACAACATTTTCAACTTGCCATCATACATCTTAATTTGAACGGTCCCAACGCCTTCGATCTTGACCTCTTCATCATTGACTAACATCACTGGCCCATCACATTCCTCGTAAGAATCAAACATCTCCTTTTTTGTGCATTCACGATGGGAGCACCCTAAATCGAGGATCCGTGAATCCTCACTTGTTTTTCTATCTTGCACTAAGAAGAGGTCATCTCCATCATTTAAGGCTATATTGGTGGATATCTCACCCTTTTCTCCCTTACTTGTCTTCCCCTTGCCCATCTCCCCCTTTTCAAAAGTTTTCTTTAACTCTTCTAAGTCGGCTTTTATTTTCTTGCAAAACACTTAAATATAGCCCATCTCATGACAATAGTAACACTCTTTGTTGCTAAATTACATCCTAGGTCTAGAACTTGACCTACTATAGTCTCTACCGCCACATCCACGAGTGCAGCTCCTCCACCTACCCAAACTAGCCGCCAAAGCGGTTCCTTCATCATTTCAAAATTTATCCCCTTCCACCAATTTTTCAATTTCTAACATGACCGCTGTGGTTTCATCCAATTTTGAAGTTGTTTTTCCTACCAATAATGTTATCATCACGGTTCATAAGACTTTGGGAGAGAAGCCAATAAAATCAAAGCTTTATCTTCTTCCTTGAACTTTACATCCAAGTTAGCCAATTCAGAGATCGATCTATTGAACACATTTAAATGATCACTCAAATAGCTACCCTCTTTCATCCTCAAATGGTATAAATCTCACTTCATATACAACTTATTTGTGAGGGATTTTGACATATAAATTTTTTTTAATTTATCCCACAAAGATTTTGGCGATTTCTCATCTAGCACATTGTACTTAACATCCGGGGCAAAAGCGAGACGAATAGTACTTACAGTTTTCATTTGTAATTCCTCCCAATCATCATCACTTATCTTCTCGTGCCTTTTATCAAGTAGGACCTTGTGCAATCCTTGTTGAATAAAGAGATCTTTCACCATACTCTACCATAAAGGAAAATTATTCTTGCCATCAAACAATTCAATCTCCAATTGGGTACCTCCGAATAAACTTCCAATCTTCGACATCTCTAGGTCTTAAGGTCGACCATTCTCTGATACCACTTGTTGGGAAAAAAAAAAAAAAAAAACAAACAAACAAACAACGAAACAACACACAAAATTTTTACGTGGAATACCCTCTCACAACACATCATTTTATAACAAAAATACAACAAGACAAAAGATGACTCAAGACATACTAGTTTACTTGTAAAAGTAAACTTTCCAACTTATATTTATACCCTAAAACTTATACAAGTGAACTTCTCATTTTTCTTTTTCTTTTTTTTTCTTTTTTTTTTTCTATTTTTATTTTTCATACAATTAATTTTGAGATAAAAGAAATACCCAATATATTTAGCACATCTTTAATCACAGTACGCTTCTAGGCAAATCTACATCCATACTTTCTTCTTTATAAAATCAGCTTATTGGTGGACCATCATCAAAGCAAGGAGCAATGGGCACATCACTTTGTTCATAATGTGCATCAGCCTTCATCGAATTGCACTTGTATTTTCATTTTAATACTGTTACTTAAATGAAAAGATATTATATATTTCTTAGAGGATATTATGCTCTCCTTACTTACCAAAAAACCTCATTCTCGAGTTGACGTAAGGCACTAAATTTTAAGACTATTGTTATTGTGAAGTCGTTTCTCATTATTGTCAGGACAATTAGAAAAATTTTAAAACTTTCCTACATTAAAATTGTTCTTTTATTAACAAAAATTACCTCAAAAATAAGGTTATCATTTTTGAAAGTAAAAAAGGACTTTTTTAGCAAATTATCATAATTTTAAAAAACTTTTAGCAAGATATCATATTTTTAAAAATATTTAGCAAACTATCACATTTTACTGTAGCACACTGGGTGCACGACGTACGGGAAGGCATGCACCCACTGCTGCACACCGTCCCATACGTCGTGCAACAGTGCCCAATTTTTTTTTTTTTTTTTTAGTTTTACATCTTTAAAATTTAAAAAAAAAATAAAATTTATTTTTAATTTAAATTATTTTTATTTTTAATTTTATAATTTGAATCACTAAATACATATACATTTTAAATTAAAAGGCATATGTATATTATTATTTGAATTATTAATAAGAAAGATATAAATGAGGGACACATTTAAATGAAGAGATGATGAAATATATATTATTATTTAAACTATCTTATACAGAAACTATGGTATTATAATGCTATTAATAAGGAGGATATAAATGAGAGACAATGAAGAGATATTGATATTTCCAACAAAAAAATTACGAGTTTACACATTTGAACATTATTGTTTGAATTATTTTATTAGATATATGTAACTCAAAAACTAAAAAATTATTTCATATAGTTTATAAAATATATTTTAAAAATTCATATATAATTTGAACTATATGAAATAATTTTTTAGTTATTGATCATATATCTAATAAAATAGTTCAAATAATAATGTATAAATGCGTAAACTCGTAATTTTTTTGTTGGAAATATCAAATCTCTTCATTGTCCCTCATTTATATCCTCCTTACTAATAGCATTATAATACCATAGTTTCTGTATAAGATAGTTTAAATAATAATATACATATTATCATCTCTTCATTTAAATGTGTTCCTCATTTATATCTTCCTTATTAATAGTTCAAATAATAATATACATATACTTTTTAATTTAAAATATATATGTATTTACTAATTCAAATTATAAAATTAAAAATAAAAATAATTTGAATTTAAAAGAAATTTTATTAATTTTTTTTAATTTTAAAGATGTAAAATTAAAAAAATAAAAAATTATGGGCGCTGTTGCATGTCGCACAGGACGTCGTGCAAAGTGAGTGCACACCTTTGCGTACGTCGTTGCACCCAGTGTTCTATAGTAAAATATAATAATTTGTTAAATATTTTTAAATATATAATATTTTACTAAATTTTTTTTTTAAATTGCGATAATTTGTTAAAAAAACTCGTAACAAAGGGGGGGAGTAGCCGTACCACAAAATGCAGAAGAAATATCAAGTGAAACACGTAAAAGGGCCATTCCCACACGTGTACCAATTTTCAGCTGTAAAGTTCACTCAATGATTATTTCAATCATTTGTTTTCCCCAAATTTTTTGGGACACGTGTCCTTCGCTTCTCCCAACAACTCCTTTCCACTGAAACCTCACAGGTTCCATTCTCAATTATTTCTTCGAATGGGATGTTTAATTGATGGAAATGACGGGATCGGACTAGGATTGGCCAGTGTTTTTTTTTTTTTTTTATTTGAAAGTGGGAATAAAAGGGGATGGGAGTAGGAATGAGAGAAAATAAAAAGTTTATTCAATTTCACATTTTAATATTCAAGGAAGTTTGAGTTTGATGACGTAGGAATAAGAATGACAAAATTTAGATCACGCTTTTTTTTTTTTTTTGCACTATTTTAACATCAATCTTATTTTTATTTTATGTAATTCCACTCAAATAATAAATCTAAACTTTTTTTCAAGCATTATTATTATTATTATTATTATATTATTATTATTATTATTATTATTATTATTATTATTATTATTATTATTATTATAGTTACTATTATTATTATTATTATTATTATTATTATTATTATTATTATTACTCTTACTATTATAATATTATAATTACATTATTATTATTGTTTATTATTATTGCCACTACTATAAGAATTTTCATTGGAGGATATTTTGGTAAATTATTTTTTTATACCCACTCCCACATGTGCGTACCAAATATAAGAATGACTATTTCAACCTTATTTTCATCTTCATTCCACTATATACCAAATAAAGGAGTGGGAATAATTGATCCATTCCCACTCCCAAAACATCATTCCCGTTCCGTCATTCCCACTCTCACAAATGAGTTGTTTCATTGTACGTATTATTCACTTTAAAGTTTTCTTACAAGTAATAAAATGAGTTGGGAATCCAGGACTAGTGAGTAATCCTGAAAGTCTAAACATTGTTCACACTTAGAAGCTGGACTTAATTAGAAATGGACAATTGATCGACCCAAGTCGAACCTCACTTACCTATTTTGGCTTGTCCATAATAATACCGATCAGGTTGGGCTGTCTCAAATATCAAAACTTTTTGACATGATTTGACCCACACTGCCCATGTCAAGTGCGTGACAAATAAACTCAGCTCATATGTGTGATACGAAATAGTCCCACGCCAAACCAAGTCATGGATTTAGGGTGGATTGATTGAGACGATTTAAGTTAAAAAAATTTTCAACCCACAAACCAAATGGCATATTATGTGGATCCTGATCGATCAAAAGGTCAGTTGAACCAAGTCAGGGGTGGAGCCAGACTAGTTCATTTCGTATCTTTAACTGGATTTGGACAATCGACCTAACGCTTCATGAGGCACCAGCCTTAAAATGTAAATAATGCATGGATTAACCTTATATTTTGTAATTATGATTCGAACTTCAAATCTGCTGAACCTCTCTTCCTACCACTAGGAGTTCCTTTTCCTAGGTAAGTGAGGCTGAGAGGATTAACATTTAGATGCATTGTCCAAAAGCCTCTTGTAATTTTATAACTAGAGTCAAGCGTTGACTCTTTCTCTTTTGCGTGCGCCCGGACTCACTTTGGGTTCACCCTTCATGTATTGCGAATTTATCGCAATATATAGGGGGGGAAAAAAATAGAGAGTAAAGACTCTTTTATAAATTTTAGATCTTTTAATTATAGAAAATCTAATATCAAAGTTTAAAAATAGCATACACTAAAATAATATTAAGTATAAGATATCATATGCATCATGTGTTTTGGCATAATTAATCAAATAATAGTTGGATTACCTTATTGTGCCATTTGGACACGTTGAGTTCATGATTAATGGACACAAAAGGAAAATTTTATTTTAATTAAAAAAAAAACAATGATTGTTTTTTATTTGAGGAAATTAAGGAATTCATGCGACGTCAAACTTTGATGCTCCTTTCAACGTAATGTTTCATGTGAGGTTTTTTATTTTTTGTACATCGATAATATCTAGAGAAAGGAAATGTTGGATTCGCACTCGCACTTTGGAGTTGTCCAACTGTCACCTCAACTATTAGAACACATCAGGGATAAGCAACTTTTCATGTCAGGTTAGGTGAATTAATTGCATATTCTTAAGGGGAAAACGCTAAATATTGTAGAAGCCATTGACTGCACTGAAATTGATGTACTGCAAATTAGAAGAAAATTGGGAGAGAAAGGTTCAACGGATTTCCTTTAAACTTTTATTGCTAAAACAATTTGAAAAAAAGGGGGAAATAGTTCACCCTTATTTACAACTGCACCTACTCATGTGTCAGCTGGGCGAGCCATGAGTAAGCGAGCTAGGCATGGTTGAGCCATGTTCAGGCAAGCCAATCTCTGGGCGAGCAAGGCATGGGCGAGCTGAATCCGGCGACCCAGAACAGGCGATCTGGAGTGGTCAGGCCACATGCACATGCCCTCTCTTTGCCTATACAAAGCTAAAGTCCAAATTCCCAAATGAGGATAATTAGAAAGAATAAAAAATAAAAAAAAAATAGGGAGAAATGCAGGACTTGAATAAAGAAAAAGAAAAAGAAAAAGAGATCCCAGGCACACCCTCGACAAAGGGGATCGACAAAGGCTAAGATGACAAGGAAGAGGGAGATCCTTGTGGTCTTTGCTCATAAGTTTGAGTTTGGCTTGTCCTACCCTGCACACTCTTAAATTCACCAAAAATATAATTGGCGCCATCTGTGGGAAGGATCGAATTCATGGCAGAACTTCAAGGATCTCCTAATTCCTCCAAGCCCGATAAAGAGACCAAGCAAGGGACAACGCAACAACTTCATGAAATACAAGAATTGTTGGATCAATTATTAGGAAGGTTGGCGCACAACGACCTGAGGCCCCTCCCACACCCAGAGGTGAAAGTCATAAAACCACAAGTTATGGGTCTGAGGATTTGCGAAATCAAGAAGAGCGTTTGTGCAGACAAAAGTCAAACCTGGGGCTGGGGTGCCCCAAAAAAAGGATGGGTAAGCTCCTTCAAATAGGGCGGGGCCATATGAAGGACAACTCCATCGATAATATTGGTAGCGAGCAATGAGAGATAGATGCCTTGTTAGGGGAGAACAAATCTAAAGAAGCACTGAAGATTCCAAGCACTCATTCTCCTTTCTCTAAGCGGATCCTAGCCTTCTCGGTGAAGAAGGTTAAAATCTCAAATATAGGTCTTTTTGAAGGAACTCAAGACCCTCAGGATCACCTTTCGAGCTTTAATTCCAGAATGTACATACAAGATTCCTCGGAAGAGGTCTGACTCAAGTGCTTTCCTGCTGCTCTTAAAGGGGTAGCTCAATCATTGTTTGCTTCTTTACTACAAGGGTCAATTGACAGCTTCATGCAGATAACCGAAAGGTTTACCCGCCATTTTGTAAGCAACAAGCGAAGGGAGAAAACAACACCTCGGCTGATACAACTGCAATAAAGGGAATCAGAGTCACAAAGGGATTTTGTCAGAAGATTCACTACAGAAATAATAGATGTTCCAGGTTTGGCTAAGGAGACAACAATAAGCGCCTTTAACAATGGGCTCAAGAGCTTAGACTTTAAGTTTGCACTGGAAAGAAATAGCCTGAAACAATCGACAAGCTATGGGGGAAGGCTAACAAATATATATCTGCGAAAGTTTTGATGAACGCGGCGGGAAGGTTACGGCTAAAGTTCACGGGAAAGTCGAAGGAAAAATACTAACCTTCTCATTCTTCAAGGACAAAACTTCCCATACCTGCATTTAACCCTAAGGTTCAAGTGCGACGACCCTTGGGGTGGGTTAATTACAACATAGACAAGAAACTAGTATATTGACCAACATCCTTCAAAAAAGCGTCTTATCCTCCTAATGGCCATTTGATTTTTGAGCAAAAATTAATTGGTGTGAATTTCACCAATTTTTTTTCCATACTATGGATGAGTGTAGGGCCTATCAGAAACAGGTTCGAGATGATCGTGGTAGGTTGATAAGTCCAGAGGCGCAAGTTGAGGAGATGAATAGCAAGGCGCTAGTGATAGGGCCGACTAAAGTAATGGTCGAAGCACCGAAGATGATGATTGCAATGATCTCTCAAGTTTCCCTTAATGGCTTGTCGCACCTAGAGGCAGGACGGGTTAAAATAAGGCCATCCTTGGTGGGAATCACCTTTATTAGCAAAGAATTAGGAGACGTCTATTCACCCCCTGACGATCCCATGGTTATCTCTATTGATGTGGAGCGATGTCAGGTCCACAAGGTCTTAGTCGATCAAGGGAGTGTTGTAAATGTCATCATCTACCAATGCCTCAAACAAATGGAAGTACCCATGAATCAGGTTGTCCCATTATGTTATCCCATAGTGGGTTTCATTGGGGAAGCGGTTAGACCCATGGGTGTCATCATCACGAACACCTTCTTTCACCAGCAGGTAGCCGTAAGGAAGGCCAAGATAGAGTGTTTTTTTTAATTATTATTATGGGCACGCCTTCCCCCTACAACATCGTACTCAGGCGACCCGTCTTGAACCATATGAAAGTGGTAATATCAACTTACCATTTACTGTTGAAGTTTGAAGCTGACAACAGGGACCTTTTTGCCATCCGGGGCAATTAAAAGGTAGCCCGAAATGCTATCATACGTCCCTAAATAATGCTTGTTGCAGAATCTTTCCTGAAATCAACAAAGAAAAACTCAATCCTCCCAAAGTAGATGAGTCGGGAGAGAAGGGTCCCGATTTCGGTAGCTTGGAGGAGGTAGAGATTGAAGAAGGGAAGACGGCCAAGTTAGGATGCTGGCTACCTAAGGAACTAAAGCATGAATTGATATTTCTATTGAAACGATTTCTTGATATTTTTGCATACAACACAAAGGAAATGCCAAGAATTAGTTATGAGATAATGATGCACCGACTAAACATGCTGCCAGGCACGAATCCCGTTAAACAAAAAAGGATTTTTCGTATAGAGAGAAACAAGGCTATCAAGGTAGAAATTCTCAAACTGCTCAGGCCTGATTTATACGGGAAGTAGAATATCTAGAGTGGCTGGCCAATGTGGTTCTTGTGAAAATCCGAGCGGAACTTAGAGGATGTGTGTAGATTTCATAGATATAAAGAATCATTGCCCGAAAGATTCTCATCCCCTTCCAAAGATTGATCAGTTGGTGGATTCCACAATGGGGAACAAACTATTTAGTTTCATGGACGCCTACTCCGGGTATCTCCAAATAAAAATAAACCCGAGCAATGAAGAAAAGACGTCATTTGTCACCAACGAGGTTACCTATTTCTATAAGGTAATGTTATTTAGCTTGAAGAAAGCAGGGGCTACATATCAACAATTGGTCAATAAAGTGCTCGCCCAGCAAATCGAACGCAGCACGGAGATCTACGTTGACGACATGATTTTGAAATCGCGTGTTAAGGGTGATCATTCTTCAGACTTGGAAGAAAATTTACAGACTTTAAGACAGTACCAAATGAAACTAAATCCTGGCAAATGTTCCTTCAGAATACCAAAGGGCAAATTTCTAGGGTTTATTGTCAGCGCCCTAGGAATAGAAGCCAATCTTGCTAAGGTAAAGGCTATTCTGGAAATGGGAACACCTAAAATAGTTAACGGTGTACAGCGCCTTACTGGACGGTTGGCTACACCTAATAGGTTCATCAATAAAGCCTTAAAGAAGGCATTGACATTCTTTCTGGGGTCATGGAAGAATAAGGACCAGCTATTGGACGAAGAATGTGATCGGCCCTTCGTGCAAGTGAAAGACCATTTGGCGCTCCTTTTGTCTATGGTGAAAACCATTCTAGGAGAGTCACTTGCCCTGTATGTAGCAGTGTCAGACAAGACTGTTAGTGCTATGTTGGTGGTGAATGGCCTTAAAAAACAGGCCCTAATACACTTCGTTATCCAGGTGTTCAAAAACGCGGAATTACGGTACCCACTCGTTGAGAAATTAAAGTTTTCCATTGTCATGGCCTCTAGAAAGCTTCGCCCATATTTCCAGGCACACACCTTAGATGTATTGACTGATGAACCTGTGAAAAAGATGTCATCTAAGCCAGAATGCTCAGGACGCATGCTAGTGTGGGCTATGGAATTGTCCAAATATGACCTTTATTACTTACCCTGAACAGCTATTAAAGCTCAAGCTCTAGCCCAATTCATTGTCAAATGCACTTTTGAAACAAAATATCACTACGAAGCTGGAGTTGAAGAAGATAAGCAAGAGGTTGGCGCCCAGGAACACCAAGGGACCCCTACGGAGGCTATCCAGTTAAGTGAGACAACACGAGGCTAGAACATCTTCGTGGATGGTTCTTCATGTTTGGAAGGGTCTTGAGCGATTGTGTACCTTAAAGATCCAGAAGGGGCCATGCACCGCTACGCCTTAGGATTCCAATTTCAGTTAACCAACAATGTGGCCGAGTATGAAGCCTTGATTCATGGGGTGGGTTTAGCGCGTGCATCAGGGGCTTACACCATGACATTTTTTAGCGACTCAAAAATAGTGATAAGTCAAATAAACTGGGAATACGAGGCCCGAGACCGTGACATGGTCAGTACCTACAAGCCTTTCGCAGACTCACAGTGAAGCCCGTTAAGGTAAAATTGCAATGTGTCAAACAGAGGGAGAACTATGTAACTGACAAGTTGAGCAAACTAGCTAGCTCATATCAAGCACTTGGCAAGGGAATGGAGGTGGTACTGAAACAAGTTTACCGAAGTACATCTGGGGACTCTATTGTACCGATGATAAGCAACATTGAAGAGACATCAAGTTGGATTAAACAAATAGCATATTATATCTGTCAAGGAATACAACCTGAAGAACCCCTCGAGGCTAAAAGGATAAGGCGCCAAGCATCACATTTTGTAATTCTAGAAGGACAAATGTACAAACGATCATTCTCACATCCATTGTTAAAATGCGTAGAAAGGAATGAAGGATATGATATCATGAAAGAAGTTCATGACAGAGAATGTGTATTAGAGGACATGCCCAGGCTAACAAGGCTCTTTGCGTGGATATTTGTAGCCTACCTTAAAAACCATTGCTAAAGACTTGGTGCACAAGTCTGGAACTTGCCAAAGGTTCGCTCCAATACATCACATGCCCGCCACATCCTTGCAGCCTTTGATTAGTCCAATACCTTTGCGTAATGGAGGAAGACAATATTGGGAGACTTTCCCATGGTCTCTAGGTAGAGGAAATTCCTTGTAGTCACTATTAACTATTTCAGTAAATGGGTTGAGGTGGAACCAGTGGCTACGATAATAGATCAAGTCACATAGAAGTTCTGGTAAAAAAATGTTATTACCCGTTATGGGTTGCCGCGGGCCTTGACAGCTGACAATGGATCGCGGTTCAACTCGCTACAATTTCAGTCATACTGCAAAGAAGTTAGGATCAACCTTCATTTTGCTAAAGTAGCCCACCAACAAAGCAATGGCCAAGCTGAAGTAGCCAATAAGAAATTATGAAAGGCTTAAAAAAGCAGCTCAATGAAGCCAAAGGTAGGTAGGTTGATGAGCTTCTTTGCATCCTTTGGTCAGTCCAGACAATGTTCAAGACTGCTACAGGAGAAACTCCTTTTATGTTGGTGTATGGAGCTGAAGTGATCTTACCCGTTGAGATACACAA
This sequence comes from Simmondsia chinensis, assembly GCA_018398585.1. NCBI lineage: Eukaryota > Viridiplantae > Streptophyta > Magnoliopsida > Caryophyllales > Simmondsiaceae > Simmondsia > Simmondsia chinensis. The sequence continues at coordinate 8,976,778 of JAGTTD010000023.1, read as the reverse complement.
TACAACCCTTCGCATAAGGCATTTTCATCCGACGGCTATTAAAGAAATTTTGAAAGGATTGTTAGATTTGATCGAGGAAGTTCGAACGGATGCTCTAGTCAAGATGGCAGTGCAAAAACAGAGAATTTCCGCCTGCTTCAACGGGAGAGTTTAGCCACAAAGCTTCCGAATAGGCAATCCAGTCCTGCGGCGTGTGGGAGCTAGTGGAAAAGGACCCAGAGCAGGAAAGTTTGCCCCAAATTGGGAAGGTTCTTACAAGGTAACTTAGGTGCAGAAAGAAGGGAGTTATTAGCTTCAATGAATGGATGGGGCGAAACTGCCTCGTAGCTGGAACACATGTAACCTGCAAAGGTACCATCCCTAGGTTAGTAAAGTAACAAAAAAGGGGAGGAGTGAAGTATAGCGCCTTAATGTAATTTTAGTTTAAGTTATTAATAAAACTAACGCGATCGTAGTAAGAACTTTGCATCGCGTGTCATGGATTATATATACGCGACACAGGCGCTCCTTATTTTTCTATGCACCCCGTGATCAAAATCCGACTAGTTATTATGTACACCCGTAACTTGTCACGAATTCTAAAAAAATGCACAGTCTAATCCTCAAAAGTTCAGGGATTTAAGAGTCATGTCTCATGTCCATCTTAAATGGCAGGGTCTATTTACCGATTATTATGTTTAAGCAGGGATTGCGCCACTTTTTACATGTCTTTTCTCGATCAAAATTCATGAAGCCACCCCTATCATATGGGAACCCCCAAGGGTTTCCCTTTGATAAATGGTTTCATTCATAACACCTTAGAGGTCAAGAATCTCGCTAAGCCCAGGATCTTGGGGTTAGGGTACTTAAGCTACCAATTATCGCTACACTTTCATTGCATTTCAATTACCCTTCATTGAACATAACAAAGGCTATCACGGTAACACAGAGATCTTTATAAGTTTTGTTTTGATGTGCAACTCACTTTGGGAATTTGGATAATTACATAGCTATATTTGTTTAAACTTTCGAGAAGGTTTATGTACTTCTGCTTAAGGGTTAAATCGCTTCCTTTGGCTTGAGCTACCGTATTCACCAGCTACATTCTTTTAATACCACCAAAGATGCAACCCTAATATGTCACTTACTCAAAGGTGCAGCATAAGCATTTCACCTACTCCAAGGTGCAACCCTAACATGTCACCTGCTCAAAGGTGCAATATTAGTATTTCACCTACTCAAAGGTGCAACCCTAACATGTCACTTGCTCAAAGGTGCAAAATTAGTATTTCGACTACTCAAAGGTACAACCCTAACATGTCACCTATTCAAAGGTTAGACACCAGCATTTCTCCAACTCAAAGGTGCAACCCTAACATGTAACCCACTCAAAGGTGTAGCACTAGCATTTCACCAACTCAAAGGTGCAATCCTAATATGTCACCTGTTCAAAGGTGCAATATTAGTAATTTACCTCCTCGAAGATGCAACCCTAACATGTCACCTGTTCAAAGGTGCCACATTAGCATTTCACCTACTAAAAGGTGCAACCCTAACATGTCACCATCTCAAAGGTGCAACCCTAGCATCTCACCTGCTTACAAAAGTAATGTCAGCACCCTCCTTGCCAAAGATATAACATCAATGCTAAACCTGCCTACAGGGACAATATTAGAATTGTTAAAGTCGATAGAATCCTACTGGTCGTACTCCTAGTTAAGCATGCCACTATAGCGGTAGATTACAAAAAAAGGCCTTTGTGTTCACCTGAGCTTATAGAAGGCACGACGTACCATGCATATAAACGTACATAGACAACAAAGGGACGAAACTTGTATTATCATGGTAGTATAAACATGCATGCCTACGAATGATGTTTGTCATTTTGCATCGACGGGAATTCCATAATAAAAGACAGAAATACAGTTCCATGTACAAAGTTTGTCAAAAGATAGAAATGCAATCCAAGTGCAAAATTTAACAACTTACAACCCACGAAACATATCTTGCTAGCGTTCACAAAAGCTAGACCACAAATGCCACCACCCCATCACTAACTGCATCGTCGATTACACCACACTACAAAATACTGAGTGCCTTTATATCAACATGAAATGTTGAGCAAAACTACAACACACCAAGGTCACTGGTAATAAAAGCAGATAACAAAAAAATACGAGGTATCACAAAACTATTACCCTCAAGTAACACCCCACAGCCGATAACACTCACGCCTAAGACCTAGCATTCCCGTTGCCAGTAGAAGGACTCACACCAGACCTCAATTCACTCATGATTTCTTCAACAACCTGGTACATGAGATTTTCGAAGACCTCCACTATAAAGGAAGGACCACCTTCTTTAAGCCAGTCCAGTAAGCGATCCAAACCCCACCCTAGGCCTGGCCAACAATCTTCATTTCTCATCATTTGATACTCAGCGCTTGATTTGAAAGCAGACACAACTTTTTTGCGAGCACATGACAAATTGGCGGCCAACCTGGACATATGCTTATCCTTATCCTGCAAGGCAACCTCCATTTCATCAACTTATCTTTGTAATTCAGTACAATGAGCCATGGTCTATTCTAAATCTTGTCAAAATTTTGCTCCCGAGCCAGGGCTAAATCTCTAAGGAATCGAAAATCCTCTTGCAGACTGTGAATCCGATGGATAGCTTCCTGACCTGGCATCCCAGCAGTACATATAGAGGCGAAAGCAGTGACATACTGTAATAACGAGAGACATTAGTGAAGAGCATAAGAAGACAAAACGTATACACACAAAAGATTAAGCAACTAATACAAGTTACCTCAACCATAGGGGAGGAACCCTCCTGAGAAGGCTGAAGAGCCTGTATAATTATCTCAAAAATACGATGTAATGCTTCGAGGTTAGGATGGAAGATGGAGTAATGCCTATGCAAGGAGCATTGGTATGCTCGGCCACAGAAGTGGTCCTAGCTCGGGGTTCTTCTCTAGGAGGGGCAATTGGAACCGGCAAGGAGAGAATGGGGGATGTAACATCCTGAGTTAAGAGAATCGGGACAAAAGAAGCAGAAGCCATGCTAGGATAACTACAGCCTTGTCTTTCCCCTAAACTCCCCAGAAAAGAGGAGGCACTTCAATGGGAAGGGGGAGCCCCAAAAGGGGATCGAGATGACCCCCTCGACTTAACGCCGAAGTCCGACACACCTGCTATCTGAGGATCTTTGTGAAGAAGAATCTGTAGATGAGGCTTGACTAGCCACCATCGGAGATGCTTGTTTGGTGCCAGCTTGGCTTGGGTTAGAACCACTAGTAGCGGGTTCCGAAGCAAAGAAGGTGGTAATATCGGCATTAGCTAGTTCATCAACTGAAAATCAAGGAAGGATTAGAAATTAGAGAGAGAGAGAGAGAGAGAGAGAGAGAGAGAGAGAGAGAGAGAGAGAGAGAGAGAGAGATAAAGAAAAAAGAAAGCATTGGTACATCACCCTAGCGTGATTGTGGGAAAGAAAGGCGTTCGGCATGTGTTTCTTCATCTTTTTCACATCTCAATCTTCAATTTACCCTGCCTAAGTCGGGTATACTTCGGCTGTTGCCACCAGGTGGTAGCCTTACCCCTCAACCGAGTAGCAATAAAAGGCGCATGCTTGTGCATCAAAACCCCCTTAAACTCGAGCAGTTCCTCCACTGCAGCTAGGCAATCCCAGAATTCCTCTGGTTTCCTCCCTTAGGCAAACTCCAGAATTTCAATTCGAAACCCAAATTCCCACCTCTGATCCTCCAAGCAATCCAAAACTCCAGTATTCGGTTGAGTTCTCCTCATGTTCCAGTCTTGGGTTTCAACCTTCGGGAATGGAAGGTGAAAGCTCTCATCTGTTTCATCGTCACTGTCCACCTCCGATGGGTTTCGAGGCTGAGCCGTAGAAGTTTGATTGGGATTCGTCCCCAATTAAACCAACACAACTCAATTCGCCGGAATTTCTCCTCCATATCCTTGAATCTCCTCTCAAACTAAAGTTGCAAATCTTGCTCATAAATGTCACAAATGGCGGCGTATCTCTACCACCCACGAGCCATATCCAAAAATGTTCTAAGCTCTGATACTAATTAATGCAACGCAAATTAAAAGAAAATTGAGAACGGAAGGTTCAATAACCTTCATTTAAACTCTTATTGCTAAAACAATTAAAAAGTAAAGGGAAAAATAGTTAACCTTAATTCTCACAACCTAAGAATAGGAGAAAATACTAAAGCACAAAAAAATCTAAGAGAAAATTCAATGCATAAAACCCTAGATTTCCTCTTCATTAAATATAGGAGTCAATTGACTTAGAATAAAAGACTAAATCGAAAGAGAAAAATATAAAGATAAATAACAAAAATCTACTAATCTAGATTTCCTTTGCTACGTGTCCCGCCATCCCATCAAGATGTTCATCTGGTCAAGTTCTATCCGCCAAGTAACCCGCCAAGCATAAAGGCGCCGCTTCATCAAAAATTATATATTGTGTTTCTTATAGTTAAATAAAGAAGGACAGAAGAAAACAAGGCACCCAAATTTGCATGGTTCTCCGTAGCCTACATTCTGTAATGAAAATTCATTGTAATAAAGTTACTACTAGTGTAACCTCGTGCGATGCATGGAAGGTGTTTATATTTTTAAAAGATTTAATATATCATATCGACACCGTTTTCATTGTTTTAAACTTAAATTATCATTTTTAGCACCTTATTAATATATGTAAGGATATAATGGGGGTTTCTCATATACCTTTGATTAGCTATTACTAGTCAATAACAGAATGTACTATTTTGAAATTACAAATCTATAAGTAAATCTATCCAATTTGTATAAATATGAAAAAATATTAAATTATAAAAAACAATAATAAATTATTCATTTTTCCAAGCCAATAACTTTTTACTTATAAGCAAACAATATTAGGCAAAGATAAAATGGGTGAAAACCTAAAAAAAGAATATAAAGGTCTGATGTGCCTTATTTTTGTGACATATTCAACTTTTACATATGTGTTTTATTGCAATTTAGGTATATTTAGGATTGGAGTGCGTCGGAGCAACCAATGGTTGAAAAGTGGAGAAATCAAGCATAATTTAGGCATATTCAGAGACTACATTGAGAAACCTGATCATTTGTGGAAAGTAAGTGCCCATCGGGTCAAGATTTGGTCAAGAAAAGTCTTCCATTGGGTGCGAGTGTCGATCGGCCAAGAATTTTGGCAATCGTTCAAGCTTAAAACAAGAAAAAGGTTAAAAAAAGAGCCTTCATGACCCAATAATATCCATCCCACTTGGATCACATACTTCTCTTCGAGAGCTTTGATTTGGTATATAATTTGGCCCGTAACTCCTTACGTATCAAAAGTTACGCGAGTTTGAAGTTAACTATCGTGCTGCCAAAAAAAGATGCGCGTGCCTCCTAGGGCACACCACCTCTATATGAAGGGAGGAGGAGACCAAATTTTTTGCACATTTTGCTCTGCATTCACTTCTCCTCGCTCCTCAAGCCACCAAGAGAGACCCAATTCCCATGAAGGCCGAAGCGCAAGTGACCAGAGTATGGGGGAATTGAAGCAAGAGTCAGGTCAACACAGATCAAGGAATTTTATGAATCCATGAGTTTTCTGTCCCTTTCCTCTTTTCAATTAGTGATTTGTAAAACTCCCATGGAGGAGTAAACTCATAATTGAGGGGGAGAAGGACAGCCAGCCTGTGGGAAGTTTTATATTTTGAGATTGGTTTTCGTATTATGTGCTTGTAGCCATACTTTGATTTCCACTTTTATTCGCATGTTATCTTGTGCTTGTAGCCTAGAATGTAGTATAACATGCTCTTCACGAGTGGTTAGAGTTGAGGTTGTACCCAATCCTGAACACAATCTTTATACAAATTAATACATAATTTGGAGTGACAAAGGAATTTGTTTTTGCTATTAAGATCATCCATGCTACACTTAAAGTGATAAGATATATTATGCCCTTAGACTCACTACAACATAAATGGACAAAGGCAACATAATATTTGCAACGGTAGTAAAAAGTGTTGCTTAAACTAATTAAAGGCAACACTTTTTATGTTGTTGCCTTCATCCTCAAATTCGATGTATAAATCTCATGGTAACGGTTCTATAACTATTGCCTTTGACGTTAAAGGCAAGAGAAGTGAAAAACCGTAGCATTTGTTCAATCAAAGATAATGGTTAGTTGAGTGTTGCAATAACAAGCAACATTTTCTAACTTGTTGCTTTTGTTGTGAGATATACAGCATCAATTTTTAAATATTTCCTTTTTTCCCGAGAACCGATTTTTCATTTGACCGGTTTGATTAATCAATTTTAAATCATGTATATTGAGTTGGTTATATATATTTTATTGACTAAATTGATTAATTAACTAATTGTTGAGAGTATAACATTCTTTCATTGTAATAACAAGACAACTATATATATATACCTTGATATTTTTAAATTTTATCACTTAGGTAACTTGAAGTTTCAAAATTTTATCAATTAGGTTTCCGAAATCACTCTACCCAACTCAAACACCTTTGGCAAGGTAACCCAAATCTTAGATTGAACCTATCTAATTACACCAAAATCCACGACTTCAGCACCATTTGATTCAATCAACTAAAACCCAACCTGAATTGACTCAAAACTCGAAATGACTTGGATCTTAAATGATCCAATTTGACCAAAGACCTGAAATACGGAATAATCTAACTTGATTGACTCAAAACTTAAAGTGATTAGTTGTATAATTACAATTTAACTTACAATTTCACAATTCAATTTTAATTTTACAGATCAAACAGATCCTTACTCTAAATTTTAGTTATGGGTCAACCAACCAATTCATAAGTTATGATATAAATTTATCTTCATATATTTTTTTTAAATACCTAAATATTATATGTAATATTTTATATTGAGCAATCAATATATAAAACCATATTTTTTTTAAGATATAACAAATAGGAAAATTATCACTTCAGTGCTCTAGGTTTTTGAACATTTATTACTTGGTATTCTGACTTTTCAATATATATACCGTGAGGTACTCTGAAGTTTGAATATTTTATCACCAGGGTGCCCTATGTCAAACTTTGATCAATTATTGTGAGAGTCTAGCCAATTTTATACAAAAAAATATTGATATAATTTTTGCTTATGATAGTGTGTATAAGTTATGCTAATACCTTTATAAAAATTAATTATGCAAATTATGATAAAATATTTGTCGAATATCAAAATATTTATCCCCAGACCCTGCGTAGGCAGGAGCCTTTGAGGCATTGGGTATGTTCCTTTCCTTTTTATTTATCGAATATCAAAACTTTTACTTTTACTAAAAATAAAAAATGTATGATAAAAAAAAAAAAACAAAAAGAAAACTACCCGCCCCTGCTTTTTTCTCTCTTTTGAATCCTTTTTCAACTTAAAAACCCTCATCTACACTTTCACCCCTCGTCGCTGCACCTCTCTCCTACCCGCCACTGCACCTCCCATCATTGCACCACACCATCACCTCCTCTCCCTCGGTTCAGGTATGCTCTGGTTCTTCTTCTCTCTCTATGTCCTCTTAGCCGTCCTCTACCTTGTGGTGGTGGCCGACATCAATTGCGGCCGCCTTCTTTAGCTGGAATTGAGGGTCCACCTCTCACTCAGCTAGCCTGGCTTGCATTAGTATCTTTCAAACCTTATTTTGATATATTATGGATGCCTGATGCATTGAACAAAATTATAAAGTACTACTTGTTTGGAGATGCTTGTTGGTAGAAATTATCGTTTGTAAATGCTTGTTAATTGAGATTATTGTCACAATTTCAAATTTAATTGCTAAAAGCTTAAATTTTTATTGTGTAAGATATGCCATTATATGATTTGAAGAGGCAAATGCATATAATTATTGAGATTATTGTATATACTATTGCTTGTCGATTTAGATTATTATTTGTAAATTTCTTTTATATGTTTTTCTACGTTCTTGTTCTAATTTGAAGTGTCCTAGCAAGTCGAGTCATATGATGAATATTATGTCTACTACATGAGAATTATAGATTGTGGTATTAAGCTAAATACGTGTTTGATATCCTAACTTTACTTCTTGACTATTATATCCATGGAGGTGATTTCATATCTAAAGGCAATTCTTTTGGGATTTCACTAGTAGTAATAGCTAGAAAGGAGTTGGGAATTGAGATGGTTATTGCATTCTATTGTATATTCTATGACCAGAGTGGGTACAAAACTATTATGATGATTGGGATCAAGTATATTGTACGATGAATATAGCTGTGGGAAAGTTATTGAACTATTAAGTTAAAATATTATGGTAGTTTGTGTTCTCCTTATTTATCCTGTGATTTTGTCATTATTATTTTTTCAAGGAGGGTAATTTCTAGGGGTTTCATGAAGTGATTTCAGTTCTACTATACAATGAGTTTACTTGAAGTGTTGAGTGATATAAGGTATTTGGTGTCATTTGTATTTACCATTGAGTGATTTGTAGTGGGCTCCTAGAAGGATATTACAACAACAACAACAACAAACCCAGTGCCTGCAAAGGGCTCCCGCAAAAGCAGGGTCTAAGGAGGGTAGATGTATACAGCCTTCCCCCTTCAGGGGGTAACCTGAAGAGAGGCTGTTTCCAATGACCCCCAACGTGAGAGGTTTGTCAGCAGCATAGCCCATATGACCTGTTAGCAGGAGATTATCAACATATGAGTAAGGTAGGACACATAGCGAGCAAAACAACTAACTTAGCAAGCCACAACAAGCGGAAAGCAAAAACCAAGCAGAAATCACAGAGATCACAGGATAGGTAGGCAGGTCAGCGGTCAAGTAGCAGCTCATGCGAACAAGTACACACCTAAGTATGCTAGGAGGCTGTCAAGGCCTAGCGCTAGTAAGCTAGACTACCCTACTCTAACAGGAGCATCTGTAACCCCTATATTGGCCGTATATTGGGCCCTATTTAAGGTCATCTCCTCCCGAAGGTTTAGGTGGGTGAGGTCTTGTCAGATCGTCTCCAGTCATCTCTTCTTTGGCCTGCCTCTTCCTCTCCTGCCTAGTATAGCGTTGTCCGGTCTCCTCCTAACATGTCCGAACCACTTCAAACATTGCACTCTCAATTTATCCTCAATTGAGGCTACCCTCAATTTGCCTCTTATGACGTCGTTTCTGATCCTATCCTTCCTTGTGTGTCCGCACATCCACCTCAGCATTCGCATCTCCGCCACCGTCATCTTCTATTTGTGCTGTTGTTTCATCGCCCTGCACTCCGCCCCATACGTCATGGCTGGCCTCACACCGTCTTATAGTATCTTCCCTTTAGCTTCAATGGGAACTTTCTATCACAAAGTACCACGGAGGCCATCCTTTACTTATGCCATCCCGCTTTAATCCGGCTGTTTACATCCTCCTCAACTTTGCCGTCGTGCTGTATCATGCACCCCAAGTACCTGAAGCTCTCCTTCTTCGATATGGCCTCAGTTCCAATCTTGACATCTTCCCAGCTGGGCATGGTAGAGGCATCGAATTTGAGTTCCATGTACTCGGTCTTGGCTCTACTTAGTCGTAAACCCTTCGACTCTTAAATTTCCATGTAGAAAATAATAGGGAACTAAAATTTGAATTTAAGATGACACAATAATTGAAGTGGTGACTTGTATTTTGGAGTCTTATAAATTCGGGTTTCAAATTTGTGATGTTGGGAAGTTTAAATTCTCTGCATTTCTAATGGTGAAAGATGTTAATTCTTTTGGAAGTCCCTAATGAATCAAATGCGGCAGTATGTTTTTTGGAAATGCAAGCTAGCAAATCCATTTTTATTTTGATGTTCATTTTATCATAGTTGGACTCTGTGCTACAGATAACATCAGTTCTTCGCGGAGCGAATGATGGAATATGAAAGTAAATGGAATGGATGGGGTTGTTGTAGGTTCATTTTCCAAATGTCTTTTCTCATCAAAAGAGGGTAATAAGGATTATTGCTAAATTATTTACTTGTGGTTTGACGATAAGTTAGAGAAAAAGGATAATATGGTTGTTCTTCATATGCTCATATTTGTTTTACTTAACATAATGGGAAAAATTGCCCTTTTAATAGAGTATATGAAGGTCGATAATTTCCTGCACTCTACAGTGTGCAAAATAATTCTCCATTTTTCTTTAGTTTTGAACCAAGTGCATTGGTTTTACTCAGTTAGAAAGAAGTGCAAACAACTACTGGCATATGTCAAGATTGAGATTAGGAAATAACATAGTAAACCCAACCACCAAATATCACACATTCCTTTTTTCCTGCACCTCAGTGGACATCAAAACAATGCATGCAGCTGCTGGCATATCTCAACTCCCAATTGATAATACAAAACTATCCCTTTAAATCTTTGGCACTAGATTCTTCCTCTAATCTACTAGTTTAAAACAACTTAAGTATAAATAGTTGATAATTTTTTTGTTGAAATAGAACACCCATTGTTCAAGTTGGGAAACGACTAGCATTTTTTGGATCATAGCCTCTGGTGCCCCAAACTATATGTTGAGAAACATGTTCCATGATCTCTCTCATGTTGAAAACATCAAAATTGCATTGCCCATGGAGGCTATGTTTGCGTTACGTATAAATCCAGACTTTCCTTCATGTAGTGTATGTTCTAAAAGCTAGAGGGACAAGAAACATGGCAAGCCTCTTCCTCAAGACATTATGTACAAGGTGTAATTTTGTTGGGATGGGTTGGAATTATCCTCATTCTAAATCCAATAAGAAATATTTTGGAATTTGAATTCTTATTATGATCCAACTCCAAAAGTTTGGAATGTCACCATACCGTTCCGCTAAAATTTGGTCTGGAGTGGAGCAATTTCTAATTTTATACCCTAAATACTAGACTTAGGGTCACATCATTAAATCAAATTGGGGTCCATGGTTGTCTTACGGTCTCAGGGGTTATGACCATGTAAAACCCATTTAATACATTCATTAATTTTCTTTATGTAGTGGCTTGGATTATGTGTTTGAAATTGCTTAATTTGGAAGTTTTGTTATGTTGTAGGGCATGCAATCAACAACGGGATAGAGAACATGATGATGAAGGAATGGATAGACATATTTAGCTTTTGAGAACAACGTTAAATGGCGGGTTGCCTCACGAATGAACATTTATATTATGAATATTTCAGTTATGACTATTTCTTGTATTTGAATATTAAGTTGTTACTTCTTGGAATTTCAAATATATGTATTCAATAAGGTACAAGTGTTTGATTACTGTGAATATTGGTCGATGGAATTGCAATGGTTACATTTGGTTGCATTTCTGGTTTTGACTCTTTTCCTAGCACGTCATAATATGCAAAAATTCTTATGTCGCCCAACACGCCATGGGCAATGACTTGGTTTCGTTGTCCATGAAAGGTAATGGTTTCTTATCATTGCCCTATATGATATAGGCAGCGGTCTATGATTCATTACCAAAGTAAAGCTACGGTTTATTGTGTGTTGCCCATAGAAGGCAACAAATTTTGTGTGTTGCCCAGTATAGGCAACACTTTTGTACTCGTTGCCTCAAAGCGTTGCCTAAAACTGTTGCCTTTGAATCAACCGTTGCCTATTTGTTGAAATTTTGGAACTGTTGCCTATTGTCAAAAAAGGGTTGCCTATAGAATAGGTGATGCGACCAAATGCGACGGTCATGCAATTGTCGCCTTAGACATAATGCAATGGTTATTTGTGAATATACAACATTTTTTGACTGTTGGGTTAGCCCATTTATGTTATAGTGACTAGTTCATTACCCCAAGTCCTAGTTTAAGTATTAATCAGCTTTAACATGAAATTAGGTGTGATGAAAGAATTTAGTAGTGCTATTGAGATAATCCATACTACATCTAAAGTGATAAGACGGGTTATGCCCTTAAACTAATTCATTACCCTAAACCCTATTTTAATGTTAATCTAGGTTAAGAGCTTGTAGCTTAAATCTTTTAAGTCATTGTTGTTATAAAATATAATGAAGGGATCCAAGTTAGGCTAACCTAAATTCATACCTTAAATTAACTTTGATCAATTGACAACTTTAATTTAACTTCTAATTCTTTTAATTTATTTACAAACTCATTCCTTCAACAAAACCGAATTTCAAACTGCTCCATAATTACTGACTTTAACTTTATATTGATTCCTTGAGGATACGACACCCGTATACCTGACCTAACTACGACGAACTCGCACGCTTGCGAGTACACGGCTTAAAACATTTCTAAAACTACATCAAGGCCTTGTCCCCATTTTATACTAGGCTATTTTGACTTTCTAACACATGAAGCTTATGTCATAGTATTTTATACTAGGTTATTTTGACTTTCGAACATATGAAGTTTATGTCATAGTATTTTATTCTAGGTTATTTTGACTTTTGAATATATGAAGTTTATGTCATAGTATCTGTCACGGCCATGATGTTCCCTGGTCCGTGACAGTGTGTTACGAATTAATAAATTTTACTTGTAATACATTTTTATTTCTTAGTATTACTTTTAAATAGAGTCTTATATGATGTAATAACAATTTAAGAGTGCCACACAAATGCAAAATTTCCACGGTTTACATATGCAGCTCCTGACCTGCACATGGCAGGAAATTTAGTTACAAAGGAGGGTTTTGGCGGGAGTTCTAGCTGGTAGTTAGATCAATTTGCTTGGCTTTCCATTGTGTATATATTTGGAGCTTAAAAGTGTATTTGGATTATCCAATCAAATGAAATCTGATTCCTAAGGGAAAATTCTCAATTTCTTATCCCCTTTCTCTAATTTCTCATCCCCTTCCCTTCTTTTCTCATCTCAAACTCTCTTCTACAAGGCTAGATTTCAAAATTAAATTTTGGAAGCTAACAATTGGAACTTTGACACCATGAAAGACAAGTTTCCAATTCCGGTCATAGATGACTTGCTTGACGAGCTTCATGGGGCGTGTTTCTTTTCCAAGCTGGACTTAAGGCAAGGATATCATCAGATCCGAGTATTCAAATTAGATATTTACAAAACCGCTTTTCAAACTCATCATGGCCATTTCGAGTTCGTTGTTATGCCGTTCGGTTCAACAAATGCTCCGGCCTCCTTCCAAGCGGCTATGAATGACGTCTTCAAGCCTTATCTGAGGAAGTCGGTGCTGGTATTCTTTGATGACATACTGATTTACAGTCCCACATATGAAGCTCACCTCACACACCTCCGGCAAGTGTTTGTCTTGATGCGACAACACCGATTTTTTGCAAAATTGTCGAAGTGCTCGTTTGCTCAAAGGAGGCTCGAATATTTGGGCCATATCGTCTCATCAGAGGGCATAGCTACTGATCCTAACAAGATCCGAGCAATGTAAGAATGGCCAATCCTGATCACTTTGAAGCAATTGCGTGGTTTCTTGGGGTTGACCGGATATTACCGGAAATTTATTAAAGGTTATCGCTCCATTGCCAAACCTTTAACGGAGCTCTTGAAGAAGGATGCTTTTGGGTGGAACGAGAAGTCTCAAGCTACTTTTGAATCCCTCAAAGCCGCTATGTGTGTAGAACCGGTCTTGACAATGCCGAACTTCACCGAAAGCTTCATTTTGGAGACCGATGCAAGTGGTACTGGTATTAGGGCTGCTCTCTCTCAAAGAGGAAGGCCTATTGCATATCTAAGTCAAGCTTTACTTCCCAAACATCAGGCAATGTCGACTTACGAAAACGAGTACCTTGCGATTCTCTTAGCCGTAGAGAAATGGAGGCATTACTTGGAAGGCCACAAGTTCACCATTCGGATAGATCACCAAAGCCTAAAACATCTCCTTGAGCAGAAAATCGTGTCGAGAATTCAAAAGAAAGGCTTGATGAAAATGTTAGGCCTTGATTACGACATCGAGTATAGAAGTGGCAGAGAAAACGCAGCTGCAGATGCACTGTCAAGGTGTTTTGAGAATTCTGTTCCGGGCTCATGCTCAGCCATTTCCGTGGTAATTCCTTCTTGGGTCGAAGAGCTACACAAGTCCTACGAGGGAGATCCTTTTGCTCGTGATAAGCTGGCTGCTGCTGTGATTGTAACCGACGCAAACGTTGCTGCAGAAAACAGCGAACTGATAGTGCAGAGGGGCCTGATCCGGATCCAAAGCAAACTTTATGTGGGATCTGCTACTGACTTGAGAAAACAGGTCATCCAAGCCTCACATGACGCTGCTTGGGGAGGTCACGAGGGTGTGGAAGGCACCTATCAACGCATTAAAGCATATTTTACATGGCTGAGTATGAAAAGAGATGTGAGTGACTATGTGAAGTCTTGTGAAGTATGCCAACAAACGAAGCTGGGAGATCCTCGATACAAGGGACTTCTTCAACCTCTTCCCATTCCGGACGGGGCTTGGGTCCACATTAGCATGGATTTCATCGAGGGACTACCAAAGTCTGAAGGCAAGGAGGTCATATGGGTTGTGGTGGATCGCTTCACCAAATATAGTCATTTTATTGCACTTGTTCGACCCGTTACTGCTGAAAAGTTGGCAAGGATCTTCCTTGACAACATTTACAAGTTACACGGGTTACCTCAATCCATCGTGTCGGACCGAGACAAAATCTTCACAAGCACCTTTTGGAGGGAATTGTTCAAGCTCAAGGGAACCACGTTGGCTCTTAGTTCTTCCTACCATCCTCAAACGGATGGTCAAACCGAGCGAGTCAACCAATGTGTGGAGCAATATCTTCGGAGTATGGTCTTCTTAAGGCCCAAAGAGTGGAACCGTTGGCTTTCTTTAGCCGAATTTTGGTTCAATACACACTTCCACACATCCATTTGCACTTCACCCTTCCAAGCATTATATGGCTATTCTCCACCTTCTCCTATGATGTTACAACAACCAAGGGCTGATCATTCTGCAGCAACCAAAATTGTGCAGCAGAGGAGACAGATCATGCAAACGCTTAAGGACAATCTCCAACAAGCTCGGGCTCGAATGAAGTATTATGCAGACAAGAAGAGGGTAGACAAGAACTATGACGTTGGGGACATGGTCTACCTCAAATTACAACCATATAGACAATCATCCGTGGCTGTCAGACGCAATGTCAAGTTGTGTGCTCGTTTCTTTGGCCCGTACAAGATCTTGGAGAAAATTGGCAATGTCGCATATAAACTTGACTTACCTTTGCATTCTTACATTCAACCCGTGTTTCATGTATCCCTACTTAAAAAACAGGTCAAGAGAGATGCTGAATGTTTTCAAGATCCTCCAATTGCTGAAGCAAATGGGCTGCTATTGCAGCAACCGAAGACTGTTAGAGCTAAAAGAATGCTGCAGCTTAACAACAAGGCAGTGCAAGAAGTCCTAGTATCTTGGAGCAACTTAAACGAGAGCTTTAAAACTTGGGAAGATTACAATTTCTTGAAGAGTCAATTTTCGGGATTCAATTCTTGAGGACAAGAAGTTTCTCAAGAGGGAGGGATTGTTACGAATTAATAAATTTTACTTGTAATGTATTTTTATTTCTTAGTATTACTTTTAAATAGAGTCTTATATGATGTAATAACAATTTAAGAGTGCCACACAAATGCAGAATTTCCACGGTTTACATGTGCAGCTCCTGACCTGCACATGGCGGGAAATTCAGTTACAAAGGAGGGTTTGGGCGGGGGTTCTGGCTGGAAGTTAGATCAATTTGCTTGGCTTTCCATTGTGTATATTTGGAGCATAAAAGTGTATTTGGATTATTCAATGAAATGAAATCTGATTCCTAAGGGAAAATTCTAAATTTCTCATCCCCTTTCTCCAATTTCTCATCCCCTTCCCTTCTTTTCTCATCTCAAACTCTCTTTTACAAGGTTAGATTTCAAAATTAAATTTTGGAAGCTAACACAGTGTCCAAGGACCGAGCAGGTAGCCCGAGGTCCCTGTCGAGATCGCTTGTCAAGACATGTCAATTCGCTGCCAAGGTCCATGCCCAGGTCGCTGCCCAGGTCTGTGCACTCGTTGTCATGGTCGCTGTTCAGTCCCGTGCCCCAGCCTTGTCATGACATTGTCATGGTGCACTGCCCAGTCCCGTCCTCAGCATGTCATGACAGTGTCCAGCGCCTGCCCAGGCCCGTGTCCAGGGCCATCCCAGGGCCCGTCCCTGTGCTGCGTTCCAGGCCATCAGCGCCTAGGCAGGGGCGCGCCCAGCTAGCCGTTGGCCAGCCTGTCCTAGCCATTAGGAATATTCTCTTTTTCATTTTATTATAGATTTAATTGTTGTAATTGATATTTCTAGATATTATTATGTATTTTCAGATTTAATTCATATTTTTAGTATTTTGATGTATTTCTATAAAAAGGATGATTGTAATTCATTTTGTATCAATTTACAAATATATGAAATATTCTTACTTCTCATCTTTACTCTCTATTTTCTCATCTCATCTCTAATTCTAATTCTTCCTCTCATCTCATACTCTCTTTCTGCTTTTCCCTCATCTAACCTCTATTGTTACTCAAATAAGCCTAAGTTCTACATTTAGGCCGTCACAACCATGAGGGTTTGTGACAGTATCTATGGGAGCCCTTGAAGCACTGAGTTGGTTGTTGGTTATGTCATAGTCTATACCTATATCTGTTTATCTTCATATATAAAGTTTGAGTTTCATTATTCCACAATTAAATAACTTCATTTCTCAAATCAAACTCAAATGAGTCATCATCTCGTTCATTTTAGAAAATTGAAAAAAAAAGAAAACTAAAAAAAAAAACCTTTCAATTTGCTTGATTTTAATTCGATGAAATATAACTGCAACTGAATCACTTTTTCATAATTTGTAGCCAATGATGATTCTTCAACTACAATCTTAATATGTACTGAAAATAATTGGTTGTTTGAATCCATAGCTACTTTCTGTATTCCGAGGTACGGATGTAAATGATATGAGCCGCTCGTGAGTAACTCGCGACTAGCTCGGAAAAAATTCAACTCGAACTCGATCAACCGAGTTTGAATTCGAGTTTGAGTATTAAATCAAACGCAATTAATAAATGAGGATGAGTCAAGTAGTTCAATACTTGACTCGTGTTAAGGTTTCAACGATTGATCTTGAACCTCAACCTTGGTTGGGATAGGTAGAGTATGAGATGAGAAGAGAACATAGAGTTAAGATGAGATAAGAAGAGAAAGAAGATGAGAAGTAGAGAGCGATATCAAAAGATATCAATTCATTCATCAAAGTTGTTATTGAATACAAGCTAGAGCCATCTATTTATACTACTTACATGATAAGAGCTAATACATTGAATCTAGCCAACACAAGGACTAACCGACCCTTAAGTGAGCCGCCACATTTGACTCAACTAACTAACGGCCTTGACCACCACAACCTAACAACTCTAGAATTCACTTATTTCATGACTTAACCAAATCTTAGGCTACTAATTACAATACCAACTAACTAATACAACTTCCCTACAAATCAGCTACCACCTTATAGCCACCAATCAGCACCTGCAGCAAACACCCGCAGCAGCAGCGGGACAGCAACACAGCCACCCTCAGCTCATGCCTCAGATTCTTGGATCATAACATTCCCTTCCCCTTAAAAACATTCGTGTCCTCAAGAATGGAAGAGAGTTGAGACCTTAAAGAACATTAATTGATGGAAAGGTAAGAGCTAAATGTAAAGACTCCTAGCTGAATTTTACAGTTGAAGAACATCTGAAGCAACTCAACCTCTATGGTGGTCTACACTTATCAAACCATGCCAGCCAAACTTCAACAATCAACTCTTTTATCTTGGATCTTATCCAAAATTTATATTGCTTAAACATCCACCTACTGAACCACCTCAGATCATGCTTAACAAACTCTTGAGTGCTTCCCAATTCCACATGATATGCTGCGGAACTCAAAATTTTAACAGTGCTTAACCAAAACAACCCATAGCTGCGGTTATTAACCTTTTCCGCCCTATTTTTGTCCGAATAGAAGCTCATTGACGTGAACAAGTTATTACATCTTCCCCAAATCATAATAGCACCAACCACACTCACTCTGAACAACTTTTTTACTGCTGACAATGAAAGAATTTGAATTCTCCCAGAATTTTCAGCAACTACCTTGCATTCTTGCTGTCCCAACTTGAGCAATTTAGCACTTGTGACTTTGGCTTGAAATTCTGGACTCTTTCTCCTCCAAATTAAGTACTCACAGGTCACAACTGAGTTCCCAAGGCACAAGGTCATCACTTGAATGCCCAAAGCAACCCATTTGACAGAATGCATTCTGCAGCTCATCACTTCCAGCCTGATCTCAAGACTTCCTTGGATCCCTTGCTCATCCAACCACCAAACACGCCTCACATGATCAAGCTTTGCTTTATTGTCGACCAACACAAGCATAAGTAACAAATATAACAAGTGGTGACACCACCAAGCCCTTGAACAGCTGAAAACTTCTTCAAACACAAAGTTGTTCTGTCCCAAGATACCTTGCTGATTTTTACTCTGATTTTAGCTAAAGTTCTCCTCAAACTTACATTGATCCTTTCCATCCAAACATTAAGTAAATATTGAAGCTTATGCATATAATTTTTCCATTCAAAACAACTACAACAGATCACCCCAAACACATTCAGATGCAGTATCTGATCAGCAACCTTCAATGGCTGTTTGTTCCAATTTTCAAGTGCTATCAACCTTGTCTTTACTTGGCTTTGTGCACCAACTGTGAGGTCATACCAGAGGCCCAACACCCTTTCAAACCATCCACAATTCATCAACTAACTAACAACACGAGAATTATGCAGCTTGCAACATGTGTTATCCCTTTTCCACCAATGCGTGCACTGGCATGGAGTTTTTCATCATGCAACAGTAGCACCAGATGCCTAGCTTTTCCAAACACTTGTAATTCATTCTTTCCTAGATCAAAGGGACTCCCAACATCAATTTCATCAGTTAAGGCATCGACTGTACTGATTTTGGTCTGAACCGGAATCTGTTTCAGTGCTTTACTGAACTTACACACCTCCAACAAATCAATTGCTTGTATAGACACCATGCTTTGTTTGTTGTGAACCTTGAAATGCACTCTCGCAACTCGAATGCTTCTTTTCAGCAAAAATTTGACTCCTCTCAGCTTCATATAGTCTTAAGAATCTTCTCCCGGATCAGGAGGCAACTCATCATAAGAGTGTGTATTGGAATACACTTTTTTTCCACTCGAAAAAGGAAATATATCATCCCGATCTTGCCGATCGTCACGCCGATAGTACATTTCAGCCACTATAAATTCCCAATCTTTCACCCAACACAAGAGACCTTGCAAGGCATTCAAGATAATGTTGTTCTCATCCTGAGTTAGCACAACAGCACCCCCCAAAGCGAACTTAAGCATACCCTGAACTGTATTTGATGACAATGCAGCAGTTACAATAGATTTCCCAACAGAATGACATTGCTCAGCAGTGAAAGCACTTTGATTCTGCATATAAGCTTGCCATGGAGTATTACTTAACAGATTTGGAGTTGCATTCAGTGATTTTTCAGCAGTAGCATCAAGTTTTGCAGTTGGAATGACAGATTTTGCAGCAACCAATCCTTGTATACCAGCATACATGTCTGAATCTTGTACACCAGCATATACATCAGTAAGAGTAGCATCTTGAGTTAGTTCTTGCTAATCATCAAGCATCCTAGGCTGAAACACAACCTCTTGCTTCAATTTCTGCTTCATCAACTTTTTTTTACCCCAAAAATCCTTGAACGCTTCATTTAGATCGTTCCTTTTCGTCTTGCTCTGTGCTTTCTTCAACATTCCTTTGACATGAAAATCGTATTCCTATTCCGGATGTATGTCACACCGTGCCCCAACATCATCAAGATACTCTAACTCTAGCAAAGAGTCTTCATAAAGATCATCTTGTTCAAACTCAGGTCCTTCTAGCTTGTGTTCATCAATTTCGGCATTATCGGGGACGAGTTTATCTCCAACGGCAACAGATTCCACCCTTTCTTTTCGCTCAACACGGAACTTCCGTTGTCTAATGCTATCCGCTAGCTCCGGAAACTCATTTGCATCAAGAACACCAGCACGACTGATGTTAGGATAAGTTAAACATTGCTGAATCATAAGTCGCTGCATCATTTCGTCCTAATCCTGTCTCCTTTTCTGCTTTAATTTCTCATATTCTACACATTCTTGTCTCAATTCTTGCCTTAATTTCATCAACACCTCAGTCAACTTATCCATATTGACAATGAACAACAACTTCAATCTGGAACAACTCAGTTCGCAAGATTTGAGTTCGAAAATCGCAGAAGAGGAAAACTTGTTTCACAACTCTTCCACAACCGATTGCTTAATGAAGTTCTACTCCTTCATTCGCACAAACAATCCCTTGATAACGGTTCGATGATCGTCACTAATTACAAACCATAACTTGTAGAATTCGCGAACGAACCCTAACCTTGAACAAACCCTAACAGAGGTGTTTTCTTGAATAATTCAGACTAAGAATCTGAATTATGTTCGATTTTTGTCTGTAATGATGATTTAAACACACGATTCACCACAATCTTCAAGGATGAAATCGGATTTCAACACTTTCGGTGCTCAGTTCGTTGTCAGATTTTCGCCTAAGAAAATCTCGACTCAATAACATATAATTCTTAAGAATTCAAAGCAGATTCTGATAATTCTCACCACTTCTATACTTATCAACACACTTTCATCACAATTCAGCAACAAACACAGATTCTGAACGAATTGCAACTTGAAGTTCAAAAACCGTTACCTCAACCTCAATTCCTGAATTGTAGAATCTGAAATCACCTCAATGCAACTTGTTTCTGATCTTTTGATTATGATCAACTGTAATGTGGATTAAATAGCTCACTTATAACTTCTTTTCCAACTGATCAAATGAATAATTGATCAAGAACAATTAAGTTCATCACTCAAACTTCAACCACTACTGATTTGCTTCAGCACTTAACTTCAGCAGCTAATGCTTGATCGATTCTACTGAATTCAATATGAATCAGCTTTGATGTTGAGTGTAATCAACAAATACTAATCAATTGAACTTTCTCCAATGTAATTCGATCAATTTTAATCCCAACTGAAAGCACTCTCAGGCAATGCGCAGGCTATGAATTCTGCATATGTCAGTAACCGCCAAACTCAAATTCAAAATGCAGAATTGCATTTCTAATCACATAAACTGAAATAAATCAGTACCAAACTGTTTTTGTTGACGGATTGCAACACAATCAATCAGATTTTGTATTTTTCTTATTTAGAGCTTGATTTGGAAGCCAAATCAAGGCTCTGATACCAATTGTTAAGGTTTCAACGATTGATCTTGAACCTCAACCTTGGTTGGGATAGGTAAAGTATGAGATGAGAAAAGAATATAGAATTGAGATGAGATAAGAAGGGAAAGGAGATGAGAAGTATAGAGAGACATCAAAAGATATCAATTCATTCATCAAAGTTGATATTGAATACAAGCTAGAGCCATCTATTTATACTACTTACATGATAAGAGCTAATACATTGAATCTAGCCAACACAAGGACTAACCGACCCTTAAGTGAGCCGCCACATTTGACTCAACTAAATAACGGCCTTGACCACCACAACCTAACAACTCTATACTTCACTTATTTCATGACTCAACCAAAGCTTAGGCTACTAATTAAAATACCAACTAACTAATACAACTTCCCTACAAATTAGCTACCACCTTATAGCCACCAATCATCACCCGCAGCAGGCCAACCAGCAGCAAACACCCGCAGCAGCAGCAACACAGCAGCAGGACAACAACACAGCCACCCTCAGCTCATGCCTCAGATTCTTGGATCATAACAACTCGATACTCAATTACTTACTCAACTAGGTACTCGACTCAATATTTGGTTTTCTTTGGTATACCCATTTGGTATACCCAACTTGCATTTGATTATTACATGTACTCAAATATATTTTGTATTAATTAAAGAGGAATTGGGTGTTAAATACCATTGATTTATAGCTTTTTGGGTTAAAATTCAATGTAAGAAATTCTTGCGTAACCGAGTTGGGTATAAATAATGGTCAAGTATAAAAAATAATATTATAATATAGCGAATATCGAACCTTAATATATGTAGTAAACGAGTACTTGATTCGAGTCGAGTACTGGAATGGTTAATCGGGTATGAGTTTGAGTTCAAATACCTATATAAGTAATCAAGTTCAAGTCAAGTACAGAGATTCTCAACTTGACTCGACTTGATTACACCCTTGTTCCGAGGTATGACTTCGAGTTTCCACTCTTACTTTATTTTTTATTTTTTGAATTTTTTTGAATTTACAATATTTATAATTTTTTGACATGTATTCCTTTCATCTTAATTCATCTCTCAGACATACTTTGGGGTCTACTCGTAATGAATATTTTTTTTACCATCACCCTGTTTAATAATTCGAAAGCTAAGTTACATGTTAATGCTTTCTTTATATATGGTATAAATGCAGAATCATGATGGGTGATTCTTGAGCAAGTAGCTCGTAGCCTAGTAGTGAGGTTCCCGGTCGCCTATGTGAGAGCGCCGGGGTTCAAGCCCCCACTAGAGCACCCCCCTCCCCTGGATTTACCATGATAAAAAAAAAAAAAAAAAAATATGATGGGTGATTCTTCAAAAACAGAGCATGCAAAATTTTAAAATTTTTAAAATATCACGTAAAAATTAAAAATATTTAAAATATAACATGTTAAATTAGTATATCACGTGTCAGGTTACCAACTTCGTAGAGATATTTTGGTCTTTTATATTTTCAGAAATTAAAAATAACTTCAACAAGCTTGTAAATATACTAAAGGGTAGATTACATATCAGTACCTTGAGGTTTGGTGTATTAATGTTTTAGTTCACAAACTTTGTGAAATAATGCTTTTAGTCCAAAAGTTGCATGTATTTAATAAAATAGCCTAAACGGCAGTCTATAAGTGTGTAAAATAGGTATGTCATTCAAATTTCTTCATCAACAGTGTCGCAACATTGTGGTTCATGTATAGGATGAAAGGAATTGCGAGAGAATGGCAAGTTTGCTGACATATATAACGGAAAGTTTTACACCTTTTTTACACTATTACTTAGATTATTTTATTAAATACATACAACTATTGTACTAAAAAAATCTTTTAAAAAGCTTTTGGACGACAAATTAAGACACCAAACCTCATGTTACTAATATATAATTTTACCTGATACTAACCAAGTAAGCTCATAATCATCATTAATTTTTAACTAGTTGCAGCACAAGCTTTAACTAACTGATACCACAGTATTCAATAAGCTTGTATCACTACCATAGTAGCAGCAACAACAACAACAAGCCCAGTGCCCTAGGAGCTCTTGCCAAGGCAGGGTACGAGGGAGAGGGGGGGGGGGGGGGGGGGGTGAGATGTACGCAGTCTTACCTCTTCATGGTGCTATCCTAAAGGGAGGTAGTGTTCGAGGATCCCCAACCTAAAAAATATAAAAACAACAGCACGTGGAGAGCAAAAAACAACAAAAAGCAATAAAGTAATAAGCAGCAAGCACCAAGTAACAAGCATCCAACAACACACAACAATAGCAAGTATAAGCAAACAAGCGACCATATAGGCTAAGGACTAGGACTAGCTTAGTTGTGGTCCTCTATTTTAGACCGCTATATCGGCTAGACCTATGCTAACCTTCCACTTACCTCTATCTAATGCAATCTCCTCATGTAAGTTGAGATGAGTGAGGTCATGTTGTATCATTTTCATCCAACTCTTCTTTAGCATATCCCTCTCCTCCCGTGGCGCAGCATGGAGTTGTTCGCATCTCTTGACAGGAGTAATGGTATGTCTCTTCCTAACATGCCCAAACCACTACCACCCCATCGATAACATTATTTTACTATTATAATTATATTTGTTTCTATAAAATACTTTATTTTCTCATTTTTAAAAAAATTTGAAAAAGCAATCATGATTTTTTTATAAAATTATACTATTGAATGTAATATTATTTTTATAGTATAATTAATTTATTTCTGTATAGCATATAAGGTAAAGTATGTTGTTGCTCCAGGTTAGAGGCACTCGAAAACAGCCTCTCTTCAGGGTAATATCCTAAAGGGGAAAAGCTGCATACATCCGCCCCGCAGACCTTACTTAGACGGGAGCCCTTGGGGCACTGGGTATGTTGTTGCTTTATATAAGGTTAGGTATAAAATAATAATATTTGTAAATATATATTACATTTTGATTAGATAAAAAATTATAAAAAATTTGATAAAGTTAGCTATATCAAATAATAGTATCTACAATGAGAAAAAATTGTACAACATACACTTTTCTTTTTTAATTTTCGTGAAAAGTTGTTGTACCTTAAAAAATCAATTTTATTTTTATTTTCTAAAAATGAAAAAAGGCATTAAAGTTTTAGTTTTGATATGTTATTTCGGAAACTTTCAATTTTCTTTTAGGATAAAAATGAAAAAAATATGTTATTTTGGAAAATCACCCATCATGTGATATTGAAGTGCTTTTCCGGACATTAATTTTATCATAATTTAATACAAGTAAAAGCATTGTTTAATGAATTTTATGATATAATAATTAATAAATTTTATTAAAATACTATTTTCATCAAGTAAAAAAACTATTTTATTCTTTTTATCTGTTTCATGTATTTAGGATAGTGTGTGTGTCTCTATATATATATATATGGCTTATGAGAGTGTGAGAGTGTTAGAGGATTAAATTTTGACCGTCCATCACAATGGACGACCAAAATTAAATGATCTTAATGTAACCCCCCTTAAAAAAATAAAAAATATTTATAATACCCTTCCCCCTCGCTCGCTCCCTTATAATACTTAAAATACTTAAAGAAGTGAGGGAGAAGGACAAGAATTTGTTAGGGAGAAGAAGAATGTATTTCATTTACTAGCATGCCTTCTCACAAGTACAAGGATAGCTTTTATACGAGTATTCACCCACTCAACAACCAAGATTCTCGTACTAACTAACTAAGATGCTCACCAACTAACTAAAGGAGCTTATCTAATCATGTAATTCCTTCTATAGGACAATTATGCTGTATCAATAGACTCCCCTTAAACAACACCCTTGTCCTCAAGGGTGAAATTGGAAGCATCGCCCCTCCTGGGTCAAATATTATGAGTACCAACTGTAAGTCTACAAAAGAAATAAAACGAAAAGTAAATGGAAAAAATTGGACAAGGTCTAATACAATATTTTTATCCCTAGATCTAGCCCAAGAGGTAAAAGTAAAAGTTGGGCCAAAAATACGTAAATTTTGGCCTATGAAGTAAAAAACATGGGAGGAGCAAAGAGGAATATGATGGTAATTGTTTGACATCTGAAGGGCATATTAGTAATTTTTTCTTACTCTCATTCCCACCTGAAATCTCAGCCCGTGGGTCATTCTGTTAACTTGCACCTTCTATGGCCACGCATCCACCTTCGGCGCTGACGACCTTGGCCTAGCCAACTCTTGGTGGACATCATTAGCCTTCAACAGCCCAATCACTTCCATTGCTGAAGTTAATCGAAACCCTAGTGACGGTGGTAGCCTTGTCAACTTGCTCAGCCTCTGTCCGAGCAACAATGGTAGTTTTGGTGAGTTTCTCTCCACCTTTGCCATCATCATCTTCATCGGTACCTCTGTTGGAACCACCTTCATTGCCGTCCTCTTTACCGGTGTCATCTTTGCCTTCACCATCATAGGCCTTTTCTCAGCCTCCTTTGACATCATCGTTGGCGATATACCCCCCGCGACCACTGTCAGGGTCATCGCCGATGGTTCCTCACTTAATATGTCCCCGGTTTTCTCCTTTACTAGCACTTCGACTACGACCTCCTTGTGGCTGGAGTTCTTGATTTCTATTGGAGGTCCTGATGATAAATCGGTCATCTCCACCTCAATCTTGATTAGCGCTGGGGGTTCTGGAGTCTCCTTAACCAAGTCTCTCGTAATTGTTGAGGTAATTTGCTCCAATTTCACACAAATTCTAGAGTGTTCTTGCATTTCATCAAGTTGTGCCATTATCTTTGAGAATTGTGCTTGCATTTTGGCAATTGCAATTGGATCAAATGCCATGTTGCTCTTCTTGCTGATGCCGAGGATCAAGACTTTCAATGAATTGATATTCCACCCACAGATCAGATAATCGAAAGGCTCTGATACCAATTATATGTGTTAATGTAGGAAGGGTGGGTTAGCCCCTCGAAGATCAACTAAATGACGAAATTGAGAAGAACAAGGGAGAAGAAGAAGAGAAGAGGGGATGGAGAAGGAGAGTAATTTGTTAGGGAAAAGAAGAATGTATTTCATTTACTAGCATACCTTCTCACAAGTACAAGGATGGCTTTTATACAAGTATTCAACCAACTCAACAATCAAGATTCTCATACTAAGTAACTAAGATGCTCACAAACTAACTAAAGAAGCTTTTCTAATCATGTAATTCCTTCCACTACAGGAAAACTGGCCTTTAACAACCAAAAATAACGACCGGAATTTTATTTCGTCATTAAAAGCGTGTGTACAATGTCTCGTTGCGACGGGATGAAAAAGCCGTCGTTAAAGGGTGGTATATGATGAACTTATAATAACGGGTATTAAATGGGGTCGTTAGCTTTACTCACAAACTGTCGTTAATATGCCCTGGTAAATGGTTAATTTTGGATTAAAAAATTAAATTTCCTTAATCGGTAAATGTTAGATGCTTTTTTAAAAATTTATTGTTGTGAATTTCTTTACCGTAATCTTTTCTCTTCTATCTAGTCTCTTTTCTATCCTTACTGTAATTCAAGTTTCAATATTAAATAATGCCCAAATTGATATTCGACTCGATATTTGAATTGTTTAATATAATCAAATTGCACTCGATAATTACTTATTTGCTGAACTCGAATATAAATTATATTAATTAGTAATTAAAAAAGTTAAACAAGTAAAAAATTTATTAAAAAAAACCTACGTTCTAAAAGTAACAACCCCCCATCCCCGCCAGCGCCCGGGCCCCAGCCCCCACCCCGAAACCCTTCGACCCCAACCCTGCCTTCCCCCTTGCGCCGCCGCCCCACCCCTGCACCACCGCTGTACCCGTTCTCTGCCCTCCCCTCTGTTTGACCTCTCCTCCCTCCTACCAAAACCCTAAAATCTTGTCTTGTGGTCCGTGGTTGGTGATTCGTCATTCGATCCGCCTTTCCTTGGTTCGCGTCACCATTGTCCACGTTCGCCTGACCGTGGAGCATTGTTCACCTGATCAGAGTCCGACACTATCAAGCTGCTAAGCCACACAGTCAGCCAAGTTGCTTCCACTTTGCCGCGTCGCTTCTCCTTGTCGCCAACTTCATTCAAGTTGCTTTTCAAAGTAAATTGGTTTATAGAGAAATTAATTTTAAGATTGTTTTTCACATTACTCTTGTTATTGACATGGTAGATTGAATACTATGTGAAACATTACTCACTAGTTGAGCTCTTTTTTTAGGTATATTCTTGGAATATGTTAAAAGTTTTTTAGATTGTTTGGATTTATGAAACAATGATTCAGTTTTATATTGTGGGATTTGAGATTACGATTGTCTTGATATTCACTTAGAGTACATTATTAAGTTGTTTGGTAGTGTTGTGGAGCTCGGATTATATGATTGTGTTCTATATGGAGTTTGAAATATTTATGCATATGAGTTTGAATTTGTAATTATTTTGATATTCATTAAGAGTATATTGTTGAGTTGTTTGAAATTATTGTGGAGTTTTTACTATGTTATTGAATTCTAGATAGAGTTTGAGATTGTTGTGGATTTTTGAATTGGTGATTGAGTTTTATATTACGAAGTTTGAGTTTGTGATTGTTTGTTTTTTTTTTTTTTTTTTTAAAGAATCACTACAAGAAAATAAGTCTATTGTAATACTAAATCTTAGCTCCTATTGCCCTTAGAAATGTCTTTAGCCATCCTAGCAATAGTGTCTTCCAAACAAGTGATTACCAGAAACAAAAAGGGCTCGTAATTAACATCGCCAGTTTCATTTACACTAATATCTTCTAAATTGAAGACTTCTTACAAGCAATGGCTCTTACATTGCCAAGCAACACTAAAATGATGAGTTTATTGCATTCACAAGAACACAAAAATTACATATATCTTGGAATTGGCAACAATAACTCTAAATTTAACGAGCTCAAACATTTACATAGAGATAAAATTCTTGTCATCGGTCATGATTTTGACAATCAGAGTACTTAATTCATACCATCTTTGAATCAGACAATACCATGCTTTGGATCATGATTTGGAGAGGGGCATTCATTTAGTTCTTGTATGACTTTTAACTAAATGGCTATTTATAATATTATAAGTTCATTTTTCTTTCCTTATTATGACACATACTAAGTGTACCTAAATTAGTGATTGAAGACTTATTTTTCATAAGTTGCCTTTAGGTCCTCTACACTTGAAAGTGTTCCTAGCATGGTGTCCCAATAGCTTGTTTTTGTTGTGGTGTAATATATTGTTGAGTTGTTCGGAATTGTTGTGCACTTGAGCTCTATGATTATTACATGGAGTTTGAGTATTATGTGGAGTTTAGATTCTATATTGTAGAGTTTAAGTTTGTAATTATTTTGGTATTCATAAGGAATACACTGTTGAGTTGCTTGGAATTGTTGAGGTGTTTGGACTCTGGGATGGGTGTTTTTATGCTGCTAAACTCTGGTGTGTTAGGCTTTATAGGCCGTCCGTGATGTATAGAGCGAGTTTTTGATTTGGCATTTTGAAGTAAGTGTGGGTAGTAGTTTCACATGGTGCCGTTATTGCTATTGTGTGGCTGATTATGCTGTTCAGAAATTAGATTATGTGCCTTTCCAATTTTCTATGTGATTGTTGTGGTTAACATATGTTTAATGCTTGAGTGTGATTGTGAACTTGTTGAAATGGAGCTTTGAACCTAGAATTGGCAACTCTTAGGTTAGGCATGTCTAATTACACAATCTTGGATCCAGTGTGTGGATAGAGCATTGCATGTTTTGAGTTTAACCATAGATTGGATGTTGTTAGTGAGAATTGGTGTTTATTGCATATGTTTGAGTGACCTAAGTGGAATAGGTGATTATTGTAAAGGGGGCTTAGAGAACTTGTGAGTTCTTGTTGAAAATCTATGTGATTTAGTGTCTTAGTCTCCATGTTGGTGTCTCATGTATTTCCCAAGGCTATGTTGGAAGCAAGTTAAACATATATTGGTACTTGTTGCTTGAAGTGATGATAAACATGTCGTTTATGGACTGTTTCAAGTTGAATTTGTTGCTTTATGTTGGTTTTGAGTTGTATTTTGTTGCTCATACTTATTTTACTGCAGTTGGGACTGTATGCTGCTGAATTTTGGGCAATTCTGCTGTCATTTTATTATGTTTTGCTGAATTTTAGCTATGAGTTGGGAAAACATGATATGTTTGAGTCATATGTGGACTTGTGTTGTCTTGGGAGACTTGTATGCCCTTAGGATCATTGTTTCATGCCTTTCTTTTTTCTAGTTTTGGGAAAAGGGTAAGGCGTAGGTCCTGTGTGGACCTTGATTGACCACAGGTTTGGTTCATTATGTTGTATACTCATATTGGGTTGTTTTGGATGTTGTTCATGATGGAGTTTTGATATGCAATGTATGAATTGATTTGGCTAACTTGAATTCTGGGTGAATTGCATGTTTAGCTTGGATTTCATGTTGATGTTGTGATAGACTTGATTACCATGAATTATTTGGAATTGTTGATGAGTTTGGACTATGTGATTGAATCCTAGCGGGAGTTTAAGAATGTTTTGAATTTGTGACACTGTGATTGAGTTCTATAATGTGGAGATTGGGTTTACGATTGTATTATATTAAAAAGCATACGAATTTCCTTTTTGGTCAAATTTATGCTGATTACTTTAATAAATTTTTTATCTGTTTTATTTTTCTTATTGCTTGGTCTGTTATGTGTCTGTACTATTGCTCCTATGACAAGAATTTTCTAACATGAGTGTTGTATTTATTTTTTTCAGGTGTTGAAAAACTGCACTGGAAATTCTTGTTTTTGTTGGAACTTTTATTTGCGAATCGGATTTATAGTTTTTGCTAAATTGTTAAGTGACAAATTTAACAATGTACGCTTTTAGTGTTTTTTGTACGTAAATTGGCTTTTATAAGTATTTGAATATTTAAGTTTCAATGACATCTTTATTTTTTATTAAAATTCGTTGTTACATTGAATGATATGTAAGAGTTATTTTTGTATGATTATACTATACTATTTTTTAGGTGTTATACTGAAATTAAATATCGCTATACTACATTTATGTACAGGTGCTATGAACAACCCGATAATTGTCCCTATATGGATTTACAGGTGTTGTAGATAATTAGAAAATTATTTTTATATTACATAAATGTATAGGTATTTATGAATGTATATATTGCACTACATGAATATACAAGATTTTTGACGTCGATAAATTTTTCTGTTAGAATTCTCTTTGATGGGGGAAGCATTTTTAATGACGGATTTTGATGTCAATTAATAGATAGAAGACGTTTTAACGAAATTTATTATTATTGTTATTTTTTAACGACGGTCCATATTGTCGTTACTATTTTCAATTAGTAGCGCGAAAAACTTTAACAACGGTTTTTGTCGCCGTTAAAACTTTTTCCTATATGATGGTCAATATTTGTAACAACAACAATTATTGTCGTTATTAATCAACTCTTTAATGACGGTGCCACCTGACATTAAAGACTTTACTTTTAACGACAACATATGCCGTTGTTATTGATTTCACTTTTAACGACGGACATAATATACCATCGTAGAGACTTTTTAACGACGGCTCATTTTCGCGGTCGTTGATCCCACATAGTATTAACGTCGGAAGCAATAATGACGACAAACGACAAAAAGTTCCGCCGTCGTTAATAGTATTAACGACGGTAAACTAGACTTTTAACAACGATAATCACTGTCGTTAATGACCCTTTTTTTGTAGTGTTCTATAGAACAATTATACTGTATCAGCTCCCTCTTCCCTCCCCCACCTCCCTCCACCCCACCCCTCCCCTCTCCCTGCTGCCGCCAACCGCCGGCCCTCCGCCGAAAGCCAAGGGCGGGCCGGCGGATGGCAGCAGCAGGGAGAGGGGTGGAGGGAGGTGGAGGGTGTTGGGTGGGAGGAGAGAGAAGGGAAAGGATGTTGTCTTTGGGGGCTAGAGGTGGCCGGAGGTGGCAGTTGATGGCCGATGGTGGGGGACCGGTGGGTGGCGGCTGCAGGGGAAGGAGAGAGAGAGAGGAGGAAGGTTGGAGGGAGAAGGGGGAGGGAAAGGGAGAATAGTATTGTTGGTATTTTTTATTTTTTTAGGGAGTCACATTAAAATCTTTTAATCTGATAGTCAATATTTAATCTTCTCATACTCTCACATTCTCATAAAAATCATGTCATATATAGATAGTGTTTATGGTTTTCAATATAAATATATATTTTAAATCTTTTATTTGTGCATAATCAATGCAATAGAAAAATATTCAAGAAACATTCTTGGAATAAGTGGGATTCTTTTTTTTTTTTTTTTTTTTTGGCTCCCTGAGAGCATATGCATGGTCGTTTGTCATTTGTGCTTTCTTTTCTTATTGAATACTATTATAATAATTTAAAATTCTATTTCGGACAGTATTTTTCATAAAAATCAAACTTTTTAACAGAGTTTTATTAATATACAGCACTTTCTTCGAGAACAATTCTGTATTTAAAATTTAAGAGAAAACGCTTTACAAGATAACGATTTTACAAATAGATGAGTGAAAATATATACATTGTCAAGTTGGTCTGAATATGGACACCATAGTCCACATAAACATCACCAGAAAAGTTATTTTTGTGATATTATTAAAATTTATTTTATTTCTTAGCATTATTTGAAAAATGACTCCAATCTCTTTGGAGTTGTTATTTTCAAAATATCAATTTTATTCTTAGAGTAATTATATGATTTATAAGAAATTAAAAGCTATAAAATGTTTTTTAAAAATAATAATTTTATTTTAATAATAAGATGACGTAATAAAAATGATGAGCTATCCAACGTGGCAATCCACGAGAAGGGAGAGCCAAGCACTTTCCTTCCAAGGAGTCAATATGTGTTGGATATGTTTCCACGGGGCATAAATCTGGACACGTGGTTCAATAAAAGGGCCCACATTAATCAAACATACATGACATGTCAGCATGGATAATTTGTAGGGATTTGAATCCCCACTCCACCTGTCACACAATCATACATCTTATGGCCCTACCTAGTAGTATACGAGTAGACAACCCTAAACGAATTATTGGTAAATAGTCTATTTTCGTGAATAAATATAAAAACTTTTTTTGAGATTTTGCCACGATTTACCTTTTATACGTCATTAGCCATTTTGATAGTGACCCACATTAACCAATAGATCTGTAATTTAATTATCTTCTATAAAAATATGAGAAACTTGAATAATACTGTCAAGCATTGCAAGCATCTCCTAAATATCTTTAAAAATGATCGTAATTAGTGCTGGACTTTTAAGCTCCTTAATGGTCAGATTACCATCCTCAGATTATCTTGAATTTGAGATAAACTTGTTGAGCTCAAGTTTAATTGATTTACTCCCAAATTTTAAAATCTTTGAGGAGTTTTGGTTTGATAAGATATTAGCATGTTTAATACTCAATATGAGATTTACCTTGTTGTCTAGTCGAGCCAAGCTCATAATTAAGAGAGCATGCTATCTAGTCAAGCTCTCTACCGAACTGAGCTATTTATTCATTATCCAACCCTCTTCGAGTTAATACAAGATGCGAGTGAACCTTCAAGCTCTTAACTACTCAAGTACCCCATTTGCATTCAACTCATTTAGTCTCAAGCTTTCCCGACTGCCACATCACCCATGCCAGATTAGCAATGCCACGTTAGCAATGCCACATTATCAACCTAAACCCTAATTAATAAGTATAAATAAGGGGTTAGGTAGGCTAGTGAGGATGTTGAGTATTGTGATGTGTTTACTCTCTCTCACTCTCCCCCTAAAGCTTCTTCTATATTTCTCTCCACTTCTTCTATGTAATTTCTCCCTATTCTAATACTATCCTAAAAAAAGCAACATTTTCAATGCCCTAAGAGCTTCGGCCTAAGCAGGATCTTGGCTTTCTGATATTATCCTAACAAAATTAATATCAATTTGGCCTGATCTAATTATGTATCATATGAATCTTATATTTGCTAATTATCTTCTATACACATCATGTATCAGAACCTAACAACTTAACTTACTTGATACCTCCTGCTAGGAATTTCAGAGCCATGAATTTATGTGACATAAAATAATATTTCACAAATTTTATTGCATTTAAACTTACTTGATTAATGATAGGGACAGTTAATGATTGGCACCTATCCTATGGTGACACCATAAATCGCTGAGGAAAAAAAAAAAAAAAATATATATATATATATATATATATGGGGTAAGGCATGATCATATTTTTGTACGGTTAGTTATTTCAACTTGTGTTTATTAAAGATTTTATATTTAGATTTAGTAAGAAATCTAGTATTGAAGTGGTGAAAAAAGGAACTATTGCTTGAAATAATACTAAAAGAAAAATATTTTTAAAACTAACTTTCTACAAAAATTATTTTCCAAATGGCATCTACTACCTTGAAGCATTGAATTTTTTGTTGTTGTTGTGGTGACATCCATATCATAGTTTAACATTTTTTATTCTTCTTTTAACTTTTTTAGAAACATTAAATTTCAATGCACATTTTTCAGTACATCTATGTTTTATTTTTTAAAAATTTATAATATTTTCTTAATTATAATAAATTAATTACAATTATTTATTAAATAACTAAATTAAATTTGTATATAAATAATTCAATTTAAATATTCAATCAATAATTCATTCAAAATATTAAATAAATAATTTATTTTATTTTATTTTTTATAATTAAGAAAATGCTATAAACTTTGAAAAATAAAACATACCTCCATGCATGTATTGAGAATTGTGCAATCAGGGGAGATATTTATTTTTTTTAAAATTAAAATAATAAAATGTCAAAAAAAGACGTTAATGTTATTTGGGAAAATATTTCTTGAAAGTTAGTTTTGAAAATTTTCTTGTGGTGTCCTTTTCGGTTGTAGCTCGGAACAAAGAGAAAAAAAATTTCTTTTTTTTTTCAAAGATCATGAAGAATACCTACAACTCCGTGGACTTGCAACAAATGCTCAAACTATGAAAATCTTAGCATCTTATTTTCCTTTCTTCTTGAATTTTTTGTTATACCTTTATTTTGTTCCTCTTATAGTTTTATGGCCTTTACTCGTAGTTTTGTTGGTACAATCACAATAAAAAGCAACATTTTCAGTGACCCAAGGGCTCCTACCTAAGTAGGGTGTGGGCGGTAGATGTACGCAATATTCCCCCTTCAGGATGCTACCTTGAAAATAGGCTGTTTTCGAGAACCTCCAACCTGAAGAGTGTAATACAAGGACTTCCCAATAGGTCACCCATCTTGATACTACTCTCATCCAAGCATGCTTAACTTCGGAGTTTTAATGGGATCCGGTACTTGCGTGTTGGCACCCTTTGAGGTGGTACAATCATATTACAAAATGACTAATTTTATAATAAAAAATATTATATGTTTAAACTATCAATAATTTCAACAGCTCATTTTATAGTCTTACACATAGGTTTAGTTCCCTAACTATGTATTGACATAATTTCAAACAGGAATGGTGAAGACGTGGTAAGAAACCAACTATCTAAAAAATCATATTCGATCTCTTTACTTCTGGGAACAGTTCAACAACCGCAGAAGAAAATAGGCACGGGTAGTTTCGATACATATTCAGGTTGTTCTCAACGAATAAAAACATCAAAATCAAAACTACCAATGCTCTATAAAGGTATCCAAATTTTGAGTGTCAAGAAAATCTTGATGTATAAAAGTGTCAGGAAATCGTTAGGAACAGTCCAGTTAATAACTTGATCCTTTGAAGTACAAAAGAAGGTATAAACACAACTCAAGCCTAAATGACTCAAACCATATTGTGCTTAGCTCATGACTTGCTAAATTAGATTTACACCTCTACAAACGTCAAATTTTTATCCAAACGTGAGACATCGACTAAACATAACAATAATTCCGAGCTCATTTACACTTCTAGACATGGAACCATATTTATGAGTGAAGAAATTTGTGAGGTGCATGGCATGTACGTGTGCATGTAATCATGGTTTAGAGATGAATGAATCAATGCATGAAACTTGACAAGAAAATGAGATATTAGGAAAGCGATGTAATGATGATATTTTAGACAAAATGTCTTAATTATATGCACACATAAGAATAAGGTCTATATTGATAAATGTGTCTTTTCATTATTGGATGATAATTTATTATATCGATATTTATTGCATTAGATTTTATTCTCTATTTTTATCCCTTTTAGAGTTTTGATCTCTTCGTATTATTCCAGACTTAGATCTAGATCTGAATTAGGATTATGATTATAATTCTGATTGCCACACGCTTTTGATGGTTTCCCACATTTCACATAGTACCTAAGTTGTTTTAAAACTAAAAGTATTCTTTTGTTCTCGTTGTTCTGCTTTCCGTTTTTAAAGCCCCCCCCCCCCCCCCCCCCCCCCACCCTAATCCCAACCGGCTCTCACTTAGTGTCGGTGCCACTACTACCTTCCCTGCGGCCGCTGCTATCACGGCAGGCCAACCCGCCCTAGTGGCGCTTGGCTTCTCTGGTGTTAGCACATCACCAGGCCATCAGCCCGTTTAATGCCCCACGGTAGTTACAAACCATGCTCATGTCACACCACCATAGTGGGATCCTCCATGAAGGATGTTTGTTTTTCCATCTTTGGTATTACCATCACCCTTTGTGACCCCAACGTGTCTCAAGCTCTTGCCTCTAGTCTCTCTCTTCCCTAGCCATTTCTCTCCTTTGGCTTTTCTCTATTGCCCATTATGGGGGCCACCACCTCGACACCACCATGATTCATCCTGAGCTCTGATGTTGTCACTGTCCCTCGAGTTAGTGGTGTCACCTTTTCCCTCTCCCATCCTAATGTGGCTTGAACCTCACCATCAAGTTGTCTCCCCTACTTTTACCTCTTTCAAATATCTCAAGTACAGTAATCATTAAACTCAAAAATATAGCTCATTATACTACTCAGCGTGAATAAATTAGCATCCTTCTAATACAGCCCCCAAAGGGGTCTGGGCTATGTTTAGAAATAGACTTTGAATCTAGAAAATTCCAATTGTTAGTTCGATTCTTCTATTCTCTATTGTGAGATAGAATTAATTCTAACTTTCCTCTTTGTAATTTTGTTATCAATTAATAAAAATTCAAGAGGAAGGCCGTTGAACCTTCCCGTACTCCTATTTCCCATTCACGCGCTGCATCAGTTGGAATCAAAGCTCATAACATTTTCTGAGATGGTTGTTGGACGTCAGAGGAACGCCACCGTCGATGATGTTGTTGACCATGACCGACATCAGCAAACCAAAAGGAGATTAGAGGAACTGGAGGAGAAATTCCGGTTAATCGAGTGATGCTTGATTCAACTCGGTGCAAATCCCGATCTTACATCGAGATCCCTACCCCAGCGCCCATTAGCACCGGGCACTATCCAAGAAGAAGATGCCATAGTGGTGGGGGTAACTCATGACGAGTTAACGTCATTTGGCGAGGTGGAAATAGTGGGTGACGAAGGTCGCTTGCTGTTGGTCAAGCAAGTTAGATTCACGCCTGAAGAAGCAGATTGGGATGATTAGCTATGACACAACATATTCCAGACAACATGTACCATCGGCGCAAGGGTATGCCACCTAGTCCTCGACTCCAGGAGTTGTGAGAAAACCATCTCCGAGGAAGCCGTTCAGAAGCTAGGGTTGAAGATGAAGGATCATCTGAACCCTTACAAGGTGTCATGGCTCGGAGAAGACGATCAGGTAATCATAGCTAAACATTGTCTGGTCAATTTCTCAATTGGGGCGGGATATTGGGAGGTGGTATGGTGCGACGTGATGACTATGATGCTTGCCACTTGTTGTTGGGAGAACCATGGCAGTACAATAGAGGCGCCATCCACGATGGACGACGTAACACCTATAGCTTCATCTTTGAGGGAAAGAAGACCATCTTGTTGCCCAAGAAAGAAGGAAGCGCCAATTGGCGGGTCAAAGTTGGCGGTTGCACCAGTAGGTGCCAACAGGGGGGAGCCCGTGTTTGATGATCCTATTCAGAACGAGGAGGAGGAGTTAGATAAGGAAGAAAGTGTACCGACGGGGTCACGTCCAGAAGGGTTGGCGTCCTTCTATTCGTCAACAACAAGGGAACAACACCAGGAAGATAGGTTTCACAACAAGGCTTTACCGAGTGGACAGTTTCTGATGCAATCTTGGCAAGCTGGGATGATGAACCACGATTGGGTAAGTTTGGCGGCTTGGAGCTTGGCAAGATGAATTTGAGGCGCAAGTGAACGAGGCTTGGCGACATTGGCCCAAATGACCCAACGAATCCAAGGACAAATTCTCTCTAAGCCGGAGAGAATGATGCAGCTCCAAAATGGCTTTTGGAGGCTCAAGCGGGTCAAGATGGGCGAGCCAGGAAAAGGCGGAATTAGGACACCAAGGTTAGACGAGAAGCGGCCTCGCATTCGTGATTGGCGTATAGCTTGACGTCACGAAGGTTGGCGGCACCGGGACGCGACTAAGTTCATACACGAGATTAAAGGCATGATCAACGGGATTTGGTTACTGATTTGATTTTAAATTTCTTTCCGTTTTCGTTTTGACTTAATTTCCTTGTGATTTGATTTGATTTAAATTTATTTGATTTTGAATTTGAATTGTAACCCCTCCTCTATATATAGGGGTCTAGGCTAGGTTTAGAAGTAGACTTTGATTCCAAAAAAATTACAATTGTTAGTTCGATTCTTTTATTCTCTAGTGTGAGATAGAATGAATTCTATCTTTTCTCTTTGTAATTTTGTTATCAATTAATAAAATTCAAGGGGAAGGCCGTTGAACCTTCCCATACCCCTATTTCCCATTCACGCGCTGCATCACCTTCAAGTTGCTCATCTGATTTTATGTTATACTAACTGCACATACACCTATCCCTCACCTATCTAACCACCTCTAATGAATTTACTTCATCAACGGGAAAAAAAGAATGGCTCTATTGAACATTAATGCTCGAATTACGGAACAAGGCTTTCATCAACGTGAATGGATTGCCATTAAGGAGTCTTTCGGTCTTATTGACAAACCCTCCACCATTCTTCATACTTTCGCTTGCTATCCCTAATGCTTGGCCTGTCAGGTAGTTAGGAGTTAAAAATGCTTTCCTATATGGTCATTTAAAAGAAGAAATTTACATGCATCAATCACAATCCTAAACATTCAAATCACCTATGTTACTTGTGAAAGTCTTATATGGTCTCAAACAAACTCCACGAGCATGCTTCTAACGATCTAATTCGTTTCTCCATAGTCTTGGTTTTACATGTAGAAGGGCAAATCCTTTCTTATTTATTCTCCACGCATCACAATACC
Organism: Simmondsia chinensis; assembly: GCA_018398585.1. Taxonomy (NCBI): domain Eukaryota; kingdom Viridiplantae; phylum Streptophyta; class Magnoliopsida; order Caryophyllales; family Simmondsiaceae; genus Simmondsia; species Simmondsia chinensis. The sequence goes on along the minus strand of JAGTTD010000023.1, from coordinate 8,938,102 downwards.
TAATATGTCTTTTGCTTTATATTGATGACATCATTCTCAGTAGCACTAAGACATCCACTCTTAATAGTCTTATCAATACTTTATCCATTTAGTTTGCTATAAAGGATCATGGCCCACTTCATTCATATCTGGGCATTGAGGTCAAACAGGACTCATCTGGCCTCTTTCTCTCACAAAACAAATACATAGTTGATCTCCTCAATTGAAACAATATGCATGATGCCAAACCTATTGAAACACCCTTTCACACCCGAGCATACCTGTGAAAGAGAGTTACTTACATACCCTATCGAATGCAAGAGTATGGTAGGAGTGCTCCAATATCTTACTATAACTCGTCTAGACATTCGCTACGTTGTTATTCTTGTTTCTCAGTTCATGCATGCTCCTAGGTCAAGTCATTGACAGGTTGTGAAGAGCATCCTCGCTACCTCAAAAGAACACCAAACCATGTTGTCTCCATCCTTCCCAGTTCCTACACCTCCATTGTGTCCTTTGCAAATGTTAATTTGAGAGGATGTCCCGATACATGTCAATCAACAAATTATGCTCTCTTCATCAACCCTAACATTATCTCCTGATGTACCAAGAAGTAGGCCATGGTGGCCAAATATACTACCACATATGTGTATCATAATGTGGCCCAAGTTGTTGATGAGAGTGATTGGATTCAGAATTTGATGCGAGATTTAAGTTTCCACCACTTGAGCCCTATCATTCTGTATTTTCATAACGTTTCTGCCTTTTACCTTGCTGTTAACCCTATTTTAAATGATCGCAATAAACATGATGTATACCATCACTAAATTAGAGAGAACGTTGTCATCAATATCTTCACAAAAAGGCCTCTCTGTTAATCACTTTCACTACTACAAAGGCAATCTTTATGTGGCTCCCTCCAATTCAACACGAGGGGGCTCATTATAGAATAATTTAGTATTAGGTCTATATCTATTGTATTAGATCTCCATCCTCTATCTTTATCCCTTCTGGGCTTATCCTATACTTAGATCTAGGGTTATGGTTGTAATTTTGATTGGCTCATGCTTTCGATAACCTTTCATCATTTTATAAAGTTTGTTATTCATATTTCCCAATCATATCATGTAGCGTTTATATTTGTATTCTACAAGGAATTCTAGAAACGACATTGACCTGAACTTGACCATTTTATTAAATATGCTAAGAATTCAATTAGTAAAAAGATAACCCTTAGGTTACCTGTTTATTTATACAGGTGACTTTTTTTTTGCTGCATGTTAGTTCATTAACTTACAAACATGTCAATAATATGCATGTTCGCCTTGTTGTTGGGCTTGTAAGACTTGTTTCTAGTTCTAGTTTTTTGAACACTTGTCAGACTTGTTTAAAACCACATTGTTTTTCTTTTGAAAGTGCTTTTACTGCTAATCCTTTCTAGTTATGTTTTATTTATTGATGTTTTCTGGGATTCACATGAATGTATCCAATGCAACATAAATCGGAGGTTTTTGAAATTTTTGACATATTTAAAGCACTTGTTGAAAATCAATTTAATACAAAAATCAAAATTTTCCAAAGCGATGGTAGAGGTCCATTTGACCATCGATGCATAAATTGCCTCCGTCAACGTCATGGTATCATCTCCTCCTTTTCTATCCTAATATCCCTCAACAAAATGGGTGACGAATCGCAAATATATTCAAATGGCACGAATGCTACTTATTCAACCTCAACTTTCTTACTCTTTTTAAAGATGACACGGTTTATACCGCTTAGTATATGATAAATCGACCTCCTATCCCTGCTGTATCACACCTATCGCCATTTTAAAACCATTTCAAGAATCACCTGATTATTCTCATTTTTGTCCCTTTGAATGCACATATCATCCTAACCTCACACCCCATGACCCTCGTAGATTAGCCCCATGATCTACTCCCTGTGTTTTAATTGGTTATCATGTTATGAAGGCTACTAGCGTCTTGATCCTAAGAACGGTTAAGTATATTTTAGTCGGCATGTTTGATTTGACGAGTCCAGCATTCCCTTATCCTAAACTCGTTCAAACGAGCACAATGAGTCACTCAGACATTGATGGGTCAACTATGGAGCTCCCCCTTCCCTTTGTTGTTGGGCTAATCCTGACAACTCCACCAGGCCACGCAACGAGGGGCCGCTTGCTAGTCAAATCAAGCATGCTTGTCGTCGCAATCTCCAATAGTTCCCCTCAACTGGTTGCCCCTGTAGTTAACTGGCCACCTATGCAATCCCAGGCAGGTGTAGCTCATGCCTACCCCTTCTATTACGAAGATCACCGGTCTCTGTCTCCTAGTGGCTCCAAAATAGAGTTGCTTCCCCTGCTAAGGTTGCCTATTCAGGTGTTCTTTGCAGGATCGGGTGGCACTCTTGCTCCTTATCTATCACGGCTCCCTTATTGGAGCCGCACCAGTCTTTGTGGCCTAGCGATCTCTCAAAATAGGAACCACCCTCATATGTACCTACAATCTCGCTTGACGATGACTGCGGTTCATCAGCCATGTTGCCATCTATCTCAGGTTTTATTGAATCCTCCTAACACCTGCCCCATGCGAACTTAGATTAATGATGGTACTCGCAAGCCCAAATACCCTTTGTGAATCTTCTCTGTCACCACATCCTAGAAAGAACCCAAAATGCGAAGAGGATGTGGCAGAAGCATTAAATGCAATCATTTAAAACCATACTTGGGACTTAGTCCCTTTTGACCCAGCAAAATATCTTTTACCAAACAATGAACATATCTAGTGAAGTATTACGTGGGTGGCTTGGTAGATCATTTTAAAGCCCGGCTTGTAGCAAATGGCTTTTATCAACCCTAGGGCATTGACTTTAAGGAAACTTTCAGTCATGTTGTCAAATCCTTTATTGTCCACTTTATACTATCTTTTACTATCACCAATGCCTATCCCATCAATTAACGGGATGTTAAAAATGAATTCCTATATAGTTTCATAAAAGAAGAAGTTTAAATGGGATAACCTTAGGGTTCCATACATCGCAAGTATCCTACGAATGTGTGTCACCTACACATGGCCATGTATGGTCTCAAGCAAGCTCCTTGAGTAGTTTCAACATTTTTTTAGTAATTTTCTTCATAGTATTGGCTTCATCTACAACACGGATGATCTTCCTTATTTCTTCGTCACCAATCTGGTGAACTCATATGTCTACTACTCTACATTGATGACATTCACTAGTACTAAACCCTGCTCCCTTAATAGCTTCACTTGCAATCTCTTTACAGATTTGCCATGAAAGATCTTAGACCTCTACATTGCTTCTTAGACATTAAAGTAAGCATGATGCTGCTAGCCTTTTCTATCCTAACACAAATATAGACCTTTTCACTAAACATTAATATGCATGATGCCAAACCCCTTCTCACCCGATCACATCTCTCGTTTAGTAAAGGTGAGCTACTTACAGAACCTACTGAGCATAGGAGTGTCATTGCGTCTCTTCAACATATGCCTATGTCTCATCTTGATATTTGTTATGTTGTTAACCTTGCCTCTCAGTTTGTACATGCTCCTAAGTTCAGTCAGCAATAGGTTGTGAAGTGGGTCTTACGTTACCTCAAACCACCCCTAATTCACGTAGGAACGTAAAGGGTTTAGATAGGTTGCTTATCTAGGCAACGTTAGAAACCCACTCAATGATAATAAACTTTGACCTTGATAAGGTTAGAAACCCCACTCCGGCATAGAAAATATCACCACCTCAGTAGGCTGGGCCAAGAACACAGAATTTATAGGTTGGTGATCCTAGCAAGGTTAAGAACTACACTACATCAAAGCCAATTTCACCACCTTGGTAGGATATACCAATGATATAGAAAAAAATCTCAATTGCAAAGAGAAATGAAAAAGAAAACTCTGACCCTTTAATTGAAGAATGAGTAATGAATAAATTACAAAATTTACCCTAAGGGATATTGTAGTTAAAAAACTCCATCAAAATAAACTATGAGAGATAAATATAATGATAAATAATCTAAACCCTAATTGATAAATATAATGATAAACCCTAAGTGAATGATAAACAAAACCCTGATTGATAAACGTGAGGATAAATCCTAACAATAATAATACTCTACAATAAAATCCAAAGTACTTCTAGAAACTAAGCTAATAAAGGCTAGGCTAATGAAATGAAGCTCAATTAAAAGTAACCAATTAAATTCTAACTGAACGTCATATGACACTCCATGTCACTAATCATGCTTTGTCCGTCCTTGTTGCATCCTACGCCACTATTGTAGCCTTTACTAGTGCTAATTGGGGTGGTTGTCTATACTCGTCATTCTGCTACAAGATATTGCTCTCTTCCTTAGGCCCAACTTTATGTCCTAGCAGGCCAAAAAGTAGGTCGATGTAGTTTCATCTACTATTGAGTCCGACTTTCATGTCATGGCTCAAGCGGATGCAAAACGTGACCAAGTTCCCATATGAGGAATTTGGACATTCATCATTCGAGTCCTACTGTGGTATAAAATGACAACCTTTTTGCCCGTTATCTTGTTGGTAACTCTATTTCTAAGGATCGCAACAAACATGTTGATGTTGAGTATCACTATATTCAGAGAAAGTCTTAAAAGGTGATCTCCATGTTTAATATACTCCCACCACCAAACAGGTTGTTGATATCTTTACTAAACTTCTCTCCACCTATTGTTTTTATTATCACAAGGGCAATCTTCATGTGGTTGCATCCCTTTTAGATTCAAAGGGCGTGTTGGATAGTATTCCACATTACATCTAGATCTATTATGAGGGATAACCCTTGTATTTATCCTATATCTGGATCTCTATCATCTCTATCTACAATAGGGTCTTTATTGTCATTTACTCCCTAAAAATGTAGTTTCTTCTATTTCATACATACCATGTGGTACATCTAGGTAGGGGTGCACGTGGGTTGAATTTGGATGGGTTGGGTCAAGAACAAACATGATCCATCTAACATTTGACCCATACCCACCAAGTGATAGGATGATGGTTCTGGGTTGGGTTGGGTCGGCCCATGTTTGATTAATGCATAACATTAATCTAAGTTCCAATTTTAACTCATTCTAATTTCGAGTTTAAGGTAAAAAATCGATAACAAAACCAAGAAGGGGATCAAATTATCATTTATTGATTTGAACGATAATATGTTAGGATTGTTGTAATTTAAATCATCCGCATGCATGTATATACATATAATCAGTTAGGTACCCGGAGATTTTAACATTTATTATATAGGTACTTTATTTCAACTATATACAATACAATTGAGGTAGCCTAAGTTTCAATATTTTATCACCGAGATACCTATATTGGAGTTTGATGAGTATTTTAGAAATCTAAACAATTTTATGCAAATATAATATATAAAAGTCATATCAAAATTTAACGAATTATGATAAAATACTCACCAAATTGTCGTGTAAATTACTCACATATGTCGCCGAAATCATATGTCATGTCAACATTTTTTTGTCAAAATAACCAAATTGTAATGAAAATACTTTAAGTCATATTCTAATTTAACATTTTCAGTAAATATCTATTGAATTTTAGAAGGATACCGGATTGGTAAAATTTTTAATTATCCAAGTACCTAATTGATAGAAGTTTAAACCTTAAGGTATCTCACTTATATATTAGAGCTTCAAAATACTAAGTGATAAATAGTCAAATCTTGGGTATCCCACTTATATATTGAAACGTCAGAAATAGTCAAACCTTAAGGTATCCTACTTATATATTAAAGCATCAGATACCTAAACAATAGTCAAACATCAAAGTATCCCACTTATATATTGAAATGTCAGGGATACCTATAATAATAAATAGTCAAATCTTAAAATATCCAAGACATATTCACCTCATTTAGGCTCATTTAAAAATGCTCTAAGATAATAAATGCCGACCCATGGGTAACCCAGAACCATACCCGATACCCATGGATACAAAGCATATTGGACCCACTAGACCTAATATTGAAAATATACCCAACCCAACCCAACCCAACCCAACCCAACCCAATTCAATTGATGTGAGTTGGGTGGGTCTTGGTTATTACCCAACCCATGAATACCCCAACGTCTAGGTATTGTACCTCGTCAATAATCAAAGTTCCATGGAATATGCAAAAATGTAATTCAAGATGCAAAGTAATCTTTCATTATGAGAACATACGAGTTTTAAGAAAACTATTAGGTCACTTTTGGTGCATGGGATTATAGCCTAGAATTAAAACTGAAATTAGAATTCGGAATTCATAATTCTAATTCTATCGTTTGTTCACCTACTCCATTTGAGAACAATTTCAATGCACATTCCAATCTAATTGACTTGAAACCTAAGAATGACTTAAACTGAAAATGACCTGACTTGATTTTGTTCGACCTAAATTTGACCCAACTCAAGTCAATTGAAACTAGAAGCAACATAACCTAATTTACTTTAACCAATATAGCTCTAACCTGAAATTAGCCTATCTAACTAAAACCTGACCAGCCCTAATCTGAATTCGATAATGAGCCCACCTAACTAAGAAAAATTCAGATACATCTAGAGCTTGATATTATCTAACCGGACTAAAACCTAACTTGAGTTGAGATGGAACTAGAGATGCCTCAAACCCGATACGATTTGGTCTGATTGAAAACCAAACTTTGACCTGAAACCCTAATGATGCAACCCAATTAACTCCAAGTTTCATATGATTAGTTATAGAACTACAATTGAAACTTTCCATTCCTTTGATTATCCAAACAATAAACTTTCAAATCCATCCTAATTCCAATTCATCATAATTTAATTAGAATTGTAATCCACGGTCCAATTCTAACTCCATGTACCAAATACAGCCTTAACTTTCTGAATGATTTTAATAGATTTTGAAAGATAATGGTGTACCAGTCCTAGTACTTATTTTCAAGAGAACCAAACACATACCAAATTTATTAGAACTCATTTGTTTAGGGGGCTAGTAGCTTATTAAATTGAGTTTGAGTAGACTCGATATGCTTATATCTCAAGTTCAAACAAAAAATTACTCAACTGGTTAACATTCGCATAAAGTTTAATATGGTCTAGTTAAGAGCTCATTAGAGGATCATTAAGCTACGACTCACCATCAGCTCAATATTTACCAATAGTGGCTCAAATGTGTCATGGCATATCATGTACTCATTCAATTATAAAATCCAAATGGTAGTATAGAAGCCAAATTTAACCCAACTCTAAAAACCCTAAGTCAAAGTGTTATATTGTCATTTCAAATTCTACCAGCTCTACTTGATATTTGCCTGAATTGTTCAGCTCGGCAAACTCCCTTATAATGAGCTGAATAACAAGCTCAACTCAGTATTAAGTTGAGTGAACTCTACTTCAAGCATACTAATATTTTACTAAACTGGGCTAGAATAAACGTTCAAAAGCTTAATGAAGGCTCAACTGGCACTTGAGCTTGTTAAGGATTATCAAGCTCGAGTTCAAATAGGGATGCTCAGCTCATCTACACTCATAATTTTACCTCATCAATATTGCTGCATACAAATAAACAAGGATAAGCTCAAAATTTGGTAAGCGTTACATTCGAACCTTTGCAATTCAGCTGGTTGCCCACCAGATCACATATTATAAATTAACAGAGATGAGACTCTAATATGATGGAATTTATTAAGAGCGCATATATATATATAGCGCTCCAACTTTTATAATTAGTCGTTGATACTCAACAAGAAAACAAAATGTGTTGAACAAGTTGAACATAACCATTAATAAACGGCGATAAATCCAATAACAGGAAAAAAAAAAAAAAAAAAAAAAAAATTTGCAAAGCACGTCATAATTAAAGATATAGAGAAAGGAAAGCGGAACTAGTTTCTCAATAGCTGAACTCTGGACCAATTAAAGGTAGATACCTCAAAACACCTAGTTTAGCCTGATCAACGATAACTTCATTTGTATGCACCACAAAAACGAAGTTCCAAAAGGCAACCACCATATACGACCAACGTGCCACCAATACCACCATCATCTGCATGGATCCCTAAATACCAACTGTGTATATTCTAAACATGTAATAGATTTACTATTGTTACAATAATAACAATCCAGTATATCAAAGAGGCTCCTACTAAGATAGGGTTTAGGAGGGTAAAATATACGCAAGCTCACCCTTACAGGATGCTACCCAGAGGTTGTCCCCAACCCTAAAGATTCACTAATGTTACCCGAAGCTAACAATCATAGGACACCAAACTTGTGCCATTGCTCCAGATCTGCACGTCTAGCTAAAGGTTTGCAGATCTCAAACAGCATTCTATTTTAAGCTGTGTTTGTTTTAATCGTATCTTGTATTATGCAATCCTTTCTTTATCTTGAGATACTCCTGTGCTCTATATAGACCCTTGTATAATGCACATAGTAATCAATAAAAAATTCTTGTTTAATTCTTCCTCTAATCTCAATTTATCACAACTAATAAACTTGAAAAATTATATAGGTTTAAGTAACATTTACTATAAGGTTCCTATCACAAAAAATTATCATTCAAAACACTTATGTACGAGCACCATGAATCAAATGTCTGCTAAAATATTTGCATTTTAATATAAAGGCTTGTTTATGTTTGGTTTGAGGCCTCGATATGTAAACAAGCTAAATTTGAGCGAGCTCAATAGGCTCTACGAGCTTCCTTCAATAGAATGGTGTTGAATTAAAACACTCATTAAAAACTTGTTAACTTCCCCATAAGAGCTTTTGTTTGTTAGATATTAAGTCAATAACAAATTGATGTTGGCTCATTAGCAGCTCGAATGGCTTGGCTCGATTAAACTAACAAGCTAGGTCAAGCCAAGGATCAAACATTGTAACATATTATTGAACAGAGCTCGATGAAAGGTCCAAAAGCGCATTAATGCTATGCTCACTGCACCTCGTAAAGAACTATCAAGCTTAAGTTCAACCAAGATAGTGCTTGTCTCGCCTCAACTCAACTCAGTTCAATTACCCCGTAAGATGTACTCCATTAGAGAATGTCATCATTCATTCTTGCATGCAGATAATCAAACGTGGTCACAAATAAAATTAGCAAACAACTTTTATTATATATTAATTAGCTTGATACATAAGGATAACATACTAATTATATGCTTCACATACTGATAGGCAACAGATAACAAGAGAAAAATAAACTAGGAATCATGGTTATAATAATAGGGGAGAAAACAAGTACCTAGTTAGAGGGGAAAACAGAAGAAAGAAACGCCTCGTCCTCGGCAAAGATCTGCAGATTCTTGGTCTTGAGATAATAAACAACTGCGTCCTCATCGAAATCAAACATGAAACCAAACTTGATCAGCTCGCATAGCCTCGGAATCAGCTCTTCTTTCTCCCACAACAATCCTTCAGATATCACATGAGAGAAATTCATTGCATACTCAACGTACTCAATCATACTTTTGCGACTGCTAGAACGGTCCAGTTTCTGAGTAATTAGTTCCAAACACTCCCGGTCCCATCTGACCATTTTTATCGCTTCTGCTGTAACATCACCGGAAGAAAGCGGTAAATGATAGCTTAGCGTTATGGGTTCTATTGTTTCAAAGACACGGGCATTGAGGAGACCTTTAACAATCTCATGCCTATTTTCGGCATCCATTTGAAGAGCGGGATCAGCTAAAAACCCGAGGACAAGGGTTGCTAGACCCTTCCCTATCAAGATATCACTCGGGTTTAGCGGATTGAGTTGATGATTTGATGGAGAGAACCCAGATCTTAATACAGCTTCTGAGATGTTTTGAACCCCAATTTCTCCGTAAATAGGAAGCAGTTCCGCTCGAGGCAATTCTCGCGTTGTCACTTGAGGTAACCAGGCAAATATCGGACGCGAAAAATCTTGGAAAATGTCTCTCAACAGAAGGTCATCCGGAATAAATACATCAGACTTGTTAAGAAGAACAATTTCACCGGACCCATCAACAGCTGGTATTTTATATAGACTGTCTTGAAGCTTCTTTCCCACTTTCGAGGACCAATGTCGGACAATGTATCTCCAAAATGCGCAACAATGATCAAGTGAAAGCATGTTTTTCGAGTTCTCCCAATCTTTCCAGAGCCTGCAGTAATCATCAAGTGAAGGGCCATATCTTACCCCCAAAGCTTTTGAGAAAAACTTGAGGGAATTCAAGTTGTAATTCTTTTGATCCAAAACACAAAAATATGAACCAAAGAGATCATCTTTATCGTGTAAAAGGCATTGTTGTGGACTAACCCATGTTCCATCTTCGGGCCCAAACGGGACCCATATCGTTTTCGAAGCTTTATTCTCTGGCTCCCAATTGAAACGGTTTAAATAGCTATAAATCCTCTCAATTGTAGTAATCTCAGAATAGAAGTCAAGGTGGCTGGCAACCAATGAGGCACCGCGTGCTGGAGCAACAATTACCCCAATGGCTTCAAGCTCCGCCTTGTAGGAAGCGATAGTTGGTCCGTAGTATTCTTCATCAATGAATGGCCCGTCTTCTCGTTGCAAGTAAGAACTCCATTCACCATGAAACAACAAGCACTTGGACGGGAGCACATAACCAAATGTTGTCTTCAACCATTTTGTCTTTTCAATCTTCACTAATAAACCATCAGACGAGGAGTACTCCTGAAGCGACTTTGTATTACGAACGCAGTCCAACAAGGAAAACATGCTGGCACGAGTTATCTCTGTTGGATCAGCCGGAAAATAAATATGAGAGAGAACCAACTTTGCACGTTCCTTAAGATCAATGACGACTCCCATGCTCTTTAGCTCATCCTTGTACTCGTGGATTGCTTGCCCATAATGGTTTTCACTGTCATCAACAAAAGGAAGGAGCGTGATCTGAGAGATGGGATACCACTCTTGACCGAACAGTATGCAGTCGTAAGGCGAACGATAATCACCAAGGCGTGTTCGCAGCCATTTTGCCTCTTGAATACATTTTCTGAAGTCTGCAGGAAGGCTAGGTCGTTTCTGCTTTAAGATTCTATATGAAGCAAGGAATGAGAGGACATTCTCTCTTGTAATACTTTTTACTGAAGCTTGCTGCTTGAAGGCATTGCAAAATGCCTCGATCACACCCTCAAATTCCAGAACTACCCCGATTTTCCTTAACTCAGCATTGTATTCAAAGATTCTCTCACCGTAAAATTCGCCATCAATACATGGGAAATTCCTGAAGACCTCCAGAATGCAACCCCACTCAGGATCAGAAAGGAAAGTCTCGTGGGGATGCCTGTAACCGCTGCTTGTTTTTAAGCATTTTGCATCTTTCAACGCGTTAACGAGTTTGTCTGATGAATTACAATGCCGAATGCACGTCAAAGCTAAAATGAGAGATTCGCCTGGCAAACTAACAAAGTAAGCCGAAGGTTTAAGGTTTTCGATGACAACCTGGTAATTCGGATCAAAACCAACCAGAATTCCGATAAGATGAAGCTCGGTCTTGTACTCGATAATATCCTTTCCATAATAATCTTGATCAATGAAAGGAATGTTACTAAATCTTGATGCAGGCTCCCACTCCTGGTCATAAAAGACAGATCCAACAGGTGACCTGTCGCCAAACAAGGTCCGAACCCATCTCCCTTCTCTGACACTCTTGATAAGTTCATCAGGAGGGAGAAGATTTTCCCTTAAGAATCGTATAAAACTAAGCATTGCAATAACTTTGGTTTTGGTTAAGCTGGAATTGGCAGCCAAGGACATGAGATGCTTCCCAATGAATTTGCAGGCCTCACCACATTCAAACATCACCCCAAGTGTTTTTAGCTCATCCCGGTAATTGCTTATCTGATAATCATAATATTTCTGATCAATCAAAGGAATATCAACTAAATCTGAACCATTCTGCAGCAGACTACCCCATGATGAGCTGTGGAGGAATGACTGTGATGGCGGTTTATACGTGGGACACCCACTCATTGACACTTTCAGCCAGCTTCCATCCTTTATACATGTCAAGAACCTACTGGGCATTGAAATCCCCCTGGATCGCAACGTCTTAATCCAATCCAATAGCAAAAATGCGTTCTCTTTTGTTAATGGGCTAGAAACAGCAGAAAAGTTTGCATCGGGTGGAGGTAAATCAGGTATGTCAGAAGCAGCAGCATATCGTTTTAAGAAATCAATCAGATTATTTTTCTGTGAAAATTGACCAGCAAATCTACCTGAATGCAAGTACTCTTCTCCTAGCTCAACATAGCCAACGTTGGTCCAAGGATTTGAACCGATGAGCTCCACCCATTTGCTTCCATTTGCAGGAACAAGAACATGCTTCCGTCGAGAATATATTTTGCCATATCTATCTATGAGTGGCATGGAGTCGCAAAGTTGTACCACCTCCCTAGTTGTCAAATAAACTTTTGAATGTGAGTGGTAAAGAAAATGGGCAAAGGCTAGAGGTAGCTTCCGATCATTATCGAGAGAATTGCATATACGACACAAATATTCATAGACGTCAAGTGTTTCAACATTAGCATAATCTTTCAGCCACTGTAACACTGTATAATCTCCTAAGCACCACTCCTGGGTGCTCTTTGGTAAAAAATAAAGTCCGGTAGCAGATTTGAATTCCATGCTCCAGTCAATAAGCCAAGAAATCTGCTCAGAATTACGTGACAGACACAAGTGAGGACCACAATGATCGGCGGCTTCATTTATACTGAACAATTGTATGTCCCCAGAAACACCCACATGCTTCAAAAGTGGAATTTTCTTGATGTTTGTAGAACTGAAATGAGAACTCCAATTTATGGCGATGAAACGAAGAACCTTTGCATAAACAAACTCGTTTACGCTCAGGACTAGATTACAACTCTGAATGCACTTTGCATACCATTCGTGGTTCACAAATTCGACACCAAGGAATTCAAGAATGCCATTGTACTTCGTTTGGTCGAAGGAAGAATGAAGGATGTACTTTCCGTGGGATGACAGGTTATGCAATTTCACCCCTTGTTTCCTTGCTTCGACCAGTATATCCCAGAAATCAGGCATTAACCGACCAACTTCACAAGGTTTATGGAAGAACTTCTGATTTGAGTGAGATTCCGATGGAATAATGTTTTCCTGCAGCATTTTCCCCTTGATTGAACTTCTTACAGCATTTAGCTTTGCATGGGATGAAGTATCAACAGGCAAGAAGCGAAACATCGGTGGAAGACTAGATGTAGGAGCATCTTCTCTTGTTTTCACCAGCGATACAAATGCATTCATAAAAGCCGTAGGAACACAATCAAGTATCCCTTGATTCCACACATCATCCCAAAGAATAGTTTCCCTTGAAGAAGGGAGTAGAAAATCAGCCTGAATTATGAAAGGAAAGTTAGTGACCGTCTCTGTGGGAAGGAATGCATAGATTCCAACACTATTCATCCCTCGATTTAGACGCTGCCCGAGTGGAAAAGCCAGCGTGATTACCCATTCGTCGACGTCTAACCTTCTCTCCACTTGATTCTCTTTCCTAACAGGGAATCTCTGCCGCCACATATAATATCCACATTCGCCTCCTTCATAATCATCCGCTTCTGCAGTCAAATGCAAAGTGTATGACTCGGCATCGATGTTCTTCTTTGCAACGAAATTCTTCTCACTCGAAATAGAAATAGAACGGATAGTGTTACGGCCAGGATTATCATTATTTTCCTTAACAGCGAGACGCTTGATCTTTGAAAGGAACAAAAGTAGCTCGGGATGGAGGTTGGACAGTTGCTGTTTCACTGCATGAACTTTCTCGGGCTTCAAAGGTAGGATGATGGTGGTTTTCGGAAGGGAAGATGAACCATAGATCTGCTGAATCTCGGAAATGGTAGGATTGTTTTCAACCCATTCAGGAATAGCGTAGGCAATATCACATTGTGGACATGGTTTGTCACTGAAACGGATTTGATAGCCATTGCTGAATATGTAGGGTTGAGATGTTAGTAGAAACACACTTTTGAACCCAATACCTGCAAAAATCATCAACCACAGGAGCATTATTCAACATTCATCCTTGCATAGAAAGAGGTGCTTAACATTAAATGTTTTAGTGATCTGAGGTACAAACAAATAGAAAATCTTAGACTATGAATTGCATATTTGATGCCAACAAAAAGTTCAAGCACACTAAGAATACATTACGTTGAGTACATAATTTCTACAAGGTGGGTCATTAGTGCAAACTGCAAACAGTGAGCCTCAGAGGTAGCTAGATTAAGGTTGCTAATTTGGCATTTCAATGGTAAAAAATAGTAAAAGTTGTTTGTAACGATAGAGGTTGTGAATACTTGTCTGATTCTTTAAAAAAAATAGTGAAGGAACAACACAACTATGATAGCCAGTTAATGTTCAACACAAGATTCGTCAATAAAATGTTCAACTTATTGTTTCGGTTTTCCATGTTAATGTCAAACTAGCTATAGCAGAAGTACTTTCAAGATTAAAATTTATCAGAAAGCAGGTCATGAATTCTTATCAACTATTGACACTCCAAAGAGTAATTTCACAATTGTAGGTAACAAGATTCATATTAAAGACTCCACATGTGAGTCTAGAAGAGACCAAACATATAAGCCTAGTGGGTTACTCAACCTAATTTCAATTGATTTTAGGATAGAATCCTACTTCGGCTTATATATGGACCTCTTATGTGCGAACTCCTTGTGTCGGGCCTTATGGCTCAGTGGTATTTAACAGTTCATGCAATCAAACAATGGCTTGCGTATGAGGGACGCAGTTTTAGCATCTACACACTACATGATGGACCGCAGGACCACATTTGTGTTTTCATGGAACATAAATTGCATGAACTTAATCACACTGATAGTTTAATCCATAAGTTGTGTTACGTAATACAATGGTCCAAGACCAACCAAACCGGAGCAGCCAATTAAACATCGAATGAGACCAGTATGGACTAATTTCCAAAGTCTTACTTGTAATTGACTTTTTTTGGAAAAACTTTCATTCACTTAAACTCTTTGATTTCCCTGAATTCATTAAAACTCTCACAAGAAACAGGGACAATATACAAAGACAAGATGAAGGACTAGCTTATTTCATGTTACACCTGTCTTTGGACCGGTCAATCATTTTCGAATCTTGGGTTGGCCAAGGCCAAGAACCGATTTTCTCCAAATATTGAGATTAAGTACAAGACCGATATATAGTTGACCCACTCAGGTACTTAACTAAAAAAGCTAGTCTAATTTGGGATACCGGTCTAATTTGGTACATGTTTTACCCCTAGTGCATATAACCAGGCATAAGATAGATACTTGCAAGATTAAATGGTTAATAGCTAAATTGGAACCAAAGAAACCAGGTTAGGTCACAACTTTCTAAGTACAGATGCTCCAAAGACAAATCACACGAACAGGTTGGGCATATAAATGCTTAGCATCTCAAGAATTGAGGGAGAACAAAGATGAATTACCCAAAGTACTAAATCCAAAGTTGCAAGAGTCTCCTAAAATACTAACATTTTATAGTCAATATCGCAATTCAGCATTTCAAAGTCCAGTTCAGGTATCAAACTCAGCAGAAACTCTATCCAAACAATCATTAAATCATTTGCATAAGAATATACTTATCATATATTTTATCGGCAAATTATATCACTCCAAAGAATGAGTAAATCATGTGGAATATATTTATCATATATTTTGTCGGCAAATTATATCACTCGAAAGAATGAGTGAATCATGTGGACAAGTTGCAATCACTTTTCTTGTTTTTATTCAGTAGAATACGCAATTGTCTTTGTTAGTGCTTTGTATTCACTTTTTTTGATAAGTTATGATTTAATGCTTCAATTAATGGTAAATTATTAACTTTATTTGTATATCTAGTACCTTGCAACATAAGCAGTCCCTCCACGTTCCTGACCTTGAAAACTTTTATGACTACCCTCTCCTATTTCCCGCTCCTGCACCCACTTCCCCTACGAGCAACTATGCCGTATATAATCAACATTGCAGATAAATTTATAAATGAAACTGTCCACATTTACTGATTCATGTAAGGATCATACAGTGTTGTCTAGCCAGGAATACAGAAGAATGGAAGATTTAATCAAACTGCATGGAGTGAGAACAGAATCTGCTTATTAGTACAGTATGCAAATTAGGCTCTATTTGGTTCAACGATAACAATTTCATCATGAAAAATTTTTCTTCACAGAATGTTTTCAATCAAAAATAATTTTTATTTTATTCATTTATCGTCTTTCTAGCTTAAGAATATGGTCTCACTCTACAAATTTAATGAGGTTAATGCTTAGCAAAATTGAGTTTCAAGTAAAGCATACGACATTAGATTACCTCAGAAAACATTTTTCCCTCCACAAAAGAAAATGATTTTCCCTTTAGGATTTTTTTTTTCCCCCTATGAAGCTATGCAAAAAAATAATAGAATTGAAAACAATGAAGCCTAATTAGTTGAGAGAGTACCTTTCTCTCCAATGTAACCCCGTTTCCTATTGCCTTCTTTGGTAGACTCCCCAATACTACAAATGGACTCCATGTTTTTCTTTGCAAATCCCTTTTCATTGTTGAACACCAATAGTGTGGCCGGAGCACCGGTGGCAGTTATATCCTTTGACGTTATGATGAACTCCAATGTTGGATCAACCTCTTCTGGATACTCATTATCTTCAGCATTCTGCAAACCCAAATTTACAATTTCAATATCATTGCATTCAAATTCCTACTTCTCCTCATAATCAAAAACTACACTCAATAATCATCACATAAACAAAGAAATATGAAAATATTCTCATTGTTAAAGAGCTTTAGTCGCAAAAGAAGACTATTTCATAGTAGAGCCTTGGTTCCCAGAAAAAAAAGAAAAGCCGAATGATTAGAACAAGCGACCGACTTCAATCTCAGTGATCAGATTACTTCTTTCTCTTAATTGTCTATCATGTGTAATTCAGGTGATATGTTCACCTACTGATCATTGCCTTATCCCCCTTCCTTAAGTCCATGACACAAAAAACTATCAAGCCCTCAAGCACTCTATCAAGCTATCAAGCTATCTATCACACAAAGCATTCGAGTTAATGTCAAGCTATTATCGAACTAATCAAGTTGTTCATGAACGTCAACAAGTCAAGCACTCTACTTCTCTAACTTGATTCAATAAGCTATCAAGCCCTCATAACAAACATGAACAAGCTATAAATTAATGTTAAAACACGAGTAGTTCATCAGATGTTCAGTTTGTTTACACCCTAAACACGGCATGATGACAATCAGGGACACCAATTTCAATTTCCCTATTTCAACCAATTTCAATTCCTTCAATGAATCGAGACATTTCAGATTTTTGCTAAAACTAAATCAACACAATAGAAAGTTACATAGTCGTTAGAGTATAAAACTATACTTAGGCTGTCACCATCACCTCAAACTTTTCGAATAATTGATTTCTTGCCATGGTAGCAATGTTTGATTAACCAAGAGATCTCAAATTAAAATACGAATAGTCCTACACTCAATATCAATATAATTTCAGCACAAGGAAAAATATGAGTCTATGCACTATTCATACTTCAAGCACAATGAACATCCGGCATAAACCATCCATGAACAGATATTAGCTTAAACTTTTTGAATAATTGATTCCTTGATATGGTACTACAGTAGCATTGTCTAATCAACCAAGAGATTACAAATTCGAATCTCAATAGTCTTAATCTCAACATTAATATAGTGGGAAAGTATCACTTGAGTACCTTGAGGTTTGAGCATTTAGTACTTAAATACTTTGACATTTCAATATATACAATAGGACACACGGAAGTTTGACTATTTTATCACCTAAGTACCCTATATTGAAATTTTATAAATTTTTGTATAAATCTAACCAATTTTATACAAAAAAATGTTAATAAATACATGATTATGATAATATATCTATATAAGCCATACCAATGTTTTAATCAAAAGTTCAGCCAATTATGATAAAATATACATCAAATGTCAATGTAAATTACCAAAATATTGCTAAAATCATGTACCATTTTCACATATTTGGCAAAAAAATTATCAAATTCTAATTAACGTACTAATATACTATTGAAATCTTGTTCAATTTTAGCATTTTCCAACAAAAATATATTGAATATTGACAAAAGGGTATATCATTTATAATATTTTAAAACTTCTAGGTACTTAAACAATAAAATGTTTAAAACTCAAGACACTATATTATATAGGATAAAATATAAAAAGACCCCTTGAGCTTTCTATTTAAACATATTACACCTCCTACTCTTTCAATTTCATAAAATAGCCCCCTTAACTTTACAATTAAACACAACACACTCATGCACTTTCAATTTCATAAAATAGCCCCATGAACTTTGTAATTAAACACAATACACCCCCTTACACCTTCAATTCAACCCTTAAATTTTATTATTACACGCAACTCACCTCAGAACTTTGTTACTGAACTTAAGATACCCATTACATTAATAAAATTGAATTAAAAAAAAAGTACGAAATTGAAAATTTTGAATTAAGTTGTGAAAATGTATTTTTTTGGAAAAAGTTTGAAAAAATATACTAATATTTCATAACTTTGGTCATTCAACTTGATAAAAAAATTTCAGAATTTATTTTCAAATTTTAATTTCTTACAATTTTTTAATTTTAAATTTATTAATATAATTTTGAAATTTATATTTTTTTTTAAAAATATCAAATTTTATCGTATTGTATTGTTTATGAATATAATTTTGAAATTTATATTTTTTTTTAAAAATATCACATTTTATCGTATTGTATTTTTTATGAATATTTTTAAAATATTTTATTATCTTCTAAATTTATAATGTTATTATTATAATTAATTAAAAAATTATTTTGTACAAATATTAGGAAATCTTCTTAAATTTTACTTAAAAATATAAAGCTCATATCTTTCACATAAAAATATGAAATCCCTATAATTTGTGTAAAAGTAGAAAATCCTTAATTTTTAATTTGAATATAATTGATTTTTAAGTAGAAAATATTTTGTGTAAATATAAAGCTCTTTTTTTTTCATAATTTGTTTTAAATTTCAAATTTAATGTCTAAGGGGCAAATTGCATTTAGTAACAAAGTTTAGTGAGTGAGTTGTGCATAATAACAAAAATTAAAGGCTATTTTTTGAAATTGAAAGTGTAGGGTTGTGGGTAATTATGTTGTGCGTAATAAGGGATTATTTTATAAAATTAAAAGTGTAGCAAGTGTATTGTGTTTAATTATAAAATTTAGGGAGGTTATTTTATAAAATTGAAAGTTCAGAGATGTGTTGTATTTAATTGTAAGATTTAGAAGTCTCCTTATATATAGCCCTATTATATATATTGAAATATAATAGTGCCTAGTTAATTAATGGTCATACCACAGGATACCGAAGTGACAATTTCTCTAGTGTAATTATAATTTTAGCACAATAGAACAAGTAAGCTTGTACATCTATTCACATTTCAAATACAATATTAATGCACCCACTAATGCAAGCATATAGTATAAAACAATCCATAACATATTAGCTTAAGCTTTGGAGATCAATGGTTTCTTGACAATATGAAATTGACACTCGTTTACAAGTTAAAGGCAATGAGGCAAAGAAACAAAAACAAAATTTCAGAAGAAAATGGAGAGGGAAATTCACTAAAAGAAAACCATCAACAACACAGAAAAATAGTATGTAATTATTTAAACATTAGCGATGACAGTTCTCCTCCATCGTAAAGTATCTGTCGTTGATGCGTGCTTTTTCTTTTTTGTTTTTATAGTGAATTAAAAGAGAGAAGAAAGGAACCTGAATGAGCTCCATGAGAAAGTGAACATCACGAGAGTAAAGCTCAGTGGAGAGATGCTTAACCGCCTTAGAGAGTGGCTTACTCAGTGGATTCTTCCCCACTCCTATCCAATACTTCTCTCTCCTTATCTCCTCTATGTGCTCCTTCGCCACCGCAGTCGCCGTCGCCATTTCCTCCGCCATTGCCGTCGTGAAACCCTTCCAATAGAGCTCGGCTTGAACTCGAGCTCAATAAGCCTTTTCGAATGGGGAATGCTCAACTCGCTTACGGTAATTGATTTTTATTACTTTTGGCTTCCGATTGTCTCTCTTTAATTGAAAGACAGAGAAGCCGCGTTGTAATGGTAAAGTGAGAAGGAGATGGACTGCTTAATATAGAGTGAGCGAAAACTTGCAGGGTCAGGAATGCACAGACATTTGTTTGATTTTGTTGCGCTTTCTAATTGGCTTTTGTATGCTTTTTTTTATTTTTCAAAATTAAAATTGGAAAATTATGAGTTAAAGGTTTTTCATTTTTATTTGGAAAATTGTTAATATTAATGTTAAAGGACTTTATATATGAGTCTAGTAGAATTTTATATAATAGTTATGAGAGAAAAAAATGAACAATATATAAGTTTAGTGAGGTACTTCAACTAATTTTAATTGATTTTAGGATAGAACTATGTGTGTAAGCTCTGTAGGTCGGACCTAAACGCCCTATAGAGCAATTTTATGAAAGTTTATGACAATTATGCGCAATATGTTGACCGCATTGTGAAACTATCATCAATTTAGAATTTTTTTTTTTTTTTCAAATTAATCTTCTCAAATTATTAGTAGGGGCTTTTGTTCTTAAGAACTTTTTTTTTTTTTTTTAACATACTCAGTGCCTCAAGGACTTCCGTCTATGCAGGGTTTGGGGGCCGGATGTACGCAGCTTTCCCCCTTTAGGATGTTAACCTGAAAAGAGGCTGTTTTTCAGTGCTCCGATCCTGGGAGTGAGGACTGTTTACTCTATTTGTAATTTCTTTTTAAAGAATTTTTCTTTTTATGCCTTTTTAAAAGCAAAAAGTGAATTCTCATTACTTAAGAACACTTTTATATATGAGTTGAACACAAAACTTAATAAAATATATTTTAATTAAAAAATATTTTTTTCGATCACCAATATTTATTACTTTAAAATAATACAGCTAAACAAACATTAAATATCTCACATTATAAACAAACATTAAATATCTCACATTAAATAACATTAAATAGCTCTGTAAAGGGGAATGTTGCGTACATCCATCCCTCCCAGACCCTACGTATTCGGGAGCCCTTGTAACACTGGGATTGTTGTTGTTGTTGTTGTATAGAATAAAGCTAAATATATTATGGGTGTTATTATCAAGGCATAAACTACTATTTATAAAATAATAATATGACTTAAAGTAAATAATAGTCATGACTTTTTTAAAAATTACTCAAAATTAATATTTGGGCTATTCACATCAATGATCTATATATATTTTTTATTGTGTCAATTTAATCTTTTTACGTTTAATTATGTCAGTTTAGTCCCTCTACAATTTGTATTGTGTCACTTTAGTCCTCTCATCAAATCTAAGTTAAGTTATTGACGTAATTTTTAATAATGTAATCACATTTGATGCAAGTAATTTACAACAAGTTTACTCGTTAACTCAATTTAACTGAATCTATAGTAAGACTATTAAAAATTTAATTAAAAACTTAAAATAAATTTTATTCTAATAATAATATTATCTTAATTCTGCCAATAATAATAGGGTCTTTCTAACATGTGTTCTTAAATATTATTAAATGCAAAAAAAATTTAATAATTAGTCTACTTTTTGTAAAACTATAAATGAACTGCATTAAATAAAACATCTTTACTACTGAAAAAACAATATTTTAAATGCTAAGTAAACATGAATGTAGCACTAATTTTTTTTGACAAAAAAATACTATTAAAAATATATTTCAAGATATAGTTGAAATTTTGCTAGTTTCATAATTGATTTTGTTTTGATCTTATTTTTAAATTAATTGAAAGTATTAAATGGATTTTGTTGCCAATAAAATATATATGTAGTTTTCTACTTAAAAAAGGTGTTTATGCATAAGTATTAGCAATATTAAACAAGAGTCAAATTAAGTCAACAAACTTGACTGGATTTTTTATGTACAAAGCTGAATTACATACATATATATTGAATCCCGTTTAATTCTCATGCCATGTATTTTTTTTTTATGACTTGTATTTGTGTATACTTTATTGTGTAAATAAATAAGAATACAAAATGAATGAAATTACTAATTCAAACCAATGATTAAGAAAAAAAAAAAAAAAATCAATGTGGCAATGGGCATCAGATTTTGCAGAATTTCTTTAAATTATTTGGAAGTGTTTTACTTTTGTTTAGATTTTAAAAATAACAATGTGAACTCATTATATTTTTAATACATTTAATAATAATAACTAGTGTTTTAATATATTTAATAATAATAACTATTTTCTAAATAATTTATTACAATAATAGCCTTTATTATGTGTCATTTAAACTCAGGTTAGAAATTGCCATTGCCATTGCCATAATAATATTATCATATTAAAGAGGAGGGAGGAAAAGCATTGGAAAGGAAAAAGAATGTGTACGACAAGGCAGGGGATGCGGTTGCATGGGGTCCAGGGGATAAAGAGAGAGAGCTGACTTGTTGACTAATAGTAATATAAGTCGTCTTTGAGTCTTTGTGCTTTTTCTTTCCTTCTTTTTTTTTTAAGAATAAATTATATATTAGTATTTTAAAATTTAGTTTAATAATTTTTAGTCTAAAATAATTTATAGTCCAAAGATTTATATTGAAATATTTTTTAATCCAATCTATACTTACTAAACTATTAAGTAGAAGTTTCCACTTTTATAAAAATACAACAAATTCTAATATCTAAATTTTTAAGAGGAGTCTATCTAATTCCCAAAGAAAAGGGAAAAAATAAGAAATTATTCAATACAATTTTAATGCATCAATTTAATTAATTATATAATTTTAATGTATCAATTTAATTATACAAAATATTCATTTTCTTTTTTTATCTTTCTTTAATTTCTCATCTCTAGATATTAGGATTGATGTCCTTTCATTTTTCAATTTTTAAGAAAAGATAAAACAAATTACCAAAACATTTAATACAATCACCAGCAAAAAACTATTCACATTTATTAACTCCAAATCCTTAACCCCAATGGAATTCATCAAAGTAAAAAACTATGCAGATTCATTAATTTAATGCAAAAATACCAAAAAAGAAAAAAAACTCATATTCTCTCACGCATAATAAAATAACTAATAATAAAAAAACTTTTCATATTCTTCCACACAAAATAAAGTAAAAACCACCAAAAAAGTAATAAAAAATAAAACTAAAAATAAAAAAATATATCATATTCTTCCATACATAATAAAATAAAAAGCAACCAAAAAAGAATAATATAAAATAACTAATACTATAAAATACCAAAACAATGATGAAATAATTAATTTTTTTTTTAAAAATGCGACACTCCATCTAAGACCAAAACTATTCACATTTTTTAATTTAATAAAAAAATATAATAAAGACATTTCATATTATTTCAAACGTACATAAATTCATAAAATAAAATAAAATATAGAAATAAAAAACTAATAACCAAAAATACCAAAAACAACTTACACAAAATAAAATAATAAAAATCAATAATAAATAGAAAATATAAATCATGCATAATAATAATTTTCTTTTACAAAAATTTGAAATACATAAAATTAATGTTGTTTAAAATATTTCAAAAATTCATAACTACATATAAATACAAAAACCAAATATGATGGCATAATAATAATTTTCTTTTACAAATATTTTAAAAATTCATAACTATATATATATATATATAACTTCAATTGTCACAAATATTTTTTTGGACTACCTGTGATGGCAATGAGGTTACACCTCACTCAACCTAAAACACACGAAAGCATACACAAGCACCGCGGAATTAAACATAAATGAGCATAAACACAAGTAATGGGACACAATTGTTTAATTCCGCTGTGCTTGTGTATGCTTTTGCATTTTTTAGGCTGAGTGAAGCATAATCTCACTGCCATCATAGGTAGTCAAAAAAAATAAAATATCTGTGATAATTGTGGTATATATATACACACATATATAACCCCTGATATTTTATTTCTTGTTCAAAAAAGAATATTTTATCACCCAAATGCCTCATGTCGGAATTTGATAAATTTTTATATGGAACTGACCAATCTTACATAAAATTGTTGACATAGGACATCACTAATGATGCAGCGCGTGAATGGGAAATAAGGGCTATGGGAAGGTTCAACAGCCTTCCCTTTTTATTTTATTAAAACTGATAATAAAATTAACAAAGAGGGATAGAATTAGCTCTCTCACACATCGAGGAGTCTAAATTCTCCATAAAAGAAATATTAATTTAATCCAAATTCAAGTCTTCTTCTAAACTAGCTTAACCTCCCTTTATATAGATGAGGGATAACAATTCAAAATTCAAAAATCAAATCAAAACTGAAATTGAAATAAAATCAAGTCAAATCCCCTAATTAATCTTGAATGGTCAAAGCTTCCCAAATGCCGTGGTGATTGAAAATGGAAAGAAACCGTCCTTGAATCAAGCCCGGAAATCTCGCAAACCTTCAACCGCATCTGACCAGGGGTGGGTCCTAGAATTGGTCACGCCAAGAATGGTGGCGCCAAGTGCTTCCTTGGCTTATTCCTAGCTGGCTTTTTCTATGCAGACTCCTTGGCTTAAGCTAAGTGCCTTCGGTTTGCACCTTTCCTTCTCCTTTCATCTCGCCAGGCCAAGGCCAAGCCATGGGATGCTCGCTGCATCATCCTTTCCGGCCTGGAGAGAATTCGTCCCCGAATTCCGAGCGGAGTCTTCTTGATCAGCCTAATTACGTGGAGCTTCCCCGTCGGCCTTGTTGAGCCCTTTGTCGCCAACTTCTGATTTTCTAGCCAAGCAATGCGCCATTCGCGGACACACGGTAGCTTTGCCTTGCCTAGCCAAGTCTTGTCTAGCCAACTCTTGGTGGAGCCAAGAAGTAGGCCTTCAATTGTGCATGACCAAGGGTGAAGCCAAGTTCTATCACGCTTGTTATTGGTGGAGCCAATAACAGGTGGAGCCAAGATGATGTTTTCTTTTATTGGCTTCACATTTCCTTTCCTCCAATGGTGAAGCCAAGCATAACGTAGAATCCTTGGCTTAAGCTTATGCCAACATGACTCCCATCTTGGCTTAAGCCTATCCCAACACGGCTCCCATCTCCTCTTGAACTTGCCCCGTTTGGACCAATAAAATGCAGCAAATACAATAAAAAAATTCACCGGTACCACTGCGACTCGGTAGCAGGAAACTCAATGTGAGAAAAAATGAACCGAGTAGACGACTGGCTGATATGAACAAGAACATCATTCGACCAAAAGAGAGAAACACCACCAGCAGCACCGACCGGGTTAACAAGAAAGCAATTAGGAAAGTCAAGTGACTCAACAATCCTTAATATATACTCTTCACGCTGCTTTGACTCCATGATAAACAACAGCGAGGGCCTCAAACTCCTTGAGAGCTCCTGCAAAGCTCAAACTGTCCGGGTTTGGCCACAACCCAGACAATTCAAACAAAGGATACTCATTGATCACGAGGCAGTTGTTCTAGGACAGCCGCCGCAAACCCCTCAGCCACATCAAGAATCATACCAGAGTTCTCATCAATGCAAAGATGAGAGTCTTTATCCCCCATTTCCACCGTAGGGGAGATGGAAGAAATGCCATCAGAATTGCTTCAGGTTCTAGCTCTCGCAACCATTTTAATGCTCCGAAAACGTCTCAATATAGCATTTCTGTGTTCTCCACTGCTCCCTGAACCCATGTCAAAGTTAATATTTGGAAAGTCAAATTTAGTATCAAAGACCAAGTGAATGTCCCCATCCTCTCCTTCAGACCGTGAGGAACAAAAGATCCAATTCCCAAACACATCTTGTTTAACTGTACTGCTCATAACATCAATAATAGCAAGCCTAGTGCGTTTTTTCAGCTAGTGAAAGTTTGTAGTGGGCATGGCTCTCTTACAGGAAACAGGAGACAACAACTAGTTAGGACAGAGAGCCCTCGGGGCCTCGGACATAACAATCAAACCCTGCGAACATGCAACCCTATCAGCCCGACCCGTGTTGACATCCTAATTCTACAGCTAGCACATCTCTTGGATTGCGGACTGAATAAAGGACAAAGCACTGCGTTCAGCCCTCCTGAAAGAACACTTATCCTCCTCCTTACCTCTTCTAACCTGTACAACAGGAACCAAGATGTCTGAAATTGACGACGGAGTAAAAGAAGCCCCATTTCCATTCCCTAGAATCGGAAAAGACAATGTATCCGCACGGGACTTGAAAGCCCTTACAGAGCTATCAAAGCTAAGTTCATCATTGCACACAATCTTATTTGAACAAGTTTTGAAAACATGCCCGAGACAATCGCATTTATAGCAGAAATCTGGAAGCCTTTCACACTTAAACTGAACCCATAAGTCATTTTTATCCTCTCTCTTAAGTAGGAAACCTTTATGCAAGGGATGAGATGTTTCCACAACCACCTTAGCTCAACAATATTTACACCAAATCATATTCCTATCCATTTCTTCATCTATGGATACCATAGCAAGGAATAGACTTACAATTTTGGGCATTATTTTTGGTCATAAGATTCAATGGGAGACAATGGATTTGAATCCAAAATGTAGTAGTAGAAAAATCAATTTCAGAGAAAGCACATCTCAACCACAATCTTTTAAAACAAGGCGGGCATTGTTGATGGACCAAGGCCCATCTTTCGGCACTTTAAGTTTCTCTTCCTTACTTCGAAACAGGAAAAGGAAAATGTTACCTCCAATCTCATGGATCTAAATCCTCTCCTCAAGAGCCCACGCCTTCCAAATAATTGCTCTAACAGGACCAACTCTAAATTGTTTATTAGAGATTAGTTTACCAACTAGCATGAGATCCTTCAAAGTTGCATTGATGGAATCTTCCTCCTCCAGCACGAATTTGTTGACCTCATTCACTGAGCAATCATCAACACTAGCAACAGATTTAACTTTAGTAGCCTTTTGAGCCATATCTAGGAGAGCCACAGGAAAAATGGGCGCGAAGAGGTGACGAAGAGCAACAGGGATGAGGTAGGAGAAAGAAAAAGCTCAAAAAGAGAAAAATCGAGGTGAAAAAAAAAAAAAGTGTTTGTGTAAAAGGAAAAAGGAAAAGGGCAAATCGCCCTAGAGAGCCTCACAATAGGAGGTAGAGATTACTAGGTAATTTGCATTGAGAGAAACGGTTAGTTTGCATTAAAATTTTAATGCAAACTACCCCGTTTCTCTCACGAAATTTTAATTCCACTTGTCTATTAGCTTGGAGACAGAAACACCCGTTTCTTTTATGCCTCTACACTGGTAAGGAGATGCCGTAATTGAATTTTTAGGCTTAAAGATCGGAATGGGAACTTGGTGGTTCAGGACTGTGACATCAAAAGACTTGTGTTGGAGTACTTCCAATCGGTTTTTGCTTCCGTTCAGGGTATAGGCATTGAGGAAGCAATTAGTGTTTGCCCTTCCATTGTCCCTTCCAATTTCAGCAGGATTCTTTGGGCTAACATCACGAATGCTGTGATTAAAGTCATTGTTGACCAAATGGGAAGCCTTGTGTCGGGTCCTGACGAAGTCTTAGGTATCTTCTTTAAAGAATTCTAGGATATTGTAGGGCTTGATGTGTGTGGGGTTGTTTGGTCTTTCTTTGAATCGGGGGCTATGTTGCCTTCCTTAAATCAAACTAATATCACTTTCATCCCAAAGTTCTGAATCCTGAGTGTATGGCCCAGTTAAGACCCATTAGCCTTTGCAATTTTTTTACAAAATTATTTCAAAAATCCTAGCTAATGGACGCAAATTAGTTCTGCCTACCTCTATTTCTCCTTGCCAAGGAGCCATTGGTCAAGGCCGTCGTATTCAAGATAATATCATTATTGCTCATGAGGTATTTCATGCCTTGCGTCGTAAGAGGAAGGATAAGAAGGCTTATGTAGCAATTAAGATTGATCTCTCTAAGGCCTACGATCAAGTCTACTAGGACTGTTTAGAGTGTCTTCTTGTGAAGTTTGGATTTGAGCCCTTGTTTGTGTCTTAGATCATGGCCTGTGTTCGATCTGTTTCCATTAGCCCGGTGGTTAACAGATCCCGATTACAGCCAATATGCATCTCTAGGGGTCTTAGGCAAGGTGATCCCATCTCCCCCTATCTCTTTATCATTATTATGGAGCTTTTTTCGAGACTCATTACTACTACAAAGGAGGAGGGTAGGTGAAAGCCGCTAGTAATATCGGCTCACGCTCCCCATCTTTCACATCTTCTTTTTGCCGATGACTGCCTTCTTTTCTGTGAAGCTGAGATCCGGGTCATTCATGCGGTTGAAAATGTCATCAAGGAATTTTGTGATGCATCGGGTCAGTGTGTGAATTTCAGCAAGTCCTCAGCCTTCTTCTCTTCTTATGCTTCTTCGGAGCTTCGATTGGCATGCCTCTCTGAATTAACCCCCCCCCCCCCCCCCCCCCCCCGACTTCAATGACCGGTACTTGGGTATTCATTTTCTGTGGGGTCGGGACAAGCAAAGAATACTTGCCTTCCTTTCGGACCACATTAGGAAGAAAGTTCAAGGTTGGAAATCATCTCTCTTATCCCATGCAGGCCAAGAAGTGCTCATTAAATCTATGCTTGCTGCTATTCCTCGGTATGATTTGCACTGTTATCGCATTCCCTATTCTCTTGTGTGCAAAATTAATGGGTTAATTGCCAATTTCTGGTGGAGAGGTAAACTCGATGATAGGAGAAATATTCATTGGCTTAGCTGGAAAAAACTTGCTAAACCTAAGGGTCTGGGTGGTTTGGGCTTCAAATATATGGAAGGCACGAACTTAGCAATGCTTTCTAATCAGGCTTGGAGAATCTTAAGTGAACCCAATGCCCTTTGGGTCCAAGTTTTGAAAGGCCTTTACTTTCTAGATGGAAACTTCTTAGGCGCTAGAGTGGGCTCATGTCCTTTGTGGTTTTGGAGATGCATTATGGATGGGCGTAATTTTCTAAAGAGGGGTCTTTCCTAGAATATTAATAACGGCCGCTCAATGAAAGTTTGGGAGGATAAATGGGTCCCGGGCGGGTTACCCGGGACCTCCTATTCATTGTCTTCTGCTGGCCGAAATCTGCGTGTTGTGGATCTGATCCATTTCCTATCTCGCTCTTAGAATAAGGATCTTCTTCGTGACTTGTTCCCACGTGATGTCGTCAATGCCATTCGTTGCATCCCTATTTCGGATCCCAATATTGAGGATTGTTTGATTTGGTCCCTCGACTCGCACAGTTCCTATCATGTCAAGCAAGGATATGCGTTCTGGTGTACTTTTAACCCCCTTATTGATAGAAGTTTGCAAGCTTCTCCCTCAAATTTCCCTGAAAAGATATATCTTAGTCGCCTTTGGAATGCTTCTGTTCCGCCGCAGTTACGGATTTTCTTATGACATTTTCTTGTTGATGCTCTCCCCACTACGGTTAATCTTTCAAAACAAATCCCTGATGTTGAGGTTACTTGTCCTCGGTGTGGGGTTGAGTCCGAATCTTCTGACCGTATTATGTTCCTTTGTCCTTTTGCTAAGGTTGTTTGGTTCATTTCTGAGGTTGGATTCAAGCCGGTGGAGAACGGGTTTCGGGGCTTTCCTTGTTGGTGGATGAGTGTTGTGGAGGCTTTTTTTGATTATTATGATGTTACTATTAAAATTATTTTTATTTGTTGGTGGCTTTGGAAATTTTGGTGCAGGCTTGTGTTTCAAGGTAGTTCTGATGACCAGATTTAGGTGGCTGAGCGTGCTCGTTTTGAAGCCGTTGAAGCTGCTGCATCTCTCCAACCTGCTGCTGCTCGTCCGGAACCCGCTATTGTTCGGTTCCGGACCTGGTCTAGACCACCGAATGGGTGGATTAAATGTAATATCGATGCTAGTTGGGTCTTTAACTCCTCTGATGCTGCGCTGGCTATTATTGCTTAGGATGAGGATGCGGCTATGCAGGCGGGCTGGTGCAGTTCAGCCTTTGCGTCTTCAGCTCGGGTTGCCGAATGCCTGGCCATCCAAGCTGCTTGTTTCATTGTTATCCAATCGGGTTTCTGTATGGTAATTTTTGAGTCGGATTACTCTGAAGTGATTCGTGTTCTTGCTGATGTGCTCCAGCCTTCGTTAGACATTTTTGCTATTGTTGAGGATATTAAACGTTTATGTTCTTCATTTCATGCCTTTCATTTTTCTTGGTGTAGTAGACTTGCCAATGTGGCTGCCCATGAAGTGGCGAGATCTCATAGGTTGGGAGTTCGTTCCCAAATGTGGGTGATTTCCCTGTCCCCTTCCCTTTTGTCGGCTTTTGTAAATGATTGCCTTCTATAGAGTGCCTTCGGGGTTTTTTGATCCCAAAAAAAAAAAAAAGAAGATATTGTTGAAATCATGTATCATGTTAGCATGCCGTTTTAATATCTATTATACAAACTTTATCACTTAGGCAAGGTTTGAAAATTTATCACTTAATACCATGACATTTTGATAGATATAGTGAGATGCCTTAAGTTTTATAAATTTAATCATTCATATAATTTAATGTTCAAATAAAATTTTTAATCAAGTACTCTCTACATAAATTCATTATATTTTTGTTTGAAAATGTTGATGTTAAACATTATCTCAATAATATGTAAGTATTATTTGTCAAAATATGATGATCAAGGTGCCAAAAAAATTCACGTGACAAACTATTTCAGCAATACATAAGTAT
Organism: Simmondsia chinensis; assembly: GCA_018398585.1. NCBI lineage: Eukaryota > Viridiplantae > Streptophyta > Magnoliopsida > Caryophyllales > Simmondsiaceae > Simmondsia > Simmondsia chinensis. The sequence continues at coordinate 8,907,326 of JAGTTD010000023.1, read as the reverse complement.
CTTTTATTAGAATCGGTGAATTATTATCTTAATCTGGTGAATGTTTGCTAAAAGCACTGATATATCTCATAAATATCATCATAATCTTTTACCAATTCGATCAACAATTTCATAAGTACAAAACTACTGGTATAACAAGAGATCTTTCCATGTCATTGATCTTTCTAGTGAAACTTGGACAAATTCTCAAGTATCGGCAAAATTTTTGAATCTCAAGAGATACTTTACTGTATATATTGAAATGTCAAGACATTTAGGTGATAAATGCTCAAATCTCAGGATATTTAAGTGATAAATTCCTTTTATTGTATGGGCATTCTAATATTTAGTATATAAAATTAGGTATAGTGAGATTGGAAAAACTTTTATCTAGGTGCCTCATGTCAGAAATGTCTTCTTTTTTCTTTTTTTTTTTGCCGTAGTGCATAGATTTTCATAAAAAATATTAACATGTCAAATGATTCTAATAATATGTATGTGCTCGTATTATACGAGCCACGTATTATTGAGGCACTTGGAATTGTACTTCAAAAGGGAGATTTTTTGAAAAGGGTGTTAAGGTGTTTGTAAAAGATATTAATATTGAGCTAATAAACTCAACTCCTTACTATACCCAAGTTAATGGCCAGACAGAATTAAGTAACAAGATTCTTAAGGCAATAACGAAAAGATAATTAGTGGTAGGAAGTGGCATTAACTAGTCCTTGACACCCTTTGGGTGTATAGGACTACACCATTTCATTTAACGTATAGTCATGATGCGGTCCACCCTCTCGAGGTAAAATGTTCAGTCAATGAGAGTGGCCCACCAAGGAAAGCTCTTAAGGCTTGGGTATAGGTATGCCATGATGGATGAGATTAGTCTTGACCGTGATATGGTTGATGCCCTACGTAAGCTTGACAGACAAAAGAAAAGGATGGAAAAAGCTTATGACAAAAGGGTTAAGCCAAGGATCTTCAATGTTGGAGACTTTGTGTGGAAGGTCATCTTTTCCATTGGGCAGAAAGATCGACCCTTTGATAAATGGTCTTCTAATTGGGAGGGACCATTCAAAGTAATTGAAGTCATTGGAGAGAATACAAACTTGGTTCAAGATCTTGATGGTAGGACCCATCCTAGAGCTATTAATGGTAGATTCTTAAAGAATTACATCTCCACAATCTGGGATGCTAATGAAGAAATTCTAAAATTTCGATTTCTAGAACTATGTGTTGGATTTACATATCAGTGTCTAGAGTATCAAAGTTGAGAATTGATTATTAGATGTAGAAGAAAAGATGTAAGACACAAAATGAGAAGCAATATTGCATTACATCAATTTATGAGTTACAAATATCACAAAGTGGAATACAAGATATAACTTCGCTGAAAGTTTAAAAAAATGAGCGTCCTAACTCTAGCTAGTGGGCCCTTAAGAGAGGACAGCCTGGTTGCAATATGCTTAAGCTCTGTACTTATGGATGAGAGCCGCTCCTAAAAAGAGGAAAAGGCTTTCCCTGCTTGTTGAGTCTCTATAGCTATTTTTCTAATTCCTCTATTCATTTTGAAGTAACTTCATCACGGGTCTCCAAAACTCTTAAGTTTCTCTCAAAGCCTAGCTAGATATGGTCCAAGGTCTTGAATCTACACTTCTTGGCCTAGAGTTTTGGAGTATAGCGGTTTCTTTCTTCCTGGAATTGCAGCAGCTTTTCGAGGAAAGATGCAGGGTCTCTCATTTGGGATGACAACATGATAGAGATGTTGCTTTTGAACTTATTGTGCTCAGTCTGACATGTTAGGGGTCGTTGGTGGAGTATGGGAACTTCTTCGAGAATTTTGGTACACGTGGTCTCCAAAGGCTTGAGCACTCTAGCTATAGTAGGAGTAGTCTTCTAGTCCTCCATGGACTCTCTCCCCAAAGAGAGAGCTAACCAAACATTGTGTGGTAAGGCTAGGTCTTGAAGGGGAAGCAAAAACTGTTCAACCTTATGAATCTTAGAGAGGATTTAGCATCAAGCTGCTGGAAGGATGGCCTCTTAGTGGCTCCAAGGTGTCCCAATCAAGAAAACACCTTAAGAGACAGGGTTGAAGAAGAAGAGACCTAAAACAGAGGAAAATGAGCTAGGCACTGGCTTGGGAAACAACAAGATTCAAGGCAAGTGAAGGGATCACGTATCTTACTCTCGCAATGGCAATGACCCAGGGATTCTATGATAGAGATGTAGGTGTCGTTCGTGCTTCACAATTAGGGGATATTGTTTGTTGAGCAATCTCTAGTAGCTATGCCTCTCCAGTTTGGGCCTTTGTAAGAAGAAATAGGCCCGGACCAATCAATGGTCCAGTAAAATAAAAAAGAAAACAAGGTATGAAAATTTCCTTACGAACAGGTATTTCTTCTGAAGCGGTAGTAGGCTACCATGGAAGTAAAATGGGAGCCTGAATCAAGTCATGGGCTAATCCTATCATGATAGGGGTCTCAACCAGGATCTCTCCAATTACCTCCTCATGATCCGAGCTAAGGGAATTGTTCAGCCTCCTATCGGAGAGATGTTAGCAAGCTTCGGAAGTTGGTTGAGTAATATGAGGCTGCCTCTAGTAGGGGAATCAACGAAATCGATAATATGAGAAGGACCTTGAGCAGGTGACTGAGTCTACAATCACATACGAGCAGGATTATAAATGAACCGAACGTCTACAAACTACTAGTCTTCAAAATCAATTATGGATCATTGTTCATAATGGGATCCCAATAGCTTATCAATCAAACTTCAAGTAGGCTTGATAAGCTTAATGAGTCAATTTTGAGCACGTTCAATGAGCTTAACAAGCCAAGTTTGAACAAAGGGATGCTCAGATCGTTAACATTCGTGAGCAGTTTGATAAGGGCTCTATAAGAACTCATTAAAAGCTCGTTAATGATCGATACTAACTCAAAAATGGTTTGAAAATGGCTTGATAGTGACTCAGATAGCTTAACTTGATAGTGAGTTCAACTCAATAACAAGCTCGACTCCGTTGTGAGCTCAATTCGACTTGATAACGAGCTCACCGGATTGGATGACGAGCTCGAATCAGCTTCATTAGCCTAACAAGTCAAGCCGAGCTAAGTCGAGTATTGAATACGCTAAAAACTTATCGAACCGAGCTTGAATAAGGGTTTGAAATCTCAATAAGAACTTAGCTCAAACTCAAGCTCGATAAGCCTTATCGAGCTCGAGTTCAAACGACGGGGTGCTCAGCTTGACTCGGCTCGTTTGCACGCCTACATACTATTAGGAACCTTGTCCTAAAAAACCCAATTATGCAAATATATTTTATTTTAGGTTTATTTACATCAAAGGTTCCTATACTTTTTCCATGGTATCAATTTAATATTTTTACTTTTAATTATGTCAATTTAGTCCCTCTACTATTCATATTGTGTCAATTTATTCCTTTAGTCAAATTCAAGTTAAATTATTGATGAAATTTTTAACGGCACAATCACGTTAGATGTAAGTAATCTACTATAAATCTACCCGTTGACTCAATTTGGCCTGACCTATGTTTGAAACGTTAAAAAATTTATTAATTACTTAACATAAATTTTACTCCAATGACCAAATTGACACGATGTCAATCGTATATGGACTAAATTGACACAATTAAAAGTATAAGGACTAAATTAGTACAATGACAAAAGTACAGGAACCTTTAGTGTAAACAACCCTTTATTTTATTAATGAATATAATTGTTTCATTTACACTTTGCTTGGTTATATTCAGCAAGTCATACATGCATGTGATTGTCTTTCGAAACATTCCATGAGATGAAGGTCATCCACGGTAACATTTAAAAATTTGACTTAAGCGGTCTAAGAGTAGCCACATCAAGACCTTAAGTACATGGGAGTAATACGTTGTCAAAATAAGTTCGTAGTCAGTGATAAGATTGGACAGCTTATCTAATAAGTCTATAATGTGATATGGTGATGACTTTTCTTGGTCATAAGGTTAGAGATTCAAAAATATCACATTGGTGTTTGTGAATAGGGATTGAAACACTGAACTGGACCACATGAAACATTTGTTTCTTAACTACTATCAGAAATAAATAATCCATATTTTACTATTGAGCGATGACTCTAGATTCCACTTGTATTATGATTTAGCTTCTCCCTAAAAGGCACTATTACAAATAGGTGCCTTAGCAATTCAGTTTGCTAATTCAGATTTTCAGATATTAAAAAGCAATTCCAAAGAGAATTAGAGGATAAATTTTTTCTCCGACTTAATATTTTCACAGACCACACTCCCGGTGCGAAAGAGGTCATTTTTCCTTAATATTTTCGAAGTGCACACTCCGAGTGTAAAAGAGGTCATTTTTCCGTAGTGTTTTCAGTGTCCACACTCCGGGTGCGAAAGAGGTTATTGTGAAAAAGATCTTGCAATATCAAGGATATTTCTTCTCTAATCTTTGGTCTTCTATTTCAGAATCCAAGTTTCCTTTCTAATATGCTTTTATAACTTTTATTTTATGCTTTCATTTATATTGCTTTCTTGCATATAGAGCTTGGGTGTTATATATATATATATATACACACACACACACACACATATATGTTTTTTTTAATAGAAAATCATCCTAATTTTTTATGTTTCACTTAACCACCACAACTTTGCAATTTTTTCACAAAACAACCTCCTAAAGTCTAAAATTTTTCAATTAACTACATCAAATCATGTTGTAACTATCTTAAGTATTGCACGACTTCTATGTGAATTTTATTTATTTTTTTATTTTTTGAATGCACATGAAACATGAATTGAACTTAATCAAGCTGGAAATACATTCATGTGCCCCCATCCTCAACTAGGCTTAATCTCGAGGTGGTTTAAAAGAAGCGGGATTTGAACCTTGGTGGGGACGGGGGTGGAAAATATTTTGTCACCTTTGATACTTTAAGTCATATTTAATAGACATTCTAAATATATATAAAAGGCACTAATAGGTAACGAACAATTAACTGTGTGATTTAAGGTGATTCATTGAATAATTTTTAGACTTTTAGAGATGATTTTGTAAAAATTAAAAAGTTGTAGTGGTTAAGTAAAAAATGACAAATTTTCAATGTAGTTTTCTAAAAATAAAAAAAAATCCTGTTTTTTATGTTATTATGAACATGATGGAGTAGACACCTTGATTTTACTAAAATTGAAATTTCACTCAAAATTTAACCGGATAAAAAAAAAAAAAATTCTTCCACTATGCCATTTTTCAATTTGTTGAATTATTTTTGAAATATTTTTCAATATTTGGTATCAGAGTCACCTCTTTATATGTTCATAGACAGCGTGAGATAAATATCAAGTATAATAAAAAAGCAATATGTAGGATTATGAATATATATGAAATTCGGAATTTCACTCTATGGAAAGTTATACAAGAGAGTAGTTATTTAAAGACGTTTAATAACAAATTGCTTACGGAAATCAATTCCACATTGTTATGTAATTGGATTAAATTTATTTAGTTTATCATTATTTTAAAAAATTCTGCTGACGCGGTAACGTCAGCAGTCAAATGCTGACTTCAGCATTGACATCAACAAAAAGTTTTTTAAAAAAATAAAAAATAAAAATAAAAAGAATAATATAAATAAACAAATATTTTTAATGTTAGATCCTCAGGTCGATTATTTTATAACCATTATAAACCACTATTCTAAAATATCAAGTAGGGGCGAGGCGGAAAGGTAGAATCCTCACAACCTCCATTACTAGTCTAACAGTATAGTAGATAGGTGATACTCCCTGATATGGTTTTAAGAGTGTTTAAAACCGCGCACTCACAAGTATACGAGTTTATTGTAGCTAAGTCGAGCATATGCGCGTCATATCATCAAGGGAATCAGTGTAAAGTTCAATTCAATGTTTATTGAGTGGTTAAAATTGAGTTTTTGTGGAGAGAGTGAATTACTAAATTAACAAAATTAAAACGGTAAATAAAAGTTTTTAAATCAATCAAGGATAGTTTATAATATGAATAAGAGTTAGCCTAAATTGAACCACATTATTATATTTTATCACGACAATGACTTTTTAAGTTTTAGGCTACAAGCTCTAAGCCTAGATTAATATTAAACCAGGACATATGATAATGAACTAGTCTAAGAATATAACCCATCTTGTCATCTAGGTGTAGCATGGACATCTCAATAGCATTAACAAATTCTTTTTCACTCTTAATTAAATATTAGCATGTATAAAGATTGTGTCTAGAGTTGGATACAATCTCAACCGTAACCACTCCTGAAGAACATGTTATATTACAGTTTAGGTTACAAGCATAAGACAACACGCGAATAAAATTAGAAATCAAAACACGGCTACAAGTACATAATGAGAAAACCAATCCTAAAATATGAAACTGCCATAGGGCTGCATAAGTGGTATAACAAAAGTCATTATTGCACATAAAATATAAATCTAGGATCCGGATGGCTATCCGTCTTTCACCCTAAACTACAAGTCTACTCTTCTGTAGGAGTTTTATACATCACAAATTTAAAAGAAAAATAGAAGAGAAAACTCATAGATTCAAGACTCCCTCTATTGATGTTGACTTGACTCTTGCTTTGATCCCTAGTACTCTGACCACTTAAGCTTCGGCCTTCTAGAAAATTCTAGTCTCTCTTGGCAGCTCGAGGAAGGGGGAGAAGAGAAAATAGGGAAAAAAAAAAGTGTCAAAACAATAGGTCCCTTCCCCTTCTTATAGGTGCGAGCGCTTTAGGGCACGTTGCGGGTGTCCTTCAATTTATCGGCCAAAGCATCCCATCAATTAGGCGTCATTTGACACCTTGCGCAATAAACTTAAAATGTGCGTAACTTTAGTTCCGTAAAGAGTTACGGGTAAAATTATATATAAAATCGAAGCTCTTAAAGAGATCTACATGAACCCAGTGGTGTCATCAGTGGAATGGGATATTATTGGGTCATGAATACTCTTCTTTTAAACATTTGCGCATTTTTAGCTGGGCTGATTCCCAAAATGCATGGCCGATCAATCTGCACGCCCAAGGAAAGACTTTTTTTGACGTAATCTTGACCCATTGGATACTTATTTTTCACATATGGTCTGGTTTCTCAACGTAGTCCCCAAATTTGTCCATTTAAGCTGGTTTTCCACTGTTTTTTAAGAGTCCGTGCTTTGGTGTGTTCCAAGCAAAATTACACTTAAATTATTCAATATAACATATTTAATAGGCAAAAATATAGTCGGAATGTGTTGTAAAACATATAAAACACGAGGCACATCACTCCCCAAGGGAGGATGCCTATTTGTGGTGTATAGAGTTAGATTTCTTAGAGATAGATTGAATTATCTTGCAAATTATAAGTGCGACCATGCAAATATGGATGTTTAAGTAATGGTATACACTAAGCTAGGAAAATATATCAACCTCCCCGACGAGCTATGTCATAAAATCTTGGAGGCTAAAGGAAGTATGGTGAGAAAATTATGTTTAGTAAGACTTACATGAACATATTGAGAATAGTTCTCACTTTTATTGATAACTTGGTGCGACCCCATCGATAGGGAGTAACGAGTGCATCAGTTGGGTCATCCATGCACACATCTTAGTGTGGTCTATTTTTTACCCTGTTTTGTTTGTATGCTAATATCACAACATGCTGTATGCCTTGATTATACACCATTCTTTACAAATTAGCCATGTGGTTAATCAAGTTGTTGCAATCAATACTAAAAGATGACCTGCTTACTTGTCCTAATTATGCACATTGGAAAATGAATCCTGATATTGTCTTGATTAGCGAGGAGCACAAGTTTGTGCTCACTGATCTTGTCCCCCTTTTCTCGCTACCAATGCATTTCTTGCAGTTACAGAACATCATAAAAAATGGCTAAAGGCTAATGAGTTAGCCATATGCTATCTTTTGGCGTCAGTGTCGAATGTTCTCAAACATCATATGTATGAGATTTCAACTACAATAGAGATGGTCAAACATTTAGAGGAAATGTTTGGGAGTCAATATAGTGTAGCGAGGTAGGAGCTAATGAGAAAAATGCTCAATACCTAGATGCTGGAGGGATCTCTAGTTTAGGAGCAGATCCTGATAATGATGGCTTATTTAAATGAAATTGAAATCCTTGGTGCAAAGATTGATAGTCAATCTTAGTAGAATATGATCCTGAACTCTCTGTCGAGCTCCTTTACTCAATTTAAACTGAATTATACAATGAATAATTAGGATTACTTATTGGCTAAATTAATGAGGGGGCTACAAGTGGCTGAGGGTGTGATGAAAGCTAAGGGAAGTGCTCACTTAGCTCAAGCTTCCAAGACAAGGGATAAGAAGGTCTGCAAGGGTAAAATTACAAAAGGCATACCTGCTAAGGTAGCAAGTAAGCCTAAGAAGGAAAAGGCAAAAGAAATTATTTCTTTTGTGGAAAGAATGACCATTAGAGGAGGAATTGCCCAAAGTACTTAGCTACCCATTCTGTTAAGATTGGGAAGCCATCAGGACAAGGTATAGGAATATCTTGTTTAATTGAGTCATGCATGGTTGAGGAGAGGGGTGCAAAATGATCCAAGACGAACCGAATCGGACCAGACCGAAGAGCGAACTATATCAAATCATGAGACCGAGGACCGGATAGATTAGAATGAGGTCGATCACCGATTAGGACCGATTTTTCATCTAACAAGTGCAGTTAGAAGAAGAAAAATATTTCCATACAAAATTTAAAAACTTAAAAGTAATGATAATATATAATATGCACAAGATATTTATAATTTAAGTATAATTATACAAGATACATATATTATCAATACATAATAAGAAAATAAATATTTAATTTTGTAAGACTTAATGTTTTTATATAAATATAGTATATATTAATTATATATTATATATTAAACTAATGTATCCAAAATATTTAATGCGAAATTAATGTTGATTGATCTTCAGCCCAGTTTGCATGTTTTTCTATCTTGGACCACGTCGAGCCAAAGACCAATTCAGCCCATATACTGGACCAATATATGGTCGATTTGGTCCAATCCTTAGTCGAAATGGTCGGTCCAGTCTAGACCGGTTTCTTCATCCCTAGTTGAGGGTCCACTAGGATCTTGGTGTGTGGACGCGGGATCAACTGGTCATGTCAGCAGTCTATTGTAGGGACTCAAGTAAACCAGGAGGTGACTTGATAGTGAGATGTACCTAACTATCAGTGTCCCAATTTTATCTGTAGGAAATTATAGTTTGAGTTTAAGACATTGGGTTTTGGTATTAAAGGATTGTCTTTATGTATCTGCGGTGCACAAGAATTTGATTTCTATTTGGCACTTAATTAATGAAAGTCATATTTATAATGAGTTTATCATTAAGCAAAATAAAATGTTTATTTGCAAGGGTAAATTAGTAGATGTTTATTTTGTTGTTTCCTGGTGAAAACTCTAATTGTGGGAGTCTTGGGTCTAACACAGGCAACACTATTTTACCAGGTAAAGCAAATCTCTGAAGCTGAAAATGCATATAAGTGGCACCTACGTTTGGTCATATTAATCCGAAGAGCCAAAGACTAGTGAGTGAAGGGCTCATTGAACCATTGGACTTAAAATTCTTACCAGTTTGTGAATGGTGTTTGGAAGGAAAGATGACAAAAAGTTTCTTTAAGAGTAAAGGAAATAGGGCCATTGAATTGCTTGAGCTTGTTCACATAGGTATGTGTGAACTGATGAATGTTCGAGTAAAAGGAGGGTATGAGTACTTCATCAACTTTACTGATGATTAATCTAAGTATGGATTTTTATACCTATTGAGACAAAAGTCTAAATCCTTTGAAAAGTTTAAGGAATTTGAGGTTGAGGTCAAGAATTAGTTAGGTAAACATATCAAAACACCTCAATCTAATCGAGGTGGTGAGTACCTTTCAGAAGAATTTCATGAGTTCTTCACTACAATGAGATTAGATCTCAACTAACTGCTTGAGGTACCCCATAGCAGATTATTATTGTAGAAAGGTGAACTCAGACGTTATTAGATATGGTGATATCCATGATGGAGTTATGCTACTTTACCAATCACCTTTCAGGGTTATGCCTTAGAGACAACAGCTTACCTTTTAAATCTGGTTCCATCCAAGTCTGTCCCAAAGACATCTGTGGAGTTATGGACTAGGCGAAAGGCTAGTATAGGATGTTGTGTCTAAACATCCTGATATAACTCATGATGAGGTTTATGCATTAGATACATCTTCACTCGATCGTGAGGTTGCATGTAGTACACGTGAGCCCGAACGTAGTGCGAGGATTGTCAAGGTACCTGATAGATAGTTTGGGATATTCAAGTACCTGATAGATACGTGTTGACAGCCTTTACGGTTGAGCAAGACATTGCATCTTATCCTCAAGGCTACAACAAAGCTCTTAAAGACATTGATGCTGAGAAATGGGTCTTGGCAATAAAATCCGAGATAAATCTATGTATTATAACAAAGTTTGGGAACTTGTAGAGGCACTGTAAGGCATTAAACCAATGGGATATAAATGGATCCCCAAGAGGAAAAGAGAAGTGTTTGGGAAGGTAGAGACCTTCAAAGCTAGATTGGTCGCAAAGGGTTATACTAGAAAGAAGGTATCGAGTATGAAGAAACCTTCTCACCAGTTGCTATGCCTAAATCCATTAGGATATTCCTATCTATTGCAGCTCATTATAATTAGGAGATATGGAAAATGAATGTCAAGAAGGCCTTCTTCAATGGTCATCTTGAAGAAGATATATGTGTGAAACAATCAGACAGTTTATTGTCAAAAGTTAGAAGCATATGGTATGCAAACTAAAAAAATCCATTCATGGCTCACAACAAGCATCATGTTCATGGAACATTAGATTCAATGAAGCGATTAAGTCATATGGTTTTAAAGAAATGATTGATGAACCATGGGTGTACGCACGAAACCACGAGAAAATAGTGGCTTTCTTTGTATTGTATATAGATGACATTCTCCTCATCAAAAATGACATAGGGATGTTATCAACTGTTAAAGTTTGGTCCTCAGGTTAGTTTGATTTGAAAGACCTAGGTTAAGTCAGCTATATTATTCGGATCAAGTTTATGCCAGATTGTACGAATAGGATGTTGAGCCTGTCAACAATAACAAATGGCATGTGACCTGCCAGCAGAAAAGCATCACATCATGAGTAGTGCAAAACGCACTACGACTAAAACAATAAACTACCACAAGCAGCACACAAACACAAAGTAGGCCACAACAAGCAGAAATCAAAGAATAGGTAGGCAGGATATCACGCCCTAATACTAGTGAGCTCGACTACCCTACTCCAACTGGATCATCTATAACCCCTATATTAGCCCTCCATTGGGCCCTATCTAAGGCCATCTCATCCCGTAGGTTTAGGTGGGTGAGGTCTTGTCGGATCGTTTCCATCCATCTCTTCTTTGGCCGGCGTCTTCCTCTCCTGCCTAGAGTAGTAACGGGTTGTTCGCACCTTCTTACTGGAATGTTCTTCGGTCTCCTTCTAACATGTCCGAACCACCTCAAACGTTGCTCTCTCAATTTATCTTCAATGGGGGCTATGCCCAATTTGCCTCTTATGATATCGTTCCTGATCCTATCCTTCCTTGTGTGTCCGCACATCCACCTCGGCATCCGCATCTCCGCCACTATCATCTTCTGTTTGTGCTGTTGTTTCATCGCCCTGCACTCCGCCCCATACGTCATGGCTGGCCTCACAACTGTCTTATAGTATCTACCCTTTAACTTCAAGGGAAACTTTCTATCACAAAGTACCGCGAAGGCCATCCTCCACTTATGCCATCCCGCTTTAATCTGATTGTTGACATCCTCATCAACTTCGCCGTCGTGTTGTATCATGGACCCCAAGTACCTGAAGCTCTCCTTCTTCGCTATGGCCTCAGATCCAATCTTGAGGTCTTCCCGGCTAGGTGTGGTGGAGGGATTGAACTTGAGCTCCATGTAATCAGTCTTGGCTCTGCTTAGTCGTAAACCCTTCGACTCTAGTGCCCGTATCCACTGTTCCAGCTTAACATTTATCTCTTCCCGCGACACCCCCACCAACACTATGTCATCTGCAAAAAGCATGCACCAAGGTACCCGTCCCTAGATGTGCCTAGTGAGCTCGTTCATAACCGGAATGAACAGATACGGGCTCAGAGCAGACCCCTGGTGCACCCCTACTGTTATCGGGAAAGCGTTTGTCTCGCCGTCCTCTGTACGCATCGTAGTCTGTGCCTCATCATACATGTCTCTAATGGCTCGGATGTATGGCACGGGGATCCCTTTCTTGTCCAAAACTCTCCAAAGGACCTCCCTTGGCACTCTATCATATGCCTTCTCTAAGTCAATGAAAACCATGTGAATGTCCTTTTATCTCTCCCTGTATTGCTCTATCATTCGCCTTAGGATGTGAATCACTTCTATGGTTGATCACCCGGGCGTAAATCCAAATTGGTTTTCGGACACCTCTGTCTGTTGCCTTAACCTCCTCTCTATGACCCGTTCCCACAACTTCAGAGTGTGGCACATTAGTTTGATATCCCGATAGTTGGCGCAGCTCTAAATGTCGCCTTTGTTCTTATATATCGGGATCACTGTGCTCTTCCTCCATTCGTCATGCATGTTCTCCCCCAGAAGGATTTTGTTAAATAGTTTAGTCAGCGAACTGACACCCTTCTGTCCAAGGCATTTCCATACCTCTATGCCATCTGGGCCAACTGCTTTACCCCTTTCCATGAATTTCAGGGCTTCCTTGACTTCCTCGGGGCTAATTTGCCTATAATAACAGTGGTTCTGATGCTCCTCAGATGTTTGAAGATCACCTAAGGATATCTCTGTTCTTCCTTGTTCATTGAAGAGCTCGTGGAAGTACGTTTTTCACCTAGCTTTAATCAGTTGCCTGTCCACTAGTACCTGTCCATCTTTCCTTCTTATGCAATGTACTCTATCCAAGTCCCTGGTCTTTCTTTCTCTAGCTTTGGTGATTCTATATAAGTCCCTCGCACCCTCCTTGGTCTCCAACCTTTAGTAGAAATCCTCGTAAGCTCTTGATTTTGTTTCTCTGACTGCTCTTTTTGCTTCTCTCCTGGCTTGCCAATACAGATGTCGCATATCCTCATCTCTGCTATGATCCCATTCTTTGAAACAAACTCATTTCGCCTTAATCTTCTCTTGGATCTCCTCGCACCACCACCAGGACTCTCTGTTGCCTGATCCCGTTCCCTTTGACATGCCGAGAACTTCTCGTGCCAGTCCTCTGATCTTTTGGGCCAGTTGGTTCCACATCTAGTTTGTATCTCCCTCGAAGTCCCAGCCGAGCTCGGCCTCCACTCTTTCCTTGTATACCTTATACTTCTCGCCCTTCAAATCCTTCCAACAGGTATGTGTCTGCACGGGTTTTCCGATTCCTTTGGCCCTCTTCTTGGCCTTTATATCTGCCCATAGCACCTTATGTTGTGTAGACAGGTCTTCTCCAGGGGTAGCCCTGCAATCCCTGCAATCTCTTTGCACCCTTTTCCTTAATAGTATGTAGTCAATCTATGTTCTTCTCACCGCTTTGGTATGTGATGATGTGTTGCTCCTGCTTTCTAAAGAAGGTGTTGGCCACTGTTAGGTTGTATGTGACAGCGAAGTCTAGTAGGGCTTTGCCCTCTACATTCCTAGTTCCAAGACAGAAACCTTCGTGGTAAGAAGCGTAACCGTCCTCTGTCGCACCGACGTGCCCGTTAAAATCCCCCCCAATCATCACTTGTTCGGCTTGGGGTATGTCTTGCATCATTGTGTCTAAGTCCTCCCAGAATATTACCTTCTCATTCTCTGTTAGTCCAGTTTGAGGTGCGTAGGCACTGATTACGTTCAATACTTCTCCATCTAAGACCATCTTAATACTTATGATCCTATCACCAGCCCTTGATACTCCGACTACTTTATCCTTGAGGCTGCTATCCATAATGATACCAACTCCATTCCTGCCTCTGACCTTGCCCGCATACCAGAGCACATCCTTGGCTTTCGTGCCTACCCATTTAGTCTCTTGCAAACAAAGGATGTTGATCTTTCGCTTCATCATCATTTGGGCCACCTCGAAACTCTTTTTCGTTAGTATCCCGACATTTAATGTTCCTAGTCTCAAGTTCCTTGTCCCCTTCTGCCTCCCCCTCCCCGACCTCTTTGAAGATGACCTCAGTCTCTGAGTTCCATAACTGGTAACGTTCATCCACTAGTTGTGACTATCGCGGGTGAGTGATCAACATAGACACGAAGCTTATTATAACATAAAAGGATAAAGAACCAAATGAAAGGTGCCCAACAATGGTAAATTAACACGCGACCCTGCTTTAATTAAGGAAAGATCAAACCTTGGGCCAGTGCATAGTTGATACTCTGACTTGGCTAATACTTACCTAGGGCCGACCTATTTTGCTTACTTGGGTTGGTCGGCTGCGAGTTTGTCGTGTGGTGGTGGCTGTTGGTTGCTCGGGGTTAGTGGTTGTGGGGTGGCGTGTTGGTGGGGATGGGGAGAGGGCTTGGCCTTGGTGTTGGTGGGTCAAGGATATGAGGTCGGTGGTGTTGGTGGGTCATGCAGGGGCGACGGTGGTGGTGGGTCTGGGTGGTGAGGGTGACGGTATCTCAGGAGTCAGGGAGGGCGGAGGGGGGGTGAGAGATGGAAGTCGTGGTGGTGGTGTCAGGGAAATGGGGTCGGTGGTCTAGGTGGGCGATTGTGGTGTTCCAGGTGGCCCGTATGGGTCGGGTTGGGTTCTAGTGGTGGTGGGTCCAGGGATAAGGGTGGCGGAACAGGGGCCGGATTCCAGTGGGTTAAGTTGAGGGAGAAGAAATCGGGGGAGGGGGGGGGGGGGGGTGCGTCAGGGTGGTGCGTCAGGGTTGTCACTGGTGGCTTAGGGGGGTTGAGTGGCTGAGCGGGTGGCCGGACTAGGTCGGCTATGGTCTTGGTTCGGCATGGCACCGGTGGTGGTGGTGGTACGGGGTTTCGAAGGGGGTGGGGGAGGGAGATAGGGTACCTGACTTGGCATCGCTGCTCCAGCGCTGAGATGGCGCCTTCGTCTTTGCGTCGCCTACGGTGGTGAGCCGGCCACGTCGGCGAGGTTGCCGACGATGGTGGCAGGCGTGTCAGTAGACGTTGAGCGAGAGAGAGCAGGGAGAGCAGAGAGAGACGTTAGAGAGAGAGAGACGTTAGATGTTGAGCTTGTCATAGGGTCTATATTGAAAAAGTACTAGCAAGGTATAATATGGTAGACTCCAAGAAGGATTTATTTTGTTTCAAGCATGAAGTTCTTTTTTCTTTGGAGTAGTGTCCTAAGACGCCTCAAAAAGAAGAATAAGTAAGGAACATACCATACGCTTCTGCTGTGGGTGGCCTCATGTATGCTATGTTATGTACAAGGCTAGATATCTGCTATGTTGTTCTTATGGTTAGCAGATATCAGTCAAACCCATAGCTTTTGCACTAGGCAGCAATAAAACACATTCTCAAGTACTTGAGAAGGATTATGTGTTGATCTTTCATAGTGAGGAACTAACTCTAGTGGGCTATACTGACTCAAAATTTTAGTTAGACATGACGTTCGATGTCTCGTTATGTGTTACCCTTTGGAGTTGGAGCGATTATTTGGAGGAGTATCAGGCAATCTTGTATTGTTGACTTAACTATGGAGGTTGAATATGTGGTAGCCCGGTAAGCTGCAAAAGAGGCTTGTTGGCTTGGAAAGTTCCTGTCGGAGATGTGTTAACACCAATTACACTTTTCTTTGATAATTCCGATGCGGTAGCCAACTCCAAGGAACCTAGAAGCCATAAGCACTCTAACCATATAGACAAAAAGAACCGCATTCTTAGAAACTCTGTGGAGAAAGGCGATATAACAATATTGAAGATTGGAACAGCTGAAAACTTGGCAGATCCCTACACAAAGACATTGATGCAGAAGACTTTTAAGCCAATTTGTGAGGATGGTGTTGACTTAAGTTCCCTTTTGGCCACTAAAGTGGCTAAAAATGGACCTTTTGATCATCCAAGTCAAATTTTGGAACATTTAGTCACCAAACTTCTAATAAAAGTCCATCTTAGTCAATCAAGTAATTTAAAATGGACAAATTGGTCACCCAAGTTAAATTTTAGAAGACGCAGTCACCCAACTCGTAATAAAAGTATTATTTAGTCACAAAAGTGGTTTAAAATAAACAAGTTGATCACCAAAGTAATAATTTGGAAAATTTTATCACACAATTTTAAATAACAACTTACTTTCGTCGCTAAATTAATTTAAAAGTGATAAAAGTTTATCATCCAAATGAAAAATAACTAATATAATTATGTTTTTGACTTATTTATTTTATTGCTTCTCATATTTTTTTTTCAAAGTCAATATTTTATTTGTAACAAACTGGTGCACATCTAGCTATTGACTTTAGGTAAAAATTAGAAGATTATAAACTAATTTTGACATAATAAAAAACTTCATAAATACTCTAAAAAAATGAGAATTCAAAGCATGTTTAGAAAAAATAAGAATCAATAAATGACAGGTACATTAAATTATGAATATTAATTTGGTTATAGAAAAATATTTTCTAAATCTTTCATTGGTTCTCATTTTTTAAAAAATATTTTCTAGTGTTTAAAGAACTGGGTACTCTTTTATTCTTATTTTTTTATATTATTTTCTCATGTTTTATTTAGTGAAATTATTAGGTACCCTAGGGTTTGACTATTAGTTACATATGTACTTTAACATTTCAATATATACAATGTAGTACCTTGAGGTTTCGACATTTTATCCCTTAGGTACTTTAAAGTTTCAAAATTTTAATAATCAAGTACCCTTTTGTCAAAATGTGATAGATTTATGTTGGAAAATGCTAGAATATAACATAATTACGATAATGTTTATATTTATTAGAATTTGATGATTTTTTTCTAAAAAATACTAACATGACTCCTGATTTTGAAACTTTTTTCCAAATTAATCTTTATTATTTTTAATGCACTTGTCATTTATTTATTCTTGTTTTTATTTTCTAAATATTCCTTGAATTCTCATTTTTTTTCAATATTCTATCAAATTTTATTTAATATTAAAATTGGTTTATAATCTTTTAATTTTTACCCAACATCAATAGCTAGATGTGCACCAATTTGTTACAACTAAAACATAGACTTTGAAAAGAAAATATGAGGACCAATAAAATAAATAAGCCAAAACTTAATTAAATTAGTTATTTTTCAATTGGATGATAAATGTTTTATCATTTTCAAATCACTTTAGCAGCGAAAATGAGTTGTTATTTAAAGTTGTGAGATAAAAGTTTACAAATTATTACTTGGATAACCAACTTATCCATTTTAAATCACTTGAGCAACTAAATAAAATGTTTATTACGAGTTGGGTGACTAAGTCTTCCAAAATTTAACTAGAGTGACCAATTTGTCAATTTTAAATCACTTAGATAACTAAAAGGGATTTTTATCCAAAGTTTGGTCACTAAATCTTCAAAAATTTGACTTCAATGACCAAAAAGTCCATTTTTGGCCACTTTAGTGACCAAAAGGGGACTTAAGTTGGATGGTGTTACACTATGTGGCAAATTAGGTTTAGGACAAGTAAGAGATTGTTAGGAAGAGCGTCTTGAAAACCCAATTATGAAATTATTTTATTTTATTAATAAATAAAATATTTCCACGTACATTCTGGTTGGTTATATTCTACAAGTCATCCATGCATATGATGGTTTTCCAAAACGTTCCATGACATGAACGTCGTCCACAATAACATATTAATATTTGACTTAAGTGAATAAAGAGTTGAGCCACAGAAAGACTTAAGTCAAAGGGAGTGATAAATTGTCAAAATTAGGTCATAGTTAGTGATAAGATTAGACAGCTTCTATGATAAGACTATAATATGTTATGGTGATGACTTGTCTTTGTCCAAGGAATGAAGATCCAAAAATATCACATTAGTGTTTGTCAATAAAGATTAAAACACTGAATTGTTCCACATGAAACATTTATTTCTTAACTACTACCAGCAATAAATAATTCATATTTCAATTGAGCGATGACTCTAAATCCCGAGAGTGTCCGCAACTCATGCATGTAGTGTTGGTTACTTTAATGTACTCAGAAGTGAGGCTTCAAAGAAAGTGACCAACATCCTTTGTACGTTGGGTGGTAGTATCAAGTGTGGCAGGTACAAACATTCAATATGAAATCTATAATCTCTTCTTGAGATATAGATATCCTCTCGAGTGGATTTGCAAATGTTCAGAAATTTTGAGATTTTGGCCAGAGCATTTTAGTGGGTATAACTGAAATTGATATGAGAATTAAATGTCTGTGTCATAGAATTTCTTGAAAAGTAACAAATCGGGAACTCAATGAAAAGCTATGCGAAATATAATGATAGTAGTTTCAAATTATGTTTGCTTGTGGATATCTAATAGATGGGCTAGTTGTTCACATAATAGCATTAAGTGAATTCTTGAGTAAATAAATTTAATTCTAGAGTGCAACAATACTTATTTAGTTGAATTAAATATTTTTAAATGAGAGCCAATTGTAATCATAGAGATAATATTCAGATTTGACCCATTTAGTATTAGAATTAGATGGTTCTTAAGGCTCTCCGCAAGCCATAGCCTATACACCATTTCAAAATATTTAAGTCAAGATTCATGGATGAATTCTTTATTAGCAATTAATCTAAACGTAACCTAACTATATGTCAATATATAAAAAAATAATCCAACTCTATTTTTTAACCAAAAAATAATAAAACTCTAACTTTTTTACCAAAAAATAGCCCAACTCTAACTTTTCAACCAAAAAATAACTAACTTTAACTTTTCTACCAAAAAATAACCAAACTCTAAAATTAATCTAAAAATAATCCGACTCCAAAAATTTGATTTAAAAAATACTAAATTGTTATACTCTGATAGTATATTTTTCTTCTACGTATTTTTGGTTTGGCTTGTTCTCTATAGGGCTACAAATGAACCAAGCCAGCTGTCGGGCCGATTTGACTCAACTCGTTTACGGGCGGCTCATTTAAATAAACAAGCCCTATCAAACCGAGGCTGACTCGGATCAAAAGGCTCACGAGTCGGCTCGTTTATGGGCTCATGAGCCGGCTCGATTATTGGCTCGCATATCTACATTGCGAAATTGAGTTACATGTATGTTTTTTTTATTTCCAATTTTCATACATGATTTATTTTATTTCAAGTAACATAATCATAAATGAGTTTACCGATACCGGCTCACCAAATAATAAAGCCTAAAGGATACCAATACCGAACCGGCCTCATTTAGTAAACAACCTGAGCCAAGCACAAATATGCAGCTCGGTTAGATAAATAATACTGATACCGAGCTGGTCTCATTTAGTTAACGAGCCGAGCCAAGCCGAGCAAGCTGTGGCTCAGCTCATTTGTAGTCCTAGTTCTCTTGTTGTATTCCTCCGTTGTTTTGCTTGTTCTTTGCCCCATGATATTGCCTTTTTGTGGGGTGATACTCAATTATCAGAAAAAACGTATTTTTAGTTTGGTTAGGTTGAAGAAAAAATCAAGCCAAACAAAAAATACATAGAAGAAAAATATATTGTCGGCCATGCTTAACTATCAATTCAGTATTTTTTTAAATTAATTTTAGAGTTTAGTTATTTTTTGGTAGAAAAGTTAGAGTTGAGTTATTTTTTAGTAAAAAAGTTCGAGTTGGGTTATTTTTTGGTTAAAAATAGAGCTAGGTTATTTATTGGTAGAAAAGTTAGAGTTTGGTTATTTTTTAGTAGAAAAATTAGAGTTTGGTTATTTTTTGATATATTGACATATAATTGGATTATTTTTAGATTAATTGTTAATTCTTTATAGATGAGATGAATACATATTTTGCCAAATGTATTTATAAGATGAAAATATACATATGTGATAGAAAATAAAAAAAAGAGGAAAACAAAACTAAAAACCAAAAAAACAAATGATCGCTTGCCCCAGGCACTTATGACGCCCCCAAATTCTATTTTTCCTTTTATTTTGTTTTATTTAATCATTTTTTTATAAAATCCCGTTTGTATTATGATTTAGCTTCTACCTAAAAGGCACTATTATAAATGGAGGTCCTGGGTATTCCGTTTTATTTTCAGTTTTATAATTCAGTTTTCTGAAATATTAAAAAGCAGTTTTAAAGAGAATTTAAAGGTAAAATTTGAGAAAATTTTTTTTCTTGACTTAATATTTTCGAAGCCACTCTAGGTGCGAAAAAGATCATTTTTTGTTATTGAATATTTTCAGAACCGTCACTATAGGTGAGAAAGATGTCATTGTAAAGAACTCCCTATAGACGCTGATGATTCTCGAGGAGGAGTCGAAGGGTCCCCTGTCGCATAAGGAGGGGAAGTATTCTTGACATAACTGGATCAACCAAAAAGGGCCCATGTCATGGTAGAAAAGTTGTTGGTTATAGCGTCCCGCAAACGTCTATAAACTTAGCTTAAGAATAACGGTCCAATAGCTAAAGGACCATCGCTATAGGTCATGTTTACAACCAACACTTTTGCAAAGCGTTAAACCGAATTCAAGGCATTGCAAAAAAAAAAAAAAGTTTGTTCGGCTAGAACAAGTAGAAAGCAGTTTCATCTTCCTTGGAATCTAGCTCCGCACTATTAAATTCTTTGAGGAAGAACTTCATATAGTAATCATAGCCAAATGATAGAGAATGTACGGATAAATCTGGAATAAACTGATATACTTTGATACCAATTTGTTAGGAAAATCTTGATGCGGAAGCGTAAACTCTAATCACTAGATTTGATTCAAATAATATGACTCACACAAACGAGAAGTAAACAAATATATGAAGAAAGAAAAAAAACACGAACACAGAATATTTACGAGGAAACCCCTCTCTAATCGAGAGAGGAGAAAACCACGGGCAAAGATGGAGATTCTTTATTGATACTGAATGGAAGAATTATAACGACACTTCCTCTGAACGAGATCTATCAAAGAATTACAATCACTTTCTCTTAACTCTCGTAGCACTCGAATATCTGAATTGGGGAATTATAAAATCACCTTTCTCTCTCAATGGCGGCGCCTCATATGACGTAAACCCTACATCTATATATATAGGCGCGGGTCAGGGAGGACCCGATCGATCGGCATCCCAATTGATTGGAACCGGGCCGATCGATCAGCCCTCTTACGGCCCAAAAATCCCGAAATTTAACTTAAATCACCCAATCGATTGGGCTTCCCTCCCAATCGATCGGTGACCCCACGATAATCCAATAAACTTAAAACAAGTAATTTGAGATATAAACCTAACAAATCTCCACCTTGGTTCAAATTGCATACATAAAAGAATTTCCTCCACCTTTTCCACTAACACCCCACACACGAGGTTGTCTCAACAAAGCACGAAATCAACCGAGTCCGAGGGAAGCTTGAACTTCTTGCTAGGTAGCAACTGAATGAACATATCTGAGAGGTTATCAGCAATGCCAATCTTCTTCTTCTCTGAATTGGCTCTTAACACATTATCTGAAACAACCACCTGCTGCTGAATTGTATTATTTAACCGAAACTGAACTC
Source organism: Simmondsia chinensis (assembly GCA_018398585.1). NCBI lineage: Eukaryota > Viridiplantae > Streptophyta > Magnoliopsida > Caryophyllales > Simmondsiaceae > Simmondsia > Simmondsia chinensis. Next base: position 8,885,691 of record JAGTTD010000023.1, on the reverse strand, counting down.
CCTCTGGCTTACTCACCTGACCTGAATCACAATCAACTGATGACATCTCTGTGGAGACAATAACGAAGACTCACCAAACGTGACACGTCTACTTGTCAGGAATTGCTTGAAGCGAAAACATTATTGCTTCCCATAAAGCCCTTGTTCAAATAATATCAGTCCTGTAGACTGACCATACAAAGAGCCCCTCACACTGTGCTTAGACAAACCCCTATCACCTGAATGATCCAATCTCAAATGTCCTGAATTTGTGATCTTTGGTTCTGTCAACAATAAGGATGATGAAAATGCTGTAACAAATCTAACAACTGTGAAACCGACAAGCTCATACAGAGTACCTAACCTTCTGCCCTTCATAACTGTCAATGCACCCTTCACGACCCTCAAAACTCAACCTTCAGCTGTGTACCTGTACCATTTAGACTCAAGAGTACCTAAAGAGATGAGATTCTTCTTCAAATCAGAAACATGACGAATATCGCTCAGAATCCTGATAGTGCCATCGAACATCCTAAAACGAATTGTTCCTATACCCATAACTTTGCATGAAATATCATTACCCATCAAAGCAATTCCACCTCGAAAGAACTCGTACGTGGAAAACCAATCCCGATTAGAACAGACATGATAGGAGCAACACGAATCCAAAATCCAACTATCTCTCAAATTGGACTGAGGTTCAGACACAGACAGTAGAAGATCGTCATTCTCACCATCCATAACACTAGCTACTATGGATCTCTTGTCAAACCTGTTATCTGCTTCAAGTTTTCTTTTAAGCTTGTAACAGTCTTTCTTAATGTGCCCTTTCTTATGATAGTAGTTACAGGTTAGGTCTTAATATCTAGACTTAGACTTGCTTCCACTATGATTATACTCAGTTCTCCCCTTCAAAAATAAATCACTACCTGAGTTATAAATAGAATCAGATAATTCTCTCTCTACTCATTATTTACTTAATAGGTTTCTCTTAACTTCATCAATAGATATGGTTTGTCTACCACCTTAAATCATACTTTCAACAAAACCCTTATATGAAGTAGAGAGAGAACATAACAACAACTTTGCCTGATCTTTATCCTTAGGAACATCATTTAATTCTTTCAAATCTTGAATAATTGAATTAAATTCATTAACATGATTCTTAAGTGACGTACCTTCTGACATACGAAACGTGAATAACCGACGCTTAAATGCTATTTTGTTGGAGACAGACTTGAAACAGAACATATCCTGCACTTTCTCCCATAGCTCCTGAGCGGTCTTCACTTCCAGAACTTCTGTCAAAACGTCATCGGTAAGACACATCTGAATTGCAGTGAGTGCTTTCTCATCTAACTCCTCCCATTGTGCTTCTGTTAAATTCTCTGGTTTCTTCTCTTTCCCATCTAAAGCTTTCTTCAGGCCACTTTGAGTCAAGAGGCCCTTAACGCGAACCTGCCATAAACTGAAGCTCCCTTGACCACCAAACTTCACAACTTCAGATCTAATTGCAGACGTTATAGTATCAAATCGAAATAAACAGGGCTTTGATACCAATTTGTGCGAATAAATCTGGTACAAACTGATATACTTTGATACCAATTTGTTAGGAAAATCTTGATGCGGAAGCGTAAACCCTAATAACTTGATTCGATTCAAATAATATGACTCACACAAATGAGAAGTAAACAAATATATGGAGAAAGAAAGAACAAACACGAACACACAATATTTACGTGGAAACCCCTCTATAATCAAGAAAGGAGAAAACCACGGGCAGAATGGAGATTCTTTATTGATACTGAATGGAAAAATTACAACAACACTTCCCCTAAACGAGATCTATGAAAGAATTACAATCACTTTCTCTTAACTCTAGTAGCACTCGAATATATGAATTGGAGGAATTACAAAATCACCTTTCTCTCTCAATGGCAGCGCCTCACTCTTAATTTGGATCATCATATGACATAAACCCTACATCTATATATATAGGCGCGGGTTTGGGAGGACCCGATCGATCGGCCCTCTTAAGGCCCAAAAATCCCGAAATTTTACTTAAATCACCCGATCGATCGGGCTTCCCTCCTGATTGATCGGTGACCCCGCGGCAACCCCATAAATTTAAAACAAGTAATTTGAGACATAAACCTATCAGGGAATAAGAAAAAGAAAAAGAAAATGCTTCATCTTCCTTTGAGATAGGAAAGTCAAAGAAAGCTTGAGGCCTGAAGAAGAACAGCCTATTAAGGTCGGCATATGTTCCAAAGTAATACCCAAGAAATCCTTTGGAAGAATGAAGGTATTGTAACAAGAGTTCGAAATTCATGTGAGCACAATCACAAAAGGAACGTCATACCTGAGGTGAATCGTCCAAAGCTTGGTGGCTTTGGAAATCCTTAAGGTTTTCCATTTGTCCTCAGATCTATGTCAAAGGCATTCACCCATTGAACGTAGAGTGGTGAGGGAAAGGACCCAAGATTAAAAAGTGGGCCCACTATTAGGGCCGATGTGCTCGAAGAGGAGCCTTCCTCCTCAGAAGAACAAGGATCTTCTTCGAGAGGAGTTGAACTGAGTCTTATTTGTAAGTGGTTAAGAAAAATAGTATTATTAGCCTAATCCAACCGTGTTAGTTACTCAATAGGGTCAAGGGTGTATGTCAAACAGAATAAAAGAAAAGTGAGGCAAGAGCTCAGGAAATACAACAAGATCTCGAGTTTGCGGAAGAACAAGTTTGAATGTTAAAGCAAGAACACAAGATGATGTTCGAAACAAAAAGAAAGGTAAAAGATTTTGGTTGAAAAAGTTGAAGTATTTATGAACCCGCATAAACAAGCAATTATGACTATCTCTATCCCACTTCGAGCTCCCTGCAGCCATTAGCAGGCGAATCAATTTTTATCCTTTGTAAATTTGAAAATTTGTCTACCTAACAAACTTAAGGGGCTTGAAATGATGCCATCTGGTTTAATGAGACACATGCTTGTCATGTGAAAAAAACGACTGATTCTAAGCAAGTTCAAAAGGTGGGAGCATGTTGTTGTAATTAATGAAAAGTATCCGCTTGGGGCAGTTACTAGAATATCAAGTTTAAGCTTGAGGTGGTTATATGGAGTGCCACAAGACAGGTAGCCTTTTTCTCGAGTAAGTTATTAGATGCTCTTAAGGGAAAAATAGGCCTCAGGAATGATTAAAAACAAGTGGGCGAACATGGGGGGAGGGACTTTTGACCTGAGCACGTGTTTCTAATACCACGAATCAGCCTAGGCAGATCAAGAAACATTGAGGCAGGACGTGGAATCAAATTGGAGCCAATCAAGGAGGCAGCTGTAATTCTTTAAGCTATAAATAAAGTATCCCAGAGGCTTAGCAAAGGCCCCAGGAGCAAAACTCTCCAGTCAGTTTTCTTTACTTTATACTTGTGCTTTTATCTTTTCTTTTCCTTAGGAGTAGGCATACTTATAGCTTCACTTGCTTCCAAAGCAAATATAACAGGTTCTTAGCTCATTAAAAATTCATTAAGAACTCGTTAAGGTCCCGTTAACCATTATTATTCACTTGAAAATGGTTCAATAATGACTCGATAATAACTCGAATAATTTAGCTCGATAGCAGGCTGGGCTCAGTTTTGAGCTTGATTCGACTCAATAAGGAGTTCGGCTTAGCTCATTATCGAACACGCTAAAATCTTATCAGGCCGAGCTTGAATAAAGTCCAAAAGTTAAATAAGAGCGCGCCTCAAACTTGAGCTCAATAAGCATTTCAAATAAGGACGTACTCATCTGAACTCGTATACACCCCTATCTATGAATTAATCGATTGTATTACTTTTTCCTTTCGAGTCTCTCTCTAAATTCCTGCTATATAACTTTATTGAGAGATAGGACAGCTTAGTCATAGTAAAGTGTGAAGGACATGGATTGCTTAGTAGAGTGGGCAATGAGGAAACCTTAGGGGCCAAGGATTGCACAGAGATTGGTTAAATTTGATGGTCATTTCTAATTGGCTATTGTCATATTATTATTTTTTTAATATTAAAATTTTAAAACATTTTTAAAATTATATTTTTTAAAAGATAAGAAGGTATACTATTGTTGTAATAAGGGTTATCCCAACAACATCACAAAGAGAGCGATCCGAGCTTCAAATTGAAGTCCAAACAACTAGACCGAGTGGCGTAATTAATAAACCAAATCCAACGTGTCACTTCTAGAATACAATTTTTCTTTAATTATTGAAACAAAATTGTTATTTCTTAAAAAATTAAAAAAATAATTTTATTGTCATTTAAAATATCAAAAGAAAACTTGATGAAGTATCTTTCAATTAATTCAAACTTTCTTAAAGAACTAGCAAACAAACAGTAAAAACATAAATTAATTTTCTTTTTAAACTTATTTTTTGTCAAAATTAATTTTCTTAAATTACGAGTGGGAGCTTTTTTATCTTAAATTTTTTTACTCTGGTCCTTATTTTGTTTAAAAGAAGCAGCTTTCCTTTTATGCTTCTTTAAAAGAAAAAAAAACATAAATTCTATTTACTTGTAAACACTTTTATCTTTTATTAAACACAAGTAACTTAATAAAATATACTTTTATTAAAAAATGCTTTTTTATTTCAAAATAATATAATTGTTATTGTCAAAGCGAAAAATATTATAGCTAAAGCAATGATATAACATGTAGTAAATAATAGCCACAAATTTCACAAAAATATTATAGCATTAACAATTTTACCCTGATAATAATATCATATTACTATTAAACAAACACTAAATATCTTACATTATTAGATGAGTAATATTATTACATAATAAAATTATTATTATCATAACAAAATTATTATTTTTAGGATAATTTATAATTCTTACTTTTATAAATTATATTATTCTGATAATAATAATTTTTGACTCCAGGTAAGAATAAGCTAAATATTTTGATTTGATTAAAGAGGAGGGGCCAAACCATGTGAAAAGAAAAGGAAGTGGGGCAAATGTGTGCGAGTTTTTTAATCAACTTGTTGACTAGTGAGTCGTTTTAAGTCTTCGTGCTTTGTCGTTGTTCTAAAGAAAAAAATATGTACTTAACTCGTATTTAAATTAGATATTTAATAGTTATTTATGGAAAGAATGATAAAAAAAAAAAAACCTAAACTAGATATATATAAATTTTTTAATAATGTGCTTGTGAAGTTAAAAAAAAAAAATATTGTACTTGTTAGGGAAACTTAAACAAATTTAGTATGCTCAGACACCAATTTGTGGAGAAAAACTTAATGCGGAAGCGAAAACCCTGGAAACTTGATTCGATTCAAATAATATGACTCACTCAAAACGAGAAGTAAATAAATATGGAGAAAGAAAGAACAAAACAAGAACACACAATATTTACGTGGAAACCCCTCTACAATCGAGAGGGGAGAAAACCACAGGCGGAGATGGAGATTCTTTATTAACTGAACGGAAGAATTACAACGACACTTCCCAAAACGAGATATATGGAAGAATTACAATCACTCCCTCTGAACTCTCGTAGCACTCGAATATCTTTGAGGAATTACGAAATCACCTCTTTTTCTTAATGGCGGCTCATATGTTCTTTGATTGGATACGTATGGGAGAAACCTCTCACCGAATAACGAAACCCTAAACCCCTATTTATAGAAAATAATTAGGGCCGGCGGAAAACGACTCCCGATCGATCGGCCCCTTTACTGCCAAAATTCCGAATCCTTTCCTTAAATCACCCGATCGATCGGCTTTCCCTCCCGATCGATCGGTGACCCCACGGCAGCCCCAATAACAAATAAAACAAGTAATTTGAGACATAACCTAACAAATCTCCACTTTAGCTCAAATTACATACATAAAAGAATTTCCTCCACCTTCTCCACAAAACCCCCACACACGGGGTTAACACAATGAAGTACGAAACCTAACCGTGCGAAGCTTGAACTTCTTGTTAGGTAGAAACTGAGTGAACATATCTGAGAGGTTATCAGCAATGCCAATCTTCTTCTCTGAATTGGCTCTTGACGCATCAACTGAAACAGCCACCCGCTGCTGAACTGTGTTACTGAACTGAACTCCCTCTGGCTTACTCACCTGACTTGAATCGCAAACAACTGATGACATCTTCTGTGGAGATAACAATAATGAAGACTCACCAAACGTGACACCTCTCGTCAGGAATTGTTTGAAAAGAAAACATTTCTGCTTCACATAAAGCCCTTGTTCACATACCAGCAGTCCTCTGGACTGACCACACAAAGAGCCCCTTACACTGTGCTCAGACAGACACCTATCACATGAACGATCCAATCTCAAACGTCCTAAATTTGTGATCTCTGGTTCTGTCAACAACAAGGATGATGAAGATACTGCAACAGATCTAACAACTGTGGAACCGACAAGCTCATACAACGTACCTGACCTTCTGCCCTTCATAATTGTCAATGCACCCTTAACTACCTTCAAAACTCCACCTTCAGCTGTGTACCTGTACCCTTTAGACTCAAGAGTACCCAAAGAGATGAGATTTTTCTTCAAATCAGGAACATGACAAACATTGCCCAAAACCCTGATAGTGCCATCGACCATCCTAAAACGAATTGTTCCTATACCCAGAACTTTGCATGGATTATCATTACCCATCAAAGCAACTCCACCTCGAACAGACTCGTATGTGAAAAACCAATCCCGGTTGGGACAAACATGATCGGAGCAACCCGAATCCAAAAACCAACTATCTTTCAAGTTGAACTGAGGTTCAGACACGGACAAAAGAAGATCTTCATTCTCACCATTCACAACACTAGCTGCTATGGATCTCTAGTCAGACCTATTATCTGCTTCTAATTTTCTTTTAAGCTTGTAACAGTCTTTCTTAATCTGCCCTTTCTTATGACAGTAGTTACAGGTTAGGTCTTGATACCTAGACTTAGACGTGTTTCCACTATGATCATACTTGATTCTCCCCCTCACAAATAAACCGCTACCTGAGTTATACAAAGAGTCAGATAATTCCTATCTACTCGTTCTTTACTCAATAGGTTTCTCTTAACTTCATCAACAGATATGGTTTGTCTACCCCCATAAATCATGCTTTCGACAAAACCCTTATATGAAGCAGAGAGAGAACATAACAAAAACATTGCCTGATCTTCATCCTTTGGAACATCATCCAATTCTTTCAAATCTTGAATAATTGAATTAAATTCAGTGACGTGATTCTTAAGTGACGTACCTTCTGACATACGAAACGTGAACAACCGGTGCTTAACAGTGAGTTTGTTGGAGACAGACTTGAAACAGAACATATCCTGCAATTTCTCCCACAACTCCTTAGCGGTCTTCACTTCCAGAACTTCTGTCAAAACGTCATCGGTAAGACACATCTAAATTGCTGTGAGCGCCTTCTTATCCAACTCCTCCCATTGTGCTTCTATAAGATTCTTTGATTTCTTCTCTTTCCCATCTAAAGCTTTCTTCAAGCCATTCTGAGTCAAGAGGCCCTTAACGCGAACCTGCCATAAGCTGAAGCTCCCTTGACCACCAAACTTCTCAATTTCGGATCTAATTGCGGACGTCATATTATCAAATCGAAATAAATAGGGCTCTGATACCAATTTGAAAGGAAACTTAACAAATCTAGTATACTAAGATACTAATTTGTGGAGCAAAACTTAATGCGGAAGCGAAAACCCTGGAAAGTTGATTCGATTCAAATAATATGGCTCACGCAAAACAAGAAGTAAACAAATATGGAGAAAGAAAGAACAAAACAAGAACACACAATATTTACGTGGAAACCCCTCTACAATCGAGAGGGGAGAAAATTACGGGCGGAGATGGAGATTCTTTATTAACTGAACGGAAGAATTACAACGACACTTCCCAGAACGAGATATATGAAAGAATTACAATCACTCCCTTTGAACTCTCGTAGCACTCGAATATCTTGGAGGAATTACGAAATCACCTCTTTTTTTTAATGGCGGCTTACACGCTCTTTGATTGGATACGTATGGGAGAAACCTCTCACCAAATAACAAAACCCTAAACCCTTATTTATAGAAAATAATTAGGATCGGCCACTGCCCATCGATCGGTCCCTTTACTGCCAAAATTCCGAATCCTTTCCTTAAATCACCCGATCGATCGGCTTTCCCTCCCTATCGATCGGTGACCCCACGGCAGCCCTAATAACAAATAAAATAAGTAATTTGAGACATAACCTAACAATACTAGTATTAATGAATTTTTTTGGCATTTGAAAAACAGTAATTTTTTATTACAAAAAAAAAAAAAAAAAAAAAAAAAGAAACTTCAAACAAAAACAGTACTTTGATAGAAAAAAAAAAAAAAAAAAAAACAGAAACAATAGACTTCAAGCAACAAAAATTTTAAAAATTTAGAAAACAATTATGGTGAAATTTATTTTTAATGAATATTTTTATTAGAAAAAAATCAACAAACAATTTCTCTTAAAGACAACTATATTTCTTCATACAAAGGTTTATCTTTGAAAAGGAAAACTATAACAAAAGTTTATGGAACATTTACAATTTCTAAAAACATGATAGTATTAATGGAATAGTATAAAAATAACGACAATATCATATAATAAAATAAAACATACAAATATCTTATGACCTATTGAATCTTGTTTTTATTTTTTTTAGTTTATGATTTTTTTCAAAATTAAAAATCGTGTCTTAAGTGATATTCTCTGTTTTCCATTTTTATCTTTTGGTTCTTATCAGATTTCTAGTTTTCAGATATTTTTTAGATATTTTATTTTCCTTGGTATTGTCTAAATATTAAAGATATTTTTGGTTAGTTATAGGCGATTCCTCTTTCGCGCTTTGCTACCTTTGTATATAAAGTGCTTTTGTCCTTTCTTTTCATAATTAATAAAAGTCTTCGCTAATGCTTTTAGCCTGCATTCTCTCTCTTCTCTCTCTCTCTCTATATGTATTGTGGCATGCACATGAGAAGTGGAAAAATCTGAAATGGTATCAGAGCATTAACTCTTTCTTCCGCTGGAATCCATCTCATATACCTAATCATTACTCCCTTTTCATTCATTCTTCATTCCTTTCCCTTTCCTTCATCCGTTCTTCATTTTCTCTCTCTTGAGCTCCAATGGTGAACTCAAGCTTCAAGAACATAGGAAATGCGATCGGAACATTAGGAAATCGAAATGAAGTTCATTAGAAAGATCTTTCGAACATGCAGCTTGTGCCATTCGAGGATCCTTATGCTTCACCTTTCTTCTTGAGTAAGAACGATAATCCTGGTATGATTCTTGTATCACAACCTCTTATTGGACCTTTGAACTTCAATACTTGGACAAGATCAACAAAGACTGCTCTTCGATCAAAGAACAAATTAGGTTTTATTTCTGGAACAATTCCAGAACCCGAAGAAGGAGATCCTCTTTATGAAACTTGGCACAGATATAATTCTACGATTACATCATGGATTACAAAGTTGTGTCTCTGCTGAGATTGGTTCAAGCATCGTTAGTGCTTATTCTTCCATGGAGACGTGGTCTGATATTAGAGATAGATACTCATAGAGGAACAGATCACGTATTTTCCAAATAAAACAATCCATTTCAGAGGAACAATGGATGTAACTGCATATTTTGCTAAGCTAAAAACTCTGCGGGGCAGTACGTTGGATATAAAGACAATAGCACCTTGTGCATGTGGTGTGAGAAGGGATGCAAATGTGTTCAAGCAACACAAGAAAGTCGCCAGGAAGACTATATTATGATCTTTCTGATGGGGCTCAATGACAGTTACACTGCTGTGAAGGAACGGATTCTATTAATGGAGCCTCTCCCTTTGATCAATGATGTCTTGTCGAAGATAACACAACATGAGGCACATAACGAGATCAACAGTGCAAGACCTCACATAACACATCCACTTGAGAGTGTTGCGATGCTTGGAAAGACTGAAGATGGAAAGTTATGAGGGAAACAGTATAAGAGAGTGCGTTTGATCTGTACTCATTGTGGTATGACTGGGCATACCATTGGCAAGTGTTTCAAATTACATAACTATCCTCCTAGCTATAAGCCAAAGGGAAAGGGAACCCTAATCTCAAATAAGCTGGAGATCATGCTATAGAGCCAAAAGAAAAGGGGTCTGCCATGTTATCAGTGCCACCAAAGCAGTGCCAGCACTTACTTATTCAACTTAGTGGGCATAGGGCTAGTACTTCCATGGGAAACGTGAGTAGGGAATATGTTGCAGGTCAAACTAGTAATGTGTCTGGATATCCTCTTTCTTTAACAGGTATAAAATCCTTTGCATCTTTGCACTCTCTTGCTTCAACTTCCTCAACTCATGATTTCTTTGTCAATTCTTGGATTATTGATTCTGGTGCATTCTCACCACGTGTGTGGCAATATAGTGATGTTTGAGAAAATGGCTCATATCATGCAAGGCAATGTTGTTTTACCAAACGGAATTTCATCTCCTGTCAGTCATACGAGTATTGTCCAGATCACACCAAACTTGATCTTGAGTGATGTTCTCTTCTTACCTAATTTCAAGTACAATTTGTTATCTGTTAGACAATTGTGCAAATCTATGAACATCTCTTGTATGTACACTCCTGATTCTTGTCTCATATAGGACCACACCCAATCAAATATGATCAAAGTGGGTAAAAGATGTGTAGACCTATATGTTCTCTTGCCAGAAAGGAGCTTGGCAGCTGCTTGTAGTGCATCATCCTCCATTCCCAATTAAATACCAGATTTTCGACCTGCACCAATTCCCAGCACTTGGCACCTTCGCCTTGGACACCCATCCAAAGGAAGGATGCAAGCCTTATAGAAATTCATTCCTGATGTAATGGCAACAACATCTGATTCTCCTTGTTTAGGTTGTCCCATGGCCAAACAGAAACGTTTACCTTTCACTTGTCATAATAATCTTTTCCCTCATCCCTTTGATCTTGTTCATTGTGACATATGGGAACCTTTCCATGTTACTTTTGTTAGTGGTTTTAGATATTTTCGTGCTATTGTTGATGATTGTACAAAAACAATTTGGATGTATATGATGAGATTGAAATCTGATGTGTCTCGTTTGATTCCTTTCTTCCTTGCCTATGTAATGAATCAGTGCCAAGCTTCTATTAAGTGCTTTAGGAGTGACAAAGAATTCTAACTTACTGAATTTTATCAGACCAATGGCATAATACATCAACACTCAAATGTCGAGAGGCCCCAACAAAATGCTGTAGTTAAGAGAAAACACCAACACATACTCAATGTAGCTCGTGCTCTACATTTTCAAGCCAACAGTCCCCTCTGTCTCTAGAGTGAATGTGTTCTTGCTGCCATTTACATCATAAACATATTTCCTTCTCGCTTGCTTAATAAAAAGACTCCATGTGAACTTATGCACAAAAAGCCCCAGATTATTCTCATCTAAAAGCCTTTTGATGCCTCTGTTTTGCGTCCACCTTACTTTCTCAGCGTCATAAATTCTCTCCTAGAGCACTTATTGCGATATTTTTGGGATATCCATTTGGGATTAAGGGATACAAACTATATGACTTACACAAGAAAAAGTTCATTTTTTTTTTTTTTTGGTCTAGAGATGTTGTTTTCATGAAGACGTGTTTCCGTTTAAGACTCTTCCTCCTCATGGTGATCCCTTTGCTCATATAGCTCTTCCTAGACCTCAGACCATCCAAGAAGATATACCCAGTACTTCCAACAGCATCCCTACTCCTGCTATGCCATAGGTCTCATCTTCTGATGTCCCTTCTATTTCTTTACCCAATGGACAATTACATGTGCCTCCATCCCCTTCCCAGTTCAGAAGGCCTTGACCTGATGAACCACAAAATTTACCCTCCCCCCTTTTGCAGTCCATTGCTAACCCCCTACCACCTCATGATGCATCACATCCATCTGTTAGTACTCTTTCGTCCCCTATTTCATCCTCTCATGCCTCTCCTCCTCCTCCAATCCGACACTCTACTCGTTCTTGCCATCCTCCCCATTACCTTCAGGACTATCATTGCCATCTCCTTACTTATTTCTCTTCTCCTTCTTCCTCTACTCATTCCCCTTTGGCTAATGCTGTGACTTATAATAATCTTTCTCCTTCCTATAGAGCATTTTATGTTTCTCTTTCTAGTTATGAGAAACCAAAATATTACCACCAGGCTGTGCAACATTCTCACTAGCGTGAGGCCATGGCCCAAGAGAGTCAAGCCCTTGAAGCCAATGAGACCTGAGATGTGGTTCCTTTGCCTCCTCACCAGAAGATGGTGGGTTGTAAGTGGGTTTACAAGGTCAAGCTACGCTCTAATGGTACCCTTGAGAGGTATAAAGCTCACTTGGTAGCCAAAGGCTACACTCAACAGGAAGGGGTTGATTATTTTGACACATTTTCTCATGTTGCCAAACTCATAACTGTCAAACTTTTGCTTAGTGTGGCTGCTGAAAAGAATTGGCATCTTTCTCAGCTTGATCTCAACAATGCCTTCCTCCATGATGACTTGGATGAGGAGATTTACATGTCCTTACCTCCTGGATTTTAGGTTCAGGGGGTGTCTCAGCCTTTGGCTTGTCATCTCAAGAAGAGCCTCTATGACCTTAAGCAGGCTTCCCGACAGTAGTTTGCTACCCCTATAATAAAATATATAAGCATTATTAGCACACTAATGTATATTATTCAAATAAATATAAATATATATATTTTAATTACATTCAACTGCTACTATTACAATTTGAATACAACAAAATGATAGTCAAAATAAAGTTTATAACTTTAATAATTAAATATAAATAAGTGATGTAAAGTTTAAGACAATAACATTACTTACAGTTTCAGATAATAACAACACAAAAGAAAAATATTCTAAAAAATGTAAACAATAATCATACATCACACGAAGTATAAATAAGCTTTTCTAATTTACGGGAATCTGATGTGAAAATAACAGCAAAAGGTGAAAAGCATGGGCAAGGAAAATTAGGGAAATGTGTATGAAAAGGTGGACATGCCGTTGCATGGGAAAAAGGAAACAATTAACTGTAGGTATTTAATTTGAGTCTTCCTGCACTTCTGTTTTTTAAAAATAAAATAATGCAGGTACTTAATTTATATATATATATATATATACTATTAACTGTATTAATTTAATTTCTATATAAAAATTTGATTAATTTAAGTCAAATATTGAAATTAATATTAATTTTTAGGTAAAATTACAACATTCATTAACTTTATTTTGGTAGGTGACGTTAATTAACATTTTTAAGTACTTTCCATGTTAAAGGTGAGATTTGCAAATGATTCAAAGCTTACAAAGAGTGAAAGTGTTGCTATAATTTCACTCAAAAATTATCATTAATTTTAATATTAGACTTGATTAAATAAATATCATTAGGAAATAAATCAACATAATAAATAATATATAAAGACTAATGGCGTAGTAACCCAATAATTATATATATATTAAAATATTTTTAGATTATAAATTAGTATTAAATAATTATTCTTTATATAAATAAATAAATTATATAATATAAAATGAAGCATATATGATTCAATATGTAAATTGAGTGCGGATGCTTTTCATCTCACACTTGCTTTTTTAGGTGCTCCTTAATGGAATGTCGTTAGTAATGAGTCAACCTTTTAAAGAAAATTTCAGTATTGGTGGCAGGGAATTTATATATTGAGTTTTGAATATAATATTGTTACTATCAGGGCAAAATTATTACTACCAAAGGAAGAATGTAGTTTTTAAAGACAGTTGTGTGGCTCTCATTATTTGTAAGTCACATTATTATTCTGACAATAGTAATTTTTACCATGACAATAATAACTGCCTTTTGAATATTTATTAGCTAAGGGCATATATCCAATTGGCATTCAAAATTGGTTAGCTAACTTTGGCATCAACTTTGCAAGTCAGGCTTCCTGTTCATTTTATGGTACTACGATTGAGACGATCTTGCATCTTTTTCTCTATTGTTCTCTCGCTTGGGTTTTATGGATGGATACCTAAACATTACAGAGAATATAGGTAACAGGTTTGAGGTGTGGCAGGATGCTCCCTTTCACAAGGAAAAAAAGAGCATAGATCACATGTTTACATAGTGTCAATAAACATGGGCACTTTAAGCAAAATGCTTCAGATGGTGGAGTATTCATTGCACTACACCAACAACAATACAGGAGCTATATCAACGGTGGGTCATGGTCAATATAAGAGGAAAATTACAGAAAAAGGTTTGGATCTCTATATTCTTGCAACAATATGGGTGATATTGGAATAAAAGGAACAAGATAATTTTAAAAAATGAAAGTTTCAGTATCAAGGACATGTTTTGGAATACACAGCTCCAATTAGTCTTTGGACTCCAGCTTTGGAGATGGACATTCCATACAAGCCCGAGAAGGTAGCCTGAAACATATTGATGCAGTGTGCTTATGGCAAAGGAATTAAACAAGGCGACAAAGTTGATTGCTCTGACTTAATACTTCTTAGCTTGATTATATTTGGATCATAGCATTGTCAATTTATGCTAAGCTCAAATTTTTTTTGTCGTTTGTCTCTTCTTTATTCTGCTTGTATCGCCCTTGCCTTGTTTGATTGTGGGTCTCTTCTGTATCCTAGATTATCCCCAATAAAAATGCCCCCTTTCATAAGCTTCAGATAACGGTATGGATTACCCCCTTCTTTGTGATTGTTTGGATGATTAATTTGGAACTACAAGAACGAGGTTATTTTCAAAGCCAAAAGAATATTGTTTAGTGAGCTTTTGAATCTTGTAAAGTACCTACTTGCTTATTCGGTGTCCGCAAGGTTTGATGGATCTCTTTACTCACTCAAATCCATAGTAGATAAGATCAGTAGTATCCAAGCTTGATCCTCCATTTCATATCCAAGGTTGAGATTGGCCTGGAAGCCGTCGAACACTGGTTTTCTCAAATGGAACACCAAATGGCTCATATTTCAAAAAGCCACGTCTTGTAGGGATAGGAGGGTGTTACAAACCGAAAATCTGAGACTTGAATTTAATTGGGCTTTTTGGCTGGAAAATCTGGAGGGAATATTAAAGCTGTTAATCTGTTAAATTTGGTACTGCTGTGCGTGACTTGCTGCTGCTGCCGTTGCTACATTGCTGCTGTTCATTGCTGTTAGTTGGCTCCAATATTAATAATTTGAACCTTAGTTAGTTAGTTTACATTCTAAAGTGTTCCAAGGATTGTCTAGATACATTGCACTTACTTGCTTAGTTTGTTATAAGTAGTGCATCAGCTGTAATAATGAAATTCATTCAATGAAATATCTGAAATATTAATCTCAATTGAGATTTTACTTCTCTTTCTCATCTCCTTTTTCCTTCTTTCTCTCATCTAACTCTAAACTCTAATTTCTTATCTTAATTTTTCCTTCTATCTCATCTCAAACTCTCAACCTATCCAAAATTATATTAGTTTACGTTCTTGGTTCAAGCCCGAGCGTAACAAGTGGTATCAGAGCCTCGTTCCGATCGAGTGCGTAATCAAATATTAAAAAAAAATAATTTTTTTTTTCAGAAGTAATCAAAAAAAAAAAATCAAATTCATTACTGAATTTCAGTTCGGTACAGCTAGATCAATCCAGATTTGATTCATACATTGATCTTGAAAAAGAATTCAGATCTGAACTTGCAATAGCAGGCAAGCAATTGTGAAGCTCAAGCTGTGGATCATTTCAGTGCTGCATTGATCTCAGTTGCTGAAGCAGAGCTGGTTTAACAATCAATTAATTGATTAAGCTAGCAAAATCAGGTAAATCATGGCCGATGGTGTAAGAACAAGGTCCGGTGCTGGTGGAGCGAATGCAACCAGTCAGAATCTGGATTTCATTGCTGCAATTACTGGCAATGCAACGATCGGACCTCAAAATGCTACTAAAGAAGACCTTCGCGAGTTACAACAAGGTTTTAATCCAAAGATGGATCAAATTCTGGCATTGTTAATGGACAAAGATGCAAAGGATGCTAAAGCGCAGGACCGATTGCAGCAAATTGAAGAAAAAGATTGAGCACTTGCAAGATCAAGTTGATAAACGGGGAGAAAATGATCAAGGCAATGGGCAACTTGTGTCACAACAGTTACAAGCTTTGGAAGAAAAGATTAGTGATAATGTGGAACGTCAACTTCAAGAAATTGATGTAAGAATCAATGCTCATTTAAACCGACAATTACAAAATTTTGAAGAGAGGTTTAATGAGATTAACAAACAAGCAATCGATGCTCGAGTGAGTGAACAATTGGCATCGTTGCAAAATCAGGCGCAAGGGATGAATGTAGGTGCAAATGGAGGAGGATTGTTGCCTTTAAGTCAGATTTTTAGAGCTTCAAACTTGCCTCAAACTCAAACACCGAATGTTGCTGCAGAACCGAAGCAATCAGGTCCAGACCGAACTAAAAATTTGAGGAATGTCATCAACATTGATGGCCTTCATGAGCAAGCTAATGATCCGGGGCAAAGCCGGGATGAGAGTATGATTTTTGGACCAAAAGATCACCCTCCCGATCCACCCTATTGACCGGTGGATGCTGTTGCTGTACTAAACAGATTCAAACCTACAGAGACAGTGCACTTTGATCCGAATCAGTTTCTGCTGGTTGGATCGAATGCCGAATTTTGTGTTCCGGGTGCAAGATCGGTTCATCAGCCTCAAAGGGGATGGAATGCAGCTGAATTGGTTCCAAACTTTAGCAATGAAGGCACCTATGGAAATAGACACAATAGCTTCCGACAACCTCGAGTTCAACTTGAAAATTTTGATGGGAAGCAACCTCATTCGTGGATAAGAAGATGTGAGCGATATTTCCATTTCTACTCCATTCCCGATGATCAAAAGGTGGACTTGGCCGCCATTTATCTCCAAGGTGATCACGAAGTTTGGTTTTACAGTCTATTAAGGAGCACTCCCGCTCTTATTTGGGACGGGTTCGTGACCGAGTTATGCGAGCGCTATGGTGATGAAGAAGTGGGTGATGTCGTGGAAAGCTTTAACAAATTAACTCAAGTCACTACCGTGAAGGACTACATGACGAAATTTGAAAATCTCCGAGCCAGTATGATTACCATTACCCCTCGAGCCCCCGAGTCCTTTTGTGTCTCGAGCTTCATCAGTGGGTTAAAGCCGAAAATCAATAACTTGGTGAGGGCTCTTGAACCTACTTCCTTGTCTCAAGCTTTTGCCAAAGCGAAATTGATTGAGGCTTCAGATTTAACATTTCTCGATCGGCCCAAGCATCAGGAAGAAAACTTCCAACATCATCACAAAGGGGTAGACCACAAAAGATTTGATGGGCATAAAGATCCGCTAAACATTGAGAAGGAGCCCTGGAACCGCTGTTTTAAATGTCAACAACCTTATGTACCCGGCCATAGGTGCAATTCTAAACTTCTCATGATGGCAAGAGGAGTTGATGTTGAAGGGGAATTCGAAAGTGATGAAGATGACGCTGAAAATGAGGGGTCTGATCAAGACAATGGCAGTGAAGATGAAGTGGATCAAATAGCTCGAAGGAAGGAATTGCACGACCTTACTATGAAATTGTACAAGTCCAAAAAACTCTAGTTTCGGAAGGGCAATGCCTCCAACAAGTGATTTCCAAGACTCGTTCTCTTTCATTCTTGAGGACAAGAATGTTTTCAAGGGGAAGGGAATGTTATAAACCGAAAATCCGAGACTTGAATTTAATTGGGCTTTTTGGCGGGAAAATCTGGAGGGAATATTAAAGCTGTTAATCTGTTAAATTTGGTACTGCTATGCGTGACTTGCTGCTGTTGCCGTTGCTACACTGCCGCTGTTCATTGCTGTTAGTTGGCGCCAATATTAATAATTTGAACCTTAGTTAGTGAGTTTATATTCTAGAGTGTTCCAAGGATTGTCTAGATACATTGCACTTACTTGCTTAGTTTGTTATAAGTAGTGCTTCAGCTGTAATAATGAAATTCATTCAATGAAATATCTGAAATATTAATCTCAGTTGAGATTTTACTTCTCTTTCTCATCTCCTTTTCCCTTCTTTCTCTCATCTAACTCTAAACTCTACTTTCTCATCTTAATTTTCCCTTCTATCTCATCTCAAACTCTCAACCTATCCAAAATTATATTAGTTTACGATCGTGGTTCAAGCCCGAGCGTAACAGAGGGGTGTTAAGGGATCTTAATGGCAGACTTATAGCGGTATTCTTGATCCCAATAGGTCTCATGGAGTAGAATAAAGCGGAGGCTAAAGCTATTAGCTTTGCATTGAAATTCTTGGTGCACCATGAGTCTCATAGTAGTTTAGACTTAGAAATTGAATCGAATTAAGCCAAACACAACTTCATGCATTTCGGGGGGGCAAGGGTGGACCTTGGAGGTTCAACTTCCTTCTTAACAAAATGGGTTGTTCCAGCAGTTTTGTAATCTATATCTTTTATTCACATGAAGAATGGATTACATCGGAGTCATTCTTTCATGGTTTGGCTACAATTTGCAATTGGTAAGGAGTCTTTTTCGTACAGGCTGAGGTGTTTTTTTGGTGTAACCTCTCCCTTCCTAATCCATAAATGATTGATTGATCTTTTAATGAAGTGTCTTTAATGATCAAAAGAAAAGGTACCTTGAGATTAAAAACTTTAATCATTCAGGAATCTTGAATTTCAAAAACTCTATCATTCAAGTACACATGAATCCCTCATATTTTCATTGAATAATGTTGATGTTAACATGGTTCCAATAGATCTATAAGTATTACTTGTCAACATGATGATTGTTTTGCCAAAAACTATTGATACAACAATTATTTCAGCTATATATATGTATCTTTCATTAAAAATCCAGGGAATGTATTACTTGTCATGTAAGTGCTCGTGTTATACGAGCCATATATTATTGAGTCACATGGAAGTGTACTTCAATAAAGGTGATTATGTGGTGCACTCACAAGCGTACGAGTTCATCGTGACAAAGAGCAAGTATGCGTGTGTTGTATCCACCACAAGCAATTGGTATTTGAGGTAAAACCTACTTTCAAGTGATTTTGAAATGGGTTTGTGTTATGATCTTGCTGTTGTTATGTTAGTCAGTGTATTAGCTTTAGTTCAGTGTTGCATTGTAATAGCTAAATTGTAATGTTTGAATTGGTGTGTTGGCGCCAATGGTCTTTGGAGTTAGTTAAGTTAGTTGCAAAGGGTCAAGTAAGGTCAATTGTGGCGGCTAAAGCTCTAGTAAGTAGGTTTTAGCTTGTCCTTTTACATTGTATCTAAATCTAGTATAAGAGTGGGCTTAAGTATAATCTTCATCCATTCAATAAACATTTATAATCATCTCCTTGAGATATTTTCTCTCTTTCTCATCTAATTCTCTATATTTTTCTCCTCTCCTTCACTTCTCTTCTCATCTATACTCTCTCTTTCACAAGGTTAATCTTCTAGTTCATCTAGAGGTTTAAAAATTGGTATCAGAGCCTCGTTGTACGATATGGATTGAGTTGAATTGCTTCAATTTGAGTGTATACGCTTTGATCAAGTTGTTTTGGTATTAAATTCTTTTTATTGCGTTGCAAGAATTGAGAATTATGGCAGGAGGTGTTACAACAAGGTTAGGTGCTGCAAAGGCTGTAGCAAGTCCATCCTACACAGAGGTTGTTGGTGCTAATGCTACAACTGATCAGGAAGTTGTTACAACAACTCAATTAAGTTTGCAAATGATAGAAATGTCTGTGCAAATGCAGCAGACACAAGCCGAATTGGTGCGAGAACTGGATCAAAAATATGATGAACTATTTGCTCAACATTCTCAGCGAGTTGAGGAAGAGATTACTGATTGAATTAATCAGCAAGCACAAGAGTTTGAAGAAAAGATTGCCGATCAATTGTTTGAAGAGAAATTTGCTGAGATACGCAATCAATTCAAGGGACAGAATGTGCCTCCTGCTCCAGAACCTTTTCTACCTACTAGTATGTTGCTTATAAATCAATAGATGAGACCTCCTAATGAAGTGAATCATCAAATGCCTAATGTGATGATTAGATCTCAAGATCGAGCTCCAGCAGCAGAAGTTAGAGTTTAAGATCGAACTTAAGAAGTTGAGGTAACTGCCAGAGCACAAGATCAGTCACTTAACCAAGCTCATTCATGCGAGTTTGAATCCAGGGCATAGGATCATCCACCTGATTAATCAGGTCACTTCAGAACTGCCAGTCTGATTGTGGAACAATTGGTTGGCCACTTGATCAGTTGCATTAGCAGCGTTCATGAAGCAATGATGCTTCATCAATTAACAGAAGTAATGGTTATAGACAGCCAAGAGTTCAGATTGATCCATTTGATGGAAAGCAACCTCATTCATGGTTGGGAAGATGCGATCGTTATTTTCATTTCTATCATATCGATGATGTTGAAAAGGTGCAGATAGCAGCTGTTTATCTTCTTGGAGGACATGAGGTGTGGCTTTACAGTCTGTTAAAAAGTAATCCTACCCTATCTTGGGCTGATTTTGTGAAGGAACTTTGTGAGCGGTATGGTGATGAAGATTCTAGTGACATTGTTGATAAATTTAATAAGGTGATACAAGAAACATCTGTGAAGGAGTATATGACAAGGTTTGAGAACCTTAGGGCTAGCATGATAACTGCATATCCTCAAGCTACTGAGGCATATTATGTCTCGAGTTTCATAAGTGGCTTGAAGACTAAAATTAAGGATCTTGTTAAGGCAGTTTGTCCTAAAACATTGTCCAAGGCTTATGATAAGGCCAAGCTCTATGAAGCAATAGTTCTTGCTGCAAATGATGGGTCAAGATATAGAGGTAGTGGTTCAAATAGCAGAAGAAATCTATTGGATCTAAGACCAATTAATCGCATGAAAAGAAAGCTCAAAGGCTTTGCTTTAAGTGCAATCAGCTATATCAGTTTGGACACAAGTGTAATCCAAAATTCCTCATGTTTGCTAATGGAATCAATGCTAAAGAACATTGGATAAATTGGATAAATGTAAGTGCAATCAGCCATAAGTGCAATCAGCCATATCACTTGAAGACCATTTGATACATTTAAGTGAAGTCTTCTTAACCATGCGCAAGCATAAGCTACATGCAAAATTGGATAAATGTTCTTTTGCACTTACCTAATTGGAGTATTTAGGCCATCTTAGTTCTCAAGAAGGAGTCTCTACTGATCCCTCTAAGGTTCAAACAATGAAAGAGTGGCCCGAGCCAGTAACTTTGAAGCAATTGCGAGGTTTTTTGGGCTTGACTGGTTATTACCAGAAGTTTGTTGCTGGTATGGTTCCATAGCCAAACCTTTAACTAATTTACTGAAGAAAGACTCATTCAAGTGGTCAGAGAAAGCCCAAGCTGCATTTGAGTCCTTGAAATCTGCAATGCGTGGAGCTCCAGTTTTAACTTTGCCGGATTTTGCTGCTGAGTTCATCTTGGAGATAGATGCTTGTGGGAATCGAATTGGGGCTTTTTTGTCTCAAAGAGGCAGGCCAATAGCCTACCTTAGTTAGGCTTTGAGTCTTAAACATCAAGCATTATCCACGTATGAGAAATAATACTTAGTAATCGTGCTGGCTGAGGATAGATGGAGACATTACTTGGATGGACATCGATTTAAGATCAAGACTGATAATCAAGTTTGAAGCACCCTCTTGAACAGAAAATTGTGATAAGGATTCAAAAGAAGGGGTTGATGAAGATGTTGGGGCTTGATTATGTCATTGAATACAAGAGAGGGAAAAAAAAATGTTGCAACTAATGCATTGTCACGCAGATTAGAAGACTGTGAGCAAGGTTCTTGTAGAACTATATCTGTGATACTTCCCACTTGGATTGAAGAGGTGTACAGATCTTATGAAGATGATCCTTTTGCACAAGATTGTATTACAGCATTCAGTGTGAGCAGAACAAGCCAACCTATTGCTGATGCAGATGTTTCTCTAGTGGAAGGTGTCATTCGACTGAAAGGCAATCTGTGCATTGGCTCTTCCTCTAAATTGAGGCAACACATTGTTAGCGCCTCCCATGATTCAGCCTGGGGAGGTCATTCAGGAGTGGAAGGCACTTATCAAAGGCTCGAGGCTTACTTTAAGTGGACTGGAATGAAGAAATCAGTTACTGAATTTGTGCAAGCTTGTCAAGTTTGTCAACCAACTAAGCTTAGTAATCATAGGTATCAAGGTCTCCTTCAATCTTTGCCTATTCCGGAGGATGCTTGGCAAAATATAAGCATGGACTTTATTGAAGGATTGCCTAAGTCAGAAGGTAAGGAGGTAATTTGGGTTGTGGTTGATCGGTTTACCAAATTCAGTCATTTTGTTGGGCTGGCCAGACCTGTAACAGCTGAGAAATTGGCATTTCTTAGATAACATTTATAAGCTTCATGGTTTGCCACACTCCATTGTATCAGATCGAGACAGGATCTTCACAAGCCATTTCTGGAAGGAATTGTTTAGTCTTTTGGGAACAACATTGGCTCTTAGTTCGTCATACCATCCTCAAACCAGCGGACAAACTGAGAGAGTCAACCAGCGCCTTGAGCAGTACCTCAGGAGTATGGTGTTCAATCATCTAAAAGTGTGGAGCAAGTGGTTATCCCTCGCTGAGTTTTGGTACAATACACATGCTCATGCTTCTATTGGAACTACTCCATTCAAAGCTTTTTATTGCTATGATCTTCCAACTCCTATGACTTTGCAAGGAATTGTATCATCAGTTCCGGAAGTTACTGGTCTAATTCAGCAGAGGAGACATTTGATGCAAATGTTGAAAGACAATCTTCACTAAGCACAAGCTAGAATGAAGATGTGTGCAGACAGGAAACGTGTGGACATGAACTTTGAAGTGGGGGGTACGGTTTATCTGAAATTGCAGCCTTATAAACAAACAACTGTAGCTGCAAGGAGGAATGTGAAGCTGTATGCGAGATTCTTTGGTCCTTACAAAGTTTTCGAGAAGATAGGAAAAGTAGCCTATAGGCTTGAGTTACCTCCTAACGCTTACATTCATCCTGTTTTTCATGTATCTTTCCTTAAGAAGTAGGTGAAGAAGGGCCATGAGCATTGTTTGTAGCCTCCTAAATTAGGTTCCAATGGAGCTTTGTCGCTACAACCAGTTGCAGTGCTTGATTCTCGAGAGTTAAATGTTGAAGGAAGAAGTATATCAAAAGTTTTGGTGACCTGGAGCAATTTGGATGCCAAGTTTTCAACTTGGGAAGAGCTTCCATTCTTGAAGAGCCAATTTCCTAGCTTTTATTCTTGAAGACAAGAATGTTTTCAAAGAGTAGGGAATGTTATGATCTTGCTGGTGTTATGCTAGTCAGTGTATTAGCTTTAGTTTAGTGTTGGTTGTAATAGCTAAATTGTAATGTTTGAATTGGTGTGTTGGCGCCAATGGTCATAGGAGTTAGTTAAGTCGGTTGCAAAGGGTCAAGTAAGGTCAATTGTGGTAGCTGAAGCTCTAGTAAGTCAGTTTTAGCTTGTCCTTTTATATTGTATCTAGATCTAGTATAAGAGTGGGCTTAAGTGTAATCTTCATCCATTCAATAAAAATTTACAATCATCCCTTTGAGATATTTTCTCTCTTTCTCATCTAATTCTCTCTATTTTTTTCATCTCCTTCACTTCTCTTCTCATCTATACTCTCTCTTTCACATGGATAATCTTCTAGTTCATCGAGAGGTTTAACAGTTTGGTTGGTAGTTCATTTAATTAACTAAAACCAAATAGTAAGCAATAAAATTTAAACGACAATCAATCAATCAAATGGTTAGGAAATGATTTCGAGCTCACCAACCTTGGACTCAAATCATACATCACATAAGATGACTTCGAAAATTTAAGATATGAGTTTTAAGCTCAAAATAATATTAATTAAAGAGTAGAGAAATTAATCTAGCCTAAGGACATTATCTTGTCTGACAACTCTATTAGTATAATATCTAGCATCATGATATTATCATGATGTTATGTATGGACTTTACTATAATTTCCTTTTGTATAGCTTTCTCTATATATATAATACATAAGCAACCCTACTAGGTCTGCTCACAATAATATTCATTCACATAGTATCAGAGCTAAACAAACCCTAAATTTCCTTCTCAAAAAAAGGAAAGAACCGTAGAATTCCTTGTGTGGTGCTCCTAATCTGCCACCGCCCACCCCTTAGCTGCCCCACCCCATACCTGCTGTTGCGTCTCATATTTACGCATCTTATAATTGATATTTTAATTATTTTGTACCTAATTAATTATAGTTCTACACTCATTTTGGCAATTTTTAGGTTTAGTAGGTTTAAAATTAAAGTTTCGAAAATTGTCACATTTTGGTACAAATAAGGCAAATTCGATGCGTAAACAATTAAATCAAGTCAATCGAGATTCGGGACAAGAACGTAAAAGCTCGACCGCACTGCTACAGTACCCGAGCTGCATTGTTCATCGTCACCTACCTCGAGCCCAACTTCGTCCGCCCAACACCACCTCCGCACCAGACCACGCTCAGACCCCATCACCGACCCCAGCACAAATGCGGCCCTGTTCACCGACCTAAAACCCAGCAGGCCCAACTGACCCACACCATCATCGTCATCATCGCCAACTCGGATCGACCACCAGAGCCAGACTCCGGCCCGACTCCGGCCCAACTTCGGCCCGATTCAACCTTCAGGCCTGTCAACCACCAACGTCCGGCCCACCACCAGCCACGAGCAACTTCACCAACAGCAGCGCAGGCCCAACCTCCAGCCCAACACACTCAGCAACATGGCCCAGCTTCGCATTTAGGGTTTCGTCATCGATTATAAAGAGAGGAAAAGGGCGAGCGTTTGGGGGGGTGTCTCTGGCTTTGGGGTGGGGGGGGGGGGGGGGGGGTTCTGGGTGGTCCGCCCCTTCTTCTTTCTCTCAACTCTCTCTCTTCCTCAGATTTTCTTTTTTTTTTTTTTTGTTAAATTGGAACGAGAGCAAAATTAGCGTGAAGACCGACATAAGTTCGTTCATCTCCTCCTTCACCGGGTCATCCTTGCCGGAGAGCTAACTTGCTTTCTGGGGTTAGATGAAATCTTACCCTTTACTTTTTTTTACTTTTAATTCGGGTTAATTTGATTGTTAACATGAATTGCTTGGTTGAGATAAATACTTTGAAGTATTATATTCCTATTGTTTATTCAATTGATATAATTATTGAGTTTGTAACATTTAATTGTTGATATTGATGTTTATAAACTAATTCTTTGTGTCTGTAGCCTTAGGATTAATTAATCAAGCAATAGTATTAACCGAATTGTTAATTAAAGCCTATCTTTCCTATGCTTTAGTTAGATAGGGTCAATACGTAATAATTAACAATACGTTAGGTAGAGCCTATTTTCCTTATGCTTTAGTTAGATAGGGTCAATACGCAATACTAACAATATTACCTTAGTAGGTTGAAGCTTGTGGCCTAAACCACTACCGTATAACAATCAATAATCCCAATTTAAGAGTTAACGCAAAAATAATTGGCTAATAATGGATTCGAAACCCTAGGCTCCAATTTAATAAATTTTTTCGATTAGAAGTAGATTACTTTAGTTTAACTGTCGTTTTGTAGATTAATTAACACAAACATATCACTTTTCCTTTAATCAATTTAGATCATAGAGTAAATTCACCCACTCTTAGTCCCTATGGTTCGACACCCTCTCGCCCTATACTTCAATTTAGGTGTATTTAATAGATAGGGTTTTATATTAAATTTTGATAGATGTAGAAAAATACATCACCTGCCGTTGCCCTCCCTAGCGGCACATCTCCTTTGTGCTGTTGTCGACTATCTCTACTCTTCAACGGCACCGTCCTCTCTCCCGCAGCACCACTGACATCGATTCTCTCCCCTCTGGCTGTTGTCTATCCCACTTGTCGCCTCTCTCTCTCCACTACTTGTGCTGCCTAGCAGGTGAATTCAACTCTTCATCTAGGGTTTCAGATATTCCATGGTAGCAGAAAACTCCTCAAGCCAGCCCATATCCCTCAACCTCGTTGTCCCTTCCTCACCAGCCCCAACTATTCCTTCTCAGCTACCTCCAGTATTCACCAGAGCTTTCCCCACCCTATTGGTGTCCACGCTGTCGATCATACCTCAACTACCTCCCCCTTTTGGAGCCTTCTCTCATGGTATTTCCTCCACCTCCTTCTCTCGTTCTAATTTTCGTATTGGAATTCCCATAATATTTTCAACTTCGCATTTAACCTATGTGTTATCCCCCCTTCCTCTGACCTACCCACCCCTTTCTCCCTCCATTATCTCTTGTTTGATGATCACTATTAAACTTGAGCTTGCCATTGATTATCCAACTTGGCACAAACAGATCTCAACAATTCTTCGATCTAATCGTGTTATTGGGCTTGTTCATGGTTTAATCCCTTGTCCCACTCAACATATTCAAAAACCTAATGGCACCTTTATTTGGAGTTGCACCAATCAAAGTATTCGGTCCTATCTCTTTGCCTCTCTTACTTGCGTAGTACTAAATGAGATTATTCATCACCCCACTTCTAAATATTTGTAGAATGCCCTTGCTATGTGGTTTAGGGACCATTCTCTAGCCAAAGAATTTGACCTTTGCTCTCAACTGGTTACTCTTCATAAACAAAATAAAACCATAGACGCCTATCTCGCCGAGCTTATGACCATAGTTGATAACCTCATTGCCATAGACTACCTGATCTCTAATAGGGAGTTGATTCACTATGCCCTTTTTGGGGTATCGCCTGAGTATGGACCCTTTCAAACTTTCACCCGTACTCTCTCAAAACCTCACCTTTGAACAATTCAAGACCTCTTTAGTGGATGAAGAAGCTACTCTTGCTCGCATTTAGGGTTTCTTTAACCCCGATCACGGTCATGCTTCGACTACTATTGGTCAATATCAGGATTCTAATAGTGGTGGGTGTGGCAGTAGTGGGAGTGGAAGTGGGGACGAGGACACAACTCTAAAGGCCAAGGAGGACGTGGAGGTCACAATGGAGGCCGCAGTTATCCAGCACAACTGCGGCTGCTGTATGGTGACACTTCACCGCCGCATGATGCTGGCACAAGTTTCGGTGGAACTAGTGGCCTCCGCATTCTTAGCCTCGGGCACGATCGTCAGGTACATCTTCTCGTCAGTCTAATGATGGTATACTTGGGTTTGGACCTCCTATTTTTCAAATTTGCTATTAGATCGGTCATGTTGCATCCCATTGTGTTCATCGATATGTTTAGCTTGATCTATCTCACTCACCATTTCTGACCCTCTTGACTGCACGTGGTATCTGGACTCTAGTGCATCGAACCATATGACCTCGAACTCAGGTATTTTGAAAAATTTACATTTCAACACTGTTTCTAAGTATATTCAAGTTGGCAATGGGTCTTTACTTCTTGTTTCCCATGTTGTTTCTTCTACCATTCACTAGGTCACGTCCTTTATCTTTGTCTAATGTCCTTCTTGTCCCTAGTATTACTTATAATCTTTTGTCTATTTAGCAATTATGTCGTGATAATAACTGTGTTGGTGAATTTGAATCATCTTCTTTTTGTGTCAAGGACAAAGCTACGGGGACAGTCCTCCTCAAGGTACGTAGTAATAGACCACTTTATGGATTTTCTCCATACTTCTCTAGACATGTGGCACAGACAATCACTACTAAACTCTGGCACAGGCGTTTAGGCCACTTAGACACTATGTTCTAGATGTTCTAAATCATCATTGTTTACTTTCTACGAGTTCTAGTTTATTGGAACATTGCTATGCCTGTTGTTTAGTCAAGTCACGCCAACTTCCATTTTCTCAGGTTATAATAAATTCATTCCGATGTTTGGAAAGCTCATGTTGGTCAATTTTTCAATACTATTTATTTTTATTAATGATTTTTCTCCTTTTTCTTGGCTTTATCTGATGCTTAGGAAAGACGAAGTTTTCTCTATCATTTTCTAATTTTAAAGCTTTTGTTGAAAACTAGTGTGACTCCAAGATCAAATGTTTTCAAAGTGATGGTGGTCATGAGTTTAACAATAGAGCCATAAGTGCGCTTTGTCGAACCCAGGGCACCCACTTTCGTCTCTCCTATCCTGATACTCCACAACAAAATGGAGTGGCGGAATGAAAGCGTCAACATGTAAGTGAAATGGTACAGATGCTATTTTTTCAATCTTGTTTACCTCCTCTATTTTATGCTGATGCTACCTGTACTACTTGCTACATCATAAATCATGTACCAACGCCAAATTTATAAAATCTATCTCCTTTCGAAAACCTTTTTCACCAAGCACCTGACCATAGTGTTTTTCGTGTCTTTGGGAGCGCATGTTACCCTAACATCACTTCCAATACCACTTATAAATTAACACCACACTCCATACCCTGTGTCTTTCTCAGGGATGCAGCTTGCTATAAATGATATCACATTCTTTGACCTGGTCACAAGTCACTTCCTCTTTAGTCGTCATTAGCATTTTGTAGAGAACTTGTTTTGCTATCCTGATTTGGTGCCTAGTTTAGTGGTGCCTCGTGCTCCTCGTCTCGTCAAGGTTCCCCTTCACATCACACCTATGTCTTCGCCTTCCCCACATGGCCCCTTGTCATCGTCGCACTAGTTACCAATTAGACCATCCCCATCTAGCCGCAGCTCACTTGCTCTGCTGCTAGACCAGCCACCTTCCCCTTCCCCCATTGGTTGCTCCAACCCTAGGGTTGGAGGCTTCCTAGTAATCGTCTACACCAGGTGTTTCTAACACACCGGGTAGTTCGGCCATTCCTCCCTCAGGGGCAAACAAAAGGGGTGCCCTGTGTTCCTTTTCAGTTAAACTTTGGTTAGCCCACCCATAATTGACACATCATCACCACCTCCCTCTGAGTCCACCATGTCACAAAATATTCACCGCATGTGCATTAGACTTCAAAATGGCATTTGCAAGTCTAAACGCATTTTGCCTCTCTGCTCTATTGCTATAATACATGAACCTATATGTTTTTTCTCAGGGTGTAAAAAACCCACAATGACAATAAATCATGATTGAAGAGTTAATGCCGTAATTCAAAACCATACACGAGACCTTACTCCATCTTCTCCTTCCCAGAATATGGTTGGTAGTACTTGGAAGTACAAGGTTAAGTATAAACCCGATTGGCTCTTTTGATCATTTCAAGGCTAAACTGGTCACCCAAGGTTTTCACCAAAAAGAGGGCCTTTACTAATTTGAAACCTTCAGCCCAGTTATCAAACCCACTACCATCAGATTTATTCTTGCCTTGGTAGTCACAAACTCATGGTCCATTAGCCAACTTGATGTCAAAAATGCGTTTTTACATGATTTTCTCACTAAAGAGGTGTATATGAAACAACCCTACGGTTTCACACACCCAAAGTTTCCTAACCATGTTTTTTGCCTACGCAAGGCCCTCTATGGGCTCAAACAGGCACCTAGGGCTTCCCCGGTTGAGCATGTTTCTCTAAAGTCTTCGGTTTCACTATAGTAAGGCTGACCCTTCTCCCTTTATTCATCGATCTTCTGCTGGGATCGTGGGCTTCTTCTCTATGTTGATGATATTATTCTTACTGGGTCTAACTCTTCTCATTTCCAACACCTTATTGCCACTCTATCTACTTAGTTTACCATGAAGGACCTTAGTCATCATCACTATTTCCTTGGTATTGAGGCCAACCCCTCCCAACATGGCCTTTTTCTCCCTCAACATAAATACAAACTTGATATTCTTAGCAAGCATGACATGCTTGAAGCTAAACCTACTTAAACTCCATTACCTGCCTGGGTTCAACCATCATTAAATGATGGGCATCTACTTGAAGATCCGATTGAGTATCAAAATGCGATACGTGCTCTTTAGTATCTCACCTTGACTCATCCAGATATTTGTTATGTTGTTAATCGTGTGTTTTAGTTTATGCATGCTGACAGGTCCTCTCATTGGCACATGGTGAAGCTTATCCTTCGATACCTCAACCACACGCCTGATCATAGTCTTACCAGCTCCTCGGGTTTTTGTACAACCATCACTGCCTACGCTGATACTGACTGGGGTTGATGTCCAGACGCTCATCTTCACCACTAGTTTTGCTTTATTGTTGGGTCCCAATCTTATCTCCTAGCAAGCAAAGAAGCAACATATTGTTGCCAAGTGTATCACAAAGTCTAAGTATAGAGCTGTTGCACATCTGGTTGCTGAATGTGATTGGCTTAGGCATCTCATGCTTGATATTGGACTTCGCCACTCCGGTGTTGTTCATATTTATTGTGAAAAACGTTTGGACTACATATCTTACCACCAACCCTATCTCTAATTATCATAATAAGCACGTTGATTTTGATTTTTACTATGTTCGTGAGAAGGTAGTTAAGGATGACATCTAGGTTTGGTATTCTCCTACTATCAAATAGGTTGTTAATATCTCCACAAAAAGCTTATCTACTTATCACTTCTGCATTTATAAGGCCAATTCGAATGTTGGTCTCCCTCACTCTGATTGAGGGGTGTATTAGTATAATATCTAGTATGATATTATTAAGATATTATCTAAGGATTTTACTGTAATTTCCTTGTATTTAACTTTCTCTATGTTGGAAAATTTTACCTAAAACACCAAAAAACACAATGACTAATATAAAACTTCAATAGCAACAAATACCTACAATAGCTGACCTAAAGGCAGAAATTAAACAGAGCAAAAGTTTAGAAATGCCTGTGTGGGTTAAGGCATGCAAAAGTGTGCTCTCCTTAGAAAGGAAGCGCCTCTCCTGTACGAGTATCACATTGCTTGAACTTGAAAGCACTCCTCTCCCAAGATTCAATAACCCATCAAACCTCTATCAGTGCAGTAATTAAAGATCCCTGAACCTCAATCACCACAACTCACAATTTCTTTTAAGAGAGGGAGGAAGGAGAGTACTGAAAACCAGTTACTGTATTTTTTCAGATATATTTTCCAGTCACATTTCCACCCTTTTTATAACCTTAAAAAGAATTTTAAAATTATTAATTATTATTTTTTATTTCAAATAAAATCCACCATGTTGCAATATACTCGGCAACCGTTGCTCAATTAAATCCAAACAGATATCTCCTCTAACCCAGGGACTTCCCATTTGACCAAATCATCTTTTAACAATTTGTTTTAATATATAAAATTCCAAGTTAAAATTTACGTGTATACATAAAATGATGCGTGTATATACATAAGTAATAAATAAAATAGTTTTTAAAAATTTTTAAATCATTAGAAAAATATTTTAATTTTCAACATTCCCCCACATGATATAAAAAAATTAAAAAGTGGACAAAATATTTGTGAGCATTTGTATTCCGTTAATAGATGTGGATACCTTCCGGGTTTAAACCCACACTTAGTGTTATGAGTTTCAACCTAAAAAACTATGGTAGCATATAGAGCTTTGAACTTGGTCTTTATGGCCAGGTCTACATTCACCACACACAGAGAATACCAGTAATCTAAGGTTCTATTGGGGGGGTGCTTTACGGTCATGCACGCAAATTCTGTCTTATGAGTATCGTTAGGGAATAGCCTAGTTCCTACAGTGGCGACCCCACCACCACACCCACGTAGGTGGACCCTCCGGGAGTGACCTGTGATCATCACCCCGAAAACTATATGCCTTCGAGTCCATTTAGAGTTTTAAAACCCTGCCTTAACATCACATAATGGAGTTTTAAAACTATAAAATTTGTGCTTTTGAAATCACCCATTAGCTTTGTTTTTACCCATTGAACCTCATTCATGGGATCGTTATACCTCTAAGGACGGGTTTCCACTTTGGTGACTACTTTTTAGGCTTCAGTCCCATTTCCCTTGATGATTGTATAACTTGCTGGTGCGCTAGTCCCTTCGTAAGCTGATCAACAATATTATCTTCTAACCTGACAAAGTCAACAGCAATCACACCATGTGTAAGTAAATGCTTTATTGATTCATGCCTTACTCTCATGTGCCTCCTTTTTTCATCAAAATTTTTATTTCTAATTTTAGCTATTATAGCATGATTGTCACAATGTAACAAAATTGGAGGCTTAGGTTTAGGTAATAATGGTATATCAATCATAAAACTTTTGATCCACTCAGCTTCAATACTAGCAGCATCTAGTGCTGCTAACTCTGCTTCTATAGCGGAACCAGAAATAATTGTCTGTTTTGCAGACTTCCAAGACACTACACCACAACTCAGTGCAAACACATAACCACTTGTAGATTTTATATCATAAGAATCAACTATCTAGTTAGCGTCACTAAATCCTTCAATTATAGCAGGAAAACCACAATAATTAGTAGCATAGTCTAAAGTTCCTTTTAGGTACTTAAATACCCTTTCTAAAGCCGCCCAATGTATAATACTTGGGTTGTGTGTATATCTACCTAATCTAGACACATCATGTGAAATATCTAGTCTAGTATGATTAGCTAGATGTAACAAGGAACCAATTATTTGAGAATATTTGTGTTGTGAAATACCTTCACCTTCATTTTTCTTTAATTTAAATGTTGGATCAAATGGACAAGTAACAAGAGTCACATCAATATAACCAAACTTTTTTAGCAATTTTTCAATATAGTGTGACTGGGTCAAAGCAACTCCACTTTCATCCTTTATTAGTTTCATACCCAAAATAACATCAACAGGACCGAGATCTTTCATATCAAAATTACTAGACAAGAAAGACTTAATATTTGTAATATCACCAAGATTACTTCCAAATATCAATATATCATCAACATATAAACAAAGCATAACACATGTGTTACTAGTTTGTTTAATATATACACATTTATCAACACTATTAGTTTGAAAGCAATAAGAGAACATTACTTTATCAAACTTTTCATGCCATTATTTAGGAGCTTACTTTAATCCATAAAGGGATTTTACTAGCTTACAAACTTTATTTTCTTGCCCAGGAACAACAAATTCTTCTGGTTAATCCATATAAATTTCTTCTTCTGAATCACCATTTAGAAATGTTGTCTTAACATCTATTTGGTGAATTTCTAATTTATAAATAGAAGCAAGGGCAAGCAAGATTTTTATTGTAGTAATCTTAGAAATCCGTGAATAAGTATCAAAGAAATCCGTTCCTTCTTCTTGTTTAAATCCCTTAGCCACTAATCTTACTTTAAATTTTTCAATAGAACCATCAGTTCTCAGTTTTTTTTTCCCTAAAAATCCATTTACACTACTACAACGAAAAAGGTAGATTCTTTACGCTTTGTTTTGCAATTCTCGGCGCAAAAAAGCTCCGAGAATTTCATTATCGGCGCTCAGGACAAGCACCGAGAAAGAAAACACCGAGAAAGAAAAGCACAGAGACTCTCGGCGCTTATAAGGGCCGATATTTTTCGCGTTTTTTAATGTCGAGATTTTTTGAGTTTTTTAAATACCCTATTTTCACTTCTTAGCATGGACATTTTACAAACAGCCTGTATTGCCTATTTATTTGTGCATATTTTCCACACACACACACACACACACACACACACACACACACACACACATATATATATATATATATATATGTATATATATATATATATATATATATATATATATAGTTACTTCATAAAAAAATATCAACTAAACTGATAAATTTTTCATAAGGCTCCGAATTCGACAATCAAAATATTACAACATTGTCAATGTACTTTGATAGTTCAATACAAAATTTGAGATTTTTTTCACTCCAAATATCAACATAATTAATCTAATATCAACCAAAAAAAAAAATACAATGCTAACTTAGTCAAGTACATTCTTCACAAATATATCAATCAACCGAATGAGCTTGGCATGCTTGGAGATGCAAAAAAATTTGAGGGTTCACCGTCACCTAATCCCAATTCATCTCTACCCAGTATAGACAACATAATAATAACATTACTTATGTACAAAATATCAATCTACCAGTTTACTATCACATAAATTAATAACAATGAGCACATGAAATCATTCATCGGAACCCGCCAACCCTCAAGTGTCCACAATCCCTTTTGGAAGGGAAGTAGGAGTAGATAGAGGGAGGCCTAGGTTGTGCTGCATCTCATGACTTCCATATCATGTGATTGCCACCTATTTAGCTTGCCCTCCATTCTCATTTCCATCTAGTATGTGCTTGAAGCAAATGAAGAGTCTGCAATATCTTAAGGCGACAATATAGAACATGAGATTCCACTCTTTGCCACATCTTGCAAAGCACAACACACATGATTCAAATTATATCTTGTTGTCTAAAGTTAGGCTATTCCTCATATGGGGAAAATTGAAAGAGGATTATTAATGAAGATATTAGAGAAAAGATTTAGTAGAAGAAGTGTCAAAATATCCAAAAATCAAACCATCTTATCAAGCAGCAAGACAAGCATATCTGACCAAAATTTTGCTTCACATGGTAAATTCATGTAGTTTCCCAAAAGTACCAACCCCAATGCCGCCTTTTGTCTCAATCATTCACATCATCAATTTTATTATTTACAAAGGATTAGAAAGGAAATTATTTGTATTATAGTACAAACAAATATAAATTAAATAGATTATCTTACCGGATCAGTAACCGCAGTAATAATTGCTCGACCTTCTGCTATCATTTCATATGATGCTTGGCCAGAAGAAACAGCATCATAGATGGGTAGGCGCCTTCTCATTTGCTGCTTTACATTGGCCAATTCTATTTTCATATTTTGCACTTCGACATGATCACCGATACGATCAAGTCCCCTTTTCTTTAGTTCACCCCTGACTCCGTATATATCACTCCTCTTCACGCCAAATCCATAGCCTACCGCTCGATAGCCCCGATTTTCCTGTTCATACATTAACTTGGTAAATACTTCCTCCTCGATTTCTGATCGAGGTCCGGAAGAAGATCCAAGTCGAGCCTCAACTATTTCTCTAGTTGTATCCTACAAAGAAGAGAAAAAGACATTAAATACGTTTAAATTAAAAGAAATGTGAGATAATAATAAAACCCACCATAAATTCTTGTAAAACCGTGTTCTCAAAAAAGCTACCACTTTTCCTGGTATGAGTTTCCTGGTAAAACTCTATACTGGTGGGCTTCCTCCCTTTGTTAATTTCCTACAATCAACACGTCAACATAAGTCTTAACTAATTTAACAGGTAGATAATAATAATACACTAAACATATACTGAAATCCTTACAAAACTATCTCTTTTATTCGCATAACTTGTTGAACCAGTCGTGTGAAACTGATTCTGCTTGGCACATGTTTCTTTGCCGCATTTACTGTTCTCCTGACATTGGAAATCAACATCAATCCAAGAAAAACTTTACATTCATAATCAATATCAATCTGCTTCCCCCTTTTTAACCAATCAAAAATTACTTAAAAAGAAATTGTTTTACCTTGCCTTGTGGAGAAAACCAAAAATGTACCAAAGTTATCCATTGGTCACGATTAACTCCTCGTGGCACTGTTGCAATAACTTCAGCCTCAGTTTTGTTCCCTTGGCAATATTGTGCTTTCAAACTCGTCTTATAACCCCTCCACATTGTGCCAAGATGCTGTAGTATTGATTTATCAATCAATACATCACTGGGCATTGAAAATTTTCCCTAAAACATAAAATCCAACAATAATGTCACAAAAAGGCAAGGGAATAGTAAGAAGGCATAAAGCAGTAGTTGTACTAGTAAGAGAGCAACCACATTTCAGTGCTATATCCACATTTCACTCGAGCAGTAAAATTTGATAGAAGAACCTATTGCCAATTATACTATTGAATTAAATTAACACAATTAAGAGTATAAAACCTTAATTAATACAATGATAAAGTTCAGAAACTTCAGACATATATATTATATCATATATATAAAGTAAACTTCAGACATAAATAATACTTACTCGAATAGCCTCAATAGCTTCTGCTTTGTATTGGTCATTCATCGTACGCCAATCTCTTACTCCGAGCGGACAAAACCGTCCCGTTTTTGCAACCTCTCCAATAAACTGGATCAACAAATCGCCACCCTTTCTAATTGGTTGGCGTAGGTCATTGAACCGCACAATAATTCTTACACCTTCAGGAAGATGCCATACTTCCTGAACTGGTATTGTCCTTAAGGTACTCAAGTTACCTTGGCCATCTATTAACGATTAAGATATACCATTACTTTTCTAATTGATTGAAAAATTATTACCATAATTAATGCTATAAAATTGAAAATATTTACCGATAAGTTAAAGTAGCTCCCTCTCATCAAATGGCACGTCAGTGGACCAAACACCAACTTCCCTCACTGGTCCCTCTGCTTGAGATGTTGACGGTCTTGGCTGACTGTCATCACCTCCTTCATGTTCCCGTGTTGCTGTTGAGGACTGCACTGATTTGCCACTTCTAAAAAACCTCCTCATTGTGAATCCACGCTTTTTCAAAAATAAAAGAATTAGTAGATGTATAATAGAACTTACAAAAATAAAATGAGAAGCAAATATGTTCCATAAAACAAATAATCAATAATGAAACAAAGATCATGGACAAAATGAAACAACACGTACAAAAGAAAACTAACATACATGGACAAAATGAAACAACACGTAACATTATTTCACAACTCTAAAAAAACAAAGATCAAATCTCGCCTAGATCACACAAGTCCCTAGGTTTAGTCTTAATGACATGATACCATCCCTTTTGCATCTCATCTTGAATATAGAAAACTTACTTTGCTTGAGATGAGATAACAAATGGATCATCTTTCAACAATCGACCCGTATGCATCAACTTAGAGAAGTTCACACAAGCACTATCATTTCTAAGTGTTCTTAAGCCCCTATTTATATCTACCCAATCATAACGAAAAACGACAACTTTATAACTCCCATAATAGTCTAGTTCATATATGTCTGTCAATTTGCCATAGTAAACTTGTCCATCAGCTACGACCATGACCCCAGAATTTTGTGTCCTCATATAGCGTTCACGATCTTCTATATGAAACTTGTATCCATTAAGGACAAAGCCCTTCATTCTTTTAGCATACTGATTTAGCCCACCAGCTCAAGCCCTTCTCAATTGGCCTTCTTCGGTAGTTGCATCAATTTGGTGCATCTTAATAGAATAAAAGGTAGTATCAAAATTAATGGTGAATATATAATATCAACTTCAAAATCGAATAAAATATACTAACCTGGTTTTGAAGCCACTCAGAAAACTCTTCAACAATCCACTGATTTTCTAATGTTGCATTAGATCGACCTCTATGGAAATATGCTCGTCGTTTTTCACTTAAAAATTCACTATAATAAGGAAATTATTAGTAGGTTGAACAAAAATAGTTAATATTGACAAAGTTACTTCTATTAACACTTACTCACGAAGTTCCTTGATTTCATCTAGCTGAAGTAGCACATAACGATGTGCTTGTTCCTTACTTCTCATATCAAGGCGAACAATTTTCTCTTTTCCAATTGCACGACCCCCAGAGTTTAACAAGTATTTACCCATACTTGAACTATTATCATCATTTCTTTTAGGTCTATTAAAAATGGTCGTAGCACCTTCTAAGTATCTAGAACAAAATGTAATAGTCTCCTCCATGATGTAGCCTTCAGCAATGGGCCCTTCTGGCCGCGCCAGGTTACTTATGTATGCTTTCAAATGGGACAAATACCTTTATTACATAAATATAAATAACATGTGAGATCAATTACTGGATGCCAAATATGAGAGATAAAAGTAAATGATGCATTATCGGCTAACCTTTCAATCGGATACATCCATCTATAGTGAACAAGCCCACCAAGCTTAGCCTCCTCTACTAAACGAATTAGTAGATAAACCATGACTATGAAAAATGTAGGTAGAAATTCCATCTCCATCTCACAAAGTGTAAGAATAATGTTCGATTGTTGAAGATCGAGCATATTTGGGTCGAGGGTCGTAGAACACAAGTATTTGAAAAAGGAAGACAAGTCTGAAAGCAACTCAATGACTTGTGTGGCATTGGATGCTCGTAAAGCTACAGGAAGAATATCTTGCATAAGAACATGGTTGTCATGACTCTTAAGGTTTAAGAGTTTTCTTTATTTCAACTTCACACATCTAGAGATGTTAGATCCATATCCATCTGGGACCCTAAGTTTCTGTAGAACTCGTAGAAACCGTTCTTTATCATTTGAAGGCATATAGTAAGAAGCTGGAGGCATGTACGGATCTCTATTAGGACGAGGTTGTAGCCAAAGATGTGTCTTTATTTTCCTTTCTTCAAGGGCCCTTCTTGCCTTTTCATCATCTCTAGTCTTTCTCTCCATATGTAATAGCATCCCTAGAACATTATCACACACATTTTTCTCTATGTGCATGACATCTAGATTATGTCGAAGGAGATTGTACTCCCAATATGGCAAGTCAAAAAATATGTTTTTTTTCTTCCAAAGTACTTCCTCATTGTCCACTCTTTCTATTGAACTGTCTATGTGGTGCCTTTCTCTTTTCTTCTTATTAGTCTTTTGGGTTTTTCCGTACTTGTAACGAACTTGTTCTTGTGCTTTCAAGATATCAGTCCCTGATGCCGGAGTAGGAGCACAAGCATACTCCATTATCCCATCAAACAATTGACTCTGAGATCGAAAAGGGTGATTATTAGGTAACCATTTACGGTGTCCATTATAGCAAATCTTGCCCCCAAACTTATAAGAATGTGTATGTTCAGTGCAATAAGGATAAGCTGTGTAGCCCTTTGTACTCCAACCAGACAACATAGCATATGCAGGAAAGTCATTGATAGTCCACATTATAGCCCCTTGCATCCTAAAGTTTTGTCCACTATAGGCATCATATGAATCAATACCTTCCCATAACAATTTCAACTCATGCAGCAATGGTTGTAGGTACACATC
The DNA here is from genome assembly GCA_018398585.1 of Simmondsia chinensis. Taxonomy (NCBI): domain Eukaryota; kingdom Viridiplantae; phylum Streptophyta; class Magnoliopsida; order Caryophyllales; family Simmondsiaceae; genus Simmondsia; species Simmondsia chinensis. Next base: position 8,846,759 of record JAGTTD010000023.1, on the reverse strand, counting down.
AATGTCAAGTCCAGGGCCCGATTTCCCAGGAATAATCGAAGAAAGAATGAATGATGATTGCTTCATACATAGCCATGGGGGCAAGTTGTACGGGATCAACACCACTGGCCATGTACTATAAGTAGTGTTCATAAGACGGTACGGATTGAAGCCGTCACTAGCAAGACCAAGCCTAACACTACGAGGATCTGAAGAAAACTCCGGATACCGAGCATCAAATACCCTCTAAGCTAAGCCATCTGCAGGATGCCTTAATTTCCCATCCTTCAAACGGTCTATCTCATGCCATCTCATATCTTCGGCTGTTTTAGGTGACATGTATAATCTTTTGAGCCTTGAAATCAAAGAAAAATACCGCATAACCTTAGCGGGCTCTCCTTTCTTGGTTGACATAGTTTCATCACTACAACTGTCATCTTCCTTACCCTTAACTGTCTTCTATCTTGAGGTACCGCATGTATGACAACTCTCTTTTTCAGACATTTCACTCCAATACAACATACAATTATTTGGACAAGCATAAATCTTTTCATATCCAAGACCCAACTCATTGATCATTTTCTGAGCTTCATAATAAGATGATGGAAATACCATAATTTGGGAAAATGCATCAACAAGAAGTCTTAGCAACATCGTGAAGGACTCAACAGACCAACTATGCATACATTTTAAGTGAAACAAGTGCAAAAGAAATGACAATTTGGAGAATGCGCTACAGCCTGGATATAGTTCTTCATTAGAAGCTTTCAATATCTTCTTATACTTGGCTTTCTCCTCAGGAGATTGGTTGGGTTATTCAAGAGGAACTTGGTCCGACCAATCATGTTCATCAGACAAATGGGGTTGACTTGTGGAGGGAGGAATATCAACTCCGATACTTTCTCATAGTAATCCACCAATATCATCTCGACCTATGGCCCTTCCCTCATTATTATTGGTAGATGTTTGACTATTGCATCTCAATTGTTGAACAATATCTTCTTTTCCATGAAAAATTCATTTCTTATACTTTGGCCGAAAACCCTTAAAAAGGATATGATATTCTACATCTTCTAATGAGGACCATTTGGCTACTTTGCATTTATTACATGGACATCGAGTTTTTCCTTCTTTAAGGTTTTCTTTAGCCAACTTAATGAATTCAATGACACCATCAATATAAGCTTGACTAATCCTTGGTTGCGTGATCCAACTCGTATCCATATCTCTAAATATTAAGTAGTGCAATCAAATTACCTAAAAATTGAAAAAAGTTAGAGTTCATAAGACAAATATTTAATCTACCAATCAAAATATATACAAATACAAAAACAAATAATTAATGGGACTTAGGAGAAGTTAGAAATTAAAGTAAGATACATGAGTTCCTTATAATCAGTTTTAATCCTCTAATGTGAAGGATCCATCTAAACAAGGGATATAGCAACAAAGTTTTATTTTTCCAAATTCAAAAATTATGAAATCGATATCTAATCTCCCTGACATTAACAAATTGAACTCACAAGCGCTACCAACACATAATTTTAAACATCAATCAAACACAGTAACACAAGAATTTCGTCAAAACAACAATCTTTTGTATTAATCAATTCAAAGGATGAGATGCAATGATAGAATCATTCGAACCATAGCATTGAGGATGCGCATGAAGCAGGGGAAAGTGTGAAACTGCGATAATACAAAACTATAATACAACTACTTCAACCAACTCAAATGATATAACACTTGTAGAAGAATAAGCAGTCCAATAAAAATAAAAACCGAAACTAGGGCAAGGACATCACATACTAACAGCAAAGCAAGAGCAACTGTGAAATCGGAAGGTGAGGGTGAGAGGCGAACGCTGGCGGTAGAGACGACGCGGTTGGAAATCGGGAGGTGAGGGTGAGAGACAAACGTGGCGGCGAGGGTGAGGGTGAGAGACGAGGGTGAGAGATGAACGTGAGAAATGAGGGTTAGGGTTTGCGGGAGGTGAGGGTGAGAGACGATCGTGGCGGCGATGGTGAGGGTGAGAGACGAGGGTGAGAGACAAACATGAGAAATGAGGGTTAGGGTTTGCGGGAGGTGAGGGTGAGAGACGATCGTGGTGGCGACGGTGAGGGTGAGAGACGAGGGTGAGAGACGAACGTGAGAAATGAGGGTTAGGGTTTGTGGGGGTATATATACCCGACGAGATTCTCGGCGCTTATAAACTCCGATAACCTCGGCGCTTATAAGCGCCGATATTGTTTGCGTCGTTTAAAATCGCCGAGAATTTTCTACGCTTTGTCTCGACGCATTTAAACGCCGAGATTTCTCGACGTTTGTATAAATGCCGATAATTATGCGCCGAGAATTACCCTTTTTTGTTGTAGTGCACCCAATTGGTTTACATCCATATGACAGATCATTCAAATCCAAGTTTTATTAGCCATAATAGATTCAATTTTATCTTTAATTGCTTCTTTCCAGAAAGAAGTATCAACTGATTGCATCGCTTCCTTATAAGTTCTAGGATCATCTTCTATTAAAAAGGTATAAAAGTCATCATTAAAATTTTTAGCCTTTCTAGCCCTTTTACTTCTTTTTGGTTCATTATGACATTGATTATCATTATCATAATCTAGAGGACTAATAAAACTAGAAGAACTACTATCAGAAGTAATTCTAGCTACTCTATTTTTCATTGGAAAAATATTTTCAAAGAAAGTAGCATCACGGGATTCAATAATAGCATTATTAGAAATTTTGGAAAGTTTTGAATTTAATACTAAAAATCTATAAGCAGTGCTATTTGTAGAATATCCAACAAATGCACAATCTACAATTTTAGGACCTAATTTTTTTTTTTTTTTTTTTGTTTTTCTTTATGATAGGTATATTTATCTTAGCCAAACACCCCCACACTTTAAAATATTTCAAAGAGGGTTTTTTATTTGTCAATAATTCATAGAGTGTTTTATCAACCTTCTTATATGGTACCCTATTTAGAACGTGACAAGCAGAGTACAAAGCTTCACCCTATAAATTATTTGGTAAACCAGAACTAATAACCATAGCATTTACCATATCTAATAAGGTTTTATTTTTCCTTTCAGCTACACCATTAGATTGAGGAGAATAGGGAGGTGATACTTGATGTACTATACCATACATTTCACAAAAATCATTCATTTCAGTAAGAGCATATTTACCACCTCAATCAGAACATAATATTTTAATTTTTCTTTCGAGTTGATTTTCAGCTTCTGCTTTATAGATTTTAAATTTATCAAACAATTTACTTTTACAGTGTATCAAATAGACATAAACATATTTTGAAAAATCATCTATAAAAGTAATAAAGTATCTTTTTTCACCACGAGTCAAAACCTGATTATTATCACAAATATCACTATGAATTAATTCTAGTAATTTAGTTTCTCTTTCTACTTGTTTAAAGGGTTTTCTAGGTTGTTTAACTTGCACACATATTTCATATTTTTCATTCATGTTTACACGTGATTTAGGCATAAGGTTCATGTTCATCATTCTTCTTATTTTATTTAACATGACCGAGTCTACTATGCCAAATATCACAATGTTCAACATTTGCAATAGATAGCAAAGGCAGAGAATTTTTATTATTAGAAACATTCAAAATACTTAAATGAAAAAAGCCATCTAATAGATATCCTTTACCAATAAATGACTCAAATCTACTAATTAAAACTTTATTGGACACAAAAATAACTTTAAACCCTTGTTGAACTAAAAGAGACGTTTTTTTTTTTTTTTTTTTTTTGATAAATCAATTGTATATATCAAAAAAACTTCGCACAAAAGTACAAGGGGCATACCCCAAGACACGGCCGAAGCCTACAAAGCAAGCCAAAAAAGAATGCCAAAACAAGCAAAGCGAACAAAGAGGAAATACAGAGGAGCATCTCTGAAAGAGACGTGCTAATTAGATTTTTCCTAATGTCGGGTACATGGAGGACTCCATCCAAAACCAAGGATTTTTCGGATGACAAATCTAAACGAACTTGCTCTTGACCTAGGACATGAGCCATACTCCCATTCCCCATGCTTACAGATCTTGTGTCTGATACCTGATAAGATGAAAACGAGTTTCTATCAGCGCACACGTGAACATTTGCTCCGGAGTCTATCCATCAGTCGTTTGAATTGAAAATTATTGAATTTAACTCTGGGCAACTAACAAAGTACCTGTTAGTAGGGGAATTGGAGTTAGCCCCCAGAGTCACTACATTGGCTTGCGGTCTAGCAGCGCTGTGAGATCCGGGGACTTTAGATGGATGACCATGATGATGGTAGCAATCCTTAGCTCTATAGTTAATCTTCCCACAGACCCAACACAGACTTTGAATTAAGTTATTGCCTTTAGGCCTATTATTATTGCTTTTGTAGCTATTACCACCATTAGGCCGTTTAAAACCTTTTTTCTTAAATTTTTTTGTTGAGGCTTATGACTAGTTTCAACATTATGTGCCTTAGCCTGAAATTCAGTTTTTTGCAATTGTTGCTTTGGCGAGCAATGACTATCCTCAATTCTTAAAACAACATATAATTCCTCTAATGAAAAACTTTTAGGTTATGCTTCAATGATCTACCAAACTTAGACCATGAAGGCGGTAATTTTTTAATAAGGGATATGATAAGTACAATTTCTAGAATTTCAATCTCTTTTATTTTCATATTAAAAATTAATCTCTGAAATTCATGAACCTGTTCACAAACTATTTTTTCGTCAATCATTTGATAATCTAGCCAGGTTTCAATAGAATACCTTTTTAAACCTCTTTCTTCAGTGCCATACCTATGATCTAAGGCATTCCATAATTTTATCACTGATTTAGTATAACAAAAGCTGCTGTACATATTGTCAGACAAAGCACTTAAGATTCTTCCACGGCATAAAATATCTTTTTCCACAGATGTGGTTTTACTAGTGGATGTTGAATCTCCAATAGTAGGTGTACCGCCTACCGACTCCGAGGATTTCTCACTACCTTTTTCTTTATTACCTAGAATTACCGAAATTAATCCTAGTTCAGTCAGCCAAAACCTCATTTGTTGTTGCCAATAAAGAAAATTTTCCCCAGCAAATTTTTCGGGCTTACTGGTGAGGGCACTAAAGATTTCCATGCTTGTAGACATTTTTTCTCCAGTTTTTAATTTAGGAAATGATAAGATTTTTTCTTTCTAAGACTTTCAGAAAAATTTTACCTAAAACACCAAAAAACACAATGACTAATATAAAACTTCAATAGTAACAAATACCAACAATAGTTGAACTAAAGGCAGAAATTAAACAGAGCAAAAGTTCAGAAACGCTTGTGTGGGTCGAGGTATGCAAAAGTGAACTCTTCTTAGAAAGGAAACACCCTCCTGCACGAGTATCACAATGCTTGAACTTGAAAGCGCTCCTCTCCCACGATTCATTAACCCGTCGGGCCTCTATCAGTGCAGTAATTAAAGATACCCGTATAAGTAATAAATAAAATAGTTTTTAAAATTTTTTAAATCATTAGAAAAATATTTTAATTTTCAACACTCTATATATATGATATATAGAAAACCCTATTAGATATGCCTATTGGATATGGTCACAACAATATTCATTCACAAACTCTTTTACCTTAAGTGTTACATAAGTTATCTCAATAGCTCTAAAAAATTCATTTTAACTTCTAATTCAATATCAATTCAATTATAAGATATGTGTTCAAAGTTGAGTACAACTATAAGATGATGGTTATTTGTAGCCGCAGTAAAATTGGAGGGAAGGAATGCACAAGGATTGGTTTGATTTGATTGCCATTTGTAATTAGCTATTGTGAAATTATTATGTTTTAAAATTAAATTTTATGATACTTATTAAAATTATGCATTAGAGTATTTTTCGTTGTCAATTTTATTAAAGTACAAGTTTTATTTCTTTAAGAAAATAGAAACTGAATTATAGAAGTTGTTACTAATAGGACAAAAATTATTATCGTCAGAGTAATGATTTAACTTAGAAAGAATGAGAGTCAGAGAATTACCTTAAAAATAATGAGTTTGCTCTGAAAATATTAATTTTATCATAGTAATAATATTACTCGAAATTATATTGTAGTCTTTTAAAATATCAAAGAAAACTTGATAAAGTATCTTCCTTTTAAAACCTGTGTTTTTTAACTTCTAAAAATAAAAATTAAATTCTCTTTACGTAAATTTTTTTTTTTTTTTTTTATATTTGAACTAACCACAAAGAGTTAGTAAAATATATTTTTTATGAAAAAATATTTTTAGAAAAATTATCATTTAGGTACCCTAAGGTTTGAACATTTATTACTTAGGTACCTCAACATTTTAATATATAATGCAGTACCCTGAGGTTTGAATATTTTATTTTCAAGGAACCCTATGTCAGAAATTGAAAAACTTTTGTTGAAATTTGGCCACTTTTATACAGAAATTGTTAATGTAATAGATTACTATTATATACACTAGTTTTTTTCTCGTGCCATGCACGGGTAGTATGTGCAATGTACATTTTTTGTTTAGTTGTGAAAATGTGCATTAACCAAAACAAATGCTATGTAAGTTGTACAAAATTTGCACTGTGGTAAGTATGCAACTCTTTTTACAAAGATAGGAAACATGAAACCAAATTAGCTTATTGTCATGTTTGTCTTCAGTGCTGCGTCCCATCAATTTTCTTCAGTCCTCTATATTGAAAGTATGTTGTTATTATATCGCAGCATTTCCCTTTAAATTAGTAAAGCATGATTTGTCACTTACCTCGATATTTAGTGCGTCTATGTTATTTATGCTATTATTTGTTAAGTATTTTGGCTATCTGCCAAATATTATCATTTTCACTTCAGTTCTCTGTCAATTCCTGAACAACCACCTTGATACGTAACCTGTTGTGCAAAATACAAATTTAATATATTGATGAGAAGGCTTGTTTGGGCCCAAATTGGAGAACATGGCATCTCAAATTGGGACAATCATACCTTAAGGAAAATGTTATTAATAATTAGTTTGAAAATATTATGTTCTCAAATTCTAATTGTTGATTTTAATTAATATTAGATTTCTTAGATATCAACAACTAAATATTATTAACAGTTAGTTTGAAAAGATTATATTCTCAAACTCTAATTCTTGAGAAGGCATTTGGGCCCAAATTGGAGAACAATGCATCTCAAATTGGTCAAAACCTTACCTTGAGAAAAATGTCATTAACAGTTAGTTTGAAAATATTATGTTCTCAAATTCTAATCGCTGAGTTTAATTAATATTAGATTTCTTAGAGATCAACAACTAAATATCATTAATAGTTAGTTTAAAAAGATTATGTTCTCAAATTCTAATTTATGAGAAGGCTTATTTTGGATTTTAGTGGGTTGTGGGGTTAGAATTCATGAGAAGCCTTGTTTTGGGATTTCGAGGATTGTGGGGATGGGAAACTTTACTATAAAATAAGTACGATGAGCTAAGATAGCCCAAAACATTCTAAAGTTGAACTTATAAAATTTATGTATTTTATTAATTATGACAAATTCAAGGCAATACTTCAATCATTATTGCATTATATAGAAGTTGAACTCTGTATTACCCCAAATATTATGAAATTAAACTTGAAATACAAAGCACATTTAAATACATCAAATAATTAAAATATATTAACCCAAATCATCCTAAAATTGAACTTATAAAATTTATATATTTTATTAATTATGACAAATTTAAGGCCATACTTCTATCATAAAAAAAATGTATTATATATAAATATTGAGAACTATAAAATACATTACAAAATTTATAACGAATATGGGGCCATACTTCAATAGTTATAAATCAAAGACCATACTTTTTTTGGAATACCACAAAGCTATCAAAGCCCATACTTCCATCATTAAATAATATAAGACATATCAAAATTGAGAAATACAAATACACTCATTAAATTTTAAAATATATTGTCCAAAATTATTATAAACTAAACTTTCATAATTTATATAATTAAACTTTTAATAATTTAATAATTGAGATATATTGCTCCAAACATTATGAATTTACACTTCAAATACAAAGTAAATTTGAATACATCAAATAATATAAAAAAGATAAACATTCTAAAGTTGAACTTATAAAATTTATGTATTTTATTAATTATGACAAATTCAAGGCCACACTTCAATCATAAAATAATATATTAGATATAAATATTAAGAATAATAAAATAAAGAAATTTTCTAACATGTGTCCATTGGGCACATGCTAAGGTGTATTAAATACACCATATTTTAGCATTTGATTGGCTAATGCAAAATTTATTAGTATTGCTAATTGTATTTGGTCAATTAAATATATAAATATGGTACAATTAATACACATGTTAGAAAGATCCTAAAATAAATTATAAAATTTATGACAATTCTAGAGCCATATTTCAATCATTACAAATCAAAAATCAGACTTTTTTTCTTTTTTTTTTGGGAACACTACCAAGCCATCAAAGGTTATACTTCCATCATTAAATAATATATGACATATTAAAATTGAGAAATATAAAATATATTCATTAAATTTTAAAATATATTGTCCAAAATTATTATAAACTAAAATTTCATAATTTATGTAATTAAACTTTAATAATTGAAATATATTGCTCCAAATATTATGAAATTAAACTTCAAATACAACATACATTTAAATATATTAAATGATATAAAGATAATTGAAGTATATTTGCCCCAAAATATTCTAAAGTTAAACTTATAAAATTTATGTATTTTATTAACTATGACAAATTCAAAGCCATACTTCAATAATGAAATAATGTATTAGATATAATTATTCAAAACAATAAAATAAATTATAAAATTTATGACAATTCTAGGACTATACTTCAATCATTACAAATCAAAAGCCATACTTCTTTTTTTTTTTTGGAACACACGAAGTCATCAAAGGCCATACTTCCATTATTAAATATTGCATGACATATTAAAATGGAGAAATAGAAAATACACTACGGAGCAATACTTAAAAATTACATAGTTTAATTAATAAAAATTAATAACTATAAATTACATTACAAAGTTCAACTTCTACAAATACTTTTCTAAAATACAAATAGCTTTTCCAAATTTAAGTACATCAAATAATTCTAATATGTGCTTGAAAATATTCCAAAGTTGAACTTCTAAAATTTATGTATCATACTCATTAAGTTTTCAAATACGTTTTCCAAAAATAATAAACTTTAATAATTAAAATATATTGCTCCAAACAATATGAAATTAAACTTGAAATACAAAGTATATTTAAATACATCAAATAATTCAAATATATTGAACCAAAATATCCTAAAATTGAACTTATAAAATTTATATATTTTATTAATTATGACAAATTCAATGCCATACTTCAATCATAAAATAATGTATTATATATAATATTGAGAACTATAAAATATATTACAAAATTTATAACAAATATGGGGCCATACTTCAATTATTATAAATCAAAGACCGTACTTTTTTTTTGGAACACCAACAAGCAATCAAAGTCCATACTTCCATTATTAAATAATGTATGACATATCAAAATTGAGAAATACGAAATACACTCAATAAATTTTAAAATATATTGTACAAAATTATTATAAACTAAATTTTCATAATTTATATAATTAAACTTTTAATAATTTAATAATTGAGATATATTGCTCCAAAAATTATGAAATTACACTTCAAATACAAAGTAAATTTGAATGCATCAAATAATATAAAAAAGATAAACATTCTAAAGTTGAACCTATAAAATGTATGTATTTTATTAATTATGACAAATTCATGGCCAAACTTCAATCATAAAATAATGTATTAGATATAAATATTAAGAATAATAAAATAAAGAAATTTTCTAACATGTGTCCATTGGGCACATGCTAAGGTGTATTAAATACACCATATTTTAGCATTTGATTGGCTAATGCAAAATTTATTATTATTGCTAATTGTATTTGGTCAATTAAATATAAAAATATGGTACAATTAATACACATATTAGAAAGATCCTCAAATAAATTATAAAATTTATGACAATTCTAGAGCCCTACTTCAATCATTACAAATCAAAAATCGTTTTTTTTTTTTTTTTTGGAACACCACCAAGCCATCAAAGGCTATACTTCCTTCATTAAATAATGTATGACATATTAAAATTGAGAAATATAAAATAAATTCATTAAATTTTAAAATATATTGTCCAAAATTATTATAAACTAAACTTTCATAATTTATGTAATTAAACTTTAATAATTGAAATATATTGCTCCAAACATTATGAAATTGAACTTCAAATACAAAGCACATTTAAATATATTAAATGATATAAAGAAGATAATTGAAGTATATTTGTCCCAAAATATTCTAAAGTTAAACTTATAAAATTTATGTATTTTATTAACTATGACAAATTCAAAGCCATACTTCAATAATGAAATAATGAATTAGATATAAATATTGAGAACAATAAAATAAATTATAAAATTTATGACAGTTTTAGGACCATACTTCAATCAAAATTTATTACAAATCAAATGCTATACTTCTCTTTTTTTTTTTTTTTTGTGGGAACACACGAAGCTATCTAAGGCCATACTTCCATCATTAAATATTGCATGACATATTAAAATGGAGAAATAGAAAATTCACTACAGAGCAATACTTAAAAATTACATAGTTTAATTAATAAAATTAATAACTACAAATTACATTACGAAGTTCAACTTCTACAAATACTTTTCTAAAATACAAATAGCTTTTCTAAATTTAAGTACATCAAATAATTCAAATATATTGCCTGAACACATTCTAAAGTTGAAATTCCAAAATTTATGTATCACACTTATTAAATTTTCAAATATGTTTTCCAAACATATTAAACTTTAACAATTTAATAATTAAAATATATTGCTCCAAACAATATGAAATTAAAGTTGAAATACAAAGCATATTTAAATATATCAAATAATTAAAATATATTGCCCCAAAACATTCTAAAGGTGAACTTATAAATTTTATTTATTTTATTAATAATCACAAATTCAAGCCATACTTCATGTATTTTATTAATTATGACAAATTTAAAGCCATACTTCAATCATAAAATAATGTATTACATATAAATATTAAGAATTATAAAATAAATTATAAAATTTATGACAAATCTAGGGTCATACTTCAATCATTACAAATCAAATGCCATACTTCTTTTTTTCTCTCATTTATAAATCAAATGCCATACTTCTTTTTGTTTTTTTTTTTTTTTTTTTTCTCATTTTGTGGGTAGGATTCATAAGAGGGCTTGAATGGGCATTTGGTGGCTTTTGGAGAGGGCAACTTCACCATAATATAAGGAAGATAAGTATGCCAATGTTTTTATCAAAAATTAAGCAAATTGAGATAAAATTTTCACCGAATGTTGATATAAATTATCTATATATTGCTTTCCATTTTTTGACATAAAAATATCAAATTCTTTTGAATATACTAATATATTGTCGAAATCATTCTTAATTTTAGCATTTTCTAACAAAAATCTATCGAATTTTGAACAAAAAGATATTTGATTGATAAAATTTTAAAACTTTAGGGCATCTAAGTGATAAAATGTTTAAAATCAAAGTACCTTATTGTATATATTAAAATGTCAAGGCACCTAATTAACAAAAGATCAAACCTTAGGATACCTAAATGATAATTTTCGTATTTTTATTTTAAAATAACATGACTAAATAAACACTGAAGCCTTGTTTGGTTACTAGGAAAGTAAACTCTGGATTTCGAAATTTATAGGAAGTGGCCATTTGACCTCTTGTTTCATTACAGGAAATAGGCAAAACATAGAAAATGAAAATTCTTTAGCAATTTTCAATTCTTTTAAAAGGCATGAGATATCTTACCTGACTCTCCCCTAAGGCCTTGTTTGACAACTGGGTAAAGGAGGGTAAAGAGAGAGATGATAAGGTAATATCCTACCCCTATTTAAATATATCAAATTAAGAGGGGTAAGGGTCAAGAAGGCTAAATGAGTTATCCTTGTTTGGCAATTGGATAAAAAGATAAGGATAAAGAAAATTATAGTTAAAATAAAGCAAAATTGTCCAAAATCTTTCAAAATTTTACCCTACCCCTCTTTATTCCCCAAATTGGAGGTTAAAAAAAATAAGGGTAAAGGAAGGTAATGGGGGGTAAGTTTTTTAACCCCCCACACCAATTACCCCGCATTACCTTCAAAAAAATTTGCCAAACAAGATTAAAATTTTACCCTCCATCACCCTTACCCCCATTTATCCCTGTTTGCCCCATTGCCAAATAGGAGCTTAGGTTATCTCTTTAGAAAGTTCTATTTTCTATCCTAAGAATCAAATATTTTATACATACTTTCTAAACAGTTAACACATTAACTAAAATTTTAAAAAATAGGGCTTCATAAAAAAAATTCAATTTCTAAAGGAATATACCCAGTGCCTAAAGGGTCTGGGGGGGCAGATGTATACAGTCTTCTCCCTTCAGGGTGTTAACCTGAAGAGAGGCTGTTTTCCAGTGTCCCCATAAAAATTCAATTTCTATACTAAGCAAATAATATATAAATCTGGTACAGTTTAAAGAGGAAGAGGGAAGTATGGGAAAAGAAACAAGATGGTGGGAAATGCTAAAATGTAAAAGAGATAGAAGAATAATTTGTTATTGCTTGAGGAAAATAGAGTACAAGGATCCCTATTTGTTGGCGTTGTTCCTTCCTTGTTGGTAGTAAGCAATACGCCAACCCTTCTGCTTTATCGGACTTCTCCTCCTCATCATAGATAGGATCATCAAACATGGGTGAAAAAGACAAATCAATATACATCAATTAATCAGAGGTTGGTTCTCTCCTAGCGTTGCCTATGGGTGTAGACGCCAACTCTAACTCACCAACTGTGTTGGTGAACATGGCTCTATCTTCCGGTATTGGGTCTTCGGTCTTCAACACATATGGCACCTCAACTTTCTTGGGTAACCAAATTATCCTCGTTCCCTCGAAGATGAAGCTATAGGTGTTCTTTCTCCCGTCATGCATGGCACTCCTATCATATTGCCATAGGCGCCCCAACAATAGATGGCAAGCATCCATGGTGATGACATCACACCACACGCCATCCCTATACTTCAACCCAATTGAAAAATTCACCAAACAACGTTTAGAAACGGTTACCTGGCCTCCTCTCTCGAGCCATGATGTCTTGTAAGGGTTTGGATGTTCCTCCGTCTTCAACCCTAGCTTCTGGATGGCTTCTTCGGAGATGGCGCTTTCACAACTCCCGGAGTCGATGACTAGGAGGCGTACCCTCTCGCCAATTGCGCACATCATCTGAAAGATGTTGTGTTGAAGCCATTCATCGCCTTCTGCTTCCTCATGCGTGAAACTAACCCGCCTGACCAATAACAAGCGAGCCTTGTCACCCGCTACCTCCTCTTCGCCTAGTGACGCCAACTCATCTCGAGTTTCTTCCGCCACTATAATGCCTTCTTCTTTAAACTCTGGAATATTAATCCAGAGACCAAACTCCCACCTCCGTTTAACAACATTGGCGTTATTGGTATTGGGCTGATGTCGCCTCGGCCTAGGATCCGGTAGCTAAGCATCTGGGAACTGATTCTAGAAGCTCTCATCCATCTCCTCTTCTTCACCCGGTGTTGACGGGCGTTGGGGCGGGGTTCCCAGTTCCAAGTTGAGATTTGCCCCCAGTTGAATCAAGCAACGCTTGATTCGCCAGAATCTCTCTTCTACCTCCTCGAATCTTCTCTCGTTCTGCCGTTGAACATCACGATCAAAAACACCTCCCACAGCGGCATTTCTCTGTTGCCCACAGGTCATCTAAGAAGTTGTTCTGAGCTCTAATACCAACTGATACAGCGCGTAAACTGGGATTTGTGGGAACGGGAAGGATCCAACAGCCTTCCCTTTTATTTTATTAGTCACTAATAAAAATCAAGAGGAAAATATGCTCGATTCTCACAACCCGAGAAAATAGGCTCTAAAATAGGAAAAATAAAATCTAAAAAATTCAATGCCTAAGCAACCTAAATTCCTCTTATATATACAAAGGAACTAATTGACTTGAACTAAAACATTAAGAGATAACTAAATTATTGAAGATAAGTATAAACACTAAAAGATTTAAATCTAAAGCTAATACTAATCTGTTATGATCGGATGATCACAACTAGGGATTTGGGATAGTTAGAGTACAAGATGAGAAGAGAATTTTAGAGAATAGATGAGAAGAGAAGTAGTATCAATTTAATCATTCAAATCATATCTTTCCCTTACATCAATCATCTATTTTTATACTTAAAGAATGAATCAATTTTTCCCTCCAATTTTAACTAATTAGCAGCCTAATATTTCTTCCTAACAAACATAACTACTTTTCCCTCCAATTCTTGCTTTCCCGCCATTTCTTTATTGCTTAATTCATGACAATTTTCCCCCCAACGACAAGATTCTTGTCTCAAGAACCAAAATGAGGGAATTGACTTTTGATGAAGTGGAAATCTTCCCAAGTAGCCTCATCCACACTCAAGTTTGACCATTGGACAAGAACTTGTGTAATAGCCTTGTTGTTTCGTGGAGTAAAGCGCCTAGCTAATATGGCCACTGGTTCAGCCAATATTCTTCCTTGAGGACCTGTCAAAGGGGGTTGAAATTGAGAAGTCATGCCATCACCCAGCTTGTGTTTAAGGAGGGAAACATGAAATATGGGATGTATGGTTGAGCCAGGAGGAAGATCGAGCTTGTAAGCCACTGAACCGATCTGTTGCAGCACCGTATAAGGACCATAGTAGTTAGCAGTCAATTTAACATTTGTTCTCACAGCCATAGAGACTTGGCGGTAAGGTTGGAGCTTGAGGTAGACCAAGTCACCCACTTGGAATGATCTTTCAGATCTCTTTTTGTCAGCGAAGAACTTCATACGAGCTTGTGCAAGCTGCAAGTTGTCACGAATTTGTTTGTTGATGTTGGCTCGCTGCTACACTAGTTCTTTGACTTCAGATAAAGGGGATTGAAGTTTAGCCTGGAGGATTGGTAGGGGTGGGTTGTACCCATATAAGGCAAAGAATGGGGAGGTGTTAAGTGAGTTGTGAAAATTGGTGTTGTACCAAAATTCAGCTTGGGACAGCCAACGATGCCATTGTTGTGGATGTAGGAAAGTCATACACCTTAAATATTGTTCCACACACTGATTTACCCGCTCGGTCTAGCCATCCGACTGAGGATGGTATGCAGAACTTAAGTGAAGTGAGGAGCCCAAGAGCTTGAAGAGTTTCTACCAGAAAGCACTTGTGAAGACCTTGTCCTGATCTGATACTATGGACTGTGGTAGCCCATGGAGTTTATAGATATTGTCAAGGAAAAATTTGGCCAGTTGTTGAGCTGTAAATGGATGTTGCAGAGCAAAGAAATGGCTGTATTTTGTAAACCGATCCACTACAACCCAAATGACATTCTTCCCTTCGGAATTGGGTAGTCCTTCAATGAAGTCCATGCTCAAATGTTGCCAAGCTTCGTTTGGGATAGGCAATGGCTGTAAGAGGCCAGGATAAGGGTTGTGTTCTCCCTTTGTTCTTTGGCAGGTGTCACAAGATCTGACCCAATTCACAACATCCTTCTTCATTCCTGACCAGATGAACCATTTCTTTACTCGTTCATAGGTTGCCAAGATACCTAAGTGGCCCCCAAGAGCTGAAGAATGCAAGGCATGGAACACTTTCTGTCTTAGAGAGGTGCTGGAGCCAATGTAAACTCTGTTTTTCCTCCTCAAGTTGCCATTCTGCAGCGTGGTGAAGGGAATTGCAGAGGAGTTAACTGCTAGAACTTGAATTAACCCTTCTGCATAGGGGTCTTGACCATAAGAGCTGCTGATGTCCTCCATCCAGAGTGGTCTAATTAGTGAAATGGCATTCAATTTAGCAGCTGCAGGACCTGGGAGCCTTGACAGAGCATCTGCCACTGTGTTTTCCCTTCCTTTTCTGTACTGAATCGAGTAATCCAAGTCCATGATTCTCATAAGGCCTTTCTTCTGAATTTTGGTAGTAATTTGCTGCTCGAGGAGATGCTTCAAGCTCTCATGGTCAGTTCGAATCACAAAGTGGTGACCCTCTAAGTAATGTCTCCATTTCTGCACAGCTAGCAAGATAGCCAAGTATTCTTTCTCATATATGGAAAGAGATAGATGTTTGCTGCTGAGAGACTGACTTAGGAAGGCAATTGGCTTGTTGTTCTGCATAAGGACTGCTCCTACTCCCAACTGTGAGGCATCTGTGTCCAGTGTAAATGGTTCATTGAAGTTAGGCATGGCCAGAACTGATGCGGTGCTCATAGCCATCTTAAGCTTGTTAAAAGCATCCTCAGCCTCTGTACTCCAAGCGAAAGCATCTTTCTTCAATAATTCAGTTAGTGGCTTAGCAATGAGACCATAACCAGCAATGTATTTCCTGTAATAGCCGGTAAGTCCCAAAAAACCACGCAAGGATCTGATGTTACATGGAATTGGCCATTCAATCATGGCTTTAACCTTGTTGGGGTCAGTTGAAACCCCTTCCTTAGACACTACATGAGCAAGATACTCCACTTTGGGTTAGACAAAGGAACATTTAGACAGTTTGGCTCATAATTTGTGCTTCCTTATGGTTTCAAACACCTATTGTAAATGTTTTAGGTGGGACTCTTTGTTGGCACTATAGACTAGGATGTCATCAAAAAAGACAAGCATAAATTTACGTAGGTAAGGTTTAAAAATGTCATTCATAAGAGCTTGGAATGTGGCAAGTGCGTTGGTTAGGCCAAAGGGCATAACTATGAATTCAAAGTGACCATGGTGAGTGCGGAAGGCTGTTTTGTCAATGTCATTTGGTTTAACTCGAATTTGGTGATATCCTTGACGCAAGTCAAGCTTGGAGTATATGGTTGATCCATATAGTTCATCTAGTAGGTCATCAATGATAGGTATGGGAAATTTGTCTTTAATGGTTTGAGCATTGAGTTGTCTATAGTCGATACACATCCTAGAAGTACTATCCTTCTTTTTTACAAGGATAACGGGTGACGCAAATGGGCTATGGCTAGAACGAATGAAATTTTTTGTGAGGAGTTCATCTACTTGTTGTTCTATTTCTGATTTGTGAGCATGAGGGTGTTTATAAGGCCTTAGATTAACTGGGACTGTGCCAGGCTTTAAGGTTATAACATGGTTTAGTATTCTTGTTGGTGGTAGAAAGGTGGGAGGTTCGAAAATATCTTGGTAATCATGTAAGAGTCTAAGTAAAATAGGGTCTGAAATTACCTGACCCTCAATAGGGGTAGCTGATATAGAGGAGAGATGGCCAACCCAAGTGCAGATCCCTTTCTGTACTGATTTTTGCAGAGATTTGCAGCTCATTAGCTTCAGCATCTCATGCTTAGTAACCCCTTGTAACTTGATTGCTCTTCCTTCCCTTTCAAATTACAAAGATAAGTTTGTGAAGTCAAAGATGATTGGACTCACAGTCTTCATCCAATCCACTTCCAATACCATGTCACATTCTCCAAGCTTGAGGACTCTAAAGTCATATGTAAACTCATGGCCCTGCATCTGCCATGTGAATTGCTTACATTTTGTTTGAGTAAGCATGGTATTACCATCAGCTACGGTAACTGAGAGGGGAAATGACTTGGTCATCTCATGACCAACCTTCTTTGCTAATCGGGGGTCTATAAAGCTGTGTGTGCTGCCACTATCTATCAATATAAGCAATGTATGTTGTTTAGCAAAGCCTTTGATCTTGATAGTATTGTGAGCGCCACCACCTGATAAAGCATGAACCGAGATGGCCACTTGCTCCATCATTTCTTCTTCTGTTTCTTCTTCCAGCAGTTCATCATCCTCAACTGCAGCAGCTGATTCTTCTTGTTCTACTCCAGTAACTGCCATGAATTGTCGGTTGTTGCATTTGTGCCCCACAAAGTACCTCTGATTGCATCTGAAGCAGAGCTTATTAGCCTTTTCTCCTCAAGGCTCATAGGCTTTCCTGCTGTGCTGCTATTACCGATTGCATTGGACTATAACTGGGTTGTTTTGGCTATGGGTAGGTGATTCCCACACTTGCTTCATCCAGTGCTCTCACCCCAACTTTCCACAGTCGACTCGAATAGCCTAGCCTTAGCATAAGCTTTGCTCAGGCTCTCCGGGTTCAATGCCTTGACTAAGTTTTTGATCTTGGGTTTCAATCCACTGATGAAGCTCGAAATATAGTAATTTTCATTAGCTCCGGGGTTTACTTCCATCATCATTGCCTTTAATTGCTCAAACTTGGTCATGTAATCCTTAACGAACCCAATTTGAGCTACTTTGTTGAATTGATCGACTACATCATTCAGATCCTCTTCATCATAGCGATCGTAAAATTCCCCTGCAAATTCAGACCAAGATAATTGGGGCTTACTGATATTCAAGCTATGGAACCATGTTTCTTGATCCCCCAGTAAGTGGACTGCTACAATTTCTACCTTCTCCTCCTCTGGAATGCTATAGAACCTAAAAAATCTCTCGCAACGCCTTATCCAAGACCTAGGGTTTGTTCCATCGAAGGTGTTGATTTCGATCTTCGGCTGCCTAAAAGAAGATTGTCTAGCTGATGGTGCTCAATTGTTGCCCTGCTGGTCAAGTCGTGATGCAGGAATGAGAGGCTCCGGGGGTCTCACATTTGGTGACACAGCTCGAGTATTGCCAGCAGATTCAGACCCAGTTGAGGTGTTCACCCTTTCTCGTACCTCCCCCAACTGTTGTTGCAAGGATTCTTGGCCATGGTTCAGGTTCCCGATAGCAATGGCCAATTCACTGAGTTGCTGTTGGACTTGCTGCATTTGCTCAACAGAAATTGAACCACCATTGTTACTGGTGTTAGCCATTGAAGCTCGTTTTCTGCCTCTAGCCAGCTTGCAATTGAGGTGCCACAATCGGGGCTCTGATACCAAATTGTTATGATCGGATGATCACAACTAGGGATTTGGGATAGTTAGAGTATGGGATGAGAAAAGAATTTTAGAGAATAGATGAGAAGAGAAGAAATAGTATCAATTTAATCATTCAAATCATATCTTTCACTTACATCAATCATCTATTTTTATACTTAAAGAATGAATCAATTTTTCCCTCCAATTTTAACTAATTAGCCGCCTAATATTTCTTCCTAACAAACATAACTACTTTTCCCTCCAATTCTTGCTTTCCCGCCATTTCTTTATTGCTTAATTCATGACATAATCCTAATGTATCTCAAACTCTATCTTTGTTGCGTTCCAATCCATGTGCCGTGTCTCCATACCCACCAGGCCTTCCTTGCCGCCAATCACTCCTCGCCTAGATGTTGCCGATATCATCATCAACTCTTTAAGCCGTGATTCCTCTTCCAGCCGCGTCCCTCCTGAACTCGTCGAGCCATAGCTGCCAACCCGCCAATGACTCATCCGCCAAGCTATCCGCCAAAGGAGGTGGGGCTGCATCACATACTTTCTAGATTCCTTGGGGTGGGGTAAGAAATTACAATTCCATATTAACTCCATTAATCTAAACTCAAAAATGAGCCCACATTATTAACCCAAATTTAGATGACTCAAAATCGAAAGATCTAGACACAACCCAAAATTTGACCAAAATCTTGAAATCCTCCAACTCGAATGACTTGAACTTGAAATAACTAAAATCGACTTAACTTAACATCCGAAGTGACCTAACCCGATTGACCCGAAACTCGAGGATGACTCAAATCCAAAAAATGAAGCCACCTAACTTAAATGTGATGTAAACAAGCTAAGCTAAAGTGGAAATGACCCGACCAAATTGACATGATTTGACTCGAAACTCGAATAACTCAAAATCAAAGTAAATCCCTCCGACCATAATAACCTATATGCAATGTGAACCCCTATGACTAAAATCTGGATTTACCTGATTAAAACACGAAACACTCCAATTTGATTGATCAAAAATCGTGATGACTCGAATTATTGTGGAATTATAATTCCAACCTCCAAGCCTTTGATAAACCACACAATAAATTTTCAATTCCATTAGAATTTTAATTCCACCAGAATTGGAATTCGAATTGTAATTTCACAGTCCGACTTCAATTTCATGTATCAAATAGAGCCTAAGGAAATTTCTTCTATATATTAGTCAAAATTAAAGGGAAACTCAAATTTTTAGTTTTATCAAATATATCTTTAAATTATTTGTTAAAATTAATGTGACGTCTTAACTTTTAACTTTATTAAAGATACTTTGAAACTATTAACTATAAATCAATTTGATCTCTCAAATTCAAATTCGTAAAAGGCATATATCAAACTATTAAAAAAATTCAAATTAGCAAATTTATATATCCAATATTGCAACAAAAAATTATTAAATTATAAAAATGATATCAAATTATTTTGTCTATAGTCTGGGTGTCTTTAATAAAATTAGAAGTTGAGGTCGCATTTATTTTGACAAAAAGTTCAGAGAGTATCTTCGGTTAAATTAAAAATTCAAGGGATCAATTTGATTTTGATCAATAGCTCAAAATCAAATTGACCTCTTGAATTTATTACATAGGCATTTTAGTAATTTAATAATATTTATAATGAGGTATTATAAGATTGAAAAAGTTTTTATCTAAGTGCCTTCGCCAAAAGCTAGTAATTTTTTGTTGGAGCCTGTAGAATTTTTGTCAGATATGCAAACATGTCAAATTATTGTAATAGCGTGTATGTACTTGTATTAGAAGTGCCACATATTATCGAGGCATTTAGAAATAGAGTTGTTCAATTACCGGTTCGATCCGAAAAAGGGGATGGGACCAAAATGGATTGATTCAATTTTGATATGGTCCTTGCTCCTTAAATTGTGCTTATTCTGGGTTTCAACTCGATCTTGTCCAAACCCCAAAAACTAGGGACAGGGGAAAATCCAATTGATATCATTGGGCTGCTCTTACTATTTTTTATTAGAGTATAATTAGGCTTTTTAGGCTTACAGTTTTTAAGATTAAAGCCAATTAAAAGTGCGCTCATATTTCTTTTTCTCCTTAAATTTATTATTATATACTCTTTTTTCTTTTTTGCTATTTGATTTTAATGATGAAGGGCGCAATGAAAAATTATGTAAAATTCTAAATGATCCTCACTATGAGTAGAGGTGCCAAATCTAAGTCGATCTAAAAAGCTGACCCAAAAAATGGTAAACCTACCTGACCGAAACCGAAATTTGTTGTAAATAATTGAACCTAAAGTTGAATTGACCCTACCTGCAACTAACCTGACCCATTCTTTGTTTGACCCGAAAATAACATAATACTCAATTTGAACCGACGTGACCTTTCATTGGCCTGAACCAGCCCAACGCTGAACCAGAACCCAATCTAACTTGAAACCAGAATTAACTCAATGCCTTTAAATTCAATGAGAGTTCTTACTTGTGATGAGTACTAATGAACTGTATAAAGGATAATTGAGAACATATATTATTGATCATACAGTGAACATGTTGGTAAAAATATAAATTAGTTCAAGCATAATTTAAACATATTTCATGCACTAAGCCACCAAATAATAGGAATATGATGACCTGAAATCTATACATCCCGACCCGAGATTGACCCAAACCCATGACCACCCAAAATTAAATTGACTCGAGCCCGAAATAACTTGATCCCGACCCAACCCAACTTGAATATAGGTGAAACTCAAGAGTGACTCGAGCCTAAATGGGTCAACCTGAGCCCGCATCAACCCGAGTTTGTAGTAAACCCGAAATGACACAAACCCGAATGGGTACATCCGAAACTGACTCAAAGGATCCGATTCTCACCTCTAACTATAAGGCACTTGCTTTCTAATACATTTATTAGTAGGTGTCATATTTCGTGGGTGAAGCGTGAGCAATTTACATTTTTTTATAGTTCCCAATGTTGATTATTTGATCATTGTTATTTTTAAAAGACACTAAAATTGTCAAAAGTTGACAAAATGTGCTAAATCCAATTTATAATTAAAAAAAAAAAAGAAAAAAATGATAATCAATCTGGTCCTTAACCCTCAAAACAGACAAGTTTTGGTATTCAATCCGAACCGGTCGAACCAACCAACAACCTTAATTGGAAGTGTACTCCAAATAGGGAAATTTTTAGAAAAGCGAGTTTTTTATCCTCTAGCAAAAATGTATATCATATCTTGGAACATTAGAGGAGCTGCTAGAACAAAGTTGCCAGAAAAATCTTGATTTTCATCTCGAAAATCTAGAGGGACAAGCGGATCATTTATAATGAAGAGGGTAAGCTTCAAGACAATCATTCGAAGTTTCCGCAGAGAACTAAATTGGAGTACTCAAAAGGTTTTGATTTTACGATAACAACAGAAGACAACAAGAAAAATCTTAGCCATGTGGAAAATAATAATTGCAAAATCTGATAACGTTAATCCTTGGTGCCTCTCAAAGATTAACAGTGTAATTCAATGTAATAGGGAAATTGAGAAGAGAGAGGAAGAGAGAAAAGGGTAATTATCTTCATTGATAAGATCCTCCATAACCAATGGCAGATCCAGAAAAGTTTTTCACTTGGGGCACATATAAGAGTTCATAGTGAACAACAATCAACGAAACGTGAGATTTAAACTATCATTCATAAATTAGAAAAAAGAATTGAGTTTTGAATGCTTCAAACATTGCGAAAAAATCATATAACTGTATCAACACAAAAGTGTTGTGTACATATATATATAAAATTATTCAAAGTTATGTACATTAAATAAATTAATTAATAATGTATCCTATTAACTTAAGATATTACTCAATTAAAAAGTAATATATTTTTGGATAAATCCAGTACATGTTCTCAAAAAAATGTTTAATTTTGCTTGATATATTTTCAGTTATGTTAGAATAACTAATAGTTCTATCGTTAGCTCCTTTTAATCAATGGAGGCTACAGAGTAGGTTGAAGATAGGACAAAGAGAAGGCTTCAGTAGAGGGCATTGTCAATTTTTCTCTCAAATATATTAGTTATTGTATAATGCTTAGGTTATTATTAGTTATGAATCCAGTATTTTAATAATGAGCAATCTATAGTCATAATAAAATAAAAATAAAATATTTATTACATAATTAATTAACTAAAATTAAATATATATATATAAATATTAAAATATTATTATAATAAAATATTAATTTAAAATAGAGATATTAGCATATAAAAATTATATCAAATTATTATTATTTTATAAGTAATAAATTTATTTAATATAAAATAAAACTTTTTATAAAGGAAAGTAGGGGCCCAAAATAAAGCAAATGAAAGAGTAGAGACGATGGATATTGAACCCACGACCTTGTTGAAAGAGTAACGCACATGCACATGTTTACATTAAACCACCATCTCCGCTATTAATACCAAGCACCCATTATATATAAATATTGAATACACTCCAGCCAGACAAATCGGGGATGGTCGAAGGCTGAATCCGCCTCGGTCCATAACCGAACAACAGAATTCATATTGTCACATGAAATGTCAATGAAACCAAAGAGGGTATCAACACGTAAGCACCGAATCCTATTAAAACTTCAAAGTTAAGCGTGCTTGGGCAAGAGTAGTACCAGGATGGGTGACCTCCTGAGAAGTCCTCACCTCTCAGGTTGGGGGTACTCGGAAACAGCCCTTCTTCAGGGTAGCAGCCTAAAAGGGGAAGGCTGAGTACCCTAGGTCCTGTTTAGGCAGGAGCCCTTGGGGCACTAAGAAGGTTATTTTTTTTTACATGAAATGCAGGGGAATGAAGTATAAATGAGATGTGCTTGTATAAGTGTGTAGTAAATCAAAATCAGCAAGCCCAATATTAGAACTAGCCCAACATTGACCCATGGCACAGTGGCCAAACTGTAACCCACTAGAATTCTCCAATTTGGCCCAGCATCCCAATACCCGCTAGAAAGAACTCAAAACAATTCACGCCCAAACAACTCAGCATCTGATCAGTTACCGGAAGTGATACCCGAGCACAATCTGTACACACGCCTTTATTTGACTGTATCAAAATCAGAGTTACCAAAAAGCATTACCGACAAATCTTGGACAAGATATCAAAAAATAAGTTTGTGTTATCCATAGTTTAGGCTCTTGATAGGGAGAAGAAAAGGTCAGGTTTAGAATATATACTCTAATACTTAGAAGCTGTAATACGGGCATAGGCAAACCTTGGTGTATTATTAGGGATCTTAATGAGTTGCTTTCAACTCGTGAGGAATCACGAGGCAATCCATTGTCAAGTTCAAAATTTCAAAGAAACACCTCCTATCTTAGAATGCATTCTCATGAAGATCATTTCCAATTTTGACCGTTGATTTTGTAAAGCTGATATTCAAAAAGTGGGTTGCACAGTGTTGCCATACTCTTTCTTTTCTTGCTAATTAGTTCACTCGCTTAAAGAACCGGCTATTAAGAAAGCTTAAACTTATAAGTAAAAGACCAAAAATAGTTTTATACCTTTATACACTCTACCTTCGTCAAGTGGGTTCCGTCATTAAGATGGACTCATTGTGCAATCCTTGTTCAGAATGGACATTTAATACTTTTCTTACCTTTTTACAATAAATGAATTGATGGCTTTTTTTTTTTTTTTTTTTTTTTTTTTTTTGGTTTTCTTTTTCTACTCCTTCATTTTATTAGCATTTATTATTTTCTCCATTTAATACAATATTGCTTTTTGGGAACACAAACTTAACTTGCAAGGACCGTTTGGTACGAGAGAATGAATTTGTGGGAGTGGAAATGAGGGAATGGGAATGAAATTTGGGGAATTATTCTCATTCCTCTTTTTAGTATATGTTTGGAATGAAGATAGAATGAGTTAAAATAGTCATTCCTTGTTTGGTATAAACTAGTAGGAATTGGTATAAACAACATAGTTTACCAAAATATTCTCCAATAAATTTTAATATAAAAATAATAACTATAAAAATAAAAATAACTATAATAATAATAATAAGAAGAAGAAAAAGACAAACAATAACAATAAAAACTACAACAATAATAATCATGATATAATAATAATAATATTACTATAATAAAATAATAATAACAGCCTTGCAATGCTTGAACAATTAAAATTTTTCCTCTTTTTTGAAAATAATTTTGACCCTTTTGAAGTTGTAAGGGAAACAACACTGCGAATATAAGGACCAGCGTAAGGTTAAATTTGTAATGAATGATTTTATTACTC
Source organism: Simmondsia chinensis (assembly GCA_018398585.1). Classification (NCBI taxonomy): domain Eukaryota; kingdom Viridiplantae; phylum Streptophyta; class Magnoliopsida; order Caryophyllales; family Simmondsiaceae; genus Simmondsia; species Simmondsia chinensis. The sequence goes on along the minus strand of JAGTTD010000023.1, from coordinate 8,821,435 downwards.
CAATGGCTTCTTTCTAACTTGTGCAAAACCACACATTAATTGCAAGGAATATTGATCTCATGTAAATAATGTTTCGTCTTTTCTCGTAAAGATGGAGGGCCTTCAAGGAAGCATCTGGAAGGGGTAAGGCTGTATTTATTTTACCATCCCCAAACTCTACCATGGTGGAAACCTATTTAAGATATTGGGTGGTGGTTGTTGTTACTGATCCCATAATCAATGCATTACAGTTTAATTGAAAGATATTATGATACCGTTATAATTGTATCAATCTAGAATTAGAGAAGATAGAAGAAGAAATTGAGAGAATAATAAGGGAGGGAAGAGAATTTGATTAACATTTCATACAATGCTTCTCAATACAGCCCTAATGCCCAACAACAATAGCAACATACCTAGTGTCTTAAGGGCTCCTGCTTGCGCAGGGTCTGGGAGGGGTAGGATATACGCAGCCATACTTCATCAGGGTGAGACCCAGACGAGAGACTGTTTCCGAGGACCCCCAACCTGATATTTGATGGTTATAATAGTTATTATAGATATGAAGCCCCATTTATAGAACTTGGGGAAGGAAATAACTAACTAATGGTATTGTAATAACGTAATAAAAGGAAACTTATCTACATTATCATTAATATAAAATTACCTACTAAAATATTATTTAATCACCTGTCTAACACGTGATTAACTTATTTTTCCTATAGCAATACATTTCCCTTATAAAGACTCTTGTCCTCAAGGGTCATAGTATCGATACCCAAAATTAGTAACTCACTAGTAGAGGTGGCCACGGGCAGGGCCTGGGCCAGGGCCCATCCGGCCCGGCACTGTAGCAGGCCGGGCAGGGCCGGGCCTAGAGGGCTCTAGGGCCGGACCCGGCCCCGCCCTGCTGGGCGGGCCAGGGTTGGCCCGTTTTTCGTCAACTTTAAAAAAAATGCAAAATTCAAATAATACAAAGTCGTTTTGTACTAAAATTATTATAATTCATTGATAAATAATATGAGATACAAATACATTTTATCCCAAGAACTAATAATGCTAAATATATGTAATAAAATAAAATATACAATAAGTAATAGTAAATAATGGTAAATAAATAACGTAAAAAGTACAAATATAACGCAGTTGGAGCCTAATATTTAAAAGTACAAATTTGTTTATCAAAAAATACAAAGTAAATAATTAATATACAAAAGTGTTGATATCAATCGCATGGGGGGTTGTTGTGCCATCGTTCGACGTATCAGTGGTGCGGTCGTTTTCTTCATCGCTCGATGAATCCAGCCTTCTTTTCTGTTGATTCCTTGCCTCGGCTAGCAGCCAATCCTTCAAGCATACGGCCATCTCCAAGCTTGACGGTAATAGCTTCGTCCTCTTCGTTCCAAGCAACTAGGCACCAAGACTGAAAGCACACTCTGATGCTACTGAAGACACCTGACAACTTAGTATATCACGTGCCATGGTGGAAAGCACGGGATACGGGGCTTGGTTTGTGTTCCACCATTGTAAAAGGTCAAAATGCAGGTTGGCCGGCGTCGCGAAATATAGAGCAATGGTGTCCGCAAATAATAATCTAGCTCGTCACATGACGTGGGGGCTATTGTGGGCGTAAATTGCTCCAACAGCTTCCACGAATATGACGTGTGTGAACTACTTCCACTAGATTTGGAAGATCCTACTGCAGTAGTACTAGCATGTGGATTATTGGATGCTAATTTTCGAGAATAATGGGAAAATAAACTGTGCAAGTCGTTATCGACTTCGGCAATGAAAGTGTCGATATTGAGACTAGGATACAAATATTTAAAAAAATGTTGGCAAAACAAGTTTAAACCCCCGCGTTTACAACGAAGATCTAAAATAGTTGCTAAGCAGTATGTAAGGGGTAGTTCAGGATAATATTTAGCAAACTGTTCTTTCATTGCCCTAATCGATTCAAACAAAATGGGGTTGGATTCATTACTTGCCATCCAATTTACAATATCAAGCAATCTTGATATTACTTGAGGCATTGTCGGATAGTAGCAACCCGAAAAAAATGTCGTGGCCTCTTTAACCATGCAAAAAAATTTACAAATTTCAATGATTGTCTCCCAATATATATCGTTCAGGTTGTAATCGCTCCATTCTGAACGATTGTCCTGTGCAAATTCCATTAGAACGTCTTTATATGGTAGAATGCGCTCTAACACTTCTACCATAGACGACCACCTAGTTTGGGAGCCTAATTTGAATTGTTTATATTCTATACCATGCAACCTACATAAATTTCTAAATCTTTTTTTTCTAGTGCCGGATGATTTAATAGATATTAGTACGAATCTTAAGGTGTTAAGGGATGCGTTTGCTAGCTCTAAACCATCCATTACCATTAAATGCAAAATGTGACAAGTGCAACGAAGATGGAAACACTTCCCACCTAACATGGGTCTCATGTGTCTAATTAAATGTGTAACGGATGCAGTGTTACTGGTAGCATTATCAAACGTAATATTGAAGATACGTCGCTCTATGCCCCAGTCGCGGACTGCCGACATAATCGCACCCGCAATTATCTCGGCTGTGTGGGGGTAATCTAAATAACCAAAATGAATTATTCTCTTTTGGAGGATGTAGGAGTCATCGATCCAATGTGCCGTTATGCACATATAAGGCACACCGGGTTTTGACTTTCATGTGTCCGACGTCAACGAGAGCATGCTCGTGTTCGTCGCCAAAAGTGTTAAAACCTCAACTTTCATCCTGTGGTACTCCATAAAAGCGTCCCGCGGTGTTCCAAGGAACCCTCACAATGGCGGGGTTCACCAATTTTTGGAGGTAGTAGACGAAATATTAGTCTCTGCCAGCATTGAAAGGCCTTTTACCCAAAATTATATATCTAGCTAGCCCCTTTCGGTTGCCGTCTTGAGAGAACCTAAAATTAGCAAGTGCACCGGTCACTTGCTGTACTAGACGTTGTTGGCTCTTATTTGGGCATTGCTCGGAGTGGCACCTAAGTATATGTCTGCTTAATGTGCCTGTCCCACTGCCAGATTGATGGCTAAAAGACCTAAGTGGGTCACATAATTTACAAGTTGCTTTATTAGTTGTCCAATTAAGGGTAAAGTGATTCCATACCCCACTAGTTGTACATCTACTAGTACCAGTATTATTTTCAGGCCGGACTTCGGTGGTGGGCGTGGATTCCTCATCAGTTTGTGAGTCTCCACCCCCACCACCCGAATCATGATAATAGTGTTGTTGTTCAAATTTTCAATTTATGCTATCATCAGTGTATGGGGGTGATGGGCCTAGTTGTATAAAAGCTTATTTTTCCGTATTAAGTTCGACAATTTTACTCCTTTTAGGGATTCTGGGTGGCCAAAAAGAGCTAGAACTAGCACGATCGGCTCAAGAGGATAATGAAGAGTTATGTACCATATTAGTATAAGTGATTAGTATTTATAAAATGCAAGTAGTAATGCAAATTAAATAACTAAAAATGCGAACCAAATAAAATTGCGATACTAAAATTATCGAAACGAGAGAACAATGAAATTCGAACTTCAGGCAACCACTTTATGAACTTTGAACTTTAGAGCACAATTTTGCAATTAACAAAGTTGAAGAAGATGGGAGATGATGAATGTATAGAAAGAGAAGAGAAGATTGAAGATTTGGTGAAGAAATGGGTTAGGGAGGATTAGGTCTTTATAGAAAAAAATATATATATAATTTTTTTTTTTTTTAATTAGGAGAAGGGGGAGCAACGGCTACCCCCTCCAAAAGAGTTGTTGCTCCAACGGCTCTAAGAATAGTTGGAGCAACAACTCCCGGGCCGGGCCCGGCGCCCATAAAAAATGGGCCAGTGGCCTGGCCCGGTGTAGACCGGGCTCGGGCCGGGCCTAGGCCGCTACAGTGTGGGCCCGACCCGGCCTGTTGGGAACCTCTACCCACTAGAGTCAAACACTATAAGTATAAATTTTACCCCCCTTGACTTGTTTAAAATTAGCAAAAACCTTTATATACTTTTCACTTAAAATATTTAAGTGAAAGCAAATTAAGTAATTATGTAAAGTTAAAGGAGTAAAATGGTAATTTAGCCTAAAACTATATAACCCTAACTTGATGTGTGGTTTCATCTCTCCTTTCAGCCACCAACCCCTCCAAACCCTATCCACCCCAGGGTGTGTCAGTACGGTGACGGCGCAGGCAACATCAGTGCAGGCGACGGCGGCCCTGCTTCATACTTTTGGTTCTTTCGCGGATGTGGCAGCTCTATTTCAATGCGGCGCATAGCGTCCTCGACCTCTGCCCTAACGACGATGGAGTCATCGTCTTCTTCGAGGAAGTGCATTGGCCCTCTGTGGTGGTGGACAGCCTTCTCATGGTGGCCGATTTCTTCACTTCGACCGTTATCGTTGATTCCATACTCTGTGCATCTGAACCTTTGACGAAGGCTTCGACCGGTCCAAACATCACACCGTCGGTCCTCGCTGGTGGCTCCAACACCTCGGTGGTGACGAGATTGTCATGGCTTGCTTCGTTAGGGTTGGTCCGCTCGATCCATTTCAAAGGTTTACTGCATAGTTCACCAATTTTTCTTGAAAACTTGACCAATTTTTCCATCCATGGAGCCATTTTCTGATCCTTGAGATCCATCTTCCGAAATTGCTCAACAATTTCAGCTCCTTGGCATATCAGATCTTCGGCTATTTGATTTTTGAGCTCTAAACTCACGTTGACAGCCAAGACACGTCTTTTCCACAGGTCAAGAGGATCGTTTAGCTCTGATACCATTGATGCAGTTATAATTGTATAAATCTAGAATTAGGGAAGATAGAAGAAGAAATTGAGGGAGAGAGAGAGAATAATAAGGGAAGGGAGAGAATTTGATTAACATTTCATACCATGCTTCTCAATACAACCCTAATGCTCCATTTATAGAATTTGGGGAAGAAAATAACTAACTAATAATATCATAATTTCATAATAAAAGAAAACTTATTGTTAGAAAAATCTGGAACAAACTTGGTATGCTCTGATACCATTTGTTAGGAAAATCTAACCTTGACAAATATGGTATTCACGATACCAATTTGTAATATGGATACATGATGCGGAAGCGTAAACACTAATCACTTGATTCGATTCAAATAATATGACTCACACAAACAAGAAGTAAACCAAATAAGTAAAAGGAAGAACAAACGAAACAACACACGATAGTTTACGTGGAAACCCCTCTTCAATCGAGAGGAGAAAAAACCACGGGCCGAGATGGAGAATTTTTATTGAGTATGAATAATGGAAGGATTACAACGACACTTTCTCTGAACGAGATCTATGAAAGAATTATGAAGCACTTTCTCTTAACTCTCGTAATACTCTTAAATTGATAACGACGGCTGACCTCACTTTAATTGGATTCTGATTGGATGGCGGCTCTCTTTGATTGGATCCTTAAAACGTACCCCCTAACCCTATATTTATACTAAACGGCTAGGGTTACGTACAACAAACTCTCGATTGATCGGCCCACTCTTGGCCAAAAACTAAATTTTAACTTAATTCACCCGATCGATCGGACATCCCCCCGATTGATCGGTGACCCCTCGGCAACCCATAAATCCTAAATACATAAATTTGAGGCATAATCCTAACAAACCTCCACCTTGACTCAAATTTCAAAAATAAAGACAATTTTCCACCTTCTCCCCAAAACATCCCACACAAGGAGTTTTCTAGACAAAACACAAAACTTAACCGAGTTCGAGCGTTGCTTGAACTTTTTGCTAGGTAGCACTGAAGTGAACATATCTGAGAGGTTATCAGTAATGCTAATCTTCTTCTTCTCTGGATTAGCACTTGACACATCTTCTGAAACAGTCACCTGCTGCTGAACTGTGTTACTTAACTGAAACTGAACTTCCTTTGGCTTATTTACTTGATCTAAATCACAGCTAACCGATGACATCTTCTGTGGAGGTAGCAATGAAGACTCATCAAACTTGACATCTCTACTCGTCAGGAATTTCTTGAAGCGAACTCTTTTCTGCTTCCCATAAATGCCGTGTTCACAAGATATCAGTCCTGTAGGCTGACCACATATAGAGCCCCTTGTACTGTACTCAGACAGACCTACATCACCTGAATGATCCAATTTCAAGCTCCTTGACTTTGTGATCTCTGGTTCTATCAACAGCGATGATGATGAAGATATCTTAACTTATCTGACAACTGTGGAACTGACATGTTCATATAACGTTCCTACCCTTCTGCCTTTCATAACTGTCAAAGCACCCTTAACGACCTTCAAAACTCCACCTTCAGCTGCGTACTTATACCCTTCAGATCAAGAGTACCTAAAGAGATGAGACTTTTCTTCAAATTAGGAACATGACGAATGTCACTCAATGTCCTAATAGTGCCACCAAACATCTTAATACGAATTGTTCCCATCCCCAAAACTTTGCATGCTGCACTGTTACCCTTCTGAACAGTTACACCCTGAATTGACACGTATGTGGTGAACTAACTTCTATGGGGACAAACATGATAGGAGCAACCTGAATCCAAAATCCAACTTTCTCTAAAACTAGACTTAGGTTCAGACACTGACAGAATATCTCCATCCTCATATTCAACAACACTAGCTTCTGTGGATCTCTGGTCAGACCGATTATCTGCTTCTAGTTTTCTCTTAAGCTTGTAACAATCTCTCTTAATGTGCCCTTTCTTATGACAGTAATTACAGGTTAGGTCTTGATGCCTAGACTTAAACTTGTTTCCACTGTGATCATATTCTTTAGACTTAGTTCTTTCTCTTGCAAATAAACCACAACTTGAGTTTTGAAAGGAATCGGACAACTCCTTATCTACTCTTTCTTTACTCAGTAGGTTTCTCTTAACTTCATCAATTGTAATAGTTGACCTACCACTAGAGAGTGAACATAACAAAAGCATAGCTTGATCTTCATCCTTAGGAGCATCATCCAATTCTTTCAATTCCTGAATAATTGAATTAAATTCATTAACACGATTCTTAAGTGACGTACATTCTGACATATGAAACGTGTACAATCAACGCTTAACTGTGAGTTTGTTAGAGACTGACTTGAAACAGAACATATCCTGCAATTTCTCCCACGACTCCTTAGCGGTCATCACTTCCAGAACTTCTGTCAAAACGTCATCGGTAAGACACATCTGAATAGCTGTGAGTGCCTTCTCATCTAACTCATCCCATTGTGCATCAGATAGACTCTTCGGTTTCTTCTCTTTTCCTTCTAGGGCTTTCTTCAAGCCACTCTGCTTCAGAAGACCCTGAACCCGGACTTGCCACAAACTAAAACTTCCTTAACCCCCGAACATCTCAACTTCAGTCTTAACTGCGGACGCCATAATATCAAATCGAAATAAACAGAGCTCTGATACCAATTTGTTAGAAAAATCTGGAACAAACTTGATATGCTCTGATACCACTTGTTAGAAAAATCTAACCTTGACAAATCTGGTATTCACGATACCAATTTGTAATATGGATACTTGATGCGGAAGCATTAATCCTAATCACTTGATTGAAGAGGGTTACGCAAAACAGACTCCCGATTGATCAGGAGGGCCGATCGATCGGCACGGCCAAAAACTGAATTATAACTTAATTCACCCGATCAATCGAACATCCCCCCGATCGATCGGTGGCCCCTCGGCAACTCATAAATCCTAAATACATAAATTTGAAGCATATTCCTAACACTAATCTATATTATCATTAATATAAAACTACCTACTAAGATATTATTTAATATAATGTCTAATACGTAATTAACTTATTCTTCTTGTATCATATTGCAAATAATTTACAAAAACTAGAACAATAGTTTTTGGGTAGAGTTATTGTCCAGACAATTTCAATATAAGAAGAACCCAAAAGTTTCTGTAATTGTCCTGACAATACCATTAGCCTATTTTTTGATATTATCACAAAAAGAAATAATCACAGTATAATTAATGTGTCTTAATATATATCCATCGGACATAGATTAGACAAACCCATAATCTTTTAAAATTTTCTCTATTTTTAGTTGTATGTTTTTATTTTTCAAGGCAGTCAGGCAAAAACTTAAAATGATAGAAAACGTCAAAAACAACTATGGTTGTTTTTTTCCAAACACCAAAGGTATGTTTGTTTAGGGGAAAAATCACATTTTAGGAAGTGATTTTTTTTTTCTTTTTTATTGTTTGGCACGTTTTGTTCACAGAAACCTCTTCCCTTAAATGGGAAAAAATGACTTCCCTTTCAAAACAGGGGAAGTTATCATTCTGAGTGATCTAATGAAGTTTGAAGGTATACATCGGTCCGAATATGGATCCAAAATGAACTTGGCAGGATCTTAGGTCGCTAGCAGCAATAATGTGGGACAAGAACTGGACGACAAAATATCAGTCAGCTCAAAATCTTGGAGTGAATTTTATGGTTTCATTTGAATTTCTCCTAATTATACGTTATATTTGAAATATTTTTACTCATTCATGCTATGTTGAATGTTATAATTAGCAAATAATGTTTACATCAAACTAAACACCAAAAAATTATTTATAAATTATATATTCTTTTTTAGAAAATACTTTGTGTTGATATGTATTTTTTAGGAAAATTATCAATTAAGAAATATTAGTTCGACCATTTATCACTTAAGTATCATAGCATCTCAATGCATACAATGGTACCTTGAAATTTAAACATTTTATTACTTGGTACCTTGAAGTTTTAAAATTTTATCAATCCGGGGTCTTTGTTAAAATTTGATGGATTTTCGATAAAAAAATGCTAAAATAGAATATGATTCTGGCAATATACAAGTATTCTCATTAGAGTTTAATGGATTTTAGCTAAAAAATGCTAACACGGCATATAATTTCAGTCATATTTAGGTAGTTACATCAATATATGATGAACTTTTTATCATAATTTGGTTAAAATATTAATGTGGCTTGTAAATATTAATATAATTATATATGTATTATATTAGAACTTTTATATTTGGCTAGATTCTTACAAAAAGTCATCACATTTTGATATATGGTACCTAAGTGGTAAAATATTCAACTTCGGATATCTCATTGTATATATTGACATGCCAGGATATGTGATAAATGTTCAAACCTCAAGGTACCTTAATAATAATTTTACAACCATACAGTCTAGATAATTTTAAATATATTATGTTGTTACTTATATTGTTCTATAACTAGATATAAAATGATTGGTAAAAGATGATTCCTTTAAAACAAACAAAGAACATTGCAAAGGAAGAGCATGTTTTCTATTGAAACAAATAACGGAAAAACTCAACTGGATATCCCTTTTCCGTGGAAAACCTTTTCCTGGGGAAAAGTACTTCCTTCGAAACAAATGGAGCCCAAAAGTTAAAACAAAAAAAATGATACTAAATAAACCCCCTAAATGTTTAAACTAAGATAAAGGTTATGGTAACTAGTTTAATTTGCTTCGTAAGATACAACAACAACAACCCAGTGCTTCAAAGGGTGCCCGCATAAGTAAGGTCTAGGGGGTAGATGTACACAGCCTTCCCCCTTCCGGGAGCTGCTCTGAAGGAAAGCTGTTTCCGAGGACCCCCAACTTAATAAGCTTGTCAGCAACAATGAAGTCTGACAGCCCGGTAGCAAGAAAGTAAATAAGCATATATGCAGGGCAAAGTTAGGCAAATATAGGCAGAGCAGTTTTGCTTCGTAAAGATACATCATGCGACAACATTCCGGCAAATTTTGAAGTGATATAATGCTCAATGTTTCCCCGCTTATATTATCTAAACACATTCAAGTTACACTATCATATTGTGTTAAATTTTCCGTTCAAAACAAATATTGTGTTAAATTTGACTAAATTACAAAAAATTTCCAATCTTTTGCTTCAAAAACAGAAAATTTTTCTCACAAATAAAAGCACTCACAATACTCTCTCATTTTTTAAAATTTATCACTTAACCCTATTAAACTTTTTTTGACCAATTTGCCCCTCAAAAGTAAGAGTGTTAAATATTTAATTATACTTTTAGAAGGGAGTTTTATATTATTAGGCAAAAATTAGAAATATTTTATATTTTTTGTAATAGAATTAAGAAAATTTTATATAAGTATAACATCTATAATTATTTTAGTTAATTATAGTAATGATATTATAAGTTTAGAAGATAAAAAAATATTTTTTAAATTTTTACAAAATATATTATAAGGTAAAATATAATATTTTTATTGATATTATAATATCATTACTATATAATTAATTAAAATAATAATTTTTATAAATATAAAAAGTCCTTTTTTCTCTAAATATGAAAAAAAAATTTATTTTTCCTCAAAACATAAAATCCTACTTAAAAACAAAATTAAGGCTCCGTTTGTTTTGGCGGAAAAGTAGAATCTATGAATTAATTTTTCTTTGAAAAATATTTTTCTAGGAAATATAAAATCTGAATGGAGTTTTCAGTTGTTTGTTTCAAAGGAAAACTTAACTCCACATTATAATATCTTCTTGTATATTTAAAAAAATATATATTTTTCACCAATCATTTTACATCTTGTTATAGGACAACATAAATAATAATACAACATATATGAAAAATAACAACAACAAAAAAAGTATCAAATCTCTATAAATTAGAAAAATTATCTCTTAGGCATTCTAAAATTTGAGCATTTATGATTTAAATGCCAAGTCATTTTAATATATACAATAAGGTACCTTGAGATCAGAAATTTTATCACTTGTGTATACGCTGTGTTAAAATCGGGTGAATTCTCACTACAATTTGGCTAATTTCTTTTTGAAAACTAATATGATATGAACTGTAACCATATTATCAAAATATTGTCCATATTCTGACAAAAATTGCTTTTATATTATCAAAAAATGTGTCATGTTATCATTTTCGGACAAAAGAAATTATCGCATTATGATAGAAGATACATAGAGATTGTTGTTTTGTAGATTTTAGCAAAACATACATATGATTCATGACAAAATTTTTAAACTTAATGGTACGTATATTTCCGGAATTGCATGATACCTATATAATAAATACTAAAATATTGGGGCATCTAGATAATTTTCCTGTATAATATTATATAACAATTCAACTTCATTAAAATTATTCTATTGCAACTATAACAAAGTAACATCCTAGCTGCTTTTAATTATTCGATCCAATTCTTGTCCGATGTTGTGATGTTAAATGTCTACGGCCCAATTTAGTATATTTCAATTCGATTTAGATTTGCATGATAATTACTGCAATGGTTTTTGCGCCACTTAAAATCACGACTTCCCCAATTTTGAAAAGGAAGTCATTTTCCTTCATTTGAGGGAAAAGGTTTTCCGCAGTAAGCCAAATGTGCGTCAAACAATGAAAAAGGGGACAACCACTTCCTGAAATATAATTTTCCTTCAAAACAAACAGAGCCTAAATACTCAACTATTTTATTTTAAAGAGCAAAATGGTCAAAAAAATTTTTGAGAGCAAAGTGATAATTTTTTAAAAGTGAAGGAATTTAATGAGTAATTTTATTTATGAGAGGAGTTTTATATTTTTGAAGCAAAAGTCATGAAAATTTTCTGCAATTTACCCTTATTTAAAATATGAAAAAAAAACCAGACACGTTCGGCAAACCGTAGCGTTGTAATGCTCTCAAAAATATTTCCAACTAGTTCACCTGTATACACATAGAAGTTGCACGTACTTCACGATAACACAAGATAGTAACATGTTTTGGTTGGTATTTTGGGTGTCATGTTGAAATTTTGGATCATAATGTCAAACAAATAAAAATAGAGATATTACGTACTCATTAGTATTCGTAGGTCAAAACACTAAAATGTAATAAAAAGTCGACCAACCACATGATCTCTGATTATCCATTCATTAATTAGGTTGGATTGAATCAGGATGGTCGAGTTCACGTTGATACAACAACAAACCCAGTGCCTTGAGTTCCCATTGATCACTCCACCAAAAACCCTCATATTACATAAACGCAAAATATGACACAATACGAGAACTTTGCCGCCTGGCTTCCAATATTGTCAGCAACAGATTCTGCCTCTTTATGTCGACTTATAGTAAATTATTAAATATAAATGTACAGTTTTCCACAAAATAGACTCAAATCACAGTTTACAGTCACCACAGAAAACGGGGCGTCAACAGTCCCATCACAACCACATCAAGGAATTCTAAGCATTGCTTTTAACATGTAAATATATTTTAAGGTATGTCTTAACAAAAACAAATACAATACAAAAGAAGTGCGGGAATGTTACGTAAGTAACATCACATGACCGCTAATTCAAAACCCGCCACATAACAGCAGTTATGTCTATATGCAATTCTAAGCACTGATGGACACCCAAGAATGAGATAAGCAATCAGAATGGCGCCAAATAATGGTGTAACAGCCCCATTTTGGAAGAGTAACAAAGTGCTCTTATTACCGTACACAGTATGTAAAATCCGGCTCTACGAAGGATCTCAAGTTTTGGGTCTCTTTGGTATACCTGAAGAAGATCCACCTTCCGCCTTGCGCTTGATCCCCAGAAAGTGCTCAACCTGAAAGGATAATCACATCTCAAATTCCAGGCCTATTTGATATCGTTTTCTTTTTGCAATTTTGCTTTTTAAGAAACCAAAACTATATTTTGGAAATATTTTTCTTCTTGTTTTCCGAGTTTTGCTTTTAGTTTTTATCCTAGTTTGAGAGAACTAAAAATAAGAAAAAAATCTTTTCCACAACCTGCTTGTAGTTTAATTTCTCAAAAATCAAAAACTACCAATAGAAAAGATTTTTGGAACTTTTTTGCCAACAAGGAAACCGGTTACCCGGTAAACCCTGGCCCATGCGGCGATCCACGCACCACAGAAGCCAGTTAAATCAAGGATTCCTCAATGAGAGATTCAAAAGGGGAATTGAACTCCAGACCTTCTTATCTAAAGCAACACTCTATTCCCTCTCTTGCCTCCTACCATTGAGGCAAGACCCTGACGGGTTAAAAGGTTTTTGGAACTTGTTCATAAACTTCAAACTAACAGATCAACAAGCATGTTAATCATTTGAGAGAGAACGAAAAATATGGAAAGCATGGGGTAGTTTACATTAGTAAAAGCAGATATTAACTTGATAACAAACATTTGAAAAGGGTAAATATAAAGAAAACCTTTTTAAATCAAATCATATACACTACAAATATTGGATACAAGAAGCAACCTATTTGCTTCTCTGGACATTTTTGCTTTGGAGGAAAGATGAGTTTGACTAGCGGCATAAATCAAATCATAGTTTCACGAAACAAAAGCAGGAGCAGGAGCGGAAATGGGAGAACGGGTAATCATAGAAGTTGGGAGCGTGGGAGGGAGCACTTATATTTTTATATATTAGATATATAAGAAAAAGCAATGAAATGTCATCAACTGAGCCATTAAAGCATTAATATCAAAAGAAAGTCGATATTAAGCAATACCAAGAAAATTAAGTACTCTAATGAGTAAGATGTAGAAACTTGACTCTAACATGTCCACACAGTTCGTTGTTCTTTAAAATCGAGTAATATAATTAGCCCACAAAAAATCTAATAAATACATTCTAATCAAAATGATTCCATATTTGTTAGAATCGTGCTTCCGTCGAGTTTGTTAGAATCGTGCTTCCGTCGAGTTTGATACAAGTTGGAAACGCGAATTTAACTTTGAAACATCGAACCACGTTATAGAAGCATGAAACGTTAGTATTTTAGGAGTTTCTTGCAACTAAGAATCAAATAAATACCATTACATAAAATTTTTTTAAGCTACCATAAACGCTTCAACAACTCTGTGACTGCGAGCACACATGACTGCGAACCACAATTTTAATTCAATGCTAATAACCAAGTTCAGTTCCATGACCAACCTTCTTATCACCGAGCATAGGTGTTAAGCTTCCAGGAATGTCTTTTTCGACAGTAGCAAAACCACTTTTGGGATCGCTTGTTTGCCTATAAGAAAAGGAAACACAAAGCAGGAAGTCAGTTAACTGCCTGAGCCCAGTATGAGGTGCGTACCAAGCACAACACACAGAGGCATCCTTGCAGATGACAGAAAATCAGGAGGGTTACAATGCAACAAAATGGGGGATCCAAAGTGGACCCACATCCAAGAATGACATACCAAAAACCCAAAAAGCCCCAGTACAATTTTGCTCATATTATGTTTGACGTAATAAAAATAAGTTTCAAATGCTGGTTATATAGACTACTTTCTCATGGATGCCTAATGTAGATCAGAGTCACCCAATTTAATGAGGAAATTGGTCAAAGAATAAGGCAACACCAGATCATGTTCATAGATCTGCATCTGAGATTAGTGGCATGGCATATTTACTTTTCATATAGGCACATTAAAGTGGATCTGGAAGGCATCGTAGGTGTAGCTAATACAGTTTTGAGGCAAAAGGGAAAAAGTGATACTCTTTGATGATTAGCAGCTTCTAATTTTTCACAGATTATGTGTTCACATAAAGGTTAGTTGACTCGAGCAGTATGCTTTAAGATGAATTTCAGTTTTGTTTGCTCCAGCAGGATGGGTAATTAGGGTTGTGCAAGACCAGTAAAGTGAAGGCAATTGGGTAGAGGGAGCTCAACAAGCCTTAAAACTATAGTCACTCAGAAGCAAGGAAGCAAGATTGGGATGGAATTGTGAAAGCCGTGTTGTCAAAGGGCACTGCTAATGGATTTGTCTCAAGCCCATGTATAAGTCAAATGTCCCTCATCAGATGCCCGAAGAAGAGCACATAACAAAGTCAGTTGGAAAAACATTGTCAATCGCATCTAGGACCAAATACCACCTGGACTTCTGTAAAGTTTGGGCTTCCTCTTTGGTCTTTCTTATTCCTTAAGTGCTTTAAAACCCAATGAGACAGTTTCACTTTCATACCATTTGAGGACAGTGTTTGGACCATTATGACAAGCTTTTACAAGTGCTTTGGCAAATGAATATTAGATTTTTGATTGCTAGATCACGTGGCAACTGATCAATGGGCCAGGGCTTCTGATTGGACATCTTGTGTGCTCAAAGGACAGCATTTCGCTCAGAATAGACGCCCACATTAGGAAGAAATCTGTTAGGTCCATGTGCAAATGTCCCACATCTTACATGCTCGAGTCAACTAGCTGGGACAGGCTTCTATATGACATAGTGCCAAATGCTTGTTAGAATAGAGAGCGCCACACCTCGGGTTGTGTCAAGTGCACATCACCAGAAAATTGATTTTATGCATTTGTAAATGTTTAGGAGGCCCAAAGAAACCAAAGTCAACGAAGAATGGCCCTCCTCTCTGAGGGTAAATAAGGGCCTCCTCACAGGGGGCCAGGGATGACTAGTAGGAGTAAAATTCTGATGGGCCCAATAAGGGGGGGAATTAGTCGTAAAGAGGATCAAGAAAGAGTAAGCCATCGAATAAGGTATCACATTAAAGTGTATTAAACGTATGTTCTAGTTTGTCCTTGTAAATCGTCATCGTCCTATGGGGGTCTGTCTTAGGTGTTTTGGCCTTCATGGCCGGGTCGTTTTGTTTGTCACTAAGATAGGCCTTCTTGGGTGTGTTTTTTGGAGGTAGCACATTTCCATGGTCTTTTGGTGCTTATTTTTGGTATCTTTAGTGTAGGCTTGCCCTTGTCTAGGCACTCGTTTGTTTTGGTGTCTGGTCGCAGGAAGCCTGTTGCCCTGGGTGTTTGGGGTTCTTGGTTTGTCTTCGATCCCTACCCCGCACCTTCGTGCTTTATTGGGCATAGTTGCACGAAGAGGGAGCGGGAGCGAGGGAGCGAGCAATCATAAAAGTTTCTGAAGTTAGGAGCGTTAAGGAAGTACTTATATTACTATATATTAGATACACAAGAAAAAGTAATGAAGTATTATCAATTGAGTCGTTGAAGCATAAATATCAAGACAATCAATATTAAGCAATAACCAAGGAAATTAAGTACTTCAATGAATAAGACCTAGAAAATTGACTCCAGCATGTCCACACAATTCAATCATTCTTCAAAAATCGAGTGATATAATTAACCAACAAATCATTTAATAAGTATTTTCTTATCAAAATGATTCCATTATTGTTCGAATAGCGTTTCCGTCGAGTTTGATACTCGTTGGAAACACGAATCTGACTTTAAAACGCAGAATCGCATTTCCAAAGCCTGAAACGTTAGCATTTTAGGAGTTTCCTAGGCTTGTACTTAAATTATCGAAAAAAGGAGGGGAAAGAAGTGGTATTTTGTCCACAGATTTATCACGAAACTCTAACCATAGTGGGAATAATATTTATTTTCACCCAACACTCCCAAAACACATTTGCTATATTGAAGTAAAGAAAGGAAATTATTGCTCACCCAGGCTTAACATGTCCACTGAGGACAAGATAGGGGGTCTTCAATTTAGCTTGTGCCTCCCTCATTCTTTCCACAGACTGTGGAGTTGTGTCTGATGAAGTCGTTTGTTTCAATTTCAATTCATCATGGTATTGTTTCATTCGCTTTTCCTGCTTCATTTTCCCGGGTCCTTTCCCATGGAACTTATGAGAAAGTAGACGGAATGCTTCCTTTGGAGTCAGCTGCACAAAAGATTGGAGAAACTTATGTTCTGAAAAAGCAAGCTAAAATATCAGATGTCCAAAAAAATCGGTGCAATTGCTACGGCATCCTACATTACAATCATAATATAATTTTGATAATAATGTTAGATTACGATTGTAATTGCTAATGCCAGTTGCTCCAAAATGTCAAGACCGAAAAATATTGTCAAATTTAATGCATAGTAACTAACGTGCAATATTCATATGATTCATATGATGGAACAAGCCTTACAGTCTGCAGGTGCCAATCCATCACTTAAAGATGAACTTAATGAATTAACAGGAGAAATTACTTACAATTCTTCCATACTCATCTGTCCTCTCCAGACGTATCTCCTTAGCTCCTGCTTCATCATAGATACCAACCAGCTTGCTTTTCTTCTTGTCCATATTTCTGCCACCCCATTCAACAGTTTCTTTAAGTGCACCTCGCTCATTAAGCAGCTTAAGAACACCCGACAGTCCTTTCCCGACAGGTGCTTCATGAATAGTCTCATCTGGAACTATCTTCTCTTCATTCTCATCCTTCGATGTTTCATCTTTTCCCAAATCTTTAACCACAGTTCGATCATCAACCTCATCTTTTGCTTCCTTTTCAGAAGCTTTTGGAGCTTCGTCTTCCTCCATAAACACATCATCATGGCTGGGCTTTTGTGGTTCTGAAATGTGGCGCATTCAGAAGCAAGCCATGAGATTCTAGCATGCAAAACACAAAAAACATGCCAATGAAATTTTACCAGATTTAAGAATATGATAAGAGATCCCACTGCTGATATTGCTGACAGATATACTGATTGCTGATTTATTTAAAGATAATTGTAACCATACCCACCCAAGATGCAGAGAGTTTAAGGGTCAAATTCAATGCCTAGAGTACAGCATAAATTATGCATGTAAGATCTGGCTCTATGAAGCCAATCATACCTAATTTACTATCATCACTCCGTACACTACTAGATTTCCCACAAACATGAAAAGATTTCAGACTTGCTATCACTTAGTAGCACACATAATTCATCAATATAAGGCTAAACATTGTAAGGATAGTTGCTTTAGTTAAAATAACATTACCCAATAGCAAACTAAACCAAGACTTCAGCAAGGTGGCGGATAAAATTTAACTGGGAGAGTGAGTCATGTCATTGATCAAACTGAAAATGGGAGTGATGATTTCATGAGAAGGAAAAACGGCAATGCAGGGATGAAGGGAAAAGAGAGAACCTTCATCAAGCTGAAGACCCCATACAAACTCTTCCATTTCTGTGAAGACAACCTTGTTTTCTGATGATTCTCCAGGAGCTGAATTTTGGCCATCTGCAAGTTGACTGCTGGTAGCTGAGGACGCAAGCCGTGCAATGGCCTCAGGTCCAGCAACTGCTTCTTCAGTTTGTTTCTTCAAAGCTAGTTTTCTAGCTCTTCCCAAAGACTTCTGAAGATCCTCTGCATCATCAGCAAAAACTTCAGTGTTCTCTTCCTCCCTTTGAGCAATAAGGGCTTGCTCCATTCGCAATGCTCGGGATGCCTCCTCGGCTTTAGCATAAGCAGCTCGGTATGCATCTCTTCTCCTCTCAGCCTCAGCCTTCTCCTGCTCCTCTCTTGCAGCTTGTCTTTTACTATCATTGCGGGAACCCAGATCACCAGCACCCATACCAGCAGAGATCGCTTCTGCCTCAAGGGCATCAATGTCAAGTTTCTCCCTTTTCCGTAAGGATTTCTTCTTCTTTGGTTTTTTGAACTGAAGCATTTCTTCAGGGGTGTAATAGTCCGATGAGATTTTTGCTGATGAGGCGAGATCCTCAACTTGATGTTTTACAGAAGCACCTTCAAGCCTTCTTCGGAGCTAATATGTTCAAGGACAAGCGTTTAGCACCAGAAGAATAAAACACCTTTATAGCAACTTGAAACTGAACTAGCAGGAAAGATTGTGTTTACCTCCTCAAGTTTCTTCTCTGCTTCACCAGTGAAACGTCCATTAGCATCTAGAGTCACCCCCTGGAAAAGCACACATTTAGGTATAACATATTGTGGAAATACTAGATTAAGGACATCTGAACAAGAATGAGAAATATAGAACATTTAAGAAGTTAACCTCCTCAGCAGCTGGATCATCATACTGTGGAAGTATCTTCTTTTCTGAAGCAAACTCATCACTGAACCTAAATAACAACAGTACCATTTGTCATTCCAATTGACTCACACTAGCATAAATTATCCAAAACAGGACAGAAGAAAAAGGAGGATTGATTTTAAGTGGCCAAAAAATAACGTAAATTTTGTCCAACTACTTCATCATGGATCCTACGATCCATGAGTAAGGAAAGGCTTGACAGGGCATGGCATGGTAGGAAAAGTGGAAAAAAAAAGGATGCAGTATAACATATTAGCAGTTCTGATCTTACTTATCATCATAGATCCCAGTTTTCTTCTTTGCAGCTTTATAAGCTTCATCCCTTCTCTTCTGCTCTCCAATGTCAATATTTTCAAGCATATCCATCTCTGAGACACGCCAACAAAAGGTGAAGAAAATTACATCATTGACTTGAAAATGTCATGAGAAAATCTTGTAAACAATGGGAGCAAAAATACCTTCGTTAATGTCGCCATTGGCAAGTATATCTTGATCCTTGAGCGTTAAAACAACTGAACCACCTTCTATCACTTTATCAAGCCCATGAAGAACCTTGGCTCCAGCTAAAGCATCTGCAGCAAGAGATTCTAAATAAGAAGATAGTATTACCCCTGTAATGCTCGCTGAAACATTACCTACCCACTACAGCCTCTGTTGCTTGCATCATCCAATAAACTTAGCTAATACTGACAAACCCCTGGGGGCGTAAAGCCAAGGGATGCATAATAAAGTACTTACTGGCATTTTGTCTGCCTGCAACCTCATCAACATTATCATCTTCATCAACCATATCCTGGTAAGGTCCAAAAGGTTAAAAAAGAGGAATCATGAATGTCAGCAGACAAAGGAAGTCAAGGGAGGAACATAGAAGCAGGTTCAAATTACAAAGCAGCAAACCTGCTCCTCAAAAATCTTCGACCGTTGCAAAGCTTTCTCTTTTTCTGCATTCTGTTTCTCCTCAATCTTACGGCTTTTGTTTACCCATGATAGAATTTCAGAGGCACCATCAGGTTTCTTTTTCAGCCTTTCTTCTTTCAATCTAAGCAAGGGCAGAAAAAAGACAAGAATTAGGTGTACCAAGTGTTAACAAAAATGACAGGAAGTACGCAAAATATCGCTCCGATCATGGATTCACTACAGAAGCTCAAGAACCAAACAAAAAGGCAGCCAGTTCTGCTTCATAAAGCAAAACACTGCAGCTTATAAATTTTTTTCTTTTTAAAATCCACCTACCTCACAATGCGCTCCCCAAGCTCTGCTGTAGATTGCCTTGGGGCAGACACATCCTCAACATAGTTTCCTTGCTTGATGATACCACGTTCCTCCTCATCAGGAGAAGCCTTACCACGTCTGGAAACTACTTTGTCCCCAATTTCATGATCATTCATTCTACCTTTATCCTCCACTTCCCCGTCCTCACTCAAATAATGATCGTCATCTCGATTTCTTCTATCTTTTTTCTCTCTGTCCTTTGATTTTCCCTTCCCCTGATACATTTCCCTCTCCTTCTCCCTATTTTTTTCTTTACTTTTTTCCTTCTCATCTATTGTTCGGCTCTTCTCATTTTCTCTTTCTTTCTTCCGATCTCCATGTCTCTCTTTATCCTCGTCCCTTTCTCTAGCTTTTGTCTTGTCTCTGTCCTTTGGTTTCTCTTTCTCTCTCTCTTTCTCCCTCGCCTTGCTTTTCTCTTTTGCTCTCTCCTTCTCTCGACCTCCATCTCTCTCCCTTTCCACCTCTTTCTCCCTTTCACGCCCCCTCTCTTTTCCTCTATCTCTTTTATCTCTAACCTTGTCATGGTCCTCCCTATGTCTATCTTTGTCATAATCTTTCTTCAACACATCATCCTTACTACGATCCTTTTTATGATCATAATCTTTCTTCAGCAAGTCATCCTTACTACTCTCTTTTTTATGATCTTCCCTATCTTCTTTCTTCTTCTCCTTACTTGATATTCGTACTTTGTCAGAATCCTTCTCTTCTTTTTCTCTTTCTTTTAAATTTTCGGTTGTCTTCGATCGATCCTTGTCTCTACTTCTGTGATCCTTCTCTTCTCTTTGGCTTCTTTTTGTATCTTTGCTTCTATGTTTGCTTGTGTCTCGCAATTTTTCCCTCTCACTTTCTTTTGGATTGTCAATCTCTCTATATAGGGATTCTTTCACTGAAGAATCATCCAAATGTCGTTCTTCACTATTTTCTCTCCTGGATGAAGACTTCTGCCCGTCCATAACGGAATTAGTAAGATGTAGATAGAACTAGAGTCCAAGCACTCACAGCAGCAACCCCAAATTCCCAATCCTGAAACTGAAAGATGTATACCATTAAATCTATGCTTTAATCTCTTTAATCATCTTTAACAAACTGATAAACGCGCAACACAAAAACTAGTTAATGCGTGGTTCATTCCAACCAATGCTTCTTGAGAGAATGAAATCGGCATGCATTCATATGCACTCATGTCTACAAGGACAGCAGCTCCACCTTACATTTCTACAAGGAACATGTTTTTACGGAATGTACTGTAACTATCACTGAAACCATCATACGCATTCATATGCGCAAGCGATCTTTTCATTTGTACAAGCAACAAGTTCACAAGTCAAGTGGCATAACATGTTTTTACAGAATGTAAAGTAATTAGTAATTACCATAGAAAGCATAGATCTTATATAAGAAAAGAAATTATACTAAAAGAGAAAGAATGTAAAATATATTGAAGACAAGATGTTGTCGATGGAAAGCGAAAACACAAAATAAGCTAACATAATAAAGCCCTCTACTCTCGCTATAGATCAACCAAGGGTGTATCCGAGAAGCCTCCCAAACATTTTGCCCAAAGAGAGCCCAAAAGGACAAATTTATCCCACAAAATATCCACCGGCATATATTGGTCCTTGAAAACTCTACCATTTCTTTCCACCCAAATACCCCATAATATTGCTATTCTTGCCCTAGAGAATAACAATTTAACACTTGTTCTTCCCCAAACCCCCTAACCATATCAAAAGAAACACTTTCCACTATAAATGCATACACCCACACCTGTTTGGAAGGTGAGAAAAACTTGCAGCACAAATTCCGTGCGATAAGACAAAGTAAAGAAAGATGCGCACATGTTTCCCCACTCTAGAAGCACATGACACAATTCCATGATGATGGCCTCCGAGTCCGCAAGCAATCATGGATATTAAGGGCATTAAGAATGAGAGACCATAAAGGAGTCTTGAATCAATATGATGCATTGGCTTTCCAAATAAAGCAACAAAGAGGGAATAAAGGATGATGGTTTTAGTTGGTCCAAGTTAAACATTGGAAAAGAGACTTAGGAAAAAAGCTACCTTATCCATCCACCATCCAAACCCCTTTTCTCTCGCATAGATGATATTTGCATTTGGTCCAAAATATGACTCACTAAGTGAATTCAACCAACAATTAATTTGTTAGACATCTGACAAATGAAGGTGCCAAGACAAGAATCGTCATTGAAAGAAACAAAGGTAGAAAGTGGGGCAGCATGGACAATGAACAATCAATATAGAAGTGCACATTCATCCACAAGAAGGCCTCTTTAGCTCAAATATCTTCCCAAAACAAACTTGATTACTCACTGCAACTTTAATGTGAACATGAGTATGGAAAAGGTGACTGTGACACCTCCATGAGGAAGATCCAATTGTGCTAGCCAATCCAACATCCCACCCACTCTCTAGACACCATACTCTTAAACGCATGGACCAAAGGTAGTAGGGTTCATCTGGAAACGCCATAAGCATTTATGCAAAAGGGAAATGTTTTTAGACACCCAGTTACTTATTACCAATCCCCCTTGTCCCCGAGGCCCACAAACCTTATCCTAGCTTTAGCATCGCCCTCACCAAACCCAAACAAAGAAAATCCTTAAGGATACACTCAATACGTCCGGAAACAGTAACAAGAATTTTAAAAGGTTATATCGGAATGCTAGAAAGAAAAGATTAGATAAGAGTGAGACATCCTCAAGAAAGCTAATTTTCTCCCATCTAAAATTTTATTGAATTTCCTACCTATGCTCCGTTAGATAGCTGGTGATGGGTTCCCAAAGGAACCCGTAAATAAGTTAAAGGCAGATGGTGTGCCACAAAATTAGCAAGGGGTAGTCAGAAGTGACGGTGAGAGGTCCTCAGGATCGGGATCGTAGAATCGGATCGAGAATCGTAAGATTCTACGTTTTGTGTAAAACACTAGCTTGTATCCATAAAAATCGCATTATAAGCCTCAAATATATAATAAAGACGCCATTTAAACTATACCAACAAATTAAGTTCAATTTCATAAGTATCAAAATCAAATATAATAGATAAATATGAAATGTATAAGTTAAGTATATATGAATAACACAAGTACAACTTAAAGACTAAAATTAAAAAGAGGAGGCATTCATAATTAGTGAATATGATATTAATAAGTTAAACAAATTTTTAGTTCAATACATAATATAAATCAACAATCAAGTTAACATTAAAACTAGGGAACAATATATTGCATTATAAAGTTGAAGACATATACTAAAATTAATAAAATTGACTATAATCAAGTAATCAACAATTCAACACAAAAGTTCAAACGGGTATACTTAGATAACAAAGCAAAACTTCTTTGAAAAAATTAGAAATTAAACAAAGCAAAACAAAACCAAGCTTAAAATAAACAAAATATAAATCAAAACAATTACCCAGCAACTCAATAATATACTAGAAGAATAAGAAATTAAACAAATATTAGGAATTTTTACCCCAAAAGAAAATAAGATATGGTCGTGTCAGAACTTGGCTGGCGGCAGTCGATCGGTGGCGTGGCTGGCGGCAGTCGGTCGGTGGGGTGGTGTCGCCTGGCGTTGTGGTGGTGATTGGTTGGTTGGGGTTGGGGTTGGGGTTGGGGTTGGGGTTAGGGGGGAAGGGAAAGGGGATGGATGAGTGAGGGAGGGAGGAGAGAGAAACGCGGGGAGGGGGGGCTGGGTTTTTAGGTTTTTCTTTTTTTTTTTTTTTAATTTTGTAACTTTATGTTATCAAACTCAGTAGAATCGGTCAGAATCGTCGGTCCTACCGATTCTGTACCGATCCTACTTTAATTTTTTGCCATTCTATTTTTTTACAATTTTTTACACGATTTTGATAACCATGGGGAAAACAAGCCATGCCCTTGTGCTCTGGTGGTGTACCAGTGCTTTGGTAATATGGAGGGTGCGGGTTCGATTCCCATTGTATGCCTTTTGACAATAAAAATTAAAATAAATAATTTTGTTATAATAACTTCATTAATTTTTGTTTAAGTATACAAATTATTCATATACACTCTCAAAAATCTCAAGTGACCCATCGATGAATTTTGATGATCTATTATTGTCAAGGTCAATATTTCTTTCAAAAATAAATAAAGTGGGCAAATAAATTAAATATTATTTTCCGACTTTATTTTCCCATTTAAATAAAATTATATAACAAATATACAACTAATAAATTAAATAAAGTGGGCAAATAAATTAAATATATTATTCAAGCCCACCTTCAGTTAAAATTCTGAATTTGCTACTGTAAACTGCTAATTCGACTGTATATAAAAATATATTGATGATATACATTAAATTTGTTAAGTATCAACTAATTTATTAGTATTTTTTGAAAATTGAGTTCTTATATCATATTTTGATACTCAAATCAAAATATAAACATTACTATATGAATGAAGTTATTTTTAAAAAATGATTTTAGTATTTAAATCTTTACTTTCATTAATCAATGTATTTTAAATTAAATTAGTGCATGGAATAATATAATTTCATATTTGAAACTGAAAGAAATATTAACAATAATAAATTATCAAAATTTGTCAATAGGTCACTTGGAATTTTTGAGAGCGTAGATGAATAATTTGTGTACTTAAACAAAAATTAATAAAGCTATTATAATAAAATTATTTATTTTAATTTTTATCCTAAAATATATAATACTTAATATTATATATAAAAAGAGCTCTAGAAGATAAGAAGTATAATTAATTGTATATGGACAAATCTTCTAAAGTTAAAGTGATTTATCCCAAAAATAAAAAAGATAGAAAAGACATACAATGGGAATTGAACCTGTGCGCTCCATATTTCCAAAGCAATGCTAAACCGCCAGATCAAGAGGGCATGTCCTATGTATCCTTATCAATTTATATTATTATACTAACTATTTTAGCTTTGCAACCTGTTGCACACTATTACAAAAGTTGTGCAACGTTGTGTCAGTTCTTATAATCTATTTGAAACGACGTTTTCAAATGTGATACTTTGCTAAAAAAGTTGTAAAGATGCAATAAAACCACAAGAGACTCAATCACTCAGAAATCACAAAAATAGCTCGACAAGCAAACTCAGTACTATAATAATTGAACATCCTAATTCCCATCAAAGGTATCCAAAACAAAATAATAATCATTTCAACTATTTTCTCACCGCTGACACATTACATTTTGGAAAAATGAACCCTTAGGAGAACCAAGTAGACACAAACCATAGCGAAGTGGACCCAAAGTATACAAATTTGGAAGCATTCATTACTAGCTATGTTAAGTGAATGTCCCAAATTGACACAAATTGAAAATCCATGGTGTCAAGGGAAGCATCATCAGTTTCCAACTTTTGAGATCAAGCTCCAGTGATAGAAATAGAGGAGAAAATAATGAAATCTACATTGAAGATATGTGAAAATAAATTATAACAATATAATTTATCATCACATATCGTCAATCTAGATTTTAATATAATTTATCTTCACTTCAACGTAGATTTCATTCTTTCCTCCTCTATCTCTATCATTTAGTCTAGATAAAACAAAAGAAAAGCATATTGCAATAGCCCTAAATTGATTTGATATAGTCTAGAAGAAGCCTTGAAGAGATCTCTGTTCTAGTGAAGAAGCAAGCCCAAAAGAGTCTGAATGATCAAGGGGCCTTCTCCATTTTCACGCCTCAGTAGATTGCTAAGACCCAAAGGACTTCCGATCATGCTTTCACAGCTTTATCCCCTCTTATTGTTAATCTTTACCGTGTAAGGACGTTGAGACTTGATCATGAACTTAAATAAGTGATCAAAATCCAAAAATCAGGAGTGTTGTAGCCAGAAATTTCTCAAAATTACTACTTTGAGAGAACAACCTAAGCATACGCTCACTATGGATTTAAAATTGAATGCGTAAATTAGAAGACCCTCAACACAACATGATCATCACCCAAAATAATTCACTGTCTACTCCAACCCTAGATGATTAAAACAAAATGATGCCCATCAAAATCTTAACCATGGAAAGGATCTCTCGCCCCATTCCCTCCTCCATCCTCGACACATTACGCGTGAACTGGATTCTCCAATTACGCATCCAAATTTACATTCTCGCTTGTTAATTTGTCGCTCATCATAGTAAAGCAAGGAATTACTCATTTATGCCCTCTTATTGCTAATCCTTGACGGGCAAGGATGTTGAGACTTGATCAACAACGACAACAAACAGCAAGCGTAGTGCCTCAAGGGCTCCCGCCAGTGCAGGGTGGAGCCTTACCCCTTCAAGGTACTACCCTAAAGGGAGGCTATATTCAAGGACCCCCAACTTGAAAAGCATAAAAACAACAGCATGGAGAGAGCATAAAATAGCAAAAAGACACAGGAAGCAACGGGTAGCAAAGCACATAGCACAGCGGAGCAACAATACATCGCACGAGCAATAAGCAGCAAACGCATCAAGCAGCCAACAGCACACAACAATAAGAAGTATAAGCAAATAGGCAAACATATAAGCCTAAGGGCGCTGGATCTAATTTAGTTGTGCTCCTCTATTCTAAACTACTATATCGGCTACACCTATGCTAACCCTCCACTCACCCTATCCAAGGCCATCCCTTCATTTAGGTTGAGGTGGGTGACGTCATGTTGAATCGTCTCCATCTAGCTCTTCTTTGGCCTGCCTCTCCCTCTCCTTCCGTGCGTCGTATGGAATTATTTGCATCTCCTAACAAGGGCAATGGTCGGCCTCCTCCTGACGTGCCCAAACCACCGCAAACGTTGCTCCTTTCACTTATCCTCGATTGAAGCCCGCCCAATTTCCTTCTTATAACATCACTTTTAATCTTATCATTCCTTGTGTGTCCACACATCCACCGCTATATCCTTATCTCCGCCACCTTCAAATTTTGCGTATGACACCATTTAACTGGCCAACACTCTGCACCGTATGACATAGCCGGTCTCACTACCGTCTTATAGTATATTCCTTTAACTTTAACGGGAACTTTCTACTCCACTGTTTGTTGAGACTTGATCATGAACTAAAATAAGGGTTCCTAATTCAAAAATCAACACTGTTGAGGCCAGAAATTCCTTAGAAATGCTACTTCAAAAGAAAAATATATGCATCTGCCCACTTTAAGGTTTAAAACTGAATGGGCCATCAGAAAAACCCTAATGCAATATGATCATCGCCCATTGTCTAATCCAACCCTCGATGATTAAAACTAAATGATACTAATCAATTCTTAACCATAAACGAACTCTCTCTGCTCCATACCCTCTTCCATCCTCGACACAACAAATGTGGATTCTCCAATTACACGACTAAATGTACATGCTTACTTGTTAATTTGTCTCCCATTACAGTACAAGGAATACTCATTTATTCTCTCTTATCGCTAATCCTTGATGGGCAAGGATGTTGAGACTTGATCATGAACTAAAATAAGCGTGTTCCTAATTCAAAAATAATGAGTGTTGTAGCCAAAAATTTCTTAGAAATGCTACTTCCAAAGAACCACCTTCGCATAAGCCCACTATGGGTTTAAAATTGAATGGGTAAATCAGAAGAACCCCAACACAACATGAACATGGCCTAAAAGAATTCATTCTCTACTCCTGCCCTGAATGATTAAAACTAAACGATGCCAATCAAATCCTATCCATAAAACGACTCTTCCTCTCCCCCCCATTCACTCCTCCCTCCTCGACATGGCACACGGAGTTATTTATATAGATGGTCCCTAATGCTTTTAAGTTCGTTCAAAATGGTCCCTCGTCTTTTCTTTTATTCGAAATGGTCCTTAATGTTTTTAAATGTGTTCAAATCCGTCCTTTATATTTTATTTTATTCAAAATAGTTCCTAATGTTTTATTTTATTACAAAATTAGTCCCTCACCTAGTGACCAAAATTAGGTAAAAACTAATAGATGAAGGACCAATTTTACCATAAAATAAACATCAAGGACCATTTTTCAATAAAAAAATAATATAAGAAACTAATTTGAACAAATTTAAAAACACAAGGGACAAAAGGTGAAAATAACTAGTGTCAAGGAACCAACTGTCCCAAATTTTAAGCTAACGGGTGAAAGCCCAAAATTAGCTTTATACTCTAACATGCCCCTACCCTGCTTATGCGGGAACCCTTGAGGCACTGGGACTATTGTTGTTGTTGTTGTTGTTGTACTTTAACATGCCCCCTCTTGCAAATGCCTTTGGGCTTGAAGCATGGATAATGCACAGCTTCACCTCATACCTTGTGCTTAAATTATGTTAATATTGAAAGAGAGGGTTGCTAGGATTCAAACTCTTGACCTCTTAGTCAACAAGGCTCTGACATCATATCAAAGAACCAACTTTCCCAAAAGTTTAGGTTGATGAGTGAAGGTCCGTGCTTGGTTTTGTACTTTCAACATGCCCCCTCAAGCAAATGTCCATCGGGTTTGAAGCGTGAAAATTACATATAGTACACGACGAGTTAAATTCCCTAATTTCGCGACTAAATTTACATGCTCTCTAGTTAATTTGTCTCCCGTCGTAGTACAGCAAAGGAATCACTCCTTTACTCTTATGCTACAAGATGTAAGCAAATCTCATGATTGCGAGAGAAGTAAAGCAAAATTGCGAGAGCTAGAGAGAGAGAGAGAGAGAGAGAGTTACCAGAAGAATAGAGGAGAGAGAGAGGAAAACGAGCGAAGAGCACCGGCGAGTTGCGCGAGTGTCCCGGCGATGCTAGGGCAAGCAAATTGAGAGATGCGAGGGCGGTGGGGGCTGAGGGCTTCGACTTGGGCCAAATTTGATCTTTTTTTTCCTTTTCAATTGGGGTTTGGTTTGTTTAGTTTATGTGTATCAATGAAGTCTGTCAATCTTAAATTTATATTTTTTTTACAATGAATTATTTAGACGTAAAATGCATAATAATCTTTTTTTATAATTGTAAGAAATAAGAAATAACTTAATAATATAAATTAACTAATAATAATATGAATAAGAGACATCATGATAAGGACAGGTCATGATAATAGAGGTTGGTGAGTGCAGCGACACATAAGGGTAGAAGGGGTGGTGGTAAGTATGGATGGTAATATAGGTCAGTGATAAAGATTTAATATTAATGTATTCTTTTTAAATATTTTTTTTTATTAAGTTGTGAAAAGATCTAGTTTTGTAACTTTTTTTTACTTAGTTATGAAACAACTTTTTCTATCTTTTTATTTAAGTTGTGAAAATATGTAAAAAGATATTTTTTGTCAACCAAACACAAACCTTACAATCAATTAGAGTTTTTTTCACAGTATTAAGTTATTAAAAAGATGAACTTAATGCAACTGCAAGTTGTCATTTTCTATTTAACCATCATAAATTTTTAAGTTTTCAGAAAGCCGCCTCCAAAAATATAAAGATTTTCGGTCAACCACCTAAAATTACATTGTTAATTGTTCGTCACCCGCTAGTGGCTTTTATATGGATTTTAGAGTCCCCACTAAACATAACTTATTGATGTAGCATGGGCCAGGAATAGCCTTGTTGAGACGAGAAAAGAAGAAAATGGAACCCAAGAGTGGTTGAACTTGCAGATGCGTAGAAAGAGGAGAAGTTGGTTAACAAATTGGGCCAAGAAAGACGCGGCTCGTGGAACAATAGACTGCTGAGGCCTGGACTCACATCTTGGAGCGCACCTGGCAGGTGTGTTTGGGGGACTTGAGCCTCGTTAAAGGCACGGCCCCACATGAGGTTGGGGCCCGCCTTTCTTTTTTTCTCTAAGCTGTTATAATTTGTTTGCATCATACCTAATACCATTCGTCCTTTGACTACTACCCTTTGCTTCGATTGATACTAGTTCAAGTACGAGGGTTTCATTGGCTGGTATTTTCATGCTAAGTTTCGATTTGAAGTCCTTACTAACCTTGTGAAGACCAATATGTGCGTTCGACCACCTTTTTTATATTTTTTCGGTCTAACTAATAAGATGCTTCCTATTTATGATGAATTCAGCAGTGTTTATTCATCATGTTTAATGTGTGTTTGAGGTGGGGTTCGTTAGGATGAATTAAACTTAAGCTCTAGCTACATGCCCAACTTGATATTTCCTACAACACGGACAAATGGTTAGGGGGGCCATGAAGTAATCCACAGGGGACCCCTCCAATGCTCACATCATTACTAATAACATCAAATAATAATTAAGGCATGTAATAGATAAATACAATAATGAAGAGTCAACAAATTAATAGGATAATGTAACTAGAGCAAAATACTTATTTGAAACTCCTAAAAGAAGCATGATAAAAGGGGCTAATACATGACCGACCTAGTGCCTTCTCAAGGCTTTTATAAGCTAGTGAAATAAAGGCTGGTCTAGTTAAGCCTTTTATTGGCTAGTGTAAGACCCTTGACACACCGGATTGGGACATGGGAGGGCACAACTTGCACCTATGCCACGTCATGAGGGTTGTTGAATGTGGCCATGAATGCGAGGTGTGTACCCTTGAGATGGTGCAACAAGCCACAACAAACCGTGCCGTAAGCATGGTTTTGATGCGGACAAGGAACATGTGTAGTGATGGGCTCGAGTGGGATTCAAGGTGGACTCTATCCCAAGTGCACTGGCCCACGGCCCAGCTACGTGCACGCAGGCCTAACGGCTTACGCGTTGGCCTAGTACAAGGGCCCCAGGCCTAGCTCCAAGGCTAGTGTGCACGTAGAGGCCCAAAAAACTGGCGCAGGACCAACGCTCACGCATAAGCCCAGGGAACGAGCGCAAGCCCAAAGCACGCGTGTAGGCCCAACATGGGCCTGCAAGCAAGCTTAAGATGCAAGCTCAAAGTCCAGTGCGTGCCTGGAAGGCTTAGTATGACCCACTGGGGCCTAAGCATCAATACTATGAGCGGGATGAAGCAGTGCACGTGATCGACGGTTACTAAAGCATGAGGCGGGAAGCCTTCATAAATATGCTTGACTTAGATTTGAGTTCCCTTGAATAGGAGACTTGAGGAAGTGGCTGATCAGGTAGCTGCCACTTCAAAAGGAGGCTCCAACAGAGAGGAGTGCTCTTGACCTAACTTTGACCTATAACTATAGCAAGGGAGTAGCATGTAGATTGTGGGTATGTTGGCAACACCATTACATCAAATATGGCATTGGCGGTTACCTATCTTAACCTGTTGCCTTGGGGTTGTCAAGGCCTATATAACAGAGCCTTGTGCTCAGA
Source organism: Simmondsia chinensis (assembly GCA_018398585.1). Taxonomy (NCBI): domain Eukaryota; kingdom Viridiplantae; phylum Streptophyta; class Magnoliopsida; order Caryophyllales; family Simmondsiaceae; genus Simmondsia; species Simmondsia chinensis. The sequence continues at coordinate 8,790,132 of JAGTTD010000023.1, read as the reverse complement.
TACATGTATCTAATGTTAACATAAATTTATGAGAATTGTCCCTTCATTTATATTTTTTATTGTCTTTTGTGTGATTGCTTTTGGTTTTGATTTTTGAAGCTTGAGTGGGCAAAACCTCACTGCCATCACAAGCATTCATTGAATTATCTATGACAATCTTGGTATCAAAGCCCTAAGTTACAATTTTTCCTTTAAAATTATGGCTGGTAATCAACCCGATCCAGGAAAACAACTTAAAGATAGTGAACGTATCTTTTGTTTAGAGGAAGTAGTTGGTTCTATTATAGATGATGGTACAAATCCCCCACCGGGAACGATACTGGGATCCCTTAAGTCCTTTTTGCATGATATTCAATCGTTAAAAGATATGATGAAAAACGTGTTAGATGCTCAACAAAAACCATCACCATCCCCTTCGATCCCACCAAACGTATATTGTAGATCCACCTCTAACACTGGTGGCACCCCTGGTTGGCACAGCTCTGAAGAGACCCTAACACCAACAATTGAGACATTACAAAATAAAATATTAGTGCTCTGTAGTGAAATTGATGCCGGACCACAAGGCTTTGAAATAGAAGGTATAAAAGTCCTTACACCAAAATCTTATGAGGGAGATCGTAGTGCCAGAATCCTAGAGAACTTCATATGGGATATGGAGCAATACTGTAACGCAACTAGGATAAGAGAAGAGGATAAAGAGGTGATCACTTCGATGCATCTTATGAGAGATGCTAAACTTTGGTGGAGAGCCAGAGTCTCTGATGACAGTGCTACAGGTCGTCTTGTGATCAGTTCGTGGGATGTGCTAAAGAAAGATCTTCGAGAGCAGCTTCTACCAAACAATACTTCCTAGATGGCTTGAGAGGCGTTGAAAGATTTGAAGGAAATGGGTACCATTTGTGAATATGTAAAATCTTCTTCATCTTTGTTGTTAGATATAAAGACATGTCCGATGAGGATAAACTGTTTTATTTTGTATCAGGCCATAAACCCTAGGCCAAGATTGAGTTACTGAGGTCAAGAGTTCCTAATCTTGCCTCCACAATTACTATTAATGATGGCTCAGTGGACCTAAGGCCAAAATGGGGGCGAGGATAAAAGAAATCAGCATGTTGCGTTCAAGGAAAAAAAGGGGAAAATAGATCAAATTGGCGTAAGCATTAGTCTAAGTATTCTCAGCCGGGGCCTTCCAAGGCCGCTCGTAAGAATGTTGCACTTGCACCCAAGAAGCCTTGAATAGGAGTAAATTATTTTATTTGTGATGGTCCCCACAATGCGAGCGATTGTCCAAGGAATCAAAATTTGAACGCCATTACTGAGGAAGGGCAAATCGATGAACAACCATGCCAAACCATGATTTTTGGGCAAAAGTTGAAGGCCTGATTTTACTATTTAAATTCGATGAACAACCACCTCGAAAGCAGGTCCCTTCCCATAACTTTTAAAATTCGAAGTCTGCTCAAAATTTGAAGCTAGACTTGGTCCCTTCGGACGCAGGTCTTAAAGCGGTCAATTTTAGTGCGATCGCAACTAAGAGTAAAGCCGTAGGAGTAACCTGGCTATGGTGTATTTGGATGGCATTGTTGTACATTCCGAAACTTTGAAAGATCATGTACTGCATCTCAGGAAAGTCTTTGAAAAGCTCAAGGAATAGAAACTATACATTAAAAATAAAAATTGCAAGTTTTCACAAGCTAAGATCATATTCCTTAGGCACAAAGTTAGCCTTGGTCACGTAAAGATGAACGAGGCCAAGGTCAAGGCAATCCTGGACTTGCCCTCACCCAAGTTTTTGTCAGAGTTGAGGTCGTTCCTAGGTTAGTTGATTATTATTCACAGTTCATTCTTCGCTACTCTCGGAAGGTCTCTCCTTTGACTGAACTGTTAAAAAAGGATAAAAAATGGTTGTGGTCCAAACCATGCTTGGAAGCCTTTGCGACCATAAAGAGCATAATGTCTTTGGAGCCTATTTTGAAGTTGGCAAAATTGGACCGACCATTCAAAGTCCACATGTATGCTTCGGGCCACGCTATTGACAGGTTGTTAGTTCAAGATGAACATCCAGTCACATTCGAGAGCCGAAGCTCAAAGAACTTGAGGAACGTTACTTGACTCACGAAAAAGAGATGCTTGCTATTGTACACTGTTTACGAGTATGGAAGCATTATCTCTTGGGGGTGAAGTTTGTAGTTCACATTGGTAATGTTGCGAACACTTATTTCGAATCCCAAAAGAATTGTCTCCCAAACAGGCATGTTGGCAAGAATTTCTATAAGAATATAACTTTGTTTGGGAACATAAATAGGGAAGGCATAATGTTATCCTGGATGCACTAAGTCGAAAATCCAAAGAACTGGTTTCTGTATAGACTCAGGTAAAGTCAAACCCCTTGCAGCGGATGAAAGACCCATCAAAATCAAATCCTTTGTAACTTCGTTTAAAACAATAGGTGCCAGATGGGGAAGTGGTAGTTACTGGATTGACAATGGTTTCATTTTTGCACAGGGCAGTTGCATGAAAAGCTATGCATTGAGTTGATGAGAGAACGCCATGACACCCGATGGGCTGGGCACCCTGGACATGAAAGAACTCAGGCGCTACTGGAACATAGCTATTATCAGCCACGGATGAGTCAATAGATCTAGGCATACGTGAAGTCCTGCTGAGTATTCCAACAAGACAAGCTTGAAACATAGAAGGAAGCGGGTCTCTTGCAACCACTGTTGACACTGAACAAACCATTGAAGTCCGTGTCAATGGATTTTGTTTCTGGTATTCCTAATGTTGATGGTAAAATATTAGTCATGGTAGTGGTAGATAGGTTGTCAAAGTATGCTATCTTTGTGTTCGCACCTTATGCTTGTCCGTTCGACCAAACTACTCAATTGTTTTATAGAAATGTGGTCAAGTATTTTGGTCTACCTGAGGATATTATAAGCTACAAAGATTTTCAATTCACAAGCCAATTTTGGACATCTTTGTTTAACTTAATGGGGTCTCAATTGAAGTTTTTGACTGCCAACCATCCACAAAACAGATGGGCAAATAGGGCGCATCAATGCCTTGTTGGAGGGATATCTTAGTTATTATGTGACTGTGTCACTAAGAAATTACTGCTTAATTTTTTTTTATAATTTACATAAAAGCAGTGCACAGGGTTTTGCTCATTTGAGTTGGCCATTGGGTGGCATCCTCTCACTCCATATTAAATAGTAAAACAAAGTGGAGGTAGGTGCCCCACAACGCAACTTTTCGCGTTGGACAAACAGGAAATGCTTGACATGGTGACGTACAGCCTTGAAAAAGCATCTAGGAGAATGAAAAAGCATACAAATAAAAATCGAAGACCCTTAGAATTTAAAGCAGGGGATAAGATGATGTTGAAACTTATGCTCGAAATATGGAAGAAACTAAACAGCATGGTAGCGCATTGGAACCTTGTACCAAAATATGATGGACCCTTTAACATTGTTCAAAAAGTTAGACCAGTTGCTTTTACCCTTTACCATTACCCCTAGGCTTAAGGTGCACCCCACTTTCCACGTTAGCTTTTGAAAACCTCATGTTGACGGTGTAGCTAGGGCTGGCAATATTTGACACAACACGATATGTATACGACACGAAGTTAGAGGGTTCGGATTGAGGCTTTTAGTGCTGGGTTGAATTTGGGTTGATACGTTAAGCCCATTAAAATAATTGGGTTGAAATTGGGTTCGGGTCATATCAACATGTTTGCAACATGATTATTGCAGGTTTATGCGGCTCATGTTCATAGCGGGTTGAACCTGTTTACAGTTTACATATGAGAATAATTATTTTTAATTTAGTTATTCTATATAAAAATTAATGGATAAAATTAATTATTCATATTACATCTTTCTTTAGCCACCTTTTTAAAGTCAATTAGCTACCCTAATTAGTACTACGTACTATAGCCTATATATTTATTATGACGAATCATGAGCAAATCTTGAAAATGTAAGTTTCCTTCAATTTTTAAGTAAAAACGACTATCACTTTTAATTCTTTTGAATCTTGAAGTGACCTTTCAACTTTCTTTTTTAATTTTGCTCATCTTTTTTTTTGAAACGCATTTGTTTATTTTATTTATTTTGCTCATCTCAACTTTTATTTAAACAATTGTTTTATTGGCTTTCAAAGAAGTAAACCCCTTTTCCCTTTCTCTCCCCTTCTATCTCACATTCAACTTAATTTTTTCTCTCTACTAATTTTAGTACAAGTAAGTTTTTTTTGTATATTTTGTTTAAATTTATAGCTAATTATTTGATTTATAGTTTTCAACTTTGCTAGCATAAGTAAATTTTTTTGGCCCATTTTTGTTTAAATTAGTTAATAATTATTTGATTTATAGTTTTCTACTTTCCTAGTATAAGAAATTTTTTTGTGTATTTTTTTTTTAAATTAGTAGCTAATTATTTTGATTTATAGTTTTCCACTTTGCTAGGACAAGTAAGTTTCTTTTGTGTTTTTTTGTAGCTAATTATTTGATTTACATTTTTTTTTTATCTTCATTTACATATTTTGTACCTCAACCCACTCATCAAAAATATTTCTGCCTCAAAATGCATACTACAAATTAATTAATTAATTATTAAGATTTATGTAAAAATATATGATAAAAAATATGATTACTTATTTATATTTAGTAACACTAAACATGTAAGTTAATTTTAAATAGTGTTGAAGTATTACCAATAATATATAAGTAGTATTTTTAATATAACATATAATCTTTATTAAAGTTGATAGATATTTTTATGCATTCTATTATAATCATATATTTTTTAATATAAAATATGGACAACAATGATTTAAGTTTCTCCATTGGACACCTTACCTTTCATCTTCATCAAAAAGGAGTCATTTTGTTGCGTAACCTTGATCTTCTCTGTTTTGGTACAGGTTCTTTTTATGGAAGGTCAAACTCAAACCTCAGACATTTATTAATTAATGAATTCGATTACAAAGGTGTTTGATTGAGTATAAATATAATGAAAGAAAAAGAAAGGAGTGGTTGATATCTTTGCTCTCGGGGTTCTCCAATTGTTCTTGGAGGGAGAGCAGTGAGCTTTGCTTTCTCTAAGGTCCTAAGCCCTATTTATACAGTTTTTCCTCAGGAAGCAGCTAAAGTATTGTGCTTTGACCGAGGGGTGTATTTCGCCCGGTATTGGATGGAAGGTGAGATACCCCTGGCCATTGGACCCACTGCTTTGGGTTGTTACTTGTCCGAATCCAGATAGTAGGTAATTTTTGCTGGCCGGTCCTCGGGGGAGTCGATATCCTAGGGAGAGTTTCCCCTTTGGAGCCGAGGTGCGTGTTGCGTTGACGTGTTATTTCGAGATTATCCAGGGTTAGGGATGTATCCTGTAAGCTAGATGCGCTCATCTCTGCTTTGTCGAAAGTAGAGTTCCGAAGTCATCCCCTAGGGGTGCATCTCTATCCGAGATTCTCTTCGAGACGTGATGCCGCATGTTCCTTATTCGGTTACTATTTTGTTGAGAGGTATCGTTATCTAACAATGGTGGTTGTGCAACTAGATTTGCTAAAACACCACCCTTCTTATCATGAATGCACACCTCAATCTACGCTTCCTCCAATTTCCCAGGATGGTAATTAATAGTCATATCATAGTCCTGTTAGGAATAGTGTCCTGAAATCCAGATTTATTCTAGATATATCATTTTAATTAATAAATAAAATTGAAGTTCCAGTCATTTCCTAGTTAAATTTGTGTACGTGAGCATTTATACTACATGTTATTTTCTTTTAGGAGACATCCATGAGATGGGTGTAGTCCTCATACTACAATTTACATATTTGTTCTAAGTGGTTTATGAGACTATGCCACAGATAGACTTGGAACAAATGGTATGGATTGTTGTTTGGAAAACTTGTAGTCAAAGAAAAGTTTGGACCACTTGTATAGTAAGACTATAACGTGACACTTTAGATGACTCATCTTGGTCATGTGGATGGAGATCCAAAAGTGTTAGGTTAGTGTGTTTAATAAGATTGACACACTGAGTTGGACCATGTGGGCTACTTATTTCTAGGCTACTATCGGAGATGAGTGATTCACGTTGTCCTATTTGAACGACGACTCTAAATTCTGAGGGTATTCTGGACTTGTGCATGGAGCGTTAGTTACTTTGGTGTACTATAAGTAAGGTCTAAACGAATGACTGAAATCCCACGTACACTGGGTAGTGGCGTGAAGCGTGACAAGGATCAGGTATTCAATAGGGAATCTAAAGTCTATTATGAGATACAGATGTCCCCTTAGTTGATTCACAAATATTTGAATAGTTCAGAAACTTTGGCCAAAGTATTCCAAGTGTTTGACATTTGGAATTTATACTGTGAATATGTTCAAGTATAAATAAATTATTCAGTGAAGGACGAGTCGGTAACTAATGGAGAAGCTGTGAGAAGGATAATAGTAGTTGTTATATTTATCCTTTGTCATGGACATCTAGTGGAGGGGTTGTTTTCATCAATACAATATATTAGGGAGATATCGAATAAATAATTTAAGTCTGGAATGCAGTGAGATTTATTTAGTGGAATTAAATATCATTAAGTGGTAATTAAACTATTTCATAATATGATTAATTTAACCCATTTGGAACTAGATTTAAATTGTCCCTAAGGTCCCTACGTAATCCTCTGTATTTTATTGCCATTGAAAAAATATTTAAAAATTCATGAGATGAATTATTTATCCATAAGATGGGTAAATTAATTTTGCCAAACATTATTCATGAGATGAATAAAAATTATAAAATAAAATAATTTTGAAAATTAAAATTCATAAGATGAATTTTAACATAAGGAAAACAAAGCAAAAAAAAAAAAAAAATTCGTGTTTATCAGCTAGCGATCTGTGTGCTTCGGATCTGACGAACCAGGGCACGACACTGTCCCGCGCTGGATTGTGCCCTGGCAATCCACGTGCATGGGAGTGGACGAATTAGACGCTGCCATGTGTCATGCGTTTTGAAATATATAAAGGCGCGTTTTGCCCAGGGGTGAAACGCGGCGTTTTGATATATTTTTTGTTCAACACGCTGCGTTTTGATATATTTTTGGTTCAACACGCTGCGTTTTGCTTGACAACAGCGAATCCCACATCGAAAAAATTGGATTTTTTCGGTCTAGTGTACTCCTATAAATAGAGGTGCTTATTCCGAGATTTGGCATTGAAGTTGAAATATTTCTTTAAGGTTTCTGAAATTGTTTCGGAGATCCAATTGGAGAGAAAAATTTCCGTTGAAAATTTTCTTTCCTCAGTTTAATATTTTTCGGAGCCCACCCTCCGGGCAATTCGAGGCCATTGCTTAGAAGGTCTCGGGGTCTCGATTTTGAAGAATATTATTGTCTTTCTGGTTTTTTTTTTATTAGAGCAATTCCAGGTATGTTCTTCTTTCTTTATTCTTTTTCGCTTTTCTATTTATTTGCAGTATTCGTTATTATACCTGTTTAAGTTTATGTATTGTTATGAATGTATTAGAGTAAAAGAGCTGTTGATCTAAATTAAGAATTTAGATCTGTTGATTTAAATTATGAATTTAAGTCAGTAGATTTAAAATTAGGAATTTTAAATCAACCATAGGTTTAGAGTTATGAATTCTAAATTCTAAACCTATCCCGCTGCGTAAACTTTAGGGAGATTTTTGAAATTCATCCCAACAACCGGTATTAGGGCAAAGGGTTTATAGAGATAAACCTATTCCTGGGAACTCTCACATGTGAGGTGTCACGAAGTGTGACTCTCCGACCAGGGGCTTAGGTAGAGAGAAGAGTCTTCTACTCTAAGTGCTCTAATAGGTGCCTATTGTTGTGACCATAGTTTAGAACTGTGAACCCAATAGTCGGCATAATAGTTTATTTTTCAACAAAATTCATATCTTTTCCCAACAAGTCCTTGATCAACTCCAACCATCTCCTTTGCCTCAAGTTCAACTCTTTTTGAGTAAACAAGTATTTCAAGCTTTTGTAGTATGTATAAATCTTGCAAGGTCCTTAATAGAGGTAAGGTCTCCAAATCTTCAAAGCGAATATCACAGCTGCCAAATCCACGTCATGCGTTGGATAATTCTTTCATGAATCTTTAATTGTCGGGATGCATAGGCTATCACCTTCCTATTCTACATTAGCACACAAACCAGCCCTTTCTTTGAAGCGTCACTATAAATGACAAAGTTACCCTCATTTGTAGGTAGTCCAAGTACAGGGGCGAATACTAACTTCTTCTGTAACTCTTGAAAGCTTCTTTCACATTCATCTATCCACTCGAACTTCACTGCTTTTTGAGCCAAACGAGTGAAGGGAAGTGCAATTTGTGAAAATCCCTCAATGAATCTTCTATAATAACCAGCCAATCCCAAGAAGCTTCTAATCTCTGCTACATTTGTGGGCAGATTCCACTCCAATACTGCTTCAAATTTCCTTGGATCCACCGAAATCCCATCTTTGGATATCACATGGCCTACGAATGCCACTCTGTCAAGCCAAAACTCACACTTACTCAACTTCACATACAACTGGTGCTCATGTGGGGTTGCAATACCATCTTTAGATGTTCTTGCACTCCTTCCTACTGTTAGAGTAGGCCAGTATGTCATCTATGAATACAACAACGAATCAATCCAGGTATTGTCGAAACACCCTGTTCATCAATTCCATGAAAGCAGCAGGTGCATTCTTTTTTTTTTTTTTTTTTTTTTTGGCAATTCAGCAAAATATATGGAACAGAAAGAAATGTTTTGTATAGGCTACAAGGGGCATATCCCAGGACAAGGCTGAAGCCTACAAAGATGAAACAACGTCAAAACAAAGTCGAGACAAAGTTCATACAGCAACCCAGAAAATACAAGGAAACAAAGAGAAAACTAAGGCTCAAAGCCTCACTGCCGAAGCAAGGAGGCATGGCGATGAGCTCCTTTGAATGATGGAGCAGCAAGAAGGCGGCTCCTTACTAAACTCGTAATCTCGTCTCACACGACCGCAACTGATCTGGATTGAGAGCGCTGCACCTGAAGGTTGCGCTCGTACCAGATAGTATATACTGTCGCTGAAAGGCAGAGCCGAGCAATAATGGTGCCAATCTTTTGCCCCCTACGGTGCTAAGCAGCCCAAGTGACGAGATCATCCCAATGAGGGTAGGCCAAGCAATAGATGGATGAGGAACGATGGAACTCTAGACCGAAGCAGAAAAATCACAAGCGAAGAAGAGGTGCTCATGGGTCTCATCAGCTAAGCCACGGAGAACACAAACACTCTGAACTCCAAGAGCTCCAAAACGTAGAAGTCGGTCTCTAGTCCAAAGTCGCTTCTGGGAAGCGATCCATAGAAGAAAGGAGTGTCTCAGAATATGCATCTGAAAGCACAGAAGGTGATGAATGGTGTCCTTCTCTCTCCTGCTGCGTACAATCTCCCAAGCGGACTTGGTGGTGAATTTTTTCGAAGGGTCACCCATCCACCTAATGGCGTCCGCTACACCAGCTTGAGGGCTGAAGCCTATCGTGTCCCATATGGGTTGGAACTCCGAACAACCCTGAGGAAGTCTCCACTGATCACCCTCTAAAACTGCTGAGTCTCGAGAATCCTAAAGAAGTCCTAAAGAAGTGAGCAATCGAGCAGGGAAGTGCTCTGAAAGACGGCCGCATGGTAGCCAAAAATCAGTCCATAGAGCAGTGTCAAGGCCATCACCAATGACATGGAAAATCATACCCAAATAGAGCTGACGGAAGGACAAAATCTGACGCCAGCACCACGAAGCAGATCTTGGAACACGGGTCGTCCAAAAGCTCCGTCCTCAGAGCTGGTTCATATGGAACCAGTGTGGCCACAACGAGGTAGGGTCAAAAAGAAGAAACCATATGTGCTTCATAATCGAAGCCTGGTTCCACTCGGCAAGACATCGGATCCCTAAACCTCCCTCACGACAAGGATAACACAAGTGCCTCCAAGCAACCTTCGCCCCCCTGGGGTTAGCGAAAAGCCACGCCAGAGAAACACCGCTAATGTCGACTCAATCTTCTTGATCATCATCTTCGGAAGCATAAAGATTCGAAGACCAATAGACCTGAACGGCAAAGAGAACAGATTTGATGAGCTGAAGTCGGCCAGCGTACGAAAGAGAATGAGAGGTCCAAAGCTAAATGCGAGAGAGGATACGATCTAGTAGGGGCTTGCAGTCAATATGCCGAAGGCGAGAAGTGATGAGGGGTACTCCCAGATACCAAACAGGCAATTGCCCAAGACTGAAACCCAGTACACCCATAATATCCCTCTAAGTCATACCATTAACTCCAGCTAAGAAAACAGAACTCTTTGCTACATTCGAGGAAAGGTCCGAATGCACAACAAATCAATCTAAGGCCTCACGGACCACAGAAACACTACCCAAATCACCCCGGCAGAAGATTATCAGGTCATCCGCAAAGCAAAGATGTGTCATACCCGTACGGCGGTAGCATGGATGGTAGTGGAAATGCAAGTTATCAGTAGCCCGGCGAAGAAGAGCTCGGAGACCCTCCATAGCAATAACAAAAAGGTAAGGAGAGAGAGGGTCACCTTGACGCACCCCTCGACTAGAGCGGAAGAATCCCTCAAGTTCGCCATTGATGGCGACAGAAAAGCAAGCAGTGGAGAGGCATTCTCGAACCCATCCAACCATAGTCTCAGGGATCCCCATGCTCCTCATATCAACTAGAATAAACTCCCAACAAACCGTATCAAAGGCTTTCCGAATATCTACCTTTAGGACACAGCGGGACGAGATACGAAGATGATAATCGCGCATCAACTCTTGTGTCAAAAGTATGCTATTAGAAATTTGACGATCAGGAATGAAAGCTGTCTGAGAGTCATCAATCAACTCAGGGAGGACACCCTTCAACCTGTTTGCAAGGATCTTAGTGATGCACGTATAGATCACATTGCAAAAGGAGATAGGGTGGAAATCACCAAAATTGGAAGGAGATTCCACTTTAGGCACGAGGCAGATCCTAGTGGTATTCAAAGCACCTAACATGTGCCCTGAAATGAAGAAAGACTGCACAGCTCGAATAACTGCTCCACCCACCACCTCCCAGGCCCTCTTAAAGAAGACGGAAGTGAAACCATCAAGCCCCGGGGCCCTATCATCACCGATGGAAAAAAGGGCATCGCGGACCTAGGTAGAAGAGACCGGAGAAATCAATGGGCTAGCCTGATCCTCAGAAATGCGAGCCTCAAAGAGATCTGAAACATCTTCAGTCAAAGGTCCACTAGGCTTAGTCAATAACTCCTCGAAAAAAGAAATCCCAAAATGAGAGATCGACTGCGGGTCATAGGTCCTCACACCATCAGGGCCAACAATCAATGAAATCATGTTCCGGGCTTGTCAATGAAGAACCGACTTATGAAAAAAATGGGTGCTCTGATCTCCGAGCAAAAGCCACTGAGTACGTGACTTTTGACGGTAAAAGGCCTCCTCATCCCGACATAATTGGGAGTACTCCCGGAACAAACGACGCTCCTCCAAACGAAAAGTAGGCCACTCTGGATCCTCATCCAATGCTCTCTGACCCAAAACCCAGGTATCACGAGCTGCCTCGACTCGAGCCGAAATATGACTAAAATGACGTGCCTTGAGGACCTTCAAATCCTTCTTCAGCAACTTCAGCTTCTGAGTGAGCTGACACATAGGAGTGCCCCCAATAGAAGAGTCCTAAACATGCCGAACAGTAGGGAGAAAATCCTTGTGATTAGACAAGAAGTTGAAGAACTTGAAATCACAACAATAGCACTGTTGTCTGAAACAATATGGCGAGCAAGAATCTCAGCAGATGCAACAGGAAAGTCACGAAGCCAACCCTCATTAACAAGGCACCAATAAAGGCGTTTGAGGATCAATCTGCAATCCTCAGCTTCATTGGACCAAGTGAAATGTAATCTAGAGGAAGGGATAGGCGTGATCTCAGCCTCAGTAAGACACTCCTGAAAATCATTCATATGCCCGGGCCAACCCTCCTGACCACTACACCTATCAGACGTACTAAGAATGGCATTGAAATCCCCGAGAAGGATCCGAGGCTCGCCTAAAAGGTTGGCACCAACACTCCGAAGATAGTCCCATAAGGCACGACGAGGCCCAAGCTCGTTAAAGCCGTAGATAAAAGTGGCCAGGAAGCCCACTGTCTCAAACAACTCAGAGATATAACATGTAAGGAACTGGTCACCTCCTCGAATCAAGTCAACTTTATAGATGCCTAGGTCCCAAGCGACAATAATACGACACCAGGAAGGGCAAACACCACTGAAAAGAAAGCTCCACCCATCGGCACAACGGGCAATCGCAGACTCTACATCAGAGGGCTTGGTTTTAGTCTCAACCAAACCAACAACAAGGGAGTTGTTGGAGGAAATCCAATTACGAACAACAGCAGGTGCATTTGTTAGCCCAAAAGGCATAACTAAGAATTTATAATGGCCATTCCTGGTTTGAAAAGCAGTCTTAGCAACATCCTTCTCCTTGATCTTTAGTTAATGATAACCAGATCATAGGTCAATCTTGGAAAATACCTTAGCACCTTGAAGCTGATCAAACAAGTCATCAATTTGAGGTAAGGGATACTTATTCTTAATTGTCACCTTATTAAGTTCTCTGTGATTAATTCATAATCTCATACTGCCATCCTCTTTCTTCACAAACAATACTGGAGCGCCCCAATGTGAGACACTAGGTTGGATGAAACCTTTATCTAATAATACCTGGAGTTGCACCTCCAATTCACATAGTTCAGAGGGAGCCATTCTATAAGGAGCTTTAGATATGGGGTTGCAGCCAGGTGTACCAGATTAATTTCTAACTCAATTTTTCTACTTGGAGGCAAACCAAGCAAATCTTTTGGAATGACCTCAGGGAATTCCCTAACAATGGGAACGTCATCTAACTTCACATCATCCCTCCTACTGTCAAACACAAGATAAAGGTATCCTCGACATCCCTTTCTCAAGGATCTTCTAGCATTCAAGGCTGAAATCATCCTAAAAGGAGTCTTAGAGTCTTTACTCCTCGTTATGCAAATTTGGATTTCCTTGTATAATTCACCATTTCTGTGTCATAATTGAAATTTTGACTGTTAAAAATGTCAAATTCCTTCAAATTTAATTTACCCTCCATATGTACGATACACAATCTTAGAGACCTTTCCAAACCATACATCACCATCTATACTACTATCCTCCTCCAATATGATATATTCCACCCATTATTCTTACAACATTCATCACTGCATGTAGAGGTAGTCGAGTAATTCACATTCAATTGAAATTGAGACTTAGGTTTCTACAAAAATCAATTCTCCGTCAGATTCAAATAAGCTCTTATCATCTGCATCCTTTGCTGGATAACCAACCTATGTTATCTGCTTATCATGCTTTTTCCCCTCAAAGTTCTATTTCCCTTTAAGGATGCTAGTGTTTCACCTTTGTCACTCCTTTTAACCTGTACCCCCATCATACAAGAAACTACTTTGTCGATCAATTTTCAAACTCCAGTATAATCAAAGATACCAACTCAAATAGTCAACTAATTCCTTAAAACCAAAATTTCTCAATAATTAATAAACATTATGCTCTAATACTACTAAATGCAACGCCCCTAAAATATTATAGCAAATATGCTTAAATCAGAAAGACGTTACATGACCGTACTATAATGAATCCCCTCATCATAGTACGAAGCCCGAAACTTCCAATTCATAATTCCTCAATTTCCATGAAATTTTCAATAGTATATAATAGATCCAATCCCAAATAATATCCAAACTAACAATTTAATTACCAATAGTATAAAAATCAAAAGTACAATATCTCAAATAGTCCATAATATCCCGCTATGGAATTATTTAATACGTAAACTACGAAAGTTAAACTATAGGAAGCCGCTCTATCTTCCTCATCCTTTAGAAATTGCCATGAGCTACTAATCTAGAAAGTAAAGGAAATGGGTGAGCAAATAACACGCTCAGCTAGTACACTACACACTCTATTTGGATCAGGCATATTATTTAAAACAGATAAGTGTCCAACGAAAACAAGTAAAACCAATTTATCTTCAATATTAATGTTACAAGAACCACAAATCACCACTTTATACTTTAATTTATTGCATAAGAGCTCTTCGGTAAAACTCATAGAACAATCGGAGATTACGACCGGCATTATTCCCACGATAAGGTCACTGATCGACATTCACAAATTTCACATTCGAATCGATTCTAAGTCGATAGACCCATCAGGGTCAACGTAGTATATGTCGGTTCAGAAAAACTCACAGATCAATAAGAGTTTATGTGCTGGTATTATTCCCGCGGCAGGGTCACAGATCGATTTTCACATATTTCACATTCTTTTATCGATAGACCCCTAAGGGTCACGTAGTTATCTGTGAGCACTTCACGTAAAAATCCTTTCAAGTCAGGTCACAAGTTTACAATAATTTCTTTCACATTATCACAAGTACAAATTCCTTCGAAAATTCACATATTCCAATATTAAATTAATGTATAAATCAATATAATTCAAATCATAAGAGTAGAAATCACACAATCAATCAAACATATATACCTGAACCTACTTTAACAAAGGAATAAACCATTCAAAATATAAGTCTCATACATCAAATCATGTAAAACAATTTTTTATATTTCACAAACAAGTAGGAAAAGTGGTATTCTTGCTTTCACTATCTTCTAATCCAAAAATCGGACTCCTATTGTAAATTAGCTTCGAAACCTATCAAGAGCAGTAATCGAAAATTGAAGATTGATGGGAGAAAGAGAGACAAGAGAAAGAAACGGGGGAGAAAAATGAGGAAAAGAACAGAGAAACGTGAGGGAGAGAGTTTTCCATTCCCTCCTTTTTTTTCCTTTTATATATATATTTCAGTTGCTCTAGTATTACTACTGGGACCCCTTTTCTGACAATAAATCCATTAATTTATTTAACGCAATTGGAATAATAGTGAGTTCTAATTGTATTATAATACCTAGCCTAATTCAATTAGACTGGGTATTGCATTGATTGTTCAAGAAGGATTGAAAAAAATAGATGAGGCTGTTTGCAAAGTCAGAGAGTATTAAGTATTGTAGAGGTTCACAAATAAGAAAGCAAAAGTTTCGCGAGTGTGTCATTCAAGTAGCTCTTGAACCTATTAGAGGGCTAAGGCAAGATGTTCCCACAAGATGGAACTCTACATTCCTTATGCTAGAGCATGCATTGTAGTACAAGCGTGCCTTTTCTCATTTGCAACTAAGTGACTCCAACTACAAACATTGTCCCACTCTTGATGAATGGATAAGAATTGATAAAATTTTCAGGTTCTTAAGTGTTTTTTATGATGCTATTTGTGCCTTCTTCGGGACTAAATATGATACCTCCAACTTGTACTTTCCTAATATTGCTAATGTGAAATTAACATTGAAAGAGGGGATGGAAAGTGATGATGGATTTATCAAGAAAATGGCAACACAAATGTTTTTGAAATTTTAAAAATATTAGTCAGAATTTAGTACTATAGCCATAATTGTCATTTTGGTTCATTTCAAGTTTCAACTTGTAGAGTTGGTTTATAAGAACATATATAGAGTTGGTTTGTAAGAACATATATGGTGAAAATTATGCATTGGAGGTAGCAATGACCAAGAACAAGTTATTCTCTATGTTTGATGAGTACCTGAGTCACTCTTCCATATCTTTCATGGATAGTGGAGTTCATGAGAAGGGCAGTGCTTTGAATGCTAGTTTTCAACATGAGGAAGATGTGAAAGAGTCCTTATGGAAGGTAAATTCTAATTTTCAGCAAAACTATGTACATTTTTTGTATTTTTTCATTTATTTGTCATTTAGCACATTATTTAATGATTTATTTGTTATATTCTTATTTAACAAGAATTTGATATTTATGAAAGTTTGGAATTTGCTATTGCTGCTATTTGGGGTTATATTTGGAGGGCCAAAAATACCATAACAATCAGAAATTAATGTCCTTCAATGCTGGAAGGGAAACCAATATCGATACTCGGAGCTCTCTCAAATGGCTAGAGACATATTGATTATACCCTATTTCTATAGTGGCTTCAGAAGTAGCTTTTAGTATTGGTGGGAGAGTCCTTGATCAATTTAGGAGGTCCCTCAAGCCTCAAACTGTCAAAGCTTTAATTTGTACAAGAGATTGGATAATTGTAAAAGAAGGTAAGTACTTAAATTACAATAGAAAATATTTCTTTCTTTTGTATGTTAATTGTTCAAAACCATTAATATTTTGTTTCTTTTTAAGTTTATATGTAGCAAATGTGGCCATGATAGAGTTGAATGAATTGCGTGAAGATATTATGAATGTGAAGTTAGTAAATGTTGAAGAAAATAATGCAATAGTTGTTCCTCTGCCTATGAATGCTTAGTGCTCTTCTTTTGAAGAATCTTAAAGCTTTTGGAAGAAAACTCCTGTTGAGAGGATGTTGTGATTTTCTGTTGTGCTTTGAAGAAAAATCATACTGGAAAGACTTCTTTTTTGACTACTTAGTTAATATGTGTTATTTTTGTTGGCATTAATGGAGCCTTGTTTTTTTATTTTTCTTGGCAATTCATTTTGCAAGTCTAAAATTCTATTTTTGGGATCCTGTATATGTTTCCTCTAGTTGCAATTTATGTTGACGTACTTATAGCAATTTGACATTGTATGATTTTGACTATACATAGTTGGTATTTCATAGTTTATTTTTATTAATTATAATATATATTTAATATATATATAGTAAATATATGCTTTTGGCATGTTATCGGGTTGGTGGGTTGACAGGTTGGTGTGTTGACAGGTAACCCGATAATGACCGTTTAAATAAGTGGGTAACCCACATGTTACTCGTTTATTAATTGAATCTCGTTAGCGTTGAGGGTGCTCAACTAATAAATGGGCTGTATTCGTGTTGAACCCTTTACTAGAACCCTTATTTAGGACATAATGCAAACCCATCCCGACATGATACTTTTGCCCCCCCTAAATGTAGCGAGTGATCACCCAACGCAATGCAGGGTCCCACCCACCTTATGTGTGCAATTCACTAAAGATGTAGAGAGAATCCTTGACCATTGTGTATCTGGTCAAAGTAAAAAGAATAGGAGACGAGATTTCCTAGTTCATTAGAAAGACATTCCTCTGTCTGAGGCTACATGGGAATGAGACCTGACTTTGTGGAAATTCGAGGAAAAAGCCCAAAGTACCTAGAAACCCTTCTAAGGTCATCAGGTTCTTAGGGTGGGGGTAGTTTGTAAGACTTTTGACACTTAGGACCGGGGCACAGGCTAGCACAACTTGTGCTTGTGCCGTGTCATGAGGGTTGTTGAATGTGTCGTCGTGTATATGAGGTGTGCACCCTTGAGATGGTGCAATAGGCCATAGCGGACCTTGGCCTAAGCATGGTTTTGATGCGGACAAGGATCAAGAGTAAAGATGCACTTGAGTGGGATTCAGGATGAACTCTGGTCCAAATGCATACATCGAGCATCGATGCATGGCCTAAAGTATGTGGAAGCAGGCCCAACTCTTACGTGCACAGGTCCAGCACAAGGGCACAGGCCGAGCGCCAAGGTCAGTGCACATGCAAGACCCAACACAAGGGCGTAAAGCTTATTGCACACGCGCAAGGCCCAACGCTTGTATGAAGGCCTAGTACAATCCACTTGGGCCTAAGTGTCTATAGTATGAGCGGGTTGACACAGTGCACGTGATCGACAGTTACTAAGGCAGGAGGCGGGAAGCCTCCATGAACATGCTTGACAAAGGTTTGACTTCCCTTGAACGGGAAAACTGAGGAAGTGCTTGACTGAGGAACCACCACTTAAAAAGAGGGACCGACAAGGAGGAGTGCTCTTAACTTGACTTTGACCCATAACAACAACAAGGAAGCATCATGTAGATCATGGGAATGTTGGCGGCAACATTATGTGATAGTTCGCATGGGCGGTTACCTATCTTAACCTATGGCCTTGGGGTAGTCAAGGCCTATATAAAGGAGCCTTGTCCTCAAATACATGTATTTGTTACATATATTAGTTAAAATTGTCCCCTGATTTATATTTGTTCATGTTCCATGTGTGTGATTGCCTTTAGTTATTGTTTTTGAAGGCTGAGTTGTCGAAGCTTACTACCATCACAAGTATTCATTAAATTATACGTGATAGCTAGTAAGATGAGTGAGTTAGCTTAGGTCTTACATGACAATAGGTAAAATAAGTATATAATACTTAGCTTAAGATGAGCTGAGAACCTCAAATATGTGAGAGGAAGAGAAAGAGAGCCCAAGTATGATGTTTCATGATCATCATCCATCCCCCTCCTTGAAGAGGAGAGAGGATGGAGGAGCTTTATGGTTCTTCATACATGTCTCAATTAAAAGAGAATCAAGTTTTTAAATAATTCTCCTCCCCCCCAATTATGTGCCTCTCCCTCTTCCTTTTTATCATCACTAAAAGGAGGTCTAAAATGCCTCCTCTTGCCACTTATCATGCAGTGACACGTGACACCATTTGATGCCAATTCGCTTATTTGGTATTTCGGGGTTCGGTTTTCTAATTCTGGCTTAATCTATTGTTACCCAACTTTTTATACAGTAATTACTTACTCAATTATGTTTATAACATATTCACCCGTCTTTAGTAGCAAGATGTTGGGTCCCAGTTATACCATTTGCCTCATCTTCAATTTGTGGATCTTTTTTATTTCTTCGTCTCATCTGCAAGCCAGAACCTTTCAAAGTAAAAAAAAAAAAAAAAAAAAAGAAGATTTATGCTAAGTTGGTTCTTCCTTGATACATAGAAATCCACTACATTGCCATACTAAAAGAACAACCTGATCATCCATTTTCTATTTATCAAGATTGAAAGATTATCTACACAAACAGTGTATGAGTTAAACTAGGGTGGTTCTTGCATATGTATCAATCCCCTCTCTGATTTTGGTAATTTCCAGTCTAAGACTATCAGTGCTCTAAAAACTTTCTTGTGCTTTCCTTTTTGTAGATGTTGTGTTTGTCCTTTGCTATATCGCATATTCTCCTTCTTTTGGCAACTCTTACGTCCATAGACCTAAGACTCACATTTGCTGGGAGTTATAAGAACCCCAAATGCAGTCTAGTAAATGCTTACAATTGAATCCAATTTTTATTATTAAGGCCCAAAGCTCATTATGTTTTAATACCTAATCTTAAAGTTCCAATTTATGAGCAACTCAAGAACACTCTAAAAGCAGAAAAATCTTCACTTTCACAACAACCGTAACAATAATAAACCCAATATCTCAAGGGCCCCTGCATATGTAAGGTCTTTTGTTTTTTTTTTTTTTTTTTTGGGGGGGGGGGGGGGGGGGGGGGGGAGGGGAGGGGTTTTAAGGAATCTTAGGCCTTCAGGGTGCTAGCCTAAATGGAGACTGTGTCCGAAGACCCTCATCCTGAAAGGCAAAAAGCATAAGAGCATAAAAGTATAAAAACAATGGCACAAAAAGAAAAATTTTCACTTTTGCATAGATAATAATCCTGTAACCCATGTTGGTTTAGGATGCAAACAAAGACCAAAACAGGAATTTTATTGGAACCAAAAGTCATTAGAAAAAATTATCGAGATTTGATTTGGGTGCATTGCCTTGTTTATATCTATGTTTTCAAATATAGGAGATTTACTATTGGATATTTTTGTGAATTCAAAGGAAAAGGAAGATTGAAGTTGGCTAAAATCGTCTTTTTATGGTAGGGTTAGGGAACATGGTTTTTCAGGGACAGGTTTAAAGGGACATAGAAGAACAATACTGACAACATTTTACTAAATCCCCCACCATGATACTACAAATTGTGGTTAATATGGTGCCGGGATGGGAAAAAAAGGCAAAGAAAAATAAGTTGTGTGTTTGAAAGTAGTTTCGTTAAGTCGCCATCTAAATCACTTGGCAACATATTGGTAAACATTTGAAAACATGTTATATGATTTTAGTAATAATAAACATTTCAATTTCCAATTTCATTAATAATAGTATAAATCATCCATGCATCACATTTGAAAAAAACTAGTTGTCGCATATTGCCAATGCTATTGTGTGCATGCACGCGTTCCTAATCCTGTGTGCGTCTCTGTGTTGTGTGCTAGTGTGCATCTCATTGCGAGCATATGGGAGCCTGTGAATAAAAGCAGCTTCGTGCTGTGCTTGTGTAGTGTTTCATGCGCATAGTGTTGCGTGCTTTGTCGCAAGACTTTGCGAATTTGCTGTCAGACCCTACAAATGGAAGTTTTATGATGGAAGAAAAAGGTTGGTGAAGTCGGTTTGGGCATCAGATGTCCCGAAATTTTGTATATTGGTGCTTAATGGTTTTCCCTAGTAATGGGGGTGGGCCTCAGTACAGCCTTGAGGGCAGCATGAGGTCTCCACGTGAGTCGGACACTATATGGACATTGTGTTGGGGCCGAGGGCCGATAGTGTGCATACAATTTTTGAGAAAGGTTTGTTCCCTCGTCCAAGTTAAAGGACACTAAGCGATGTATGACCTTCACATGGAGAGAGCTTGCAATGCTTAAGTCCCATTGTGAGCGGTGATGAGCACCAACTTGATTTATAGGATCTTATGGTATTGTGGAATAGGTTGAGCGACACCATGCAAGTTTATAATTAAGGGGTAGTTGGACATGCGCCAACATGCATCCATGTGGGATTAATGCTATGAGATGGTTTCCTACTCAGGTGAGTGGCGTGCTATTTGTGTGGGGTCAGGTGCACCTCTTGACTAGGATAGCAGCCATGAACATGAGGCGCGTCCAAGGGACTCGATACTCCTTGGGTTTACTCTACAGCACATTTACTCTAAGCTACTTTCTAGAGATGGCCAACATTATGGAGGACTGGTGACTTGATGAACAACTAGGGAGTTGAGATGCATGGTTAAGACTTAAAGGGTGTATATGAAGTCTGACACGAGTGATGGTGCTTGGAAAGTGTGTTAGCCCAATGCTGGGTTAGTGCACAAGTCAACAAAGAGGTTTAAGGACCGACATAGATGATGAGGCCTTTGTGTGCGTGTGTGATCCTAAGTGTTGTGTTAGCAACTGAACTTTCATATGGGTTGTGCTTTAAGACTTGAGGTGGGATGCTTGTGTTAGAGTAGGCTCATTGTGTGCATGGAAAGTCACTTCTACAGCTGTGGGCTGGTAGGTTTGTTATTGGGCGAGTGTCAAATATGTCATAGTGATGACAATGCAGGGAAGCAATGTCAGACTTCCTCTTAGTTGTCATTGGGCGAGTGTCGAGGGTTACAGTGGGAGAAGACATAAGGAAGCAGCGAGAACAAGCTTTGGGTTTAAGCTATATAGTGGGTATCAAGCAATATGGGTCCATGTGGGACTGAGTCTTTGTGGATCCAAACATCCTCTAAGTGTGGGCTCAAACAAGTTCATTGAACGACTTCGCTAGTGGGGCATATAGTTTTGTTCATGATGAAGTTTTGCAAAAGGGGACAACAAATTAAGGAGGAGAGCTGAGTTAAAAGATTGGGTTCACAGTGTATCTCATGTGTTAAAATCTAGATCCATTGATGGATCTCATGTGTTCTAAGCCAAGGGAGATTAGATAGTATCAATCGCATCTTGGGAAGATAGGCCGTGTGAATTTGGATAGCATTGATAGAACGCCTTCTGTTCGATTCTTTAACAACTTTCAAGAGTTGTGGGGCATCTTCTCCACACATGGGAGTGTAAGAAGGAGTTTTTGTTTGGGTGGTGTTAAAAAGTAAGTGCAAGCTCATCTTTGGTTATAGGCCGAGTCCAGAGGGACGTAGAGTGAGGTGGTTCAAGGCCAAGTCTAGAGTGACATAGTGTGAGGTGGTCATTGTGTTGATCTACAGAGGTAGTGGGGTCAAGAAGCACAAGCCATGTTGAGAAGTGTCCATGAGCACGTCAACAAATTATATGGGGGAGAATGTCATGGTTATTGTCCAATGCTGTGATACGGTTCCTATGGACGCGCCTAATGGTCGCATGTGTGCGCACCTCAGCATTTGTGGGGCAAGTCCCTACACCTATATGCACATCCTAGGGTCATTAATTGTGAGTGTTTACACCCTACATTTGAGAGAGTTGGGATGACATTGTTTTGAAAAAAGTGCCATATGTTTATCACTTGAGGTCCTCATCGAGAAAAGTCAGACCTCTAGGTACTGAGATAACGGTGTCTCGAGCCTCGCGTCTCCAGAAGTTATCACCCTAACAAGGGTATCAGCCAATCGAGGTTCAAGATGGTTGATGATTAAAAAGAGTTTGAGCTCAAGGGACTGCCGAGAAAGATGCACAACAGGTGGTTTCCAAGCTCGAAATAGTTACTTGGAGCACAATTTTAGATGCGTGGGCACTAAGCTTATCCAAAAGAATGTGGGGGCATCTAGAAGAGACTTCAGCTGAAAAAGCAGACGCGAGCTTCAAGAAATATGCTCAAGCTCACCAAATCAAGGGGATGTTCACTGATCATTCATGTGCTTAAGGAGCTTGATGGCCTGACGTGGGAAGAAAATGCAGCAGAAATAGAGGGCAACCGTTATTTATTTTTTGCTATAAATTGGAGACATTATTATAGTCCAAAATAGTCCAACACTCATACAAAACTTCTTCAATTTTTATTTATAGCACACTTGTGCTTTTCTCCTAGGAGTAGCAAAACTTCTTCAATTTTTATTTACAGCACACTTGTGCTTCTTAAGTAATATAGTGCTTTGGGCTTTAGGTATGAACTTCTTGTTTTAATATATTCCCAAAATTGACAAGTTGAGAATTGGGGCTTTAATTTAACGATTTGACAACCAAGGCTTAACCTTAATTGCATTGGTCTTAACACTACTATCATTACTTAATAAGTCAAGTGAACTTAGGTTTCCACCATTGTTTAAGGGCTTTGACGGCCAAGGCTTGACCTTGATTGTGTTGGTCCTTATCTAATAACCCAAATACGATTTACTTCATCTAAATCTTGTCAGACTCTAACTCATTCGAGTTATTGTAAGATAAGGGCGCCAGGCGCAAAAATCTGATTGACTTGGGCTTAAAAGTGGACTGTTGAGCTCGTGGTTTATCTCCACCCTAATTCCTAACTTTTAAGTGTACGAGGACAGGTGTATGTGGACCTTGCTTCATCGTTGTAACTACCACTTGAGTTAGGTCCATATCCCTTTAATTTTCTGTAAAAAAATATATCAAAAAATCCACGGAAAAAATAAAAAAAGTCTTCTTAATTGAAGCATAAGTAGAACTCACGTAATATTACCTGCTTTTCTTTGAAAACGGTGAGTGGTTGAGGTCAACAACATGCGGTCCAAATTTAGGCTCACTCCCTAGTCGTGGTGAGTGTCTTTTGGCACGTTTGTTTACATTTGTATTTACGGCGACCACATCACAATAACTAATAAACAAATATAGCAAACATTGAGCATGTTAGCGCTGGTGTGCATCTCAACGCGAGCGTATGTGAGCCCATGAATGAGTGCAACGTCACACGCTTTGTGGTAAGGCACATGTCCCAAGTTGCAGAAGCTTGTGACTTTGGGATTTTGGTGTCGGACCCTACAGACTAAAATTTCCTTATGATGGAAGACAAAGGTTGGTGAAGTAGGTTTGGGCATGAGATGTCCCGAACACTGAGTATTGATGATTAATTGTTTTCCCAAATAACGGGGGGCAGGCTTATTGTAGCCATGAGGATGGCATGAGGTTTCCATGTGAGTAGAACACTTCGTGGATACTGTGTTGGGATCGAGGGCTAACAGTGCACGTAGATTGTCCAAGGAAGGTTGTGCCCTCACCTGAGTTGTGGGACGCACTTTTGAGCGTCTCTAGTAAGAGGGGTATGACTTTCATATGGCGAAAGCACCAGCAATGCTCAAGCCCCATTGTTAGTGGCGTTGTGCACCCGCCTTATTTACTGGATCTTGTGGTAATGTGGCAACGGGTTGGGCTAAACATTGCAATTTGATAATTGACCGGTAGTTGGACGTGTGCCAATGTGCACCCATGTGGGATTAATGCTACGAGATGATTGCCTACTTGGGTGAGTGGTGCACTGCTTGTGAGGGGTCAGATCGACCTCCTGGCAAGGATAGCGGCTAGGGATGGCAATAGGGCAGGTAAAACCTGCTACCTGCGGGCACGCGCCCCCTTTGGGGCGGGTACGAGTATAAGTGGGGCGGGTAGTGGGTACAGGTTAGGTTTACCCGCCCTGTATCTGACACGGGCATGGGGCGGGTATGGGTACAGTTTTGCATCATACCCGCCCCGCCCCACTTCATACCCGCTCCACCCCACCTCATACCCACCATACATTCTTTATTTTGTATATTGTTAACTTTTGAATTCAAAAATATGTGTTTAAATTCAATAACTCAAATTATTTATTAATGTTATAAAAAATATATAATTAGTTTTTAAAAATAGTATTAAATAACTAATATGAGTGGGCATATATAATTATTTTCTACACACATTAGGGACGGTACGGGATGGGTAATGGATACCCGTTGGATACCCGCGGGTAATGGGGCGGGTATGGGTACGGGTTTGTCGCCGCCGGGGTGGGCATGGGTATCCACTTCATAGCCGTGGCAAGTACATGTATAGGATTTGGGTGGCAGATACAGGTATGGAGAAGGCACCCCCCGTACCCACCTCGCCCCATTGCCATCCCTAATAGTGGCCATGAAAATGGGTGCACCCAGGATACATGATAAATTTACTCTGGAGCGAGGTTACTACAAACTGCTTTCTAAAGTTGGTCGACACTATGGAGGATGGGTGACTTGATGAACAAGCAGGGAGTTGTGTTAGCAAGTGGACTTGAAGATGGGTTGTGCTTCAAGACTTGAGGTCTTGGTGTTGGTTGATCATCAGTATGCCACTTAGTGGGTTTGCCTTTGGGTTAGTGGACTTGGGTGAATTTGAGACACACGTGAGAGGAGTTGTACTTGAAAGACATCATGTGTCGCAAGAGAAAAAAGTAGGGAAGAGATGTTAATGAACTTCTCTTGAAGTCAGGCCGGCCATGACTCCAAGGAGTCTTGGTGCAGCATGGTCAATTATTTTGCTGCATTGCATAGGACTATAACACTAAGCATGTATCCTTCACCATTCATTTTCCTATAACGAGAGCCTAAAAGCTAGACCTTGGTTATCTTATCTTACTATAAACTTTTAAGTAATAATTCCAATTCCTAAGCGCCTATTTGATAACTTCTTTTAAGTTTTAAGTTTAAAAGGGTTGAAAAATCGAGTTTTGATAACTTTTAATTATGAATTATTAGTGTTTGTACAAACATTTAAAAAAAAAAAAAAAGGAGAAGAATCATTTCTAAATCTGGATTTAATTTTTCAAATAAATAAAACTAGAAAAATAAAATAATACCAATGGTATATTACACTTTAGTATCTTTAAGACATGGTGAAATTGTTTTTTGGTCTGCAAATTTTTGGTTTGAACTTTTAGTCGGTTAGTTATTAATAAAAATATAAAGGGTGAATAAATATTAGTACTTTGAGATTTGGTATACTAATTTGGATCTTTCCGCATTCCCCATTTGGATCGATGCTATTGAGGTCCAGACTTGGCCTATAGATCACATTGGGGCCGTCCTGTTGGAAAAATGATACAAGCTAACCTTTAGTCTTTTGGGAAGTTGTATCCCACATTGGAAAAAATAGTATGGATGTTCTTTTTCTTAATGCGTACATTTATTTATCTGAAAATATTTTTCAAGACCCATTACCAGCCGAAACGGTTTAACATCATTAAATATGACTGTCGAATTTAATTAATAACATGGCCACTGGAATTTATTCTTACAGCCGTTTATAGCCGTCGCAATTTATTATGTTCGTTATCTCACCGTTGCAATTAAAACCCCACTAACTCCATTTCCCATGCTTAATGCTCATGTACCCATGTCTTGTCCCCCACTAGAATGAAGCATCACATGGATTGTGCCTTTTATTGTCCATAAAAGGCACTGGGAAGTAGAGAACCCCATTTGCCTTTTCATGCTCCCCTGATTCTACACTCTCTCTCTCCTTTCTCACGTCCCTGTCATCTTTCCCATCTCATCTCCTAACCCGAGCAAGGGTTCAGTGAAAACCCATCTAAAGGCCTAAAGAGCAACCTAAGAAGGGAGGGGTGAATTAGGTTCTTTTGTAATAATTTAAAAATTAAACTTTATGAATCAAAAATTAATATTGAAAGTTAGACAATGAATATGAAATGAAAAAGTTAAAGGCAAGAACAAAAAGATGCACAAAGGATTTTATAGTGGGTAACTTCCAAACCGGATGCTAGTCCACTTCTCAAGTGACTACTCTTCGTCACTCGAGCCTTTAACTAAGCTTGATGAACCTTTTTAAAACCAGGCTCAGGATCCAACCTTTACAATCGGTATTTTTGTATGTAGGCTCAAGACCAACCTTTTACAAATGATCCATTTGTAACCGTAGGCTCAAGGATCCAACCTTTGTAATAGAATAAATTAGAATAAAGTAATGGAAGAATTAAATCACTCAAATTTTTCACTCTTTCAAGGGAGAATTGACACTTGATCAAGCTTAGCCAAAGCTAAGGATATGCTAATTATGCTCAATGAACAACAATAAGAGAACAAGTGATGCTCAAATAAAAGCTTTAAAACAAAACTTAAAAACAAACTGTTAAAGCACAAGTATATAAGAAATTTTTTTATCAAAGAATGCTTAGAGAGTATTAGATATTTTGAACCAAAGCAATCAAGCCCTATTATAGGCAAATGAGGGCCTAGGAGATGTTAAAATTGTTGTAAAAAAGATTAAGAAAGAAATTAGCTAATTAATTTGATTAATTGAGGGGACTGATTACTAATTTAGCTAATTAATTTGATTGATTGATGGGATTGATTACTAATTTAGCTAATTAATTTGATTGATTGAATCATTTCAAAATTAGCTAAAATTTTTGAATTAAGTTGATTGATTGATCGAATTGATTACTAATTTAGATAATTAATTTGATTGATTGAGTCATTTTTAAATTAGCTAAAATTTTTGAATTAATTTCCGACTTTGTTTTGATTTTGAATATTTGATTGCACAAATCAAGCTAAATCAACACCTATTTAATTTTTATCTTAATTGATTTGATCATGTTTTTCAAAATGCCAATCTCGAAAAATATTTTAATTGAAAGGCTAGATTGGTTTAAATTTTGACTTGAATATTTTTCAAATAAAATTTAAAAATTAATTTTTGAAAAATATTTTAAAAACATTTTTTTTTTACAGCATAACATATCAATATTAAAACTTGGACTCAGTTGATATAACCTGATCCTAAGTCCTAGACAATAAAAACAAATAACGTCAATGCGCTTGGACTCGGAACACGTTCTCTTCAATTTGGATGAATCTTCTTTTCAAGGTTGATCTTTTTTCTTCTTGATTCATCATCTTAGAAATCTTTGTATCCATGATTAAACTTGATGTTCCTATCTTTCTTATGAGTCAGTTAAAAACAAGAATAGAGCAATTTAAACATCATGACTCACTAAATAGTTGTTATCATCAAAATTACAATATAAATAGCTTTAGAGCCAACACCATAACAAGATTATATTTGGGCAATGTTCAAGGCACCCCTACCCGGCAATTAACGAGTGCACATTATGAGTCGGATCACGTTAATCCTGGAGGATGGCCACCAGTTATATTGTGTGCACTAGAGCAGCGGCGAAATCGTCTTTTAGGATAGTGGTATTTACCACGGCATGATATCATCTTTTTATGAGATCTTTCTAATTACTCTCTTTTTTCATTGCTATGATTGAATATTTATCAATTCTTTAACGATTATTTAATTCCTATATTTATATAATTGTTTCTTAATTTTTCTGCAATTTACAGGATTTTTGTGTTTTTGCTGCCAATTTTCAGCTACAACTTTCACTGAATTTTCACTTAATTTTTAGCTTATTTTATTGCTGTATTTTATTGAAATTTATAATACAATTATACTGTAATTTATAATAGTATTTTACTGCATTTTGTAGAAGTGTTCTACTATAATTTAGATGTAATTTTCATTGCAATTAAACCATTTTTTCCTACAATCTGAAAGACGACTTCAATTTGGGTTGAGAAGTATAAATTTCTCCGTAATTTCAGAAAGGAAATTTGTAGAATTGAAAAAGAAGTGAAAGAGAGAAATGGAGGAGCAAAACTAGAAGCCCCATATTTTCATTAGAGAGCCAAGAGCATAAGAAAGAGGAATTACAGCTGTCCTCAAACAAAACAAAAAAAAAAAAAAAAAGGGAAGGGCTCAATTGCCAAACTATTTTTGGATTACGTCAAAAAGACACCAATGAAAATTCCCGATAAAGGCAATTGTAATATGTTTGGTCCCAAGAACTTGTGATTGCTTAATTAAAATTAAATTTGAGAAATTGAACTTTTGTTTTGATGGAACTAGTTGATGTAGTGCGCGACAGTGGAGGTCCGGCACCATTGGTGGCTTCGCTATAGCACTAGTGTAGAGGTGGTGTGGTCGCGGCAATGATAAAGGTGGCTTTAGTTTTGCCGGTGATGGTGGTAGCTCAGGCTCCATCGATGACCGTGGTGGCTGCAATAAGACAACTGTAGTCAGCGAATGTCAGTTGACCGGAGCCCATGGTGTCGATTGTGTTATAAAAGTTAAAGCCACACTATTAGTGTGGGAGAACTTAACAGAGGATAAAATACCACTCTAGCATATTTGCAAGACAAAATACAGCAAAACGAGAACAATTCCAAGCAAATACACCCTGCAATGTCCCTAATCACTCACAAGAGTTACTTGGTTTTGATTGTTACAAAAATTGACGATTATTGAAGCATAATATTCGAACATTACAACGAAGGAAAGAGTAATTAGAAAGATCTTACAAAACGAAGATATCGCGCTGATGTGTTTTAAAACTGTTTACTCGCAAGCGTACGAGATCGTCATAGCTAAATCGGGTATACGGGTCGTATCTGCAGGGAATCGGAGTTAAGTTCGATTTTGTTATTAACAAGCGGTTGAAATCGAGTTTTGTTGGTTTAAATAATTTGTAAACTAAAATAGCAAAACTAACAATAAGCTAAAAGTGTTAATTCAATTGAGGTTAGTTTAGGGAGTGAATTTAGGGTAGCTTAACATGTATCCCGTCATTATATTTTACTTAGAACGTCGATTTGAAGGACTTAGGCTACAAGCTCTAAGCCTGGGTTAATATATAAATTAGAGCTTAGGGTAATGAACTAGTCTAAAGGCACAACCTATCTTAGCACCCTAAGTGTAGCATAGGTTATCTCATTAGCACTACTTAATTCCTTTATTACTCCTAATTCAATATTAACTTATATAAAAGATTGGGTTCGGGGTTGGGTACAACGTCAACCCTGACCACGCGTGAATTCCTGTTATGTTATGGTCTAGGCTATAAGCACAAGACCAATCGCTGCAAAGTTGGAGATCTAGTCATGGCTACAAGCACACATACAAAATATATCCAACAATTATAAAGAACTCCCCACAGGGGTGCGAATATAACATAACTAAATCAATCATCAAAAATATAACATAAATTAGGGATATGGGCGGCTACCCGCCCTTCATCCCTAAACTAAAAGTCTACTTCTCCATAGGAGTTCTGAACATCATGAAATCCAAGAAAGAAAACAATAATGATAAAACTAAGGATTTGAAGACTCCCCCAATTGATGTTGACGTTGATCCTTGCTTTAATTTTCCCAGTACTCCGACCACCTGTGCTTCGGTGTTTGAGAACCCTTTGGATCTCGTAGCGGTTTCGGGAAGGAGAGGATGAGAGGAGGCGTGGCAAAAAGATGTGAAATTAGGTGTCCCCCTCCATATTTATACATGGGGCGTGCTTTAGGGTTGGCCCCGTGCCATCCCCGATCGATCGGTGGTCAAACCGATCGATCTGCGCCCCCCTTAGCAGTTTGCGCAGTTAATTTAAAACGAGTGTAACTTTTGATTCGTAATGAGTTAGAAGCCAAATTATATACCAAATCGAAGCTCTCGAAGAGATCTACATGAAACCAGTAATTTCATAAGTATATTAGCAAAATATTGGGTCATAAATACCCTTCTTTTAGCATTTTACTCGTTTTAAGCTTGACCGATTGCCAAAATGCATGGTCAATCGATCCACGCGCCCAAGGAAAGACTCTTTTTGACCGAATATTGACCTGATAGGTACTTATTTTGTACACGTGGTCAGATTTCTCAAAGTAGTCTTCAATTATGCCTCGATTATGCTTGAATCTCCCACTTTTCAGCCTTTGTTTGCTCCGTTGTGCTCTAAGCCAAAATGTACCTAGATTACAACGATTTCGTCGCTGCTCCGGTGCATACAGTATAACCGATGGCCGTCGTCCAGGGATTAACGCGATCCGACTCTTCACGTGCACTCAATAATTGCCGGGTAGGAGTACCTTGAACTTTGCCCAAAATCTGAATATGATTAAAAGAGGGAATTTTGACTGTGAAATATTGAAGCCCGCATTAGCTAGAGCATCAACGCTCAATGATATTTCTATGGTCTTGATGGTCTTGATTGACCCCCGCACACAGTATACACTAATCTCCTCTTGCCGACACTATGAACTTCCAAGAATAGACATTTTGTTGACAGCAACCAGGAAAAGAAGAGAGGGAGAGAGAAACAGTGTATGAAAATAAAGAGTTGAACATTGAGGTCTGGTCCAACTAAATTAGGGTTTTGACTGGGTTTTATACTAGTGTTGGTATTAAATTATGAAAGATACAAAGGCTAAAAACGGTTACAAACATTAAAAATAGGGTGTAATAAATTGCAACGGTACGATAATAGATGTAATAAATTGCAACGGCTATATTGTTAATTACTTATGAATCTCCAACCGTCATATTTTAATGATATTAAATGACTATGGTTAAATGGCTAGTAACGGGTCTTGAAAATTTATTTTCTCATTATACTTAAGATTAGCTCGTATCATTTTCCAACAATCCCCCATAAAGGATACAAACGGAAGAGAACAAAGAAAGATCGATTGGGTAAATGGAGTTCAGTTTTTCAGTGTCGAAGTCTCTCGACTTGAATCGTCACCTAGTGTAACCCAAGTTTACGACCAACAACTTGCGAGATGACTTTCGTCTTGAACCTCACAAGGGGTTATATAGTCTACCACTCGGACACATACTAAACTCCAGATCTCGGCAACTCCAGCGGTTTGGCACGTTTTATCGGCTATGCACTCGTCTTGGATATTCACAGGCGTTCTAGAAGGCAAGTCTTAAGCCTTCATAGGAAGAAACCACACTCCCACACCTATATAGATAGATCCCATCAAGTGTGTGTTACCACACACCACCAAACATATGACTATGGATCCATTAAGAGCTAGAGCTCAACCTTACTCCTTGGTAACATAACGACAACTCATGCGGTTTGGCGCGTTTTATCGGCCATGCGCTCGTCCTGTATATTCATAGGCACTCTAGAAGGCAAGTCTTGAACCTTCATAGGGAGCGGCCAAACTCCCACACCTACATAGGTGGATCCCATCAAGTGCGTGTTACTGCACACCGCCAAACATATGGATATGGGTCCATTAAGAGCTAAAGCTCAACCTCACCTCTGGTAACACACAGACAGTGTCCATCAAGTGCAAGCCATGTTTACACCACCAAACATATGGCTATGGTCCCGTCTCTGCACTGTCACACTATAGGGAGGGACAACATAAAACACAGTGCATTCCTCGATTGAAACTATGAATTTTCACATTAAACCTGTTAAGACCAGGTTGGATACATCACGGTTTATTTATGTATAGACTTTAGTCCTGTCCCCCTCGATATTTCCACAACCGTCTTACGACATAGAGTCTTTATCAATAGATCCACAAGGTCCTTTTCAAACCTTACACAATTTAGTGATATCACTTTCTTTCGAGTAGATCATTTACGATCTTATGCCTGAGACGAATAGGTCTCCTCTTGCCAAATCCAACAAGTGTGAAGTGTCCACACCACCCGTCATGGACTATGGGTTAGGTTAAAGCATCATGCCCAACCATCATACATGGCATTTCACACTGTATTGCAACAAAGCGGAGCTTGAGAGTTGACCATTGCTAATGTCAATCACGAGTTGTTCTCACCCCCACATGGAGGTATCTGCAACAAGTGGTTAAACAACTAGCTCCATCGCCTGCCAACTTCAACAAAAGTTAGTATAACACAATAGTGAAGCAAATATCATATCAATAAAATTATATCTCCATCCCAAGTACTCAAATAGTACACATCATACGTATATTGTACATACAGTTGGCACGAAAACCATATACGTCAAATTGTCACTTTCACATCTCATCGCAATTGTGAAACATTATCACTAGTTTAGGTCACAAAAGACCATAGACCCATATCCATCGTACTTAGCGTACATACGTTATTACTATTAAGGGTAGTTTATGTCTTACCAATGTTGTATCAAATTTTGGTGATATCAAAAGAAAGAGGTACAGAAGACCATAATTCACAAGATGCCTTTTACAATTCAACTTAAGGCAACCCAAGCCTCTAAAAGGCTCTTGAGCCTAAGTGCTTAGCATCATCAAGCTATTTACACCGACTTTAGACAATCGCCAAAATAATATTTCTACCGTAATTAATTTTCATAAGCTAGCTATAACTAGCAAACATTGGTAAAAATCCAATAATCAGAAAAGATTATGATCAAACAACATACCTCTTAGGCTTTCGGGTGCTCTTACAACCCCCTACAATAGAATGTCTCACAATACATTCCTAAGCCATTCTATTTTTCTACCTGCCAACTCAATGTTTAAGGTCAATCAAGGTTCTTATATGACCTACACCTTACCTTTTTCTCAAAACTAGAAAAGAACATATGTAACAATGAGCCTAAGGGCATACAAGTCTCCAAACACAAGTCCATATATGACTCAAAGATATCATATTTTTCTCAACTCAATGCTAAAATTCAACAAAGACATGCTAATATTGCATAATTCAAAACTTGACCAGTATGAAACCAACACCAAAACAACACAGATAGCTAATATGCAGCATTTTTAGCGGTAAACAGTCCAAAAACAGTAGTATGTACACAACATACACCATGCTTTTCATCATTTCAAGCAACATGTAACAACATATGCTCAACTTGCTTCAAAAACAGCCATAGGAAACATGTGAGACACGTCAACATGGAGATTGATATACAAATCATGCATAGATTTTCAGAAAAACTCATAAGTCCTAGTAGCCCTTTTCAACAATCAATTATTTCAATAGGTCACTCAAAACATATGCAAGAAAATCCAATTCTCACATACAACGTTAAGCTCATGGTTAAAACTCAAACATGCAATGCTCTATCGACACACCATGTTTATGATTGTGCAACTACACATGCTTAACCTAAGAGTTGTCAACTCTAGGTTCAAGACTCCATTCTAACAAATTCATAATCAACCCCAAGCATTAAACATGTTTTAACCACAACAATTACGCAGAAAATTGAAAAAGTACACAATTAAATTACCATATAGCATGGTCAACCATACAACAGTAGCACTAGTACCATGCACAGGTGTTCAAAACAACACCAAAATAGAATCCAAACCAAGGACTCTCCTTCGACCAACAACCGGGTCAAGCTTGAGAGATCTAATTCCGAAATTGTTCCACCAAGATGTACCTAGAGCTTTCTCACTTCAAGACAAACTATTAGTCTCTGTTAGTCTCAAGTATAAACATCTTTTCCACAAAGAGGAAATCAAAGAATGTCACAAAAAAAAAAAAAAGGGGAGAAATCCATGCTACCTAGGCCACCAAATTGAGTGCCCAAAAAAACAGGACACTTAAATTCATTTCAGCCACCACGTAGGAGACAAATCGGGGCTTTTGACGCAGTCCGTCGCTCAAATAGTAATGACCCATTTAGAGTCCTTGATCATATCGAACACGTGGCTTATAAATTGGAGCTACCTTTGACTGCTGCTATACATCTCGTATTTCACTCCTCGCTGCTCAAACCTCACCACGGTGCCATCCCTCATTCTCCCACGCTGCCTCAGGATTGGGCTTCACCACTTGCCCTCACAGTTCCCGAAGCCATCCTTGATTGACTTATGGCTTGCTACTGCAATGTAGCAGTTACAAAGGTGTTAATTAAGTGGAAGGTAAAACCTGTAGAAGACACTACCTGGGAGTTCTTTCATGACATTTTGAAGAAATTCCCAACATTTGACCCTTGTGGGAAAGGGTCTTCAGGGGAGGAGAACATTGTTGCATTCCCCATTTGAGTCGATACTATTGAGGTCCAGTGTTGGCTTATAGATCACATTGGGTCGGCCCAGCTCCCAGGCACTTCAGATCGAGGAGAGGAGAAAGGGTCCGATGAGGCCCTAGCATATTTTGCTAGCCCAGGACAGAATATTAATTCTGCAGGGGCTGGGATTTATGACATATAGTAAAGGGTGATGATCTAGTGTTTTGCCCTAGAGGAGGTTATCTAGCCTTTTGGCCTAGCTAGATATTTTGAGCCTTGTTTTCCCTTCTTCCTTGTCAATAAATAATTATGGCAGGTGTTTTTGGAAATGATCTGTGAGAAGTTACAATTTCTTTCTTTTAGCTTAAATTGTTCTTCTTGTTTCAGTATTTTGAAATTCAGTCCCAAAATATCTATTTGGGATTGCATCATTTTTTTTACTGAAAACTACCTAAGTTTTAGGTGCGCTTTCAAAACCGCCTAGATTTTTAATTTTTCAAAGTCACACCTTAATGGTAACGCCGTTAATATCTGTTATTTTTTGTTGATGTGGCTTCAGAAAAAAAAAAATAGACTAAATAATTTTACATATTCGAATTTACATTTAAAATAATTTTAAAATACTTGAAAAATATTTTTAGTAAACATCTAAACATTTGTAAATATTTTAAAAAATAAATTTTATATTTTTAAAAAAATATTTTCTTAATGAAAAGTCATCAAAAACTAACGGTGTTAGCATTAAGGTTTGTCATTTAAAAATTTTAAAAAAATTTAGGTGTGGCTTAGAAAAATTAGAAAACATAGGTGGTTTTTGTGAAACCGCACCTTTAGATGATTTTCAGTTAAAAAAAATGCTATTAATATTTTAGCCTAAAAATTTTGTAAATATCAATTTTTAATAAAAATATTACATATAATTAATAAAATAGTCGAAATAACAGTTTGTAATCAATAAATAGTGACAAGTTTTACTTCATTTACTACCATTGTTTGGATGTTTATTAAATACATATAACTTTTAAAATAAAAAATTATTTCACCAATTTTATGAATTAAAAAATTGATACATCAAATCTCACGGTACTAACACTTAATTTAACCAAAAATAAATGGTTTTTTTTTTAAATTTTATTTTATTGAAAACTACCAAAATTTTAGATATGGTTTCAAAAAACCATGTGTATTTTCTAATTTTTTTAAAGTCACATCTAAACTTTCCAAAAATTTTTAATGTCACACCATAATGTTAACACTGTTAATATCTGTTTGGTTTTGCTGACGTAGCTTTTGAAAAAGTTTAGAAAATTTAGGTGTGACTTAAAAAAAATTAGAAAATCTAGGCAGTTTTTTCAAAGGCACCTAAATTTTTGATTATTTTTCAGTAAAAAAAATCAAAATAAATTAACAAAAACTCATAATATTAAAGTATAAGCAACATACCCAGTGCCCTAAGGGCTCCCGCCTAAGCAGGGTCGGGGGGGGAGGGGGGGGGGGGCACGGATGTACGTAGCCTTTCCCCTTTAGTGTATTATCCCTGAAGAGGGACTGTTTTCGACTACCTCCAACCTGAGGGTGAGGACTTCCTAGGAGGTCACCCATCCTAGTACTGCTTTCGCCCAAGCACGCTTAACTTCAAAGTTCTAATGGGATCTAATGGCGGCGTATTAGTACCCTCTTTGGCTCATAATATTAAAGTACGATAGAGCGTAATACCAAACATCCCCAAGCAGATAGGGATTTCATAGGTGGATGATGCCTACTCTTTAATTGTTAGTTGGAGAAAAACTGTTCTTTTTGCTCAAAATCAACAATGCCATAGCACATAAATAAGAGAATTTATCATTTAAATACCCTAAGATTTGAGAATTTATCACTTAAGTATCCTCATATTAATATATACAAAGAGGTACTTTGATGTTTGAATATTATATTACCTAGGTGCCCCACGTTGGAATTTGATGAATTTTTGAAAAAATCTAACAAATTTTATGCAAGAAGCATTGATCTAGTATATGATTATAATAAGACATACAAGTCATGCCAACTTTTATAGCAAAAATTCATTAAATTATGATAAAAGTTAACCAAATGTTGATGTAAACTATCTAACCAATGCTGAAATCACATATAATGTTAGGTGTTTTGGTAAAAAAAATCATCAAATTCTAATAAAAATACAAATATATTATCGGAATAATGTTCTTTTTTAACATTTTCTAAAAACATCTATTAAAGGATACCCGATTGATAAGATTTTAAAATTTCAGGGTACCTAAGTGATAAAATATTTAAACCTCAAAATACCTCATTGTATATATTGAAACATCGGGACACCTAGGTAATAAATGGTCAAATCTCAAAGTACCTAAGTGATAATTTCCCATAAAATAAACCATTATTCACAAAATGGGTACTATCAAATCGGCTTTGAGGCGTGTAGCGAGCCACTTTGCTTAAGACATATTTCATGGTTATGACATAGTCTCGATGATACAATGACAATCACAACGCAAAGAGAGAATGAATGTAGGAATAATGGATTTCTGAGATAAAAGGACTAGAGAATGATATGGATTTAGCAAGTGATTTTCAAGTAGTTTTCAAGTTAATTCACAAGTATTTTTTAAGTACTTTCAAGTATTTTCAAATTTGATTTAGTGGGGCTTTACATAGATTAATAGTTGTCCCTTGGAAGGGACACAACCCTTTGGAAAGGCCTTAAAAAGTTTCCCAAACATCACAGAAAAAGGCAAAATAAAGGCCAGAACTGCCATTTGTGTCGACACACTATCCCACTTTTTGTATGGATTAGTTGTTGACACACACCTTCCAGTGAGCATTTCTAATGTAAGTATGTTGACACACACCTTTACATGTGTCGACACACACCATACCCGAGCTAAAACTCTTTCAAAACTTTGTTTTGAAAATACACCTACAAAATCGATGTTTAGCATGATTACAAGAACAAGGCGGATGTGTTGTGGTGGGGGTCTGGGGTTTGGACTTTCAGTTTGCTTCCCTATGCTTCATTCTGTCCTGTTCTAAGTGCCTTGGGTTAATTCCTCTTGTTTTTGTGTCTTATCCAGTGTCTAACATTTTCTAATTTTCACCTTGTATTTGTTATCTTTTAAGATGTTCCTATAATGGTCTTTTACGCTACATGCTTTTTACATGCAGGCTTAGTTCTTGCTTTTGTGGAGCGTCTGCTTTTTATCACGACTTTTGTCTCTAATTATAGAAAAAAGGTGGATATAGTATGTAAAATCCATAATTAGTTTTGAAACAAATTCATATAAATTGAAGGGTAATGGGAAAATGAAATGGAGATATGGTTTTGTTATAGCTAAGAGTTTGTTTAGTATTGTCTTCTGTTTGTAACTTGAGGTTTATGATAAACTAAAACCTTGTTTTGAAATAATGTTTTTTTTTTTCCCCTGATCTATGATTTTTTATTTTCAATTTTCTATCAAAATAGAAAACAATTAAAAATAAAAAAAATAGAAAAATTGTTTTTAATTTTTATTCCAAAACTTCAAACAAAAATGATACTAAAAACAAAATGTGAAGACTAGAAATAAATGATGAGTTATGGACAAACTGACACTAAACCTATAGTGAATTATGGGTAAGGAAAAGTTGTACATGGAATAAGAAAGGCAAAACAGCTAGGTTACTTTTCTGGTGCTTGTATTGAAAGGGAAAAAAAAAAAAATAGTCTATATTTCGTATTGTGTTGTAGTTGTGATAAAAAGAGAAAAGAAAATGAAACATTGAATTGGTATGTGAAATTAATTGTCTAATGTTCACTTTCTTGGTATTACAAAGGATAGAACCTAACACGAGATCCATGCTAGAAAAAGAAAAGAAGAGATTGACAAACCCTTCTAACCTTCAAAAACCAAAAACACCGCACATGCCATATGCCTGTTTATTTTGGACGTTAGGCATGTTTAAATACTAGTGTGGACAAAAACTCCAAAATAGACTTGATTATTTGATCTATGGTGCCAATTATTCTACGTTAGCCCTTGTTCTTTGATTTTTTGGAAATAGGATTTGAACCAATATTATTTAGTTTGGATTTGAACCAATAGGATTTGGACCTTTGCCTGTTTTGGTATGATCCAGTCCAAGTTCATATAACATAAACAACTTTATCATTGGAGTGCTGAATTCTCCTAGGATTGACAAAGCCCAACATGACACGTAGCACAACTCGAACACGAAACCAAGAGAAATGTGAATATGGCAGATAAGACTTGATATTGGCTTGAATATGATACGGTTTAGTATATTCGCATAAGTTTGATCACTTAACATGTTCCTTTTGGTTTGCCTTGTTCAAAAGCCAAATGAGAATTCTGCCAAGACTTTGACAAGAAAATGTTGTTGAGAATGACCCTCACTCTTAAAATCAAGTGAAGGATATAGAAATCCACTTTAGTGGACAAAGGAAGGCTTGCAAGAAGCCTAAGATGAAGAAATCATTAGATAAGAGGAGTGCTAGTGTAAGGATCGAGGAGGACCGGGAAGAATTCACCGATGTCGATATGGTGTTTGCTGAAGAAGCGTGGGAATTGAGTAAGAAACTTGGTTTGAGCTTCGATGTAGATGACTCTGTCAGGTCAAACCAATTAGCGCAGATAAACAAGAGAGAAGGAAATACTTTATTGTAAAGAGGATCAAAAGTAAGTAAGCGCTGACGATTTTGTGTTTTCATAAAGAAGGGTGGGAGTTAGAAAATCAAATTGAGTTGTGTTTCTATTGGGATGTTTGTATGAAGAAGTTAGCCAAGTCGAATAAGGTGAGTCGAAGTCAATTCCCTATCCCGATCCGCGGGGGGGGGGGGGGGGGGGGGGGGGGGGGGGGGTGGGGGTGGGTTTCATATTGAGTTGTCTAAGGTTTCTATTGTGGTTTGGCATCTTGTAAATTGCCGTTGTCCTGATATGGTTTGCCTTAGGTGTTTTGGCCTCTTGTGGGTTGATCATTTTGTTTGTCATTGAAGTAGGATTTCTAAGGCATGTTGTTGGGGCAGCTCTTTTCCACTATCTTCTAGTGCTAAATCTTTTTGGCATTAGCATTAGTCTGCCCTTACCCTTGATTAAGCTTTTTTTGGTTTTGGAGTCTTGGTTGTAAGCAGCCTATTGCCTTGATTGTTTCTTTCGTTTTTTTCTTTATTGGCCTTCTAGCTCTACCCAACACTTGTATGCTTTCTCAAGCTTGTATTCAAATTATCAAAAAACAGAATGTTCCACACTCGAGTTGAGAGAAAGAAAATGATCATCATATGAATCCAATGGCCCACTTTACCTAATAACAATTGATTTTAAAATATAATCTTATCGAGACTTATATACATACCCCATATATCCCATTTATGTGAATTAGGATGCAGACGGTAGAAGCTGGTATGCATCAACAATTTTAGCCTTATTCCTTGTATGTCTTGTTCTTTCCCTTTCTTTGACAAGCTTTGCTTTTAAGATGATGCTACCATGCCTACTAAGGAATCACAAAAATAATGACAATCACGGAATTAAACTCCGTGAAAATGAATTTCTTTTGATTTTCTCTTTCCTTTTAATGGTTAAATATTCCTGCTATTTTTTTTTTTTTTTTTTAAATTTCCAAATACTTAGGCCCTGATCGGCCAAATTAAAAAAAAAAAAAAAAAAGGTTGCTTTATCAAGAATCATATTTATCAAAATCATTTTTGCAATATTGAAAAAGAGGGTACCAACACGCCATTACCGGATCCCATTAGAACTCCGAAGTTAAGCGTGCTTGAGTGAGAGTAGTACTAGGATGGGTGACCTCCTGAGAAGTCCTCACCCTCAAGTTGGGGGCACTTAGAAACAGCATCTCTTCAGGGGTAATACTATGAAGGGGAAAGGCTGCTTACATTCGCCCCTCCCAGACCCTGCTTTGGCGGGAGCCCATGAGACACTGGGTATTACCATTTTTTCAATATTGTGGGTGTTTTATTTTTAAGAATTCTTAAGGATTATTTACACTTTAGTACCACAATATTTGTGGAAAGAATAAAAAGCTCTTGACCTTATTTATTTATTTTTTAATTAGTACCTTAGATTTTTTTTTCCGTATGAATAAATAGGACCCTCTTCGACGTGATGACGTCATACTCCAGGGAGAAAGATGACATGGCAGGTTATTTTATATAACCACTGTAGTATATTGATGAAAATACCCTTATCGAGGTGGCAGGTAACTTTAAATCTCTATATATTATAGAGAAGTTGCCAAATCTGCCCAAACCCTATATCCTAGAATTTATAAGGGTGTCTTTAAACTTTCATGAAAAAAAGTATAAAACCACAAAAACAAGTCATAAGAGTCATAAATCTCCAATAAAAGAAAAAAAGGAAGAAAATGATATAATTTAGAAATGTTATAATGAAGGGGTTTATATATGTCAAATCAGGTCAAACTCAGGTCCACCTGTACAACCAATTGAACTAGGTTGAGTTTAACGGATCAAATGGGTTAGATATAGGTCGTAGCAGATCCTAGGTTAGAAGGCGGATCAGTAAAGTTGACAACCCATTATGTACTCGCTATGGTACATTCATTAAAAAAATAATGTATAAAATATAAACAATCTGTGTATCACTCCCATTGATGTGAATGAGTATTAATAGTTTTGAATGAGAGTTTTTCTTTTATTTTTTTAAAAAAGAAGGATCAAGGAGCCATTTTCCAAAATAGCACAAAAATAAAAAATATTTCCTAAACTAGCTTTTTTTTTTAAAAATATTTTCTCAAATGGCATCCATGTCATCATTTGACTTTTTTATTTTTTAGTTTTACTTTTTTTTACTTTCTTATTTTATTTAATAATTTTTTTAATTTATAATACTTTCTTAATCACAACAAATAAATTAAATTAAATTAAATTATTTATTAAATATTTAAATTAAATTTGTGTATAAATAATTTTATTTAAAATTTAATAAATAATTAAGTTTAATCTATTTATTATAATACATAAAATATTATAAATTTAAAAAATATAAATGTAGTAAAAAATAAAAAATGATGACATGGATGCCATTTGGGGAAATATTTTTAAAAAAAAGCTAGTTTAGGAAATATTTTTTTGTTTTTGTGCTATTTTGGGAAATGGCTCGAATATGATGTTTGCTAAATTTTACGATTAATTGAATTCTTTTGGACTAGGGCTTGTTTATCTTTTCTCGACAACTAGTGAGAGAACTTCTAATACAAATCAGGCGAATTCACGAAAGTGAGACCCGAACTAACACACAAAGCATGTAGCGCAAAAGATAAATAATAAAAATAAAAGTATTCCAAAATACAAGAAACATCCCACATCAAAAATAGACATCACTAAACTAGATAAGCAGTCCATTTGAAACTCATATATATGATATATAACGTTTATCTAAAGTACAAGTCCATGGTTTCAGAATCGTTATTCATTGGAGAAGTCCTGTGTGGATTAAATTCAAGTGCATATCCTTCAAATTATAGCTCATGGTGTATCAAATAAGGGCCTACAATCACCAATCTACTATGATGTCTGCATAATTTATCAAGCAAAAAATAAGGCCAGCGCAAGAACTCAATGTACAAGTTTTACATTTAAGCCCTACTAAATTGCTATCGAATACCACATCATATTAGGTGAAGTAACTCACTTGATTCAATGTCAATATTTTATATGTTACAACTTTAATATGAGAACTCATATCTTGTAAAATTCGAGTCTCTTATTTACTGACTTTGTAATTATGATGAGTATCAACATTAATAATGAGAAAATAGAAAATGATATGCACGTGGATTAGTAGCAATTTCACATCCATTTTGCTATTTTTTGCATTTGGAAATGTTAATGCAATATTCTTTGATAATGAAATATTATCATATTATTCTTTTCATTTCCACTCTCTTACATATTTGAATTCTAAGGCTTTATTTGATTTGATAAAAAAACTTTTTTGTTATTCTAATAACAAATGAAGGAGAAATCGATCTTTTCTCAAGGAAAGAGAAAGTTATTTTCTTACGCAAGGAGAAAACCCTTTCGTCATAATTACACATCTTCAATGTCGTGTTAACTTAAAATGAAACAAATAGAAATCTTGTGCTAATTTATAATGTAAAATTGGTTTTTACTCTAGATAAAAGAAAAGTTTTTAAAAAGCATTTTTTTTTTTTTTTGAGTTTTTCATGACAACTGGCCAAAATACACAACTCCCTTTTTCAAACGAGGAGCCTAGTTACTAAGTGTTAATGTTTTTTAGGTGAGATAGCTTATGTTAAAACTTTTACAAGTCACAAAAAGCAAAGAACAAATTACAGATACGACATCTCAAATCTAAAGCAAACACAACAACGGACACCAAGATTTTTTTGAGGTTCAAACCCTCAAAAGATGGTCATATTCCTCGGTTCCCCAGCTTTAGAGAGATCTCTACCATATAGGTGATTATTA
Organism: Simmondsia chinensis; assembly: GCA_018398585.1. Classification (NCBI taxonomy): domain Eukaryota; kingdom Viridiplantae; phylum Streptophyta; class Magnoliopsida; order Caryophyllales; family Simmondsiaceae; genus Simmondsia; species Simmondsia chinensis. The sequence continues at coordinate 8,747,215 of JAGTTD010000023.1, read as the reverse complement.
CAAGTTACTGACGGATTACAACCAATATATAACACTTACAACGTAAGAAATCAAATACAGACTCAATCTTGGCTTCTAAGACATAAACCTAACAATCAAACCCTAGATCTTGAATGTCTTCTCACAAGTTGAAGTAAACCTCCATGGATATCTTGGCTCGCGAGCTTAGTACCTCCACGAAAATAACTAAGAGAAGCATATTAGAGTTAGGGTTTCACGGAGAAGCAAGATGGAGTAAGGAAACTAGAGAGGATCTGGGGGTAAACTGAAACAAAAATGAATCGTGCAGTTCTCCAACCCTAATTCTCGACTTAAATACCCCCTTACCCTTAATTTATATGCTAGGCCCAACTTCTCATCACAACCATCCTTTAATTCTCATCCAATGGTCCAGATTAACCCAAAGAAACACAGATCAAACGATTCGCAATGCACCACCCTATTTCATCGGGGAAGCCAGTGGAAACGAGTACGGTTGGATAGCAGGGGCAGGGGCAGGGGCAGGGGCAGGGGCAGTAATTAGTACAAACGGACAGGGGCAAAAGTGACAATGGCCAAACGTGCCAAAAACTTGAAATCAGAATAGCACTGCCCTTGCTTTTGCACTGAATTACAATTTATGTCATTCCTTTGATTAGATATAAGCGTGCTGCGTTTTGAGTCCATACTTAATATAGAGTGATGTGTTTTAAGCATTGTAATAAACCTATTTTGCAGCTAATATCAATTTAGCTCATTTTAATGCTAATGTTATTATTAGGCATGGCATGGCCATATGAGTACCAATTAGGATCCAACACCCAGTAAACCCAGGCCCATGCGGTGATCCGCACACAACTTTTATATAAAAGAAGAGTTATTTTGCTTCTTTTAAGTAGAAGCTCTAGAAAAATAGTATATCTCTTTTAAATTGAAAGTAGAAGTGCAATTAAAATTGGGTTATTTTCAATTTGGTATCAAATATTTGTAGAAAGGATAAATATTAAAAAAGGTATTGAAATATACCCTAATGAATTCTTTTGGTATTTAACTCTTCTATGGTATGAGAAATGTATTGAACATCCATGTAGGAATTAATTTAAAATTGTACAATCGAAGGGAATAAATTTAGTGCTCCAGATATATATTTAATATATAAAATCCATTTTTTAATAATTAAACATATTTTATAATATATATTGTATAATTAAATTAGATGTATTTAAGCAAAATGTTCTTATACTTCGCTCCATGTATCAATTCAGTTCTTTTGATTTTAATTGTGTGAGCATAGTCCTTGTATGATTTAATAACATATTTTTAGCCTAATTAAACTCAATTGTACCAGTAGAACATTTTTCACCACATTGACATTAGTTTTACTGTATAGCTACGAGTAAAAGTGGGAAAATTGAAATTAATTTAGTATAATTAAACTCACTAGCGACCTGACCATTAAAAGCACTTTCATCACGTTGACGTTAATTTTACTATAGGACAATGAGTAAAATTAGGCTAATTAAAAATTAATTTAGTCTAATTAAACTTATTCGTGACCCGACCATTAAAATATTTTTACCAGATTGACGTTAGTTTTACTATAGAACTATGAGTAAAATTAGGCTAATTAAAAATTTACTTAGCCTGATTACACTTACTTATTACTAGATAGTTAAAAAAAAATTTCACAACTTTAATCTTAATTTTATTGTCGGACTATGAGTAAATTTAGGTTAATTAAAAATTAATTTAGCCTAATTTATTTTGGTCTTGCTATAAAATGAACGTCAAGGTGGTGAAAACATTTTTAATAGTCGGGTTACGAGTGAGTTTAATTAGGTTAAAGGGTGGGTTTGCATTAGGTTGTACATCTAATGTGACCAAACAATTAAAAAATATGTTGTTAACTTGTACGAATACTAAATTGATGTAGGTAAAATAAAAGGACAAAATTGACATATTGGTCAAAACACAATAACATTTTATATATGTAGATAACCCGAATTTAATTGTATAATATATATCGTAAAATATACTTAATAATTAAAAAATAGATTATAGATATTAAATCTATGTGTATAATGCTTAATTTATGCCCTTTAATTGTACAATTGTAAATTAATTCCTTTATGGTTGTTCTATTCCAAATTAATTAATATATGGGTGTTCAATGCTATTCTTTTACCATTGAAGAGTTCATACCAAAAAAATTCTTTTAGAGTATGGTTCCATACATTTTAATTTTTTCCAGTAGAAATAATAAAAAGGCCTCTCACCTTGTCCATTTATTTTTTTAGTACCTTGATTTTTTTCGTATTAATAAATAGGACCATCTCCGGCAATGAGGATATTATATCCTGGAAAGAAATATTAAGGCTTATTTATGTATTTTGAAATATCATACTGATGTGCCTTATATTTTCATATTTTATTCTTTATTTCCGCAATATATTTGACTTTTATATGTATGTTTTGTTGTAATCTAGGTACATTTTGGCTTAGAGTGCAATGGAGCAAACAAAGGTTGAAAAGTGGCGAAATCAAGCACTATCGAAGCATAATTGAAGACTACTTTGAGAAACCCGACCACGTGTGCAAAGAATGACCAACTGGGTCGTAATTAGGTAACTCAAATAGATCTCATAGATAGTTAATATATATATATATATATATATATATATATACACACACACATATATATGTATATATTTTATTATATTATATATATAAACATATAGAGGACGGACGGAAGGAGGGCCAGGACAACACGCCCAAGCCGCGACCGCCGCGCTTTTTAAATATCGAATACCTAATTATTTTAGGGCTCTTTTGCCATGCCTCCTCTCATCCTCTCCTTCCCGAAGCCGCTACAAGATCCTCAGGGTTCCAAAACGCCGAAACGCAAGTGGTTAGAGTACTGGAGGAATTAAAGCAAGGATCAACGTCAACATCAATTGGCGGAGTCTTCAAATTCTTACTTTTATCATTATTGTTTTCTTTCTTGGATTTCATGATGTTCAGAACTCCTATGGAGGAGTAGACTTTTAGTTTAGGGATGAAGGGCGTGTAGCCGCCCGTATCCCTAATTTATATTATACTTTTGACGATTAGTTTAGTTATGTTATATTCGCACCCCTGTGGGGAGTTCTTCATAATTGTTGGATATTTGTTGTATGTGTACTTGTGGCCATGACTAGATCTCCAACTTTGCAGCGATTAGTCTTGTGCTTGTAGCCTAGACAATAACATAACAGGAATTCACGCATGGTCAGGGTTGAGGTTGTACCCAACCCTGAACCCAATCTTTTATATAAGTTAATATTAAATTAGGAGTAACAAAGGAGTGCTAATGAGATAACCTATGCTACACTTAGGGTGCTAAGATAGGTTATGCCTTTAGACTAGTTCATTACGCTAAACCCTAATTTATATATTAACCCAGACTTAGAGCTTGTAGCCCAAGTCCTTCAAATCAACGTCCTCAGTAAAATATAATGACATGATACGTGTTAAGCTACTCTAAATTCACTCCCTAAACTAGCCTCAATTGAATTGACACTCTTAGCTTATTGTTAGTTTTGCTATTTTAGTTTACAAATTATTTAAACCAACAAAACTCTATTTCAACTGCTCGTTAATAACAAAATCCAACTTAACTCCAATTCCCTGCTGATACGACCCGTATACCTGATTTAGCTACGACGATCTCATACGCTTGCGAGTAAACGGTTTTAAAACACTCATTTAAAACACGTCATGTGATTATTTGCAGATTTTTTTCGTATTAATAATCAAGACCATATTCAGTAATGATGATATCACCATGGGAAGAAAGCGCGGCAAATTTTTCAAATACCCAAGATAATATATTAAAGAAAATACACCTCTTGATCCTGAGCCATTTCCCAATATAGTACAAAAACAAAAAAATATTTCCCCAAATGGCATCCATGTCATCATTTTTTATTTTTTACTACATTTATATTTTTTAAATTTATAATATTGTATGTATTATAATAAATAGATTAAACTTAATTAGTTATTGAATTTTAAATAAAATTATTTATACACAAATTTAATCTAAATATTTAATAAATAATTTAATTTAATTTAATTTATTTGTTGTGATTAAGAAAGTATTATAAATTAAAAAAAATTATTAAATAAAATAGGAAAGTAAAAAAATGTAAAACTAAAAAATAAAAAAGTCAAATGATGACATAGATGCTATTTGAGAAAATATTTTTAAAAAAAAGCTAGTTTAGGAAATATTTTTTGTTTTTGTGCAATTTTGGGAAATGGCTCATTATATTCACTAATAATTTGTATCAATAACTTTAATAAAATATTTATCTAAACTTCATAAAATCTTAGCTATGTATGCTAAATTTTGGTTGCTTAATTCACATCAATACAAATTAAGTTCAATAAGTTGAATGTAGGGTACAAATTAAGTTCAATTAGTTGAATGTGGGGTACATTTTGTCGTGCTACTGAAATGATTACATTTTCTAAAATTATTTTTTGGAAATCAAAATTTTCATATTATACTTTTAGGTGGCAAATAGGTATGACTGGATGCAATAAGGGCCACCAACATCGCGGAGGCAGAGATTGCTTGGAGCCCAAGTCCTCATGCATGAGAGTGAGTAGCCTAACAATTATACCAAACTCAAAAATGCAAAATTTTCAAATTATGAATAAGGACATTTTATCTTAAAATATTTAATTCTGCCTCCATGTTTTCTTCAAAAAAAAATTATTTATTTTGTTTCTATTAAAAGTAGAAAAATATATAGTTCACGCTTTTATCTAATTTCATATTTCGACCAAACACTCTACAATACTCAAAAATTGTTCTTTCTCTATAAATTCTATATGCGGTTTCAAAAATCTACATAAATTTTCTAATCTTTTAAAGTCACACCTAAAATTTTCAAAATATTTCAATGCCATATCTTAATATTAATACAATTAACATCCGTTAGTTTTTATTGGAGTGGGTTTTCAAAAAAAGGGAAATAATTTAAAAAAGATTGAATTTACTTTCAAAATAGTTTAAAATAATTTTATTGGTATTTAGTTTTTTAATGGTAAAAGAAAAATATTGAACACACATATAAAATTGTACAATTGTGAGATATAAATTTTGCATTGCTAAGGATAATAATACTGTGAAAATGTATGGTTATTTACTTCTTAGTACCTCGACGTCTATGATTTATTTTTTATAGGAACTATACTTCTAACCTTTTTGATTTATATTCTTGGTATCTCATGTTAAGAATGGAGACCGATGATATTCTAAACCGTTAATTCAGGACTGGATTTATTGGAGCCTAATGATGGTGACTTTTGGGTTGCCGGGAGTTATGAATGTAGAGGTCTATAAATAAGGACCTCTTGTGTATGGTTTAGGTATGGGGTTGAAAGCAAGAGACTAAAGATATAGTCCAGTGAGAGGTAGAGTGTGAGTGAGAAACTCTGTTGTAATACCTCTGTTATAATAGTGAAATTATGTTGCTCCCCCTTCGTGGATGTAGGCTTCGGCTGAACCACGTAAATTCCGGTGTCTAATATTTTTCCCTCATTCCCGTTTATTTCCGCATTTGCTATTTCGATTTAAGGTTCGGTAAATTCGTGGGTGGTCCTAACAACTGGTATCAGAGCCCCAGGTGGAACCTAAGTTGGATAAAGAGCTGTTTGAGTGGGAGGAAATGACCGGTGGCTGGATGGTACTGTTCCGGCAAGGAAAAATTTTTTAAAAAAGAAGGCGTGCGGGTGGCGCGTGGAAATGTGCACGGCGGCGCGTGGATGGCGTAGGAACAGTGAATGGTGGGGCGTGGACGGAGCGTGAATTGTGCTGGTGGCGCGTGGAGCACGTGAAAGGCGCGCGGCGGTGACTGGCCGCGCGTGGAGGTGAATGGAGGAAGAAAAAGACTAGATCGGTGTACCTGGGTGGTAGATTGTGGCCAGATCTACGGTGACCATGTGACACAGGGCCGAAAAAGCAAAGCAGCAGCGGCGGAGGTTCACAGTGGTGGTGGCTCGGGGAGATCTAGGGGTCCTTCATTCATGTCGGTGTTCAAATTTGGTGGTTACTGTTCAAAACTACCTAGATCTGGTATTTTTTGGGGCTCAGTGACAGAGACCCGTGGTGGTCGTTGGAAATCCGACCTTGGCGTTGATGACCTGGAAGTCGAAGAGATCGACAGTGGTTGTCGGCGTGGGGCTTCGAGCGTGGCAGAGTTGCACGTCTCGGGGTGGCCGGCCAGTTCGACGGTGATGTCGATGGTGGCTGCGAGGTTGACGGTGAAGACGAAGACGATAGTGCCAGAAAACCGACCTCAAGTGTTAAGGAAAAAATCGAGGTCGAAGGTGAAGCGACGGCGTTGGTTCCCGGTGAGCGTCGTTGGTGGTGTTCGACACTGACGGCAAGGACTCGAAGCGATGATGGTAAGGCTTGGACGGCCGGTGACAGGCGTCAGGTTTAAAGTGGCGTTGCTAGTGAAGGTGTGATACGGTGGTGGCCGGCGTCGGTGTCTGTGTTGAAGAAGCCAAAGAGAGAGAAGATGAAGGAAGAGAGAAGATGAAAAGGACAGAGTAGGAGAAAGGGCAGAGCACATGAAGTGAAAGAGAGAATGTTAGGTCATTTACTAGGCTTGGAGTCTTGGTCAAAGTTAAAGCAGACCAAAAATTAAACCTAGGGATTTTCTCTCATTATATAATCTGTCCGGAGTTCGGTTTTAATTTTCTTTGGGTCCTAGTGTCAACGGGTTTAGGTTGACTGGCTATTGAAACAGAAAATTTGGACCGGGTCAGAAAATAAAATCAGAGCTGGCGCATGTTGACTGCGTGTGAGGGGTGAAGCATGGAGGATTACTGTTAAATGCTGTTTGTAATCCTCATCAGTCTCCAAGTGGGAGATTGTTAAGATTGGAGACCGATGATATTCTAACCGTTAATTCATGACTGGATTTATAGGAGCCTAATGATGGTGACTCTTAGGCTTCCGGGAGTTATGAATGTAGAGGCCTATAAATAGGGACCTCTTGTGTATGGTTTAGGTATGTGGTTGAAAGCAAGAGACTAAAGATATAGTCCAGTGGGAGGTAGAGTGTGAGTGAGAAACTTTGTTGTAATACCTCTGTTATAATAGTGAAATTATGTTGCTCCCCCTCCGTGGATGTAGGCTTCGGCTGAACCACGTAAATTTCGGTGTCTAATATTTTTCCCTCATTCCTGTTTATTTCTTCATTTGCTATTTGATTTAAGGTTCGGTAAAATCGTGGGTGGTCCTAACATCTTAGATTTTATTCGTATTATGAATAGGACATTATCCGGTGAAGCCCAACATTGGAAACATGAAAAGACAAAATTACCTTTGATTGAAACAATGTTATTTTGATGCCTGACACTGAAGTTTGGTCCCATAATTATTCTTATGTACCCCTAACAAAACCAAGCATTTGGATGCAATTAGCACCTAAACGGCATTGTTTTCTGATCCATTTAAAATATCTCAACTATTATCAAGAGGTATTTTCATCAACCTAGTCTATTGGTTAGTTAAAGTGACTAGCCATGTCGGCCTTCTCCTTGAAAACGATGTTATTTGGACGGCGAGCTTCCTTTGATAATACAAACAAAATCTAAGGTACTTAAAAAATAAATCAGAGGGTCATATGCCTTTTTATTATCTTCACAAAAGTCAAACTACTAAAAAGTAAATAACTCTATATTTTAACAACATGATTTTCCTCAACAATGCTAAAATTTGTGGTTATTTACAGTTTAGTACCCCGATATTTTTGAAAATAATAAAAAAGACCTTGATCATTTTGAATTACTAAAAAGGCTACTAAGGTTTCGTTGTATTAATAGAAAGACCCCTAAGTTTTTGTTGGATTAATAAAAAGTTTTCTCTTTGACTTAATGATGTGATTTTTAGTTGACAGAGCTTATGTAATAGCTGTGTTTTTATTAATGCTACAATAAAATGATAAAAATACCCTTTAATAGCTATATTTTGAAACAAATTAAGCAAAAATAGATAGCTTCTATATAGCACAATATCTTGAATTTTGTGCTTATAAAATAATAGTAAGGATGTTGAAACATACTTTATATCATTTTATTGTGGTATTAATAAAAAGCAATTGCCATGTCAACTCTATTGATGAAAAATGATGTCATCATGCTTGAGAAGGGTCTTTTTATTGATACGATAAAAACTTAGGCACATTTTTAATAATTCACACAAGTTAACGTCCTTTTTATTATTTCAAAAAATATAGGGGTACTAAAATATAAATAACCCTAAAATTTATTTTCATCAATTGTATAATTTCAAATAAATTTTAATATCAGTGTTTTTTTGGCTAATTATCGAAAAAGCAAAAATATTTTTGAGGTATAGTTCAATATTTACAATTTTTTTTTTCCAAATTATGGACTTCTTTTTTGGTAAATGTATACCTTCGGGGATTAGCCAATAGTCAATTTTTTTTTAACACTAGCCAATATGCATTGCCATTTCAAAATTTTAAATTTCTTTGTAAGGGTAAGAAAAGTAGACCTGGCAGTTGGGTCGGGTTGCGTCAGGTTTGGGACGGGTTAATGTCACATTGGGTGTATCTTGAGTCGAGTTAGAATCTGGTCGGGTCAGCTTTGTGTCGGGTCATCCTCGGGTTTGGGTTGACCTCGGGTTAGGTCTGGGTTGCCATCAGGTCAGGTCAACCGCGGGTCGGATTAACTTTTGGTCGAGTATCCTTAAGTTAGCTCCAATTTCAGGTTGACCCATCAAGTTATTTTGATAATATATTTATTCAACCTTAAAAGTGATAACTAAAACTACAAAACAAGTAACTATAACTAGTATTTTATTTAGATTTTATGATAAAATGGATTTTAATTTGGGTCATTTCAGAACATAAGATGGGCCTTGTTCGGGTCTCGGGTCATCACAACTTGGGTCATTTCGGGTTTCGGGTTTCAGGTCAGCTCGGGTCTAGTCGGGTCAAGTCAGGGTTCGGCCAAATTTGAGTCGGTTCATTTTTAGGTTCGAGTTCAAATAAATTTTAAAATTTTCGGGTTAGAGTCTAGTCGGATAGCGAGTCCAATGGGTTAGGTCATTAGGTCGAGTTACATTTTGCCAGCTCTAAAGAAAAGTACGACAGGAACGAAATCTCAACTAACTGAATTCCATGAGATTTTCTAGTTACTTATTTTCTTGTATTCTTATTTGGCATTCGACCTATAATAAAAATAATATTTTTATTAGGATTAAATTGTTATTTTATAGCGAGGCACTGGGTTTGTTGTTGTTTGTTGTTGTATTGTTATAACAAAATTTTGAAGGTTACTCCCAAAATCAATTGGCAATTTATGGAGTAGCTCCTATGATATATAAGCTGGTATTTCCTTTTCTAGCCCACTAATATGGGATTTCATTTTTTTTCTCCTATTTCCCATGCTCCGCAACTATCAGCCTCGACGGCTTCACTCTAAGTAGCTTCACTTTGAGTAGATAGCCATTTTCTCTCTTGGATGGCGTCACTCTACTCTAGGTAACCTTCTCCTAGGTAGCCCTTTCCGAAACTAGGACCCGTCACATGTGGTTTGTCAAGCACGGCCATCGAGCATGGCCCGTCTCATACCAGATCAAGCACGACTCCTGAGCAAGGTCCATCCCATACCAAACCAAGCTCCTTAGAATCGATCCGAGGATTGACGGCTCTGATGCTATTGTTACATATCAAAGGAGGGTCCATCACAAAATCTATTGGCAATGGGTGGAGTAGCTTCTATGGTATATAAGTTGGTATTTCCTCTTCAACCCACTAATATGCAATTTAGGTTTTCTCCTATTTTTTCACTTGTATGAATTATCGACAGAGTAAGATTGTTATTTCTAAAACAAAATAGATTGTTATTTCTAAAACAATTTTGTGGCTTTCATTTTTTGTAAGTGTTGGAGAAATTCTTACGAACCAGGTATCTTTAAACGATCTAAGGTGTCGAGGCTGTGTAATCACCATCCTTAAGACTTATTTCGGGATAGTGAAATAGTCTCAGAGATACAACGATAACCAAACAATGAAGTGAGATTATGAGAAGGAAGGAAGAAAGAGAGATGTAGATTGAGAATGAACTTTCAAAGACTTTCAAAAACTATTTCATGAAATTCATCATAAGTCATTTACAAATCATAGTGGGGGCTATTTATGTAAATGCAAGTGTCCCTTTGAAGGGACACAACTCTTCCAAAAGGTGCCAAAACAACCACTAAAACCACCTTTAACCGTGCAAAGTAACGTTCGAAATTGCCCTGTGTGTTGAATCTATGTGTCGACACAAAAACCTTCACACAACTTACTGTAAGGCTGTGTGTCGAACTGAGTGTCTACGCTTACATCAACACATGGGGTTACTGTAACATTGTGTGTCGAAATGAGTATCGACACTCACTTCAACACACGCGGTTCTGAGCTTTTTTGTAGAATTGTATGTTGACACACTCAACACATGTGTCAACACACACCATACTTAAACCAAAAATATTATAAACAAGTATGAAACACTTCTCAAACACTTCATTGGGTACCTAATTTTGAAAATACTTCAACATTCCCCCACTATTTTCAAAATACATTTATTCTTATATTACAATTACAACATCTCAAAATAATAGGAAGCGTTTATGCATCAATGAGAGTGTCTTTCGATTGAAACTTCACCTGGTGAAGACATGTTACAATTAATTGGAACGAAAATGGTAGGCTAAGCTTTGAACCATACATTCCATTTGACTAATTGAATACATCTCCACACACAAGGCTTACTCCCTACACACATCCTCATCTCCCATATCGACACATTTATGGCCTTGTGTCATATACCTTTCAGGAGTGTTTCAGAGCTAAACTCGTGTCATTAAATCACTCTTTTGAAGTGCCAGACTTCACACTCATGTAAGTAGACCCCATTGATCATGTCTCTGTAACACGACATTCAATAACATACTCAGGTCCATTAAGAGCATAAGCTTATCCTCTTTATCCTTTTGTCACAGGCTACTAAGCGTTTCACACGTGGGATGGAATTTTACTTTTAGTGCTTGCAAACACATGAATTACAGAATTCTCTTATTGAACCTAAGACCTGGTGCTGTACCAGGCGTCGAATTAAGGGTCCATCATGGTTGACTCAAATAGATGGGTTTCAGCCCTGTCCCTTCATTTGTTCTCAAAACCAAGTCTCTATCTAGGCCTTTTATAAAAGGATCTGCTAGATTCTGACTTGTTCTCACAAAGTCCGTAGTGTTGACCCCTTCTCGGATAAGTTGTCGCATGATACTATGTCTCACATTAATGTGTCTGGACTTTCCTTTATACACCTCACTTTACGCTTTTGAAAGCGTAGCCTGACTTTTACAATGGATAGAATACTTGAGATCGGCTTAGGCCACAAAGAAATCTCATATCCTTTAACCACTCGGCTTCTTTTGCCGCAGACGCGAGAGCTATAAGTTCTGATGCCATGGTGGAATCAGAAATACACGTCTATTTTTGGAACCCAAGAAACCGCACCCCACCAAGCAAGAAAATCCATCCGCTTTTGGATGCATGATCTTCCATATCGGAGATCCAATTAGCATCAGAGTATCCTTCCAAAATGGGAGGATACCCTTAAAGAGAAATACAATAATCCATGGTTTTCTTAAGATATTTCAGTACTCCATATACTGCATGCCAATGTAATTTGCTCGGATTGTTATTATACATACTTAGCTTTCTAACAACAAAGGCTATATTAGGCCTTGTCTAGTCATGGCGTACATAAGACATTCTATGACTTTGGCATACTCCAATTGTGCCACTAGAATACTGTCATTCGGTACAAGTTTCGCATTTGGATCCAATAGAATAAACATGGGTGCATAAGCACCATAGTTGAATCTATTCAACACCTTTTCAATATAGTGAGATTGCGTCAAGGATAGTTTATCACCACTCCTTATTATTCTTATACCAAGAATAACCTCAGCCTCGCCCATGTCTTTTATAAAAAAGTCACTCGAGAGAAATTGTTTAGTTTTCTCTACTTGTTCCAAATCAATATCGAAAATCAACAAGTCATCGACATATAAACAAATAATGACTCCTTTACCATTTTCAAACTTGCTATAGACATACTTGTCCGATTCATTGTTTATGAATCCATTGTTTAGAACAACGTGATCAAACTTTTGGTTCCATTGTTTAGGGGCTTGTTTTAGCCCATACAAAGGCTGTATGAGTTTACATACTTTCTTCTTTTGGCCTGAAAAAACAAACCCTTCTGGTTGTTCCATATATACCTTTTCTTCCAGCTCACCATTTATGAATGCCTTTTTCACGTCCATTCGGTGAATCGCTAGCTTGTAAATAGAAGCAAGAGCCATTAGTACTCTTTTCGTCAATCTCCTTGCGACCGGGACATACGTATCAAAGTAGTCTATCCTATGTTTTTGGGTAAACCCTTTGTCCGGATGTGTCTCAAATTACATAGTTTGGAACGAATACAGCAGTAAGCACGCCGATCCATTGGGTAGATTGCCGATCGATAGGGAACTACATAGAGAAAGATTGTTACAGGAAGCATGCCGATCGATCGGGGATTGACTTGCAGCGTATATATATATATATATATATAGACGTGAGCCTTTTCACGTGGAGATTTTTCTTCCGTGAGAGAGAGCCTAAGAAATAGAGAGAGGAAGTGAATACTCATATTGTAATTCTTCCATAATTTCGATCAATAAAAGTCCTCTACCTTCGCCTGTGGTTTTTCCCCTCTCGTTTTAGGGTTTTCCACATAAATTATTGTCTTCGTTATTTGTTCTCTTTTATCTTGTCATTTATTTCTCATATTTGTTTTACTATTTAAATCAAATCCAATTCTTAGGTATAATTTCCTTCACAAATTGGTATCAGAGCCTTAGTTGTTCAATTTAGTACTATGACGTCCATTGTGAAGTTTGAAATTGAGAAGTTTGGTGGTCAAGGGAGTTTCAGTTTATGGCAAAGTTTGTATGAAGGGTCTCTTGACTTAGAATGGCTTGAAGAAAGCCTTAGACGGGAAAGAGAAGAAGCCAGAGAGTATGTTAGAAAGACAATGGGAGGAGTTGGATGAAAAAGCTCTCACTGCTATTCAGATGTGTCTTATTGATGATGGTTTGACAGAAGTTTTGGAAGTGAAAACTGCTCAGGAGTTGTCGGAGAAATTGCAGGAGATGTTCTGCGTTAAATCTGTCTCCAACAAACTTGCAGTCAAGCGACTTTTGTTCACCTTTCATATGCCAGAAGGTACATCTCTTAAAGTTCACATTAATGAGTTTAACTCTACTATTCAAGAGTTAAAAGAACTTGATGATGGTCCAAAAGATGAAGATCAGGCTATGTTATTGTTGAGTTCTCTCTCAATCTCTTATAAGGGCTTTGTTGAAAGTATGATTTTGGTGGTAGAAAAACTATTATTGTTGATGAGGTTAAGAAAAACTTGCTGAGTAACGAAAGGGTTGATACGGAGTTTTCCGACTCTGTTAATGACTCCGGAAGTGATTTATTTGTTAGAGTAAGAATTGAAACAAGAGGGTTTGATAGTGGAGGAGTAACGAAAGGGTTGATACGGAGTTTTCCGACTCTGTTAATGACTCCGGAAGTGATTTATTTGTTAGAGGAAGAATTGAAACAAGAGGGTTTGATAGTGGAGGAAACAAGTCTAGGTTAAAATCTAGACATAAAAACATATTCTGTAATTATTGTCATAAGAAAGGGCACATTAAGAAATATTGTTACAAGCTTAGGGGGAAACAAAAGGATGATAACAGAAAGGACCAGAAAAGGAATGATAAATCTGCTGAAGCTAGTGTTGTTGAAGATAAGAGTGATGCTGACGTCCTTTTAGTGACCGAAACTCAATCTAGATCTAAAGACAATTGGATTCTGGATTCGGTTTGCTCCTATAACGTATGTCCCAATCGAGACTGGTTCACCACATATAAGTCAATTCAGGGTGGAGTTGTTCAGATGGGCAATGATGCAGCATGCAGAGTTTCTGATGTAAGAATAATACATGTTAAGATGTTTGATGGTACCGTTAGGACATTGAGTGATGTACGTCATGTTCCTGATTTGAAGAAAAATCTCCTCTCTTTAGGTACCTTTGATTCTCATGGGTACAAGTACACGGCTGAAGGTGGAGTTATAAAGGTCAGTAAGGGTGCTCTAATTAAGACGAAAGGCAGACGGGTAGGAACTTTGTATGAATTTGTTGGTTCCATAGTAACAGGGTCGATAGCTGTATCTTCATTATCAATGACAGATTTGGATATCAGTAAGTTATGGCACATGAGGCTTGGTCGTATGGGTGATAAGGGACTATCAAAGCTCAGTAAAAGGGGCTTGTTGTGTGGTCAGTCTACAGGACTAATAGAATTCTATGAGCATTGCATTTTTGGGAAGCAGAAAAGGGTTAGCTTCAATCAGGCAGTGCATAAGACAAAGGGGACGTTAGATTACATTTATTCAGATTTATGGGGACCTTCCAGGGTTGCTTTCAAAGGTGGTTCTAGATATATTCTAACGTTTACTGACGATTCTTGAGGAAAGTTTGGGTCTACTTCCTAAAGCAAAAAAATGAAGTATATGACACTTTCAAGAAATCGAAGGCCTTACTTGAGAAGCAGACAGGGAACCAAATTAAAAGGTTGAGGACAAACAATGACCTTGAATATGTGGAGGGTGACTTCACCCAATTCTGTGAATCTCAAGGCATTGTCAGACATAGGACTTGCACAGGGAGACCTCAGCAGAATGGAGTTGCAGAAAGATTGAATAGAACATTGTTAGAGAAGGCTCGTTGTATGCTGTCGAATGCTGGTTTAGGGAGAGAATTTAGGGCAGAGGTTGTAAACATGGCATGTCATTTGGTGAACCATTCACCTCATTCGTCTCTTCAGTTGAAGACTCCATATGAGGTATGGTCAGGATCCTCTGCAGATTATTCTCATTTAAGAATTTTCGGTTGCCCTACATACGCTCATGTGAATGAAGGAAATCTCGAGCCTAGAGCCAAGAAGTGCATCTTTCTCGGTTATACTTCAGGTGTGAAAGGATTTCGTTTGTGGGATTCCAAGTCTCATCAATTTCTGACAAGTAGAGATGTCACATTCAATGAGTTTTCATTACTTCATCCACAGAAGACGCCCTTTGTTACATGCGATTCTACTTAGATGAAGATGCCAGAAATAGTTCAGCTATAATTGGGTAGCAGAGCTCAGTAGCAGAATGAACCCATAGAAAGTATACAGGTACCTTCAGTACAAATTTTTGAAAGAAATGAAGAGATTGAAACCAATCAGCAGGTGGAGCAGTATACTATAGCTAGTGGAAGACAGAAGAGACAAGCTAAACCACCACAGCGTTATGGCTATAAAGAGATGGTAGCTTATGCCCTTACTATGGCTGAGACAATGGGGGACACTGAACCTTCTACCTACTCAGAAGCTATGTCTAGAGTTGATTCAGAAAAGTGGTTGATGGCAATACACGAAGAGATGGAATCTTTGCAGAAGAACCAGACTTGGAAGCCTGTAAAACCTCAAATTGGGAAGAGGATCATTGGATGCAAATGGGTTTTTAAAAGAAAAGAAGGCATTCCAGGAGTTGAAAATGCAAGGTATAAGCTCGCTTTGTGGCCAAAGGCTATAGTCAGGTACATGGAGTTGATTTTCATGGTATTTTCTCACCTGTTGTTAGACATAGTTCCATTCGAGCATTACTTGCCCTCATTGCCGTGCATGACTTAGAGCAACAATAACTTGATATGAAAACAACATTCTTGCATGGTGAGCTAGAAGAAAGTATCTGCATGCATCAACCTGAAGGTTTTATTGTTGAGGGAAAAGAGGAACATGTGTTGCTTGTTGAAGAGGGCTCTTTATGATTTGAGGTAATCTCCAAGGCAGTGGTACAAAAGATTTGATTAGTTCATGACCAGTCATGGGTTCTTAAGGAGCCAATATGATAGTTGTGTCTATTTTAGACAAACTAGCACAGGTTCATACATTTATGTTCTGTCATACATTGACGATATGTTAATTGCAGCTAAAGATATATCTAAGATCAACAGTCTGAAAGCAATGTTGAAAGGTGAATTTGAAATGAAAGATTTAGAAGCAGCTAAGAAAATACTTGTCATGGAGATCCAGAGGGACAGAAAAGCTAAAAAGTTATACTTAACTCAGGAAAAGTATATTGAGAGGGTCCTGGATCGTTTTCATATGAAAGATACCAAACCAGTTAACACTCCTTTGGCAGCTCACTTCAAGCTTTCAGCCTTAGCTTTGCCACAGATAGAGGAAGATATCAAGTATAGGTCAACTATCCCATACTCCAATGCAGTAGGTAGCATCATGTATGCCATGGTGTGTACACGTCCAGGTATCGCACATGCTGTTAGCAAGGTGAGTAAATACATGGCGAATCCAGGAAGGGAGCATTGGCAAGCTATTAAATGGATTCTAAGGTACCTGCATGGCACTTCTGATACTTGTTTGGAGTTTGGGAGGAGCAGTAACTATTTAATTGGCTATTATAATTCAGATTATGGTGGTGATCTCAATAGGAGGAAATCTACCACATGTTGTGTCTTTTGCCCTGGGAACTACCCTATCATTTGGAGAGCATGTCTACAGTCAGTTACTACACAATTAATTACAGAAGCAGAGTATATGGCAGTAACATAAGCATTTAAAGAAACAGTGTGGTTGAAGGGCCCAATGGGTGAGATTAGTGTTGATTAGGGTGCAGTCGTTGTTTATTGTGATAGCCAATCTGCAATTCATTTAGCCAAGGATCAGATGACCCATCATGATTGGACAAAGCACATAAATGTTAAACATCACGTCATTCGAGATCTGATTGATGAGGGCAAGGTTCAATTGAAGAAGATTGGCATTGCTGATAATCTTGCTAACATGTTCACTAAGGTTCTTCCTAGCAGCAAGTTCGAGCATTGTTGCGACTTGATTGGGTTTACCGTTTTGTTGAGATAACCCCTTAAAGGGGTGTTTGGTGGAGAAGGTGGAGAGTTCTTTTATGAGAAATTTGAGACAAGGTGGCGATTTGTTAGGATGTGTCTCAAATTACTTAGTTTGGAACGAATGCAGCAGTAAGCACATCGGCAGACCGGGTAGATTGCCGATCAATCAGGGACCACATAGAGAAAGATTGTTGTAGGAAGCGTGCCAATCAATCAGGGATTGATTTGCAGCGTATATCTAGAGAGACGTGAGCCTTTTTGAGTGACAATTTTTTTGCCGTAAGAGAGAGCCAAAGAAATAGAGAGAGGGAGTGAATACTCATATTGTAATTCTTCCACAATTTCGATCAATAGAAGTCCTCTACCTTGGCCCGTGGTTTTTCCCCTCTCATTTGAGGGTTTTCCACGTAAATCATTGTCTTCGTTGTTTATTCTCTTTTTCCTTGTTGTTTACTTCTCATAGTTATTTTAGTATTCAAATCGAATTCAGTTCTTGGATGTGATTTCCCTCACACCCTTTGGTCACCAAACGGGCTTTGAATTTATCAATAGTTCCATTGACTTTCATCTTCTTCTTGAAGATCCACTTACACCGTATAGGTTTGTTTCCTCATGGAAGATCCACTAGAATCTAGGTATTGTTACCCATGATGGAGTCCCTCTCATCATTTACTGCCTCTCTTCAAAAGGAGGCGTCATGAGACTTCATAGCTTCATCAAATGTCATAGGATCCGACTCTATGACGCAACAATATGGAGTTATATGGTCCACATTGTCTCTAGTACCTTCTACCAAAAATGTGTCGAAGTATGGTATGAAAACTTTCTCTTTCCTAGCTCTTTTACTTCTTCAGAGTTCTATAGCGTTATCTGAGATTCTTCCCTCTCATGATGGTCTCAATCATATGACATAGGGATGTCATTTTCAACCTATACATTATCCCTCGGTCTAGGAATAGAGGAAAACCGTTTTTCATTAAAGATAGCATCTTTTGATTCAATTATAGTGTTAACACTGATATAATCATTTGATTCAATCACATAGAACCCATAGGCTTTACAACCACATAATGAACGAACATACAATCGATGCATCTCTTACCTAACCATTTCCTTTTAGGCTTATGGACTTTAACAATTGCCCTACACCCCTAAACTCTAAAATAATTCAAATTCGGGGCTCATTTATTCCAATGTTCATATGGGGTAATCTTACTTGTCTTATTAGGAACACGATTCAAAATGTAACAGGTCACAAGCATGGCCTCGCACCAAAAACCATAACTGAGTCCTGAATATAACAACATGGCAATCACCATCTCGATTAAAGTCTGATTTTTCCGCACAGCCACGCCATTTAATTATGTCGTATAAAATGCTGTGACCTCATGTACTATTCCTATGGTTTCAAAATATTTGGGATCATAAAACTCCCCACCATAATCAGATCTAGGGCATTTTAAGAAAGTCTCACAATATAGTTCGGTTTCACCTTTAAATGCCTTAAATTTGTCAAGTGATTCGTTTTATGATTTATGTGAAAGACATAATAATATCTAGAGCAACCGTCTATAAAAATACTAAAGTATTTCTTTTCTCCTAAAGACGAAGTGCTCTTAAAATCACACAAATTACTATGCACTAAATCAAGTAGACTTGTTTGCCTTTGAACTAAAAGAAATAGGAGTCTTGTTATTTTCATAAGCATACATGTTTTACATTTATCATTAATTTTGTCAACAACAACAACAACAATAACAACAAACTCAGTGCCTCCAAGGGCTCCCGCATAAGCAAGGTCGGGGGGGGGGGGGGGGGGGGGTTAGGTGTACGCAGCCTTCCCCCTTCAGTGGGCTACCCTGAAGGGAGGCTATTTTTGAGGACCCCCAGCCTAGAAAGCTGGTCCGCAGCAATTAGCCAAAGACCTGGCAATAGGAGAAGCAACAAATGCATGAGTATGGCAAAAAAAAAAAAAGGGGAGACAAGGAATTAATTTTGTCAATATGTGGAATTAACGATGAGTTTTCCATTTCATGCATTCTACAAAAAGACGTGACCAAGTCTTTGATGCCAAAGAAACAAAAAATAAGCATATACACCGAACTAATAGTTTTATTAGTATTGAGTTTCAACATGCCTTAGTACAAGTATCGTTTTCCAACAAACGTCCCTCCCTTGGACAATACAAATTTTTCGGCCTCAAAGACCAACTTAAACCCGAACCTATTCAACAGGCTACTAGATACAAGGTTCTTCTTCGCATTTGGGGCATAACACACATCGGTCAAGTTAAGGGTTTTTCTGAAAGTGAAAAGTAAATCAACCTTTCCTTCCACCCTTGAACGGTATGGTGCTTCATTACCCATAAGCAACACAGTTCCGTCATCTATGGGTTCAAATGATTTAAAGAACCTCCTATCTTTACATACATATTTCGTAGCCCCCGAACCAACCCACCAAGAGTCATCATCTTGGACAAGGTTGATTTTGGATATCATCGCCACGAAATTATTATTCAAATTTCTAGTTCAATGGTCCAACCTTTTTCCTTTTTTGTTCTTAAGGAGATAACAATCCTTCCTCAAATGACTGGGCTTATGACACTCCCAATATACAGGCCTTGGCATCTTGTCTTCACGTTTCGTTTGGAAGTGTCCGATTCATTTTGGTCCTTTGTTTGATTTTCATTCTTCCATGATATTAATCTTTCTAATGTCACCGAGGCGATCCTTGTTTTCGTCCTGTGACCTTCCTCAATTCGGAGATGGTTAGCAAACTTCTCGATAGACATATCTTTCTTTTTGTGTATGAGACTTTTCTTAATATCTTTCCAAGAGGGCGGAAGTTTGTCTATCAAGGAGGAAACAACAATAGTATTGTCCATATTCATGTTGTGTTGCTTAAAATAGTTTAATATTGTTTCTATTTCGTGAAATTATTCCATGACTTGATGATTATCAACCATTTTGTAACTATTAAATTGACTGACCAAAAATTTCTTACTTGTTGCATCCTCTGCCATGTATCGTGCTTCAAGAGCATCTCATAACTCCTTAGCGGTAGGCACATTGGAATAGATATCGAAGAGGGCATCAATCATGCCATTGAGATGCGTCCCTGATAAATATAGTCGCCGGTCTCCCACTTCAGTTGGGTTCATTGCTCGGATAGTGTTTCCTCATCAGATGGAGGATCAAGGATTGGTGTATTCAGGATATACACCATGTTTAATGCATAATCATGAAATGCATTTTCCTTTGCTAGCGACAGAAGTTTCCTCCATCAAATCGATCAAGTCTAATGAAATTTGCAGTCATTTCATGTAGAGAGGAAGCCATCCCATACCAGAAAAATAAGTCCTAAAATTATTAGAGAAATTCTTACGAACCAGGTATCTTTAAATGATCTCAGGTGTCGAGGCTGTATAATCACTATCCTTAAGACTTATTTCGAGGTAGTGAAATAGTCTCAGAGATACAACGACAACCAAACAATGAAGTGAGATTATGAGAAGGAAGGAAGAAAGAGGGATGTAGATTGAGAATGAACTTTCAAAGACTTTCACAAATCATTTATGAAATTCATCATAAGTCATTTACAAATCATAGCGGGGCCTATTTATATAAATGCAAGTGTCTCTTTGGAAGGGACATAACTCTTTCAAAAGGTGCCAAAACCACCTTTAACCATGCAAACAAACAATCAAAACTGTCCTGTATGTCGAAGCTGTGTGTCGACACACTAACCTTCACATAGCTTACTGTAAGGTTATGTGTCGAACTGGGTGTCGACACTTACATCAACACATGGGGTTACTGTAAAATTGTTTGTCGATGTGAGTGTCAACACTTACTTCAGCACACGCAATTCTGTAAGATCTGTGTGTTAACTCACAGAACCTGTGTGTTGACACTCAGACCCCCGAGAGCGTTTTTGCAGGATTTTTTGTAGACACACACCATACTTAAACCAAAAACATTATAAACAAATATGAAACACTTCTCAAACACTTCGTTAAGTACTTAATTTTGAAAATATATTGACAGTAAGTCATGTCATTCATTTGGCAATAAAAATTTTTATTATGACAATAACAACTACCTTGAAAAATATATACAAAAAAAGTTAACATAATAGGAGGCTCGTTAGGCATTTTGAACTATCTTTCTTTATTGAATATTATCTCTATATGTAATGAGCTATAAGAAAAAAAAATCTTTGTACTCGAAAGACTCTATCTGAGAGAGTGTTGTTGAAACTAAAATGCTCCTTCAGAAGAGGGTTTTATATTTATAGAACTTAATGAATACTTAAAGAAAAAAAACACTCCACAGAAAGCGAGTTTACACGTGGATAAGTATATGTTGATAGGTTGGTGTCCACATGGACAATATCATGGGATTCTTTTGGAAACTAATTTTAGAATTATTTTATTTTTCAGCATTCCGTGAAGATATGGCTCTCAGTAGGTATACCCTAGAAAGAATATAATCAACACTTACCTATTAATATCAAAGTAGCTTTATTACGACTGTTAGTCACTTTATTTTTTTATCTTTAATATAAAATATTTCAATATATATTTGTAAAGTACTGATTGTTCTATCCCAAAGAAGATGTCTTAGGAGCGCTTTTTAAAAGAAGAACAACGTAAGACATTTTACATTGGATATGAGGTGATAGATTTGAACTCCGACTACTCCTGAGACTTTTTCTAAATTAATTTGATGCTCCGCATTGGAGCAAAGTGGGATAAATTGGAAGATGGACAGAGTACATACAACCCAATTGCATCAATCAAAAAAGACAAACAAAAGTCACAAAATACAATAAAAGATGAAGGATTAGCTAACCGTTTTCTTTTCGTTATTTTTGATGTCTAATTTTTAGTCTTCATTCAAATTTGTAAAAGAGTAATACAAAAATATGTTTTAGTTATTAAAAATTAACAAAAATGTTACCAAGTAGTCCCTAAGCGGTGAGAGAAGAAACAAACTTCTAACTTGGAGCTGAGTAGTTATTGCTTCACCAATTACGTTGACCTCTTTATTAGACATACAATGCACCAAAATTCAACAAAAAATATAACAAAATAGAGATGCTCAATAAAACATAAATAACAATAGCAATCCAAAGACAATATAAATCAAAAAGTGTTAAGAAATGCCTGTGTTGGGTAAAGGCACGCAAAGAACACTCTCCTTAAAAAAGAGACACCCCTCCTGCACGAGTCTTGTAACACCCCCCAAATCATATGCTGAATAAAGGGCTACATGGCCGTACTATAATGAAGTCCCATATCATAGTATGAAGTCCGAAAACTTACAACCATAATTCTTCAAAATTTCGTAGAGGTTCCCACAATATATAATAGATAATCTCAAATACATCGATACTAACAATTTAAAACTAGTGGTGCAAAAGCTCAAGATTACAATATCTCAAATAGTCTATAATATCCTACTGCACAACTTATTAAATACTTAAACTATGAAAAATAAACTAATTCTCGAAATAGAGAACCGCTGCATCTTCCTTGTTCCTCAAGAATCTGCCACAGACTACTAATCTGGAAAGTAAAGGAATTGGGTGAGCTAACAACACGCTCAGCAAGTACACCATACACTCCACCCGGATCAGGCATATTATTTAAAACGGATAAAAGTTCAACCAAACAAGTAAACCGATTTATCTTCAGAAATCATGTTAAAGTAGCACAAATCACGGCTTTATAATTTAAACTTATTTCACAAGAGCTCTTTTTGTAATACTCGCAGACGAAACGGAAACTATGGCCGGTATTATTCCCACGATAGGGTCACAATCGACGTTCACATCTCACATATTCGAACTGGTTCTAAGCGACATATCTGCTAGGATCAAACGTAGATCTACGTGCCGATATTATTCCCGCAACAGGGTCACATATCGACTTTTACATTTCACATTTCACATTCTATCGTCGATAAACCCGGAGGGTCAGCATAATTATCTGTAAGCTCTCCCCATAAAACCTTTCAACTCAATTAACAAGTTCACTATAATTTCTTTTACATAATCACAAGTATAAACTCTTTCGAAAATTCACATATTCGTACAAACTCCTTCGAAACTTCACATATTCGTACATATTCCTTCGAAAATTCACATATCAAATCAACTTATAAGTCAAACACAATCAAATAAACACATATGCCCGATCCTATTTTATCAAACCAATAAACCGTTCAAAATATAATCTCATATATCAAATCATGTAAAGCAACATTTATATTTCACAACAAGTATGGAAAATGGTATACTTACCTTCACTTTCTTCTAACCCAGAAATCTAACTCCTATTGTGAATTAGCTTCGAGATCTATCAAGAACAGAACTCGAAATTTGTGGATCGAAGAGGAAAACGAGAGAACCGAGAGCAAGCCATAAGGGAGAGGCGTGAGGGAAAGAGGAACTAGGGTTAGAACTCTTAACCTCTTTATATATATGTATTTAACTCTAGTATTAATAATAGGCCCCTTTTTTTAAAATTAACCCATTATTATATTTATAGCCCAGTCGAAATATTAGTCAGTTCTAATTATATTATAATACCTACCCAATTTAATTAGACAGGGTTTCACATATTATAATACATAATCCAGTTAATTAGCCTGAATTTTACATATTATAATACTTAGTCTAATTTAATTAGACCGGGTATTACAAGCATTGTATTTGTATATGCTTTTTTTCCAGAATTCAGTAACCCATCGGACCTCTATTAATGCAACAATCAAATATCCCTGAACTACAATTACCAAGCTCACAATTTTGAAAGAAAAGCAGAAGATGAAGGAATGATAATTTTGATCTTGTAATTGTGTAATTTTTCTCTTCAAGCTCATTCTTATAAACACAAATAAGGCATTACTAGTTTCTTAAAGGACCAATGTTCGGTCAAGGCTCAGTGAAGAATTTGCAAGAATAGAAATGAAGATCCACCAACAGCACTAAATGCATAGATCATGATGTAATTCCCCACGTAAATGCGTTTTTCAGTTGCGGTAAATATTAAGAACACTTTTATTTTTTTAAAGAATATTTTCACTTAAAAATAATATAGAAACAAATAATTTTTTAAATCACGAAATAAAATACATATTTTTTCCAACAATCCCCCACATTATTCAAAAAATTATAAAATTTTGTGAGCATTATATTTCGTTAATACACGTAGGTATCTTCCGGGTTTGAACCCACACTTAGTGCAAATAAGTTTCAACCCGAAGAAACTATAATAGCCTAAGCGCTTTAAACTAGGTTCCTTATAGTCAGTTCTAGACCCACTACACACACAAAATACAGGTAATTGTAAAGTTTTATCAGTGGGGCGTGTTACGATCATGCGCGCAAATCCTATCTCATGAGTGTCATTAGGGAACAGTCCATTTCCCACAGTGGCGACCCCACCACCATACTCATGTAAATGAATCCTCCAAGGGTTATCTATGACCATCACCCCGCACATATTATGCTGTCAGGTCCATTTAGAGTTTAAATTTTGCCTAAAACATCACAGCAAAGAGCACCTCACCTTAGGAATGGAACCTGCAAATACTTCACTATAAATACTATAACTTGGGCTCTTTCAACCACCCTTTAGTTTTGTTTATACCGATTGAACCTCATTCATGGGATCGCCAGACCTCTAAGGATGGGTTTCCACTGTGGTGATTAGTTTATGGGCTTCAATCCCATTCCCCTCAGTGATTAAACAACTTGTTAGCATGCCAGTCCTTTCGTGAGCGGTTCCGCTACATTATCTTTTGACCTAACAAAATCAACATCTATTACACCATGAGAAATTAAATGTCTTATCGGTCTATGCCTTATCCTTAGGTGCCTCCATTTCTCATTAAATTTTTTAATTTTAATCTTAGCTATTGCAGCTTGACTATTACAATGTAATAAAATCAGAGATACGGGTTTAGACAATAATGGTATGTCAACCATAAAACTTTTAATCCATGCAGCTTCAATACTAGCAGCATCTAGTGCCACTATTTCGGCCTCCATAGTGGAACAAGAGATAATTGTCTACTTTGTAGACTTCCAAGATACTGCACCACTACCAAATATAAACACATAACTACTTGTTGATTTAGTGTCTTTAGAATCTACTATCCAATTAGCATCACGGAATCCTTCAATCACAGCAGGAAAACCATTATAATGAATAGCATAATTCATAGTTCCCTTTAGGTATTTAAATACCCTCTCTAAAGCACTCCAATGTAAAATACTTGGGTTATGTGTATGTCTTCCTAATCTAGACACATCATAATATATATCAGGTCTAGTATGATTGGCCAAATGCAGAAAGATCCAATAATTTGAGAATATTTATATTGTGAAACACCTTCACCTATATTCTTTGTTAACTTAATTGTTGGATCAAAAAGACTTGAAATCGTTGTGGTGTTAGCATAACCAAACTTAAACAATAATTTCTCAATGCAGTGTGCTTGAGACTATGCAATGCCATTTTCATTTTTAATTAATTCATTCCTAGGATAACATCAACGGGACCAAGATCTTTCACATCAAAACTATTAGACAAGAAAGACTTAATATCCATAACATCATGAGGCTTACTTCCAAATATTAGTATATCCTCAACATATAAACAAAGTATAATACATGTGTCACCAATTGGTTTAATATATACACATTTATCTGTACTATTTGTTTGAAAACCATTTGAAAGCATTACTTGGTTAAATTTCTCATGACATTGTTTAGGTGCTTGTAAAAGAACTGTGGGCAAAATTGCTACTTAATTATCAAAACCATAAGGATTGTTTCCAGCCATGAGTTCCCGTATGACATAAGCGCTCTTGGTTTTAATCCATAAAGAGATTTACAAGCCTATACACTTTGTTTTCTTGCCCCGGAATTACAAGCCCTTCTGGTTGGTCCATGTAAATTTCTTCTTCTAAATCACCAACATCCATTTGGTGAATTTCTAACTTACAAATAGAGGCAAGATCAAGTGAAATTCTTATTGTAGTAATTTTAGAAACCGGTGAATAAGTGTTAAAATAATCAATCCTTTCCTCTTGTTAAACCCCTTAACTACAAGTCTTGCTTTAAATTTATCAATTGACTCATCAGTCCTTAATTTTTTTTTGAAAAACCCATTTACATCCAATTGTTTTACACCTATATGGCAAATCGGTCAAAATCCAAGTTTTGTAGGACATAAGAGAATCTATTTCGTCTCTTAATACTTCTGTCCAAAGAGAAGCATCAATCAATTGCATTGCTTCTCTATAAGTTTTAGAAATATCTTCTAGCAAAATGTGTAAAAGCCATCACCAAATGTTTTAGATTTTCTAGCCCTTTTACTTCTCATAAGCTTATCATGAGAATAATTATCATTATCAAATGTATAAGTCTAGGAGAACTAGAAGATTTGTCTAGAAACCTTATTTTTCATTGGAAATATATTTTCAAAGAAAGCAGCATTACGAGATTCAATAATAGTATTATTAGAAATTTCAGGAACTTCTGAGTTTAACACCAAGAACCTGTAAATGGTACTATTCATAGAACACCCAACAAACGCACAATCTATAGTTTTAGGCCAATAGTTCTTTTCTTTACGACAACAATATTCACCTTAGCCGAACATCCCCACACTTTGAAGTATTTTAAAGAAGGTTTTTTATTTTTTTCATAGTTCATATACCGTTTTATCAATGTTTTTATATGGTACTCTATTCAAAATATAGCACGTAGAACAAAGAGCTTCATCCCATAAGTTATTAAGTAAACTAGAACTTATGAGCATTACATTGAGCATATCTAATAATGTTCTATTTTTTCTTCCTGCTACACCATTAGACTAAGGGGAATAAGGTGGCAGTGACACTTGATGTATGATACCATGCATTTCACAAAATTCATTCATATCAGTTACACAATATTCACCACGCCTATCAGAATGTAATATATATATTTTTTTATTCTAATTGATTTTCTGCTTCCACTTTATAAATCTTAAATTTATCAAATAACTCACTTTTCAATTTAATCAAATAAAGATAGCAATATTTAAAAAAATCATCTATATCTTTTTTCCACCTCGAGTTAAGATAAGGCTATTATCGCAAATATTACTATGCCCTAATTCTAACAATTTAGTCTCTCTATGTACCGATTTGAAAGGTTTTCTAGGTTGTTTGGCTCGTACACATATATCACATTTTTCTTTTATATTAACATGCAACTTAAGAATAAGGTCCATATACATCGTTCTTTTCATTGTATTTAGGTTAACATGACTAAGTCTACCATGCCAAGTATCACAACTTTCAACATTTGAAATAGATAAAGAAGATGCAGATATTGAATTATTAGAAGAATGAAATATACTTAACTGAAAAAGACCCTCTAACAAGTATCCTTTACCATCAAAAGAACCAAATCTACGAATCATAATTTTATTTCACTCAAAAACAACTTTAAAACCTTGTTGAACTAAAAGAGATACACTAATCAAATTCTTCCTATTGTCAGGTACATGAAGGACACCATCCAAAGTTAAGAATTTCCCGGATGACAACTCTAAACGGAATTTGCCTTGTCTTAGGACACGAGCCACAATCCTATTCCCCATGCTCACAGTTCTTGTGCCTGATACCTGATAAGATGAAAATGAGTTTTTATCAGCCTACACGTGAACATTTGCCCCAGAGTCAATCCACCACTTGTTTGTCAGAGATATTGAATTCAACTCTGGACTACTAACAAAATACTTGTTAGCAGGGGAATCGAAGTTAGCCCCCACAGTTACCATATTAGCTTGTGATTTATGAGCATTTTGAGATCCGGATGTTTTAGGGGGTTGTCCATGACAGTGGTAGCAACTCTTAGCTTTGTGATTGGTCTTCCCACATACCCAATAATAGTTATGATTATTATTGTCTTTAGGCCTATTATTATTATTGTTTTTGTTGTTATTTCCACCATGATATCGTTTAGGAACATTTTTCTAGAAATATTTTTTTTTTCCTATGCTTATAAGAATTTTCAACAATATGACCTTAGCTTAAAACTCAGTTTTTTGCGTTTGGCTCTTAGAAGGGCAATAGTTATCCTCAATTTTCAAAGCAACGTACAATTTTTCTAAAGTAAAATTTGCAGGCTTATGTTGTAAACTTCTAGCGAAATCAGACCAAGGTCGAAGTGACTCTTTTAATAAGCGAAGTAACAAGCACTATGTCATTGATTTCAATCCCCTTTATTTTCATGTTAAAAGCCATTTTTTGAAACTCATGAATTTGGTCTGTAACACTCTTACCATCAACCATTTGAAAATCAAGCCAAATTTCAACTGAGCATCTTTTTAAACCTCTTTCTTCGATCCCATATTTGTAATCAAGTGATTCCATAATTCTAAAGCAGATTTAGTATTACAAAAAATGCTATAAATATTATCAGACAAAGCACTTAAAATTCTACCATGGCATAAAATGTCTTTATCATTAGAAGTGGTCTTATCAGTTGAAATAGTGTCACTACTAACAGGGTTACCACCAGATTAAGAAGTCTTTTCAACACCTTTTTCCTTATCATTGAGAAGCACAGAAAATAATCCTAATTCGGTAAGTCAAAACTTCATTTGTGGTTGCCAACAAAGAAAATTCTGTCTCGTAAATTTTTCAGGTTTACAAGTCAAAGCATTTAAAAAGTCCGTGTTTAAAGTCATTTTTTTTAAAATTAAGCTATTACACCTTTCCAAGATTGTTAGAAATATAATGCATCAAAATTCAACAAAAACTATAACAAAGTAGAGGGTTAAGAAAGAAAATATAAATCAGAAAGGGTTAAGAAACACCTGCGTTGGGTTGCGGCACGCAAAGAGCGCTCTCCTTAGAAAGGAAACGTCTGTCCTGCATGAGTATTGTATTTGCATACGCTCCTTTCCTAAGATTTAACAACCCGTCGAATCTCTATCAGTGCAACAATTAAAGATCCCCGAACTACAATTACCAAGCTCACAATTTTAAAAGAAAAGTAGAGGATGAAGGAATGATAAATTTTATCTTCTTGTTGTGTAATTTTTGTCTTCAAGCTTATGCTTATATACACAAATAAGGCATTTACAAGTCTCTTAAAGGCCCAACGTTCGGTCAAGGCTTAGTGAAGAATTTGCAAGAATGTAAATGAAGATCCACCAACGGCACTAAATGCATGGATCATGATATAATTCCCCACATAAATGCATTTTTCAATTGCAGTAAATATTTAGAACATTTTTTGATTATTTTTAAGAATATTTTTCGCTTAAAAATAATATAGAAATAAATAATTTTGTAAATCACTAAATAAAATACAATTTTTTTCTAATTAGAAATCCCAACTTAGTGAAGATATTATACCTTCCTATTTTAATCAAACCAAAAACTAATTAATCACTAATAAAAATGACAAACTAATTAAATTTCATAATTTATTTCAAGAAACAAACTCCTTTCCATTCTATTGTGCCTAAATTCCTTTGTAGATCTTTTTTTCTCGTAATATGACATAAATTGCCCAAAATTTATTGATTATGATTTTACTATACAATTTTTTTTATTACTAGCACAATAAGATAAATAAATTATTCAACAATTAATAGAAATCGATCTAAAAATTTACACTATTATGTCTATATAATACAGAAAAAGGTAATAAATTTTTAGCGTGTCATACCAATATTTTTGTGACATCTAGTGAAGGTGAGCTAAGTTGACACGTTATTTAGCTTGGATGACTCAATTTATTTCAAGCCTTAATAGAGATGAAACTAGGGGTACGCACAATACGGTTAAACCATGATCCAAACCAGATCGAACCATATTTTACGGTTTGGTCCGGTTTACGGTTTAAAAAAAAGGTCTAGTTTTATAATTTTAAAAAATGCAATTTATGGTTTTGGTCCGATTTAAAATCTGGACCGAAACCTTAAACCATTTAAATCGTAATCATTTTTTACTCTCTATGTAGCTCAAAGAGTATATGTAAATTGAGAAGTTTTACTACACCATAGTGTATTTATAAAAATCCTAATTTTTAATCGTCGATCGATCTAAATTTTAAATAAAATCTTATTTTTATATTATCTTACGATCAATTAATATTAAATGAAACTAATGGATATATTTATAATACGATTTTAATGATCCTACCTTGATGCTACCAACACAAACAATAAAAAGTTAAAAAGTATAAAATTTAAGTATGCATTGCAAACAAACTTATTTTTTTATTTTAAAGTTAAATATTAGCATTTATATACTCTCGTGAAACTTAAATTAAGCTTAATTTTAAATTACAATCTTAATATATAGTTTGATTAGCAGTTCAAAGCTCTCAAGGTCATTTGAGCATAGAATGAAACATATATTTTACAAGATAACATTGTATTTTTTATAATACCCTTGTAAGTTGAGGTCTTAAAAAGAAAAACTTTTGTGAACCATATAACTAATTTTAAATACTGAAAAAACTATACCATATATTTAATACTATTTAACGATTCTTGATTCTAAAAGCCCTTATGATCCTAAGTAGAATCTGATTTTAATAACCTGTACATCACTTTAATTGAAGGGCGTAAATATGTAAATTAGAAAGAGAAGTAATGTTTCGTGTGTAGCATCGCAGAGTTCATTCGAGCCGAGAGCACGAAAATCAACGGGTCAAAAGACGACATAGAAAAAGAACACGACGAGAAAATGACTGTCGTTGGAACCCCATCTACTCACGTAGACGGGATCCAACTTTGCGAAGATCTAGATGACCCAGATTTGCCTGGGACCTCAGAGCTGAAAGAGATACGGTCACCCCCCAAGAATAGCACACCTAGAAAACGGGTCAGGTTCGTGGTGCCCGAGTCACCGAAGATCGAGGATAGAGCAATGGAAGAGTTAAAAGAGCTATCGGAAGCCCGGGAAGCCGGGATAGCATATATATTAGGGCATGCTCATGTAAGAGCAAAGCAAGGGTCAAGTTGGATGAAGAAAATGGTGATAAATATAGGGTATGATTTCTTGAGAAGAAATTGTAGGGCACCCACTTACCCTTTGAGTGTCCCTCATGCATCTACTTTAGAGGTTGGAATGATATATCATGTTTAGTTAGTGTACTTAATAGAGAGGATTTGGATTTGTAAAGGGGTGCCGGTAGGGGGAGAAAAATGAGAGAAATATTTGTTGAGTGTTTTTTTGTGTTAGTTGTGAGCCTTTGTGTTTGTTTGTGAGAGTGGTGTACCTCGAGTATAAAGGGAGTCATACTCAGGTGCCCTGATTGAGAGTTTTGAAGATAGTTTTTATAGCTTCCTCTATCCAAAGTTACGTTATGCGAGGGCAAGTGGCTTGCCATTCAAAGCTACGTTGTGGGAGGGCTAGTGGCTTATCGTGCAAAGCTACATTGATTCAAGGGCTGGTGGCTTGCCGTTCAAAGCTACACTGGGAGAGTGTTGGTGACTTACCGTGCAATAGTTACATTGATGTTAATGATGATTGTATGGGTTGGAGGTTTTAATTGGAGATTGTAATCCTTAATTTCATAGTGAATATTTGGTACCTCGTTGGGTCTCGTGGCTTTTCCCCTCTAGTTGAGAGTGGGTTTCCGAGTAAAAAAATCATGCGTTCATTTTGTTGTTTTTGTTGTTTTTCACTTCCGTTGTGCTCGATGTGTGAATTTTTCCCAACAAGGTAAAAACCGCATAATGGACTTATGGTTTGGTCCGGTTTGTTTTGTGAAACAAATAGTTCGGCTTTTGGTTGTAAGATTTTCAAACCATATTTTTACAGTTTGATCTGGCTTGATAACCATAATCCACCAAATCGGACTGTGTGCACCCCTAGATGAAACCATCCGGTTCAGCTAAGAGAGTTAAGTTTAAGTAAATTAGGAGCATAATTGAGCCTTGACTAGTAAGGGCATAAATGTGTCAAAACGAGCATAAAGAAGCTTAAAATCTAATGTAAACAAACTAGTCAGCCTAGATGAGACAAGATTAACTCAAAACCTATTAGAGTTGAGCATAATCAAGTCGACTGAGCTCAATCTCTAGCTTTTAAAGATTGATATAGCTAATCAATATGTTACCAAACAAAGCTCTAAGCCAGGAAAGCTCGGACCTGAGTTGACTCATTTATAATGCCATTCTTACAGCATTATTAAAAAAAAAAAACCCCCAAGAACAACTAGTACGGATACCCTCACTCAATTTATATTACGAACTTCATGTATACTTCGTGGATACCTTCCTCATACATAATTTTAAAAAAAATATATTTACAGATGCCTTGAAAGAGGAGAGAATTAGCCCCGATAGCAGTGGTAAGTCGGGCTTTTTATGAGAAAGATTTGGGGTTGAGTTAGATGACAAAGCCTGAACTTTGGAGCATAAAGATCAATTTTGACGGTTCAAAGATGGGTAGGTCAGCTTCCATAAGATATGTCATCCAAGATGAGGCCTACCGATTCTTTGTTGGGATGTTCCGGATGGCTTTGAAATGCATCTATTGTGTGGTTGCCGAGGCAATGATGGCTAGAGATGGTATCCTGAAGGTAGTCAACTTGCAATATAGAAACATTTAGGTTGAATGTGATAATGATATTGCAATTAATGCTCTTAATGAAAAATTCCAGCCTCCATAGCCGATCCAAAAGATTGTTTAGGAGATCTTGATCAAGAAGGGAACTAGAAGAAGCCTCAATTTTAACCATTACTTTATACAAACAAACCGGTTGTTAATTGGCGGATGAGGTTTGAGCATCACATTTGTTATGTGATTTAATGGTCCTCCGACTCTAGCTCAAATGTAGGCTCCATAGGTTGACTTTCCCAGGAGCCTTGCTTAGCGCTTTTTCCTTTTACAATTGTAAAAAGTATTCTACTTCTTTGTTAATTTATTACAATTGGGAGTGTAGATGAGCAAAAGCTATATATGAGCTCATCAAGCTTAAACCTTGGCTCACCAACATTGTGCTTAGCTTAGCTGAGTTCGAAGCCCATGCAACAAGTTTTAAGCGAAGCCCAGCTCCTTTAAGCTCATTTTTATTGAAGCTTCATTGATTGAACTCAAACTTGACCCATTTAGACACACGACATACTCATATTATCTCAAGCTTTTCTCTTTGAGACTCGTTGTGAGCTCATTTAACTAAATCAACAAGCTCGACCTACCTTGATCTTAAACAAGCTGAACCATTTAAGCTAAATATCAAAACTCCGTAGCATATGTCCTACTTTTGTACATGACTACCCTCCTTATGATTGCTTTCTCGTTAAAGTATTTTCGCATCATTTGGGTACACTGCCATGTATTAATTTATATGTAGGGACATCTTTTCCTCGTCAATCCGATTTTGCTAGTGGATATAAGTCCAATATAGCTACTAAAATCATACCAGAGCTAGGCCCATTTTCCAATGTTTGGGGTGCACATGACAAGATGTGTTGAAATACTACACATTGCGTGGATATAGTGACATATGTCAGTTGATATAATGAGAATATGCTTCCATTGATATGTCAGCTTACATAGCTAGAATATCCCACCCTACACGTGAGGGTTTGTGTTAAAATACCCCACGTAGTGTACTGACATATATATACTAGCTTATATGGTCCAATTTTCCAGATATAGTTAGGCCCAATATCATCCAAATTGGTATCCAAGTTAGGTTGAGTTTACAGTGCTTAGGCCCTCAAATTAATGTTCATAATTGTTTGACATGTCCACATTGTGCATGAAGGGGTGTGCTAAGATGCCCCACATCATTTGGACATACTAAAACAATCCAACTTATATAGATAGGATAAAGCTGAACAACCAATTGGAGTTAGACCTAATACATAATCTGAACTAGCATTGGAGGTAGGCCTCTTTTCCATCTTTCAACATGTCCAAACTGTATATAACAAGAAATATTGAAATACCCCACATCTGTATTAGCTTATTAGCGAGGAAATCCCTCCCTTAATAAACCAATTTTTGAAGTACAGTTAGACCCAATCATCCGAAAATCCTCCAGAATTCCACTTTCCTCCCCTATATAAAACCAATCCCCCCCCCCCCCCCCCCCCCCCCCCCCCAACCTCTCCCCCCACTTTTCTCTCATTTGGGAAGATTTGAAAATGGAGGGGTTTGTAGATGCAGGAACTAAAACGAAGGAGGAAGAGAAGACGCAAAAGAAGAATGAAAAGGGTGTTAAAGCGCTGGTGATTTGCTTCAGGGTGGCTGCACTTGGGACATCCATGGCAGCAGCTTCTCTTACTTTCACTTGCAATGAGTCTACTCTTATTTTTGGCATCCCCATGGATGCTAAGTACTCCTACTCTCCTGCCTTCAAGTACTTATTTCTCTCTCTCTCTTTTAGTTATTTGCAGCATAAATTCTTGTACTTTATCTATTATGCCAGTTTATGCTATATTTGGTTTCAATCTTGTTTTGCAAATTTTGGGTTTTGAAGAAATAAAAGTTTGGGTCTTCAAAAGCGAGTTTTATTCTTTAACATTATTAAGGACTCTACATGTGCGTGTAAAAAATCTCATATATGAGATAAATTATAAGAGATCAACTATAGCCAGTTATTCCACTTAAAGTCAATTGGTTATTTTATGAAACCCATATATGCCAACTCTATCGATCGTCTTGTCTAATACCTAGCAAAATTTAACATTCAAACTAAGATAAAACTCAAAACAAAAAGGGAAAACTAGAAAGAATCCTTTCCAAATTATATTTTTAATTTCTTAAAAACGAAAATCGTACTAAGAAGGAAATAATACCAATGGACATATCCTACTTTCTTATCTATGTGCTGAATTTTAGAAGTAATTTTGCATTTTTTTTTTCTTTGTAATTGAGGGATGATATTTGTTCCCATTTTCTTTGATTTTTTAAGTGTTTTTTAATTTTTAATTTATCTTTACACATTAAAACAAAGTTTTCCTTCTCGTATCTCTTCCCTCCTGCACATAAAAATTATTAAAGCATCACAAACTAATTAACTAGTAATTAAATTAATACTTAGGTATCCCGATTTTTTAACATACATCACCTATGTACCTTAATATTTCAATATATAAACTAAGGGCCTATTTAGCTGGGCTTATTCTGGGAAAAAAGTGTTTTCCTACTTTTAAACAGAAGTGAAAATTTGATACTTCTTCTTTTAAATAGAAGCAGAAATAGAAATTAAACAATTGAGAAAATTTAGTTGAGGTATATTTAAGTTCATTTATATTTTTAAAAATCAATTTATATATTTAAAAAATAATTTATGTATTTAAAAATAGTTTATATATTTAAAACATATATTAAATATAAAAATAATATTTTAATAACTAATAATATATTTATGATATTTAGAAAATATTGTAAATATTTGAAAATATATTTTAAGTATCTAAAAAATTATTAATTTTTTTAAAATTAAATATTTTAAAAATATTAAAAATATATTTTATAAATATTGAAAAAATATTAAAAATTAGTTTATGTATTTAAAAAATATTTTATATATTTAGAAATTATTTTAAATACGGCAAAAAGATATTTTAAATACTTAAAAACTATATTAAATATCTCAAAGGTTTCTTGGGTAACTATTTTCAACTATAAAAAACTTCTATTAATGTCCTTTCTATTAATTTTATTGAAAAAAGAACTTTTTTAGACATTGGCCAAACACTAATAATATTACAGTAAGTGCTTTTGAGAAAAAGCTTTTTTTTTTTACAGTAATGCCAAATGGGCCCTAAATTACCCTTTGATTTAATTATATATATAATACAAAAAATATAATTATTTTTAACTAATAATATAAAAATATAATTATTCTTAATTATAAATTGTGCATCCCATGGGAAGACTCTGATTCTTATGATTTTCTTTTTTTTTTTCTTTTTTTTTTTGTGGGTGCAGGTTTTTTGCTATAGCAAACGCAATTGGTAGCCTTTTTGCACTGATCTCGTTCTGCCTCACGTTTTTTGTACATCGATTCGGATCACATCCCGACTATTATTTTATGTTCCTCTTCTTGCATGACTTGGTAACGGACTTAATTATTTATACTTTTACAGTTTAAATGCATCTATCTTTTTAGTTATACGCTTTTCTGTGTTTTTCACTTCGTTGTTTTTAGGGTTTGAGCCTGTTGATATAGCCTCTCTTTAGGGTAGCACCCTGAAAGGGTAAGACTGCGTATATCTTACCCTCAAAACCTTGCTCGAGTGAAAGCCTTTAGTGCACTGGGCTTGTTGTTGCTTTTGGATTTTTGTGTATTTGCTCTTATGGCTGTATTTGCTTTTTAGCGCGACTTTCGTTATTAATTATGGAGGGGAAAAAAGGTATTAAAGCATCCAATACTTCATTTTATCTTGTTTTAATTAAAAAAATATATATTTTTCATGGCTTAAGCTTCCTCTCATGAGCCCACCTACGCGAAGACCTAAAAATTTTTAGTCCAACTCATTGGCACATAAAAACAAAAATCAAACTAGAGTTATAGGGTTGACTGTAGACACGACTTGATACAATCTAAACCTAATATGACCTACAATTAGAGTGAATCATTGGAGTAGGAAAATATTGGAACAATTTTAGAAGTAGAGAACTTTTCTCTTATTTTAGATTACACTTCCATAGAAAAAATAAAAGTGTAGAAGTTGTTCTGAACTTTAGTTTTTCAATAGGCTCTTTTGACATGCGAAATTGGTATTGATCTATAGAATTGCAATTCAAATTTGATGGAATTGGAATTAGGATGTATCTCATATTCCATTGTTTGCCAAACAGAATAACTAAATGGAAGTTAGAATTGTAATTCCATAACAAGTAGTATCGAGTTTTGAGTCAATCAAGTTCAATCTTTCTGGATTCCTGGTGAACTAGGGTCAGGTTTTGACTGAAATGGATCATTTTAGATTCAAGTAATTTGAAGTTTCAAGCGAACTCTGGCTGGGTTTTAGTCTGGTTAAATCATATTGTGCTTAGATTATTGGATTTTGGATTAATTACAATGGCTCATTCTAGGATGGCTCAGCACGGATTGAATTTGAGTTGGATTGAGTGATTTAGAGCTCAGGTCATCTTGATTTTAGGTTAATCAAGTTGTGTCATTTTCCATTCCCGCGTTACATGGACTAGGTCAAAATTAGGTCATTGGACTAAGTCATGCAACATTATCTTAATAAGAAATACAATATCTTTTCAAAATAAAATATATATGACAAATTTTCAAAAAAGAAACAAGAAGCGACATATTTCAAAAAATCAACAAGAATGGCATCATCTTCAATATAGGTGACCAGAATAATAATTTGTCAACTAGAAAGATGATACGATAACGGAAAAACACAATGTAGCGAAAGGTGTGGCATCATTTTCAAAAGATGCAATCGTACTTGAGTATGCACCAGATATAAGACCCTTTTTGTCCTTTTTCTCATATGTAATGTCATATAAAGATATTTTTTCTCAGTTATTCTATTAACACACATTAGTACGGGGGTGGGGTGCCTACTTCATACCCGTATCCGCAATCCAAACCTATATTAGACCCCCGCTCTATTACCTGCCATGCGTACAAAGTGTGGCGGATACAAACCTATACCCATACCCCCCCATTACCCGCGGGTATCCATTACCCGCCCCGTAGCTGCCCTAGTGTGGGTATAAAACGATCATTTATGCCTGCCCATATTGATTATTTAATGCCATTTTTAAAGGTTCAATCATATTTTTAATTATAACTTTGATAAATAATTTAGATAATTAAATTTAAACATATATTTTTAATTTTAAAGTTAATTAAATGCAAAATGGAGCAGGTATGGTGAGTACAAGGCGAGGCAGGGAAGGAACAACACTATACCCGTACCCACCCTATTAAATTGTACCAGGCCTTTAGGCCCGACCCACGGAGGTGGAACTTACGAGATCCACATATAAACTTAAGTGGGGTTCCATCCTAAAACCAATTGACAATAGGTGGAGTAACCCACTAGGCTTATAAGGTGATCTCTTCTTTCTCTCAACTCCGATGTGGGATTCCACAAGACTCACATGTGGAGTCTTCAACACGCCCCATACCCGTGACGCGTACAGGGGTACTCCCAACCCGTACCTGCTACCCGCCTCACTTATACCCATACCTGCCCCAAACAGGGCTGATACCTATAGATAATATGTTTTACCCGCCCCATTGCTATCCTACACGTTAGCCTACATTAATGCTTTTTATATTTACATGTTTTATCGCTTGGGGTTTGGAAACAGGTTATCATGTCATTGTTGCTAGCAGGGTGTGCAGCGGCAACAGCAATAGGGTATGTGGGGCAAAAAGGGAACATTCATGCAGGATGGATGCCAATTTGTGACCACTTCCACCGCTTTTGCCACCGTTCCACCACCGCCGTCTTGCTCGGCTACCTCTCTTTCATCATATTCTTCTTCCTCACCATCTTCTCTGCCCGCCAGATTCATCGTGTTCAACCTTTTTAATCAAAGCAGTTATATGTACACCTCAATTGTATCCGATTTGAGTACCAAATATACATGGTGGTAGATTATTGCTGGATATATATATACATGATCTAGTGCGATGCTTGTTCCCCGTCTCCTATCTCTGATTCGATTATTATCTGTTTCTACTAAATTTTTCATCCATCTTGTAATTAATTGTTAACATACTACATTCAGGATCGACGAAATACCATATTGAAAAGTGTAAGATTGAAGCTACTCTTGACTACTAATGAGATTGCTAGAAATATGCTTTAAAATTTATGTCCCACATAGAAGCAAGTCAAGTTTTGGTTTTGATGCATTATTTTAAATTTTATTAAATTAATAATTTCATAATTATAAAATCAACCAATTAGAATTTCAAAAAATAGAGATCGTGTTTTATTATTAGTTCTAACCCAGATAAGAATGATAATCACGATTAGTTATGTGAGACTTTTTTTTTTTGTTTTTGTGTAGACCCTACCCGACTATTCAAACAACATCCAACTTGTGACTAGCTAGGTAACTTATGTCAAGTGTGCCTGTCAAATTTGGACTATCATGAAGGACATCTTGGAGATGCTTTCAAGGTTTCATGAAGCTCGAGTATCTCATACACTAGGTAGGTCACCAATTCCCATAGATCCTGTTGCAGGTTTGCAACACTAAGGTACTGACAAGGTCAAATGAGGGTAAATGAAAAGTTCAGTTCACACACTAAGAAGGATTCAATATTGTTTCACAAGGGAGTATTATCTTTTTATAGTTCACCTTAATGACATGTTTGGTATATTTTTCTGTTTACAGTTTTTAGTTTTTGAGAGACTAAAACCTAAGTTTTGAAATTAGATTTTTTATTCTATTTTAAGTTTTATTCAAACTAGGAAAATTTTGAAATCAAATTTCAAAAAGATAAAGAATCGAAAAAATTGTTTTCAAATTCCAAATTTCAGTTAAAATAACCAAAAAGGACAAGCAAAAAACGATACCAAAATGTCCTATATAATTGGATTATCAGTTGGATCAAAACGGATAAAATGAGTCATCTTCTTAGATCCTTATCCGATTTCATATTTATACAAAATTTGGATCTATTGCTATGTTGATAAATGAATCACATATCTGTAACATCTAAAATTAACCCACCCTGAGTTAATCTAACTATAGCGACTTTTTCACTTTATCACCCTATATTTTTTGATTTTTTCAAAAACCCACCCCAACTTTCAAAAATTTTTTTAATCAACCACATGTCTGTTAGATATATTAAAATTTCCGTCAAAACCATCACGTGACACACATGTGATCAAGTGTTCTTTCCATAAAACAGCCCCAACTATAGGGTATTTTTCACTTTATCACCCTGTGTTTTTGATTTTTCGAAAAAACCCCCCACCTTTCAAAATTTTTTCAATCAACCACCATTGTGCTTGATCTATTAAATTTTCCATTAAAAGCGTCATATGACATAGACATGACCTGATTAAGAGTTGTTAATGTGCGGTTAACTAATAAAAGTTGACCATTGTCGGTGTTAATTAATTAAGAATGCTTAGCAAATTAATTAACAAAATAAATGTAAGAAAAGAATTAAAAAATAATAAAAATAATTAAGCTTTTTTTATCCCTCTCATCATCCTCACTGTCTTCTTTCTGCCTCCCCCACTAAGTATGATGAAAATGACGAGAAAATTGGGGAGACATTAAAGTAAAATAAACCTCTGTATAGGCACTTGAACTCATGAACAACTACTTACTAGGATGATTTTTTAACCATAAAACATAACTTAATATAAGTAGGGCCAGTCATAACATTTTTGAAGTTTGAAGCAAAAATTTTAAATGGAATTTTTTATATGTAACAAATTATAAAAATTCTAGTAACAAAAATTATTTTTGTTAACAATTGATACACTTTAAAAACTACAATTCCAAAAATCAAGAGCCCCTAAAATTTGGGGTTCCTAAACAGTTGTTTGGGTCACTTGAAGTTATATCCTACCCATAATACAAGACACATTTAACAATTATATGCATTTTTTAAACTTTTTAACCAAGTATAAAGTAATGTAAGTAAAACTATAGTCCAAGCACCCCAATTTTTTTTTTTTCCCTGTTATATTGCATTAATACTTTTTTTATTTAATTCAACATATAAAAGAAGTTGTTATTAATAGGGTAAAAAAATGTCTTTGTTAGGATACTTTTGTAACTAATTCTAAGTCAATAATGGCTATAACATTCAACATAATTGCCGTTACAATAACACTTTTATCATATCAACGACATTTCTTTATATAAAAGTATTTTTAAGTGAAGGTAAAATTTAATTTTTGATTTTTTTAAAAAAAAAGTAGAAAATAATGTTTCTTCTATAAAGTGGAATCAAAAGTAAAATTAAAAGGTTTATAAACGAAAAATACCCTCTCTTATAATTTGAGAAAATTAATTTTGCAGAAATAATAGTCTCATGGTATGACCAATGCCTTTAGTGTTAGTGTTAGTGTTTGTTTGCTGGAACTTCATGCCTTTTTTGGCAACTCGGTAAGGGGATAAGGTAAGGTAATATCTTATTATTATTTGGATATGTCAAATTAAAAGGAATAAGGATAAAAAGAGGTAAATGAATTCACTTGTTTGACAATTAGATAAAAAAGTAAAGATAAAAATACTTATAGTTAAAATAAGGACAAAATTATCCAAATTAAGGTTAAGGAAAATGGGGATGAATGGGCGTAAGGCTTTACCCTCATTGCCTCCTTGTACCCCTTTTAATGTTTTACCGAATACGGTTTATCCTTATTACCCTTACCTTCTTTTATCCCAGTTGCCAAATAGGAGATTAATTAATAAATAAATAAAAAGCACATTTTAATATAAAAACTCTTTATGAAATCATCTATTGTTTTGAAACTCTTAGACAATAAACAAATTCATTTTTTTTTAAGGAAAAAAGAAAAAGATAGTATTTTACATTAATAAGATAAAAATATTCACGTTTACAATTTTAAAAATTAACATGTAAAACGATTTCACAATATAGTCAATTAAATTAAGGGTGTAAATTAGGAGAATCAACATTGTTCTTGACAAACAAAACGAGCCAAATCAAGTCAAACACTCTTATACGAACTCAATCTTGATGATCTTATCGAGCTCGAGTCTACAGCAAGCTCTTATCTACTTTAGGACCTTTGTTTGAATTTGATTCAATAAGATATTAGCATACTTAAAACTCGGCTTGTTAGCTTGATTACATCAAGCTAAGCTCGTTATCAGGCCAAATCAAGCTCATAATAGAGCCTAGGCTACTATCGAGTCGAATGCCCTACAAAATTGAGCTATTCGAGCTACAGTAGCGTCATTATCAAATGGAAAAATAGTATCGACAGTTAAGGACAATTAAAAGGACTCTTGTCAAGTTTTGAGCAAACTCTTTACCACATTATTATTACATTGTTTAAAAACATTAACAAGTTCAGCAAACACGGCTCGAACTTAACTAATTAACCTTATCAATCCTGCACTTGTCGAGTCTTCAAAACAAACATAAAAAAATCTTAATATATTTCAAACCAATCTCTATACTATACATTACTTGACCTACAATTTTTCGCTCAGTCATACATACTAAAGCAATCCATCTCCTTCACACTTTACTTTCCTTTCTCTCTCACTAACGCGATGGCGACGGTGACGATGGTGGCGAGGGAGCACATAAAGGAGATAAGGAGATAGAAGTATTGGATAAGAGTGGGTAAGAATCCTCTGAGTAAGCCACTCTCTAATGCAGTTGATGTAGAGAGCATTCCATGGCTTGGCCTTGGTGGGACCGGAAGGAGAAGGAAAGGTGGAACCGAAGGCACTTGGCTTAAGCCAAGGAGTCTGCATGGAACAAGCCAACTAGGAATAAGCCAAAGAAAAACTTGGTGCCACCATTCTTCGCATGACCAATTCTAGGAGCCACCCCTGGTCAGATGCGGTTGAAGGGCTTGTAGGATCTCCGGCTTGATTTAAGGACGGTTTTGGCTGATTTTCAAATCAACAAATTATCTCTTTCCTTAATTTTAATTTATCCTTTATTAGTTGATTTATTTCCTTAATTAGATTAGATCTGAGTTTGAATTTCAATTGAAATACCTCATCTATATAAAGGGAGGTTAGGCTAGTTTAGAAGGGGACTTGAATTTGGATTAAACTGATATTTCTTTTATAGAGATTTAG
The DNA here is from genome assembly GCA_018398585.1 of Simmondsia chinensis. Lineage (NCBI taxonomy): Eukaryota > Viridiplantae > Streptophyta > Magnoliopsida > Caryophyllales > Simmondsiaceae > Simmondsia > Simmondsia chinensis. The sequence goes on along the minus strand of JAGTTD010000023.1, from coordinate 8,704,361 downwards.
ACTCCTGGAGGTGTGAGAGAGCTAATTCTACCCCTCTTTGTCTATTTTATTTCAGTTCTAAATAAAATACAAAGGGAAGGTCGTTGAACCTTCCTGTACCCCCCTTTCATCCCATCACACGCTGCATCATCTAGTATCAGAGCTTCAAACATTTCTGAGATGGCACTGAGGCATCGAGAGACTGCTGCTGCTCAAGAAGACGCTGACCGTAATCGACTTCAGCATGTTGAGAGGAAGTTAGAGGCGAAGGAAGAGCAATTCCAGCGAATCAAGCATGGCTTGATTCAAACCAGGGCACATCCTGTCTACACACTAGGATCCCTACCCCAACACCCCTTAAAACCAGGCGCTATCCAAAAAAACATAGAAGAAAGGCGAGAGCAACCTACCTTCCAGACGACGTGCACCATGGGCGAGAGAATTGCACGCCTAGCCATCGATCCCGGAAGGCGTAGCAACGCCATGTCTATAGAAGCCGTCCATAAGTTAGGGTTAAAAACGGTGGATTATCCAAGCCCTTACACTATGGCAAGAAGAGGTGAACAGGTACTTCCACGAAAATGTTGTTTGATCAATTTTTCAATTGGAAAGAAGTATCGGGAGTCGGTTTGGTGTGATGTGGTGGCCATGTACGCTTACCACATGTTGTTGGGGAAGCCATGGATGGACCACAGAGGTGCCTTCCACGATGAAGAAAAGATGTTTGCTTTCATGTTCGAGGGAGTAAAGATCATTCTACTTCCAGAGAAGATTGAGGCACCACGTGAGATAAAAGCTGAAGATCCATTGCCAAAAGAGCAAGCCTCAAGCACAGTTGGCTCCACCATAGAGACAAAAGTTGGCTCCACCGCTAAGGCAGAAGTTGGCGCCACCAACGAGACCAAGGTTAGCGTCACCAACTTAGAACCCCAACATGAGAAGGCAACCGCGAGCACAGAATGTGAATCATACTTGGCGTCACCAATGTTTGGCGTCACCAAGGATGAATCCAAACCAAAAGAGGATCCGAAGATGAGTTGAGACTTACCAGTGGAAACTCAAGACGCAAGGGATAACCCAAAGTTAGGGGTGTCAGCCACGTTCAAGCCAACAATCAAGGCACCACAACAAGAAGTTAAGGTTCACGACATTACCTTACCGAGTGGGGAGGAGCACAACTGAAATGGCCTTGCAGTTCATGTGGACATCTGGCGCCAATCGATGAAGCTGCTCGCTAGAAGTTACATCCGGGTAAGACTGAAAGGTGGGACTGCCGCATTGACGCCCACAAGGAATGGGACTTGGCGGAGCGAAACGGAAACGGTGAGATGCGTAGCGGATAAGGGAATGAAGTGGAGGATACAGAAGCTCCAAGTAACAAGGCCCACCAAGAAAACAACGCACAGAATTCGAGGACGAATTCTCTCCAAGCCGGAGAGAATGATGCGGAGAGTAATCCAACAATGGCAGTTCAATAATATCGGGTCAACATCTCCATGGTCGTGGTCCAAACGGGGCAAGTTCAAAAGGAGATGGGAGCCATGTTGGGATAGGCTTAAGCCAAGATGGGAGTCATGTTGGCATAAGCTTAAGCCAAGGATTCTACCTTATGCTTGGCTTCACCATTAGAGGAAAGGAAATGTGAAGCCAATAGAAGAAAACATCATCATGGCTCCACCTGTTATTGGCTCCACCAATAACAAGCTTGACAGAACTTGGCTTCACCCTTGGTCATGCACAATTGAAGGCCTTCTTCTTGGCTCCACCAAGAGTTGGCTAGACAAGATTTGGCTAGGCAAGACAAAGCTATCGTGTGTCCGCGAATGGCGCATTGCTTGGCTACAAAATCAAAAGTTGGCGACAAAGGGCTCAACAAGGCTGACGGGGAAGCTCCATGTAACTAGGCTGATCAAGAAGACTCCGCTCGGAATTCGGGGACGAATTCTTTCCAACCCGGAGAGGATGATGCAGCGAGCATCCCATGGCTTGGCCTTGGTGGGACCGGAAGGAGAAGGAAAGGTGCGAATCGAAGGTACTTGGCTTAAGCCAAAGAGTCTGCTTGGAACAAGCCAACTAGGAATAAGCCAAGGAGGAACTTGGCGCCACCATTCTTGGCGTAACCAATTCTAGCCGCCACCCCTGGTCAGATGCGATTGAAGGCCTTGCAGGATTTTCAGCTTGATTCAAGACGGTTTTGGCTGATTTTCGACTCAACAAATTATCTCTTCCCTTAATTTTGATTTATTCTTTATTAGTTGATTTATTTCCTTAATTAGGTTAGATCTTATTTTGAATTTGAATTGAAATCCCTCATCCATATAAAGGGAGGTTAGGCTAGTTTAGAAGGGGACTTGAATTTGGATTAAACTGATATTTCTTTTATGGAGATTTAGACTCCTCAGGGTGTGAGAGAGCTAATTCTACCCCTCTTTGTCTATTTTATTTCAGTTCTAAATAAATTACAAAGTGAAGGTCGTTGAATCTTCCCGTACCCCCCTTTTATCCCATCACGCGCTGCATCAACAGTTAAGCATCTCTCCACTGAGCTCTACTCTCGTGATGTTCACTTCCTTATGGAGCTCATTCAGGTTCATTTTTCATCTGCCATTTTGATCTTTCTTCTTTTTTTTTTTTTTTTGCCTCTATATGTTAAGAACTCCATGTGTAAGTCTAATGTGAATCCTATATGGGAGATGTAAAGTGAAGAGACCAATATATAAGCCTAGTGAGTTAATCCAGTTAACGCCAATTGGTTTTAGGATGGAACTCCACTTGAGCTTAAATGTGAATCTTATATATGGTAACTTCGTCAGTTGGGGCTAAAGGCCCAGTAAAATTTACACATTGTCCTTAGTTTGTTAGTGAGTGTCAATTTAGTATTGTCTGGAAACTTGCGATCCCAAAAGTTTAAGCTGATATGTAAATGTTCACATGGATAGTTTTTTAAGGCTGGGGTCCTTTGAAAACAGCCTCTGTAGACGATAGCATCGTGTAAGGGTAAGGCGGCGTACATCTCACCCTCACTTGGAAACTCTTTGAGGCACTAGGATCTTCTTGTTGTTGTTGTTGTTGTTGTTGTTTATACTCTAGCATGCCTTGCATGCAAATGTGCATTGTGTTTCAAGCATGAATAATGCACAGACTCACATATTATCTTTTGTTGAAATTACAATTACATTAATATTGAGGGTAGGGCTATTGAGATTGTAGTTTGTGATCTTTTGGTTAATCAAACATTGCTACACATTAAGGAATCAATTATTTAAAAAGTGTAAGTTGATATGTAAAAGTTCTTGAATAATCATGTACTCTAGTATGCTTGCATGCGAGTGTGTATTGTGCATGAAGCTGTTAAAATTTGAGATTTAAACAGACCTAATTAAAAAATACAGAAATACAAATGTAGTAAATTGTATTCATTGCACACTGGAATTATATATATATGACAAAGGCAACAATAATAAAGCTTATTTTGGGAAGTAAAGATTTGATTTCCCAATTACAAGAATAATTCCTAGAAATCAGTAAGAGTGATTTTGGCAAATTATGTTCATTTGATTCAATGAATCAAGGCTGTGCATTTGATCACATTATCTTCTAGAGGCTTGATATTAGCTACTGATTTTGCTTGATTTGAGGAGCATTGTTGTCCATTCTTTTCAGAAGTATAGATAATGCACGGGTTCACGTGTTACCTTGTGCTAAAATTTAAGACTACTGTGTTTCAAATTCGTTATCTCTTGGTTAATTAGACAATACTACCGTGTCCACGAATCAATGACCCTAGAAGTTTAAGTTAGTATGTAAAAGTTTATGGAGAGTTGTGCCTTACATTTGAACGTGCATTGTGCTTGAAGCATGGATAATGCATATACTCACAATACTCTAACAAATACCTGTACTTTCTATCATGTTCGATTTAGTTTGAACAAAAATCTGGACGTGATAGTATGGCATACAAGGGTGACCAATGATGATATTACTGTTACTACTAATGTATTTGAAAATCATCAAGAGTATACTACAGAGTTGAGAGCTTAAATTAAGCTACCATTACCATTTAGTAGAATAGCAAATGTCCAGATTGATTGGAGGAATTGAAATTGGTTGAAATAGAGAAATTGGAATTTGCAACCGTCGTTGTCATAATGCCACGTTTAGTGTGTAAACGAACCGAACGTCTAATGATTACTAATGTGTTCGAATTGATTACGGCTTGTTCATATTTGTTATCATGGCTTGGTAGCATAGCGAGCAGAGTTAGAACAGTGGGTTGCTCGACTCACTAACATTCGTGAACAATTTCATAAGAGCTTAAAAGCTTCTCAAGATCTCGTTAAGAGTTAATATTAGCTAGAAAATGGTTCGATAATGGCTTGATATTAACTCGAATAGCTCAAATAATGAGCTCAACTCGAAAAGAAGCTCGGGTCGGTAATGAGCTTGATTCTATCGGTAGAACATACCCTTGGAACTCGAAAGTTAGCATTCAAATAGTCGATGTAAGGCAAGGCACCATAGTCATCTCCGTAAAAGTTTATCATGAATGATTAGGCGAGGATGTCACGCACAGTTGATTGGATCCTCTTATCTTTTGATCTACCATTATCATTCTATTTCTAGTTCCATTAACCTTCATAATCAAAGTATCATGACAACATCCAAAGGTTATCTCGTGAAAATACAAGATACCTGAGCGGTAGAGCACCGCAGCTCAACGTCTGACTACAACAACAAGAACATCTGATTAGTTGAGCATAATTATTTTTTTGTATCCTGGACTTAAGGAAGGCAAAAATTGCCATGATCAGTTGGGTAACATATCACTGATTCTTCCAAATGCAATGATTGGGCCGCCCATAGACGTGAGGTCTTCACTTCAATTGCGCATGATAGACAATTAAGAGATAGAGCTAACCTAATCACTGAAATTGAAGTCGGTCCCTCGTTCTAATCATTCGGTGTTTGTTTTTTCTGGGAACCAAGGCTGTACTGCTAAACAATCTTCCTTTTTGAGACTGAAGCTCATTAGCATAAGGATATTTTCAAATTTCTTCGTTTATGTGATGATTATTGAGTGTAGTTTTCGATTATGAGGGAAGTAGGAATTGAATGCAATGATTGTTAAATTATTGGGTTTGCAGAATGCTGAGGATAATGAGTATCCAAAAGGAGCTGATCCAACATTGGAGTTCATCATAACATCAAAGGATATAACAGCTACCGGTGCTCCGGCCACGCTGTTGGTATTCAACCATGAAAAGGGATTTTCAAAGAAAAACATGGGGTCCATTTGTTGTATTGGGAAGTCTACCAAAGAAGGCAATAGGAAACAAGGATACATTGGAGAGAAAGGTATTCTTTCAATTGATTAATTCCCAAATTTAACAACTGACATTTTATGGATAGTCTAATTTGCATAATGTAACTGGCATTTTGTAATGTCCTCCATCGTGTACATGTATAGTATTTTATTTACAAAAAAACATTTATTAATGAATTTTAAATAGTCAACAAGGTATGAAAACTAGGTTCATATGACTATTCATTCAAATTTTTGCAACTCGTCATGTAATGTTGTGATACTACAACATGTCCCTTATACAGCAGTGAGCCGGTTTTTGACTCCATGCACCTTGATACCTTCGATTATGAATTACTCTTTGGAGTGTCACTAGTTGATCAGTTTGGTGATTTTCTGCTTTGAGTATGCTAACCATTTTGTTATCTTGAAAGTATTTCTGTTATATTGAGTTTGACATTAACATGGAAAACCTAAACAAGAAGTTGAACATTTTTATTGATGATTCATATGTTGATGCCTCATAAGTGCGAAACTGGGAAACAAAGTTGTGTTGTACCCTCACAATTTATTTTTTAGGAAGCATGTACAAACATGGAGGTCATGACTAGTTGTCTGATTTGTTTGAGGCATTTTGTAAAGAAAAAGGCATTCATAGGAAACTTAACAATTCCTAGACCGCCATAGCGAAATGGTGTTCTGGATTGAAGGACTTGAATACATTTTCTTTACAAAATGCTTTGAATAAATTAGACAAGTACATATGAGTGTATGACCTCTATGGTTACAAAGAGTTCTTACAATTTTCTATTGTAGAAGTGCCAAAATAGCACCTTGAACTAATTAACTACCATGTAGTCCAAATGCATCCAAGGTCTGCTGTTCTCTGTTTGCACTTACAGCATTATGTATGGAGTTTCTGCATCTGTTTCTCAGTTTGCTTGAACTTTCTGCTAAAATCACGTGTGAAATTCATAGTTGAAAGTTCTCTATTTGTTTGTACTTTTTCTCACTATTACATCAATGTTAAGAACCTCTTTACATACGAGCTAATGGATGTTGAACAATTCTCCCTGTGGTTGTTGATGATTTTTTTATATGTATTGGGTTCAAAAGTGTGTTTCTACTGACATCTCAGCCATACATATTCAGTAATGGCTATCAAATCCGTTTCAGTGACAAACAGTGTACGCAATGTGATATTGCCTATGCTGTACCTGAATGGGTTGACAGCAATCCCACAATTTCAGAGATTCAGCGTATTTATGGTTCTGCTTCCCTTCTGAAAACTGCAATCATCCTCCCTTTAAAGCCTAAGAAAGTTCAAGCCGCGAAACAGTAGCTTTCCAGCCTCCATCCTGAGCTGCTTTTGTTCCTTTCAAAGATCAAGCGTCTCGCTGTCAAGGAAAATAATGACAATCCTATCTATTCGTTCTATTTCTATTTCAAGCGAGAAGAATTTGTATCAAAGAAGACCATTGATGCTAAGTCATACACTTTGCATTTGACTGCAAAAGCGGATGGTGATGAAATAAAAGGCGAATGTGGATACTATATGTGGCGGCATAGATTTCCTGTTAGGAAAGAGTCAAGTGGAGAGGAGGTTAGACGTCGAGGAATGGGTGATCATACTGACTTTTCCATGCGGGGAGGTCTAAATCGAGGGTTGAGTAGCGTTGGAATCTATGCGTTCCTTCCAACAGTGACTGTCACTAATTTTCCTTTCATAATTCAGGCTGATTTTCTACTTCCTTCATCAAGGGAAACTATTCTTTGGGACAACGTGTGGAACCAAGGGATTCTTGATTATGTCCCAAGGCTTTTATGAATGCATTCGTATCGTTGGTGAAAACATGAGAAGACGCTCCTGCATCCTGTCTCCCGCCCATGTTTCGCTTCTTGCCTGTCCATACTTCATCCTATTCAAAGCTAAATGCTATAAGAAGTTCAATCAAGGGGAAACTGCTGCAGGGAAACATTATTTTATCAAAATATCACTCAAATCAGAAGTTCTTCCATAAACCTTGTGAAGTTGGTCGGTTAATGCCTGCTTTTTGGGCTATACTGCTCAAAGCAAGAGAACAAGGGCTGAAATTACTTAACCTGTCATCCTACGGAAAGTATATCCTTCATTCTTCCTTTGATCAAGTCAAGTATGATGCTATCCTCGATTTCCTTAGCGTCAAATTTGTGAATGATGAATGGTATGCGAAGTGCATCTAGAGTTGTAATCTAGTCCAGAGCATAGACGAGGATGTTTACGTGTAGATTCTTTGTTTCATCGCCACAAATTGGAGTAAGCATTTTAGTTATACCAATGTGAGGATAGTCCCACTTCTGAAGCATGTGGGTGTTTCTGGGGACATACAGTTGGTCAGTATAAATGATGCCACTGTTCACTATGGTCCTCACTTGTCTGTCACATGATCCAAAACAAATTTCTTGGCTTATTGATTGGAGCATGGAATTCAAATCTGCAGCAGGGTTGCATTTTTTACCAAAGAGCACCCAAGAGTGGTGTTTAGGAGATCATACACTTCTACAATGGCTGAAAGATTATGCTAATGTCGAAACACTTAATGTCTATGAATATGCACGTCGTATCAATAATTCACTGAAAAATGATCAAAAGCTGCCCCTGGCCTTTGCCCATTTTCTGCACCACTTACATTCAAAAGGTTATCTGACAACTCGCTCTTTGCGCCTCCATGCCACTCATAGACAGATATGGCAACATTTATTCTCAAAAGAAGCAGGTTCTTGTTCTTGCAAATGGAAGCAAACGGGTGGAGCTCATGGGTTCAAATCCTTGGACCAACGTTGGCTATGTTGAGCTAGCAGTAGAATACTTGCTTTCAGGGAATTTTGCTAGTCAATTTTCACTGAAAGAGAAGCTCGTGAACTTCTTATGGAGATATGTTGTTGCTTCTGATATATCGGATTTACCTCCACCTGATGCCAACTTTTCTGTTGTCTCTAGCCCATTAACGAAAGGGAAGCTGGCTTGAATTAAGACGCTGCGATCCAGGGGACCTTTCATTGCCAGGGAGGTTCTTGACATGTATGAAGGAGGGAAGCTGGCTGAAAGTCACAATGAGTGGTCGTCCTGGGTATAAACCACCATCACAGTCATTCCTTCACAGCTTATCATGGGGTGGTCTGCTGAAGAGAGATTGAAGTTTAGTTGATATTCCCTTGATTGATCAGAAATAATATGATACTAAGACAAGCAATTACAAGGATGAGCTGAAAACACTTGGAGTGATGTTTGAATGTGGTGAGGCCTACAAATTCATTGGGAAGCATCTCATGTCCTTGGCTGCTAATTCTAACTTAACCAAAACCAAAGTTGTTGCAATGCCTAGTTTTATACGATTCCTAAGGGAAAATCTTGTCCCTTCTGATGAACTTATCAAGAGTGTTAAAGAAGGGAGATGGGTTCGGACCTCGTGTGGCTACACGTCACCTGTTGGATCCGTCTTTTATGACCAGGAGTGGAACCCTGCATCAAGAACTAGCAACATTCCTTGCATTGATCAAGATTATTACAGAAAGGATATTGTCCAGTACAAGACTGGGCTTTGTCTGATCGGTATTCTGGTTGGTTTTAAGCAGAATTACCAAATTGTCATTGACAATCTGAAACCTTCAGCTTGCTTTCATAATCTGCCAGGTGAATCACTTATTTTTGCTTTGAAGTGCATTCGGCATTGCATTTCGTCAGACAAACTTGTTGATGCGTTGAAAGATGCTAAATGCTTAAAAACAAGCAGCAGTTACCGGCTTCCCCACGAATCTTTCCTGTCTGATCCTGAGTGGGGTTGCATTCTGGAGGCCTTCAACATCTACCTACGTATAGATAGCAAATTTTATGGTAACAGCATCTTTGAATATGAGTCTGAGTTGAGGAAAATCGGTAGTTCTGGATTTGGATGATGTGATCAAGGCATTTTCCAATGCCTTCAAGCAGCAAGCTTCATTAAAAAGTATTACACGAGAAAATGTCCTTTCGGTCCTTGATTCTTATAGAATTTTAAAGCAGAAAAGGGCGTTAGATTTCCTATAGACTTCAGAAAATGTATTCAAGAGGAAATATGGCTATGGACACGCTTTGGTGATTATCGATCGCCTCACAAGTGCATACTATTTGGTCAAGAGTGGCAGTCCATCTCTTAGATCATGCTGCTTCCTTTTGTTGATGACAGTGAGCCATTATGGGCAAGCAATCCACAAGTATAAGGATGAACTGAAGAAAATGGGAGTCATCATTGATCTTAACAAAGCCACAAAGTTCGTTCTCTCTCATCTTTATTTACCGACTGACCAAACAAAGATAACTCGAGCCAGCGTGTTTTCCTTGTTGGAATGCATCTGGAGTATGCAGTTACTTCAGAACAACTCCTTTCCTAATGCTTGTGGGATAAAGATTGGTAGGACAAGATGGCTGAAAACGACATTTGGTTATAAGGTCCCATCCAACTGCTTGTTGTTTCATAGCGTATGGAGCTCTCACTTGCAACCGGAAGATGGGCCATTCATTGATGAAGAATACTATGGACCATCTATCGCATCCAACAAGGCAGAACTTGAAGCAATTGGAGTTGTTGCTCCAGAAAGCGGCACCTCATTGCTTGCCAACCACCTTCACTCCCATTCTAAGATGACTACAATTGATAGAATTTATAGTTATTTGAATTGTTTCAGTTGGTAACCTGATAATAAGTCCGCAAAAACAATATGGGTCCCATCTAGCTCTCAACAATGTCTTCTACATGATAAAGATGATATTTTCAGTTTGTATTTTTTTTTTTTTTTTTTTTTTTTTTTTGGATCAGAAGAATTACAACTTGGATTCCGTGAAGTTTTTCTCGAAATCCTTGGGATTAAGATCCAACCCTTCAATGGATGATTAGTGCATGATCTGGAAAGATTGGGAGAATTCGAAAAACACGCTTCTGTATGATCATTGCTATGCATTTTGGAGATACGTTGTTCAACATTGGTTCTTGAACATGAGAAAAGAAGCTTCAAGACAGTGTAAGAAAAGCTCCATCAATTTGATGGGTCTGGTGAAATTGTTCTTCTAACTAGTCTAATGTGTTCATCCCGGATGACCTTCTATTGAAAGACATTTTCCAAAGTTCTCCACACCCGTTATTTGTCTGCTTCCCTCAAGCTACAACTCGAGCACTGCCTCGAATAGAACTGCTTCATATTTACAGAGATATTAGGGCGTGAAATAGGCATGAAATCGTCAAAGTTCTCAAAAGTCGTATACAAATCTAGGTTTTCTTCATTAAATCGTGAGCTCAGTCAGTTAAACCCAAGTGATATCTAGCAACACTTATCCTTGAGTTTCTAGCTGATCCTGCTCTTCAAATTGACGCCAAAACGGGCATGAGATTGTCAAAAGCCTCCTCAATGTCCATGTCTTTGAAACAATAGAACCGATCAAAATAAGCCACTGGTTATCGCTTTCTTCAGGCCATGTAATTCTTGCAGAAGCCATAAAATTGGTAAGATGGGAGAGAGACTCAGAAGTTGGACCATTGTAGTGGTTAGCAAAAGTATCATTGAATATTGCAATGAACGTCTCGCATTTGATATCTGAAGGATTGTAATGGAAGAAAGAAGAGTTGATCCCGAGACTAAGCGAGCTGATCAAGTTTGGTTTCTTGATCGATTTCGATGAGGACGCTGTTGTTTATTACCTGAAGACCAAGAATCTGCAGATCTTTGCTGAGGATGCGGCATTTCTTTCTTTTGTTTTCCCCTCCAACCAGGTATACTTTCCTTCATTCTTTCATTACTATGTTTCCTTTATTTTGGTCCTCTTAATGTGAAGCCTATCAGTATTCGAAGCCTATAGTTAGTGTGCTATCCTAATTTATAAAGCCTATTGTTAGGATGTGTCTTAAATTACTTAGTTTGGGAACAAATGCAGCAGCCAGCATGCCGATCGATCGAGAAGACTAACGATTGATGGGGAAGTTTGCAGAGAGTTAACAGATCCAATACGCTCGCCGATCGATCGAGATTCTAATCGATCGGGCCTGGAATTACGTGTGACCTAGGTTACGCTGAGTATAAATAAAGAGAAAGAGAGAACGTGAGTATTATGAGAGCCACCATATAGAAATAGAGAGAGGGAGTGAATACTCATATTGTAATTCTTCCATTATTTCGATCAATAAAGTTCTCTACCTTCGCCCGTGATTTTTCCCCCTCTCGTTTGAGGGTTTTTCACGTAAATCATTGTCTTTGTTATTTGTTCTCTTTTACTTTGTCATTTACTTCTCATATTTGTTTTAGTATTTAAATCGAATCTAGTTCTTGGGTGTAATGTTTTTCTCAAATTGGTATCAGAGCCCTAATTGTTCGATTCAGTACTATGACGTTCATTGTGAAGTCTGAAGTTAAGAAGTTTGGTGGTCAAGGGAATTTCAGTTTATGGCAAGTTCGCATGAAGGGCCTCTTGATTCAGAACGGCTTAAAAAAAGCTTTGGACAGGAAAGAGAAGAAGCCAAAGAGTATGTCAGAAGGACAATGGGAAGAGTTAGACAAAAAGGCTCTCCCCGCTATTCAGATGTATCTTACCGATAACGTTTTGACAGAAGTTTTGGAAGTGAAAACCGCTAAGGATTTGTGCGAGAAATTGCAGGAAATGTTCTATGTTAAATCTATCTCCAACAAACTTGCAGCCAAGCGATGGTTGTTCACCTTTCGTATGTCAAAAAGTACGTCTCTTAAAGTTCGCATCAATGAGTTTAACTCTATTATTCAAGAGTTAAAAGAACTTAATGATGCTCCAAAAGATGAAAATCGGGCTATGTTATCTCTCAACCTCTTATAAGGGCTTTGTTGAAAGTATGATATATGATGGTAGAAAATCTATCACTATTGATGAGGTTAAGAAAAACTTGTTGAGTAAAGAAAGAGTTGATAAAGAGTTGTTCGACTCTGTTAATGACTTAGGAAGTGGTTTATCTGTTAGAGGAAGAACTGAAACAAGAGGGTCTGATAGTGGAGGAAACAAATCTAGGTCAAAGTCTAGACATAAAAACATATCCTGTAATTATTATCATAAGAAAGGGCATATTAAGAAGTACTGTTACAAGCTTAAGGGGAAACTAAAAAGAAAGGACCAGAATCTACTGAAGCTAGTGTAGTTGAAGATGAGAGTCATGTTGATGTCTTTTTAGTGACCGAATCTCAATCCAGGTCTAAAGATAATTGGATTCTGGATTTGGGTTGCTTCTATCACGTTTGTGGCAATCAAGACTGGTTCACGACATATGAGTCAATTCAGGGTGGAATAGTTCTACTGGGCAATGATGCAGCATGCAGTTTCGGGAATAGGAATAATTCATGTTAAGATGTTTGATGGTACTGTTAGGACACTGAGTGATGTACGTCATGTTCCTGATTTGAAAAAAAAATTCATCTCTCTAGGTACCCTTAATTCTCATGGGTACAAGTACACAGCTGAAGATGGAGTTATAAAGGTCAGTAAGGGTGCTCTAATTGTGATGAAAGGAAGACGGGTAGGAACTTTGTATGAACTTGTTGGGTCTACAGTAACAGGGTCAGTAGCGGTATCTTCATCATCAATGACAGATTCAGATATCACTAAGTTATGGCACATGAGGCTTAGTCATATGGATGATAAGGGACCTTCAGAGCTTAGTAAAAGGGGTTTGTTGTATGGTCAGTATACAGGATTGATGGAATTCTGTGAGTATTGCATTTTTTGGAAGCAGAAAAGGGTTAGCTTCAAACAGGCAGTGCATAAGACAAAGGGGACGTTAGATTACATACACTCAGATTTATGGGAACCTTCCAGGGTTGCTTCCAAAGGTGGTTCTAGATATCTTCTAACATTTACTGATGATGTCTTGAGGAAAGTTTGGGTCTACTTCTTAAAGGAAAAAAATAAAGTGTATGACACTTTCAAGAAACGGAAGGCCTTACTTAAGAAGCAATTAGGGAAGCAGATTAAAAGGTTGAGGACAGACAATGGCCTTGAATATGTTGAGGGTGACTTCATTAAATTCTGTGAATATCAAGGTATTGTCAAACATAGGACTTGCACAGGGACACCTCAACAGAATAGAGCTGCAGAAAGATTGAATAGAACGTTGCTAGAGAAAGCTCGTTGTATGCTGTCGAATGCTAGTTTAGGATGAGAATTTTGGGTAGAGGCTGTAAACATGGCATGTCATTTGGTGAACTATTCACCTCATTCATCTCTTCAGTTGAAGACTCCATAGGAGGCATGGTCAAGATCCCCTGCAGACTATTCTCATTTAAGAATTTTCGGTTGCCCTGCATACGCTTATGTGAATTAAGGTAAGCTCGAGCCTAAAGCCAAGAAGTGCATCTTTCTTGGTTATACTTCAAGTGTGAAAGGATTTCGTTTATGGGATTCCGAGTCTCATAAATTTCTAACAAGTAGAGATATCACATTCGATGAGTCTTCATTACTTCATCCATAGAATCGACCCTCTGTTACATGTGATTCTAGTCAGATGTAGATGCCATAGTTAGTTCAACTACAGTTGGGTAGCACAACTCAGCAGCAGAATGAACTCACAGAAAGTATACAGGCACCTCCAATACAGATTTCTGAAAGAAATGAAGAGGTTGAAACCAATCAGCAAGTGGAGCAGTATACTGTAGCTAGTGGAAGACATAAGAGACAAGCTAAACCACCACAGCATTATGGTTATGAAGAGATGGTAGCTTATGCTCTTACGATGGCTGAGACAATGGAAGACAGTGAACCTTCCACCTGCTCAGAAGCTGTGTCTAGAGCTGATTCAGAAAAGTGGTTGATGGCAATGCACGAAGAGATGGAATCTTTGCAGAAGAACCAGACTTGGTAGCTTGTCAAGCCTCAAACTGAAAAGAGGATCACTGGATGCAAATGGGTCTTCAAAAGAAAAGAAGGCATTCCAAGAGTTGAAGATGTAAGGTATAAGGCATGATTGACGGCCAGAGGCTACAGTCAAGTACATGGAATTGATTTTCATGAGATTTTCTCACCTGTTGTAAGACATAGTTCCAATCGAGCACTACTTGCCCTAGTTGCCATGCATGACTTAGAATTACAGCAACTTGATGTTAAAACTGTATTCTTGCATGGTGGGCTAGAAGAGAGTATCTACATGCATCAACCTGAAGGTTTTATTGTTGAGGGAACAGAGGACCATGTTTGCTTGTTGAAGAGGTCTCTTTATGGTTTGAGACAATCGCCAAGGCAATGGTATAACAGATTTAATCAATTTATGACCAGCGATGGGTTCTTCAGGAGTCGATATGATAGTTGTGTCTATTTCAAACAAACTAGTGGAAGTTCATACATTTATCTTCTGTTATATGTTGACGATATGTTAATTACAGCTAAAGATATGTTTGAGATCAACAATCTGAAGGCTCTATTGAAGGTTGAATTTGAAATCAAAGATTTAGGAGCAACTAAGAAGATACTTGGTATGAAGATCCAGAGGGACAGAAAATGTGGAAAGTTATACTTGGCTCAGAAGAATTATATGGAGAAGGTCTAGGAGCACTTTCATATGAAAGATGCCAAATTTGTTAGTACTCCTTTGGCGGCTCACTTCAAGCTTTCAGCCTTAGCTTTGCCATAGAGAGAGGGAGATATCAGGTATATGTCACATGTCCCATACTCAAATGCAGTAGGTAGCATCATGTATGCCATGGTGTGTACACGTCCAGATATCGTACATGATGTTAGCGGGGTGAGTAGATACATGGCGAATCCAGCAAAAGAGCATTGGCAAGCTGTTAAATGGATTTTGAGATACTTACGTGGCACTTCAGATAAATGCTTGGAGTTTGGGAGGAGCAGTGACTATTTGGTTGGTTATGTTGATTAAA
The DNA here is from genome assembly GCA_018398585.1 of Simmondsia chinensis. Lineage (NCBI taxonomy): Eukaryota > Viridiplantae > Streptophyta > Magnoliopsida > Caryophyllales > Simmondsiaceae > Simmondsia > Simmondsia chinensis. The sequence continues at coordinate 8,689,180 of JAGTTD010000023.1, read as the reverse complement.
ATTATGGCGTTGACCTCGATAAGAGGAAATCTACCACAGGTTATGTCTTTTGCCTTGGGAATTGCGTTATCAGTTGGAGAGCGTGTCTAGAGTCAATTACTGCACAATCAACTACAAAGGCAGAGTATATGGCAGTAACAGAAGCATTTAAAGAAGCTGTGTGGTTGAAGGGTCTAGTGAGTGAGCTTAGTATTGATCAGGGTGTAGTTGTTGTTAATTGTGATGGCCAATCTTCCATTCATTTAGCCAATAATCAAATGACTCTCATGATAGGAGAATGCACATAGATGTGAAACATCACTTTATTTTAAGACTTGATTGATGAGGGCAAGGTTGAATGGAAGAAGATTGGCACTACTGATAATTCCGTTGACATGTTCACTAAGATTCTTCCTAGCAAAGAGTTTGAGCATTGCTTGGACTTGGTCGGGTTTACTGTTTTGTTAAGGTAACCCCTTTGCGGGGTGTTTTGTAGAGAAGGTGGAGAGTTTTTTTGTGAGAAATTTGAGACAAGGTGGAGATTTATTAGGATGTGTCTCAAATTATTTAGTTTGGGAACAGATGCAGCAGTTAGCATGCCAATCGATCGGGAAAACTGACGATCGATCGAGAAGCTCGCAGAGAATTAACAGATCCAATAAGCTCGCCGATCGATCGAGACTTTGCTGATAGATCGAGCCTGGAATTACATGTGACCCAGGTTACGCCAAGTATAAATAAAGAGAAAGAGAGAACGTGAGTATTATGAGAGCCACCGTACAAAAATAGAGAGAGGGAGTGAATACTTCTTCCATTATTTCGATTAATAAAGTTCTCTACCATTGCCCATGGTTTTTCCCCCTCTCGTTTGAGGGTTTTCTACATAAATCATTGTCTTTGTTGTTTGTTCTCTTTTACTTTGGTGTTTACTTCTCATATTTGTTTTAGTATTTAAATCGAATCCAGTTCTTGGGTGTAATTTTCTTCTTACCTATTAATATCTAATCTAACTTAAGTTGGTTAATTTTATTTGACCAAATTTGCTTATCTCTGTGCACAGTTGTTTGAATGATGACATTCTCTAATGGAGACATCATATGGGTGTAAATGAACTAAGTTGAGCTGAGCTAAGCCGAGCCCTCTTTTGGTTGAAAGTTTGACAAGTCTTAGCGAGCTTATGTTCAACCAGAGGTTTGGATCCTTTCATCAGGCTCTATTCATTAAGATGTTAGCATGCTCGATAACTAATTGAGCATAGCAAGTTTTTGAGCCAAGTTATTCAAGGTACTAGTGAGCTATCATCAATCTACCATTAAGCTAATATCTGGCATGCAATAAAAGATCTTAAAAAGCCATTAGCAACTTCTTAATGAGCCCTTCATTAAGTTGACACACCTTTAATATATATTGTTCACGAACTTTGACTAGGCGGACATATTTTTGTTCAAACTCGGCTCTTTACGTTTATCAATCATGCTCGAGCTTGACTCGTTTACGTATCAAGCCCCCCAAATCAAACATAAACAAGCCCTTATTGCTTTAGAACATAAGTAGTTTATCATATATTATGGTTGATTTTTACCCCTTGATGTAAGCTCATGAGAGAATTAGGCTCGTCCACTTAACTGAGTTAGCTCGAGTTGGCTCAAGCTAAAAATGACTCAATCCGTGCAAACTAAATAACAAGCTAGCTTTGCTCATTTACGCCTCTATGTAACACATGAATGTTGTTCAGATTTGGTTAAAAACAAGTTTTGTTGTTCATTGTGTCAATGTTACAGGTGGTTGTTGTCATAATGGGCTAATTCAAGTATTGTAGATCTGCTTCTGACACAGGATAGGATGTAGTTAGAGAATTGGAGGTCAATGTATCTTGAAAATTAAGTCCTTTAAATTTTCTTAATGCATTTTTGAGGTAGACTTTGGGATCTAAATAAGTGGGGTTGAGACCGAGCTCTTTAGCCTTGGCTTGTCAACATTTGTCTTGCCTTGAAGCTTGCTAAGCCTTCTTACTTTGAGCTTGAGATATTGTTCTTACTGAACTCGTTATTTAACTCTTCAGAGCTCAAACTTGGATCCGCGAGCATTGCGTTGGCCAGAGTTGTTTGTTCATTGGGTTCAATTAGACTTAGTGCATTGAGCTCAAAGTTAACTCGCTTAAGCACATGAAGGTTCATAAGTTTGCTCAATATTGTCTCATTCACGCTCATGTATGCTCGTAAGCCACCAAGCATGAGCTTTACTATGCTAAGGCTCAACTTGCCTTGCTAAAAGAGATGCCTTGACTCAACTACAGCTCAAAACTAGTGAAGCCTTTCGAGTTAACCTTCATATGCCAGCTCGGCTCATTTTCCTTCACAAGGGAGAAATACTTATATCTCGAATCCCACTTGACTGTAAATCAATTCAACTCTAAAGTCATTTCTGAAGGGTAATTTTATTTTCAATCGAAAATATTTTGAAAAAAAAAAAATAAGGCACGATGAAAATGTTTTCTTTAATCCAAATATATCGTCAATCCTTATTGAATTTTCAATAGCAAAGGAGTACAATATTTGTCCTAAGACGGCCACCAACATATGGGGATGGAAGAAGGTAGCTCGAACCCAAAACTCCGTGTGCAAGAGTGGGAAGTCTTAACCACTACACCAATCAATCTCACTCCTCAATCCCTATAGAGTAACACTGAGGTAGGTCTTCTAGGTTGTGTGTTGCTAGGGTAAGTTCCTTTCCACCGTCGTTTGGTGTTAAATCTTGGTGTCATTAGAGTTGTTGGAAAACGATACAAGCTAATCTTTAGTTTTATGAGGGATTTGTATCCCACATTAGAAAAATTGTGTAGGTGTTCTTCTTCTTAACGGGATTTCATTTATCGGAAAAATACTTTTCAAGAACCGTTACTAACAGCTTACCCGTAGCAATTTAATGTCATTAATATGACTATTAGGTAATTAACAATATAGCAATTGCAATTTATTATGTCCATTATTTTACCGTTGCAATTAAAACCCCCCACTTACACGTCCCATTATTTAACCCCCCATTTCATCACTCTCTCTCTCGCTTTAACCCTCCGATCTGCGCCCCTTCATCTCCTAAACTCCAACATTTCAACCATAAATGACGACTGGCTCTACGCTGTCGTCACAAACGCCGCCCTTGTAGCCGACCTCCTTCTCCGGCTCGAAGACATTGGAGCGGCAGTGGATGAGGTAGCGCCGCCTCTACCAGCAACAGTTACGAGAGATCTTCCGCCCTCAGATCAAACAAGCATTTTTTGTTGTTTGCGCTTGAGTCTCTCATGTTCTCTTCCCTCTTCTAAAATTTGGGAAAAGTTCAAGGCTCTCCTATCTGGCAATTAACTAGTGCACGTTAAGAGTCGGATCGAGTTAATCCTGGAGGATGGCCGTCAGTTATACTGTGTGCACCGGAGCAGCAGCGAAATCGTTTTTTAGGACAATGTTCTCTACTACGGCGTCTTTTTGTAAGATCTTTCTAATGCTCTTTCCTTCGATGCTATGATTGAATATTAGCCAATTTTTTTAACAGTCTAAAAGATGAATTCATCAATCAATCATGGTAACAAGAATTTATCTTCTTTACAATTTAAAATCGTTTATTAAGGATGATTAGAAGATAGATATGTATTTTGCATACTGTAATATTATCTATTGTGTGCTTGGGTGATTAGAAGATAGATGTGTTGTTTGCATACTGCAATTTTATCAACTGTTTGCTTTGCTTTAGGTGTTTGGTTTACTTTACTTTTAGTGTTTATTCCACTGGATTGAAATGTATTACTTAGGTTAGAGTTAAGGCTTGACCAAGAAACTAGGTAGCATGGGTGGGAAAGTAGATCCAAGCATAGGATATGGGAGATCTAATGACGTTAATTACTTTAGGCATGTTTTAGTCTTTTGGTAGATAAAAAAATTTCTAAAAGAACTCTTTAGTCTTCATGGCTGTAAGGAAGTTTTCATGTGTGAAGCAGACATAAATGTAAACAAGAAGTGACAGGCAATAAAGTGAGCTTTGAATACCTAGTGTTGTCTGTCCCTATTTTGTGAGAGAATCAGTATTGATCAATACAGCTTTATCATTTCCATTAATTTCCTCTAAGTTTGGAAATATTTATACGGGTTTCTCTAGGCTGAGTAGCAAATGTTAATATTGTCTGACAAACGTTAAGTATTGCAATAATGGTTGTTGTTTACATTTTTGTCAGCCATTAAGGTTGAAACGGAGACTTAACTTCTGTTCTAAAAACTAAGCCATTTGGGTGGTTGTATTCTGCTTAGGCATCATCTATCTGATACTTCAAACATTTTGCTATACTATGCAAAGTTGATCATTTGGAATATAGATCATTTCTAGAAATGATTGAGGACACTTTGTCATTGCAAGAACTTGCACTATGGTTGCTGACTTTGTGTTTAGTGAGAAGAATCAGTTGGTATATTCCTCAATTAGCTGGTACTTATTTATAAAAAAATATATATATATATTGTGTTAATTTGAGAATGGATAATAACCTTGAATGATGTTGCTTAAGGTCAAGCATGCATATGTCTTACAGTATTAGTCTTAACATCTATATTCCTTTTCTAAGTTTTTGTAGAGAATATGAATGTATAAAACTCATTTTGCGATGCACATGTATTTAAGGTGCATCTAATTGAATATTGGCATGAGCTAGTGTAATGTGGAGATTGTCCTTTTGTGTAAACATAGCTAATTATGTTGCACGATGACCGATTAACCATAATCATTTTTCGATCATTGTAAGTCAACTTGTATTTGCTAATGGTTAGTTTGTGTAGACTGTTATTGGAAAAGAATTTATTGCATATATCATTTGCGTTTTGGTGCCCTTTTAGCACCGAAGTGGGTAATGTGATAACCGTTGGCACTTTGGCCTAAAAGTCTTGTGACTAAGTGAAATACCTTGTATCAATTTGAATTTGCATAGTGTGAAACATGGTTAAGTGAATAAAACGGAAGTTAAAATTAACTAGACCAGAAATCAAAGGGATTAGGTCGAATAGAGGTTGGTTGAATGTGATACCGCCTCCTCGAGAGAGATTAAGAGAAAAACAAAATGCTTGAGGACATGATGGATGTGATATCTTTTAGCTCTACCCTCGAGGTTGTTGAGGTCTCTACCTGAAGTAGGCTTTCCTGACTATGTTTTTGCCTTTTGCAAGAGCACTTATTTTTGGGTGATCACGTCACTAGTACAGGAAAAAAACCTAAAACCCTTGATGACGTTATGAAACCATAAATGCATCTATTTTTGTGAGAGTTTATTGATAATGAATCAAACTAGATTATGAGCGGATGCTAGTGGGTCTCTTCAAGGGATGATAGGAAATCAAATTATTGAATTATGACATTAAGAGAAAAAACTTATGGAACAACTCGAGGGGTTCGAAATTCTTGAATGAAGAATCAAGTGTAGATGTTTAAACTCCCTGTATTTTAACTGACCTTAGTCACATATGAAATTCTTTATGGTGACGTTTTGAATGTGTAAAACATCATGTTGTTCACATGCCCCTTTTGGTACAAGTGTCAATACTGTAAGATGTAGTGCATCTACTATTCTCTGGGCATTTTACTGTCATTTTAAGTTGTTTTGATGAACTTCAACTTGTGATTGGGAAAAATATGATATGTTTGAGTTATATGTAGACTTGTGTTGCCTTTGGAGACTTATTATGCCCTTAGGATCATTGTTTCATACCTTCTTTTCTAGTTTTGGGAAAAGGGTAAGGTACAGGCCATATGAGTACCTTGATTGATTATAGGCTTGGTATTTAACTTGTGTCTAGATACCTTATTTGGGTTATTGTCATTTGTTGTATACTCATGTTGGTCATCTGGATGACCTACTATATGACTCAAGTGTTCACTTGATAAGGAGAAAAACATGGCATCGCATCACAAGCTAAATTTGCTAAGGTGATTTATAGCATTGTGTTTTGATGAATAACACAACACTCGTCCCATTATATCATATGTCAGTGTTAGATCTAGTCTACATAAATTGATCTAGATGATGGATATTGAAGTGCCCTAATTAAATTGTTGAGGTACTAGTGAAGTACTTTAAATGGGGTTTACGTTGTAATAAACTCCTTATCATATTAGGTGTCTGATATCGGTGAGAGATATTCTACTAATGACTATGTATTTAGGCTCGACACTCCTCTAAAACCTACATTATTTAGTTGTTCTTAAAGATTGAGTTGGCAGGTAAAAAAAATTTTGATTGGCTTAGGAATGTGGTGTGAGACATTCTATTGTGGGGGTTGTAAGAGCACTTGAAAGCTTATGAAACATATTGTCTGATCATAATCTTTTCTGATTATTGTGTCTTTGCCGATATTTGCTAGTTGTAACAAGCTTATGGAAATTAATTATGGTGGAAATATTATGTTGGTGACTGTACAAGTCAATGAGAATAACTTATTGATGCTAGCACTTGGACTTGAGAGCATTGCAGAGGCTTGGGTTGCCTTAAGTTGAATTGTAAAAGACACCTTGTAAATTATGGTTTTTGTACATCTTTTTCTTGAAGTCATCAAAATCTGATATGGCAGTGGTAATACATGGACTATGCTTAATAGTGATAATGCATGTATTCTAAGTATGATGAGAATGAGTACATGGTCTTTTGTGATCTAAACTGGTGGTGATCCAATTAATTTGAGATGATAACTTTTTACAATTGTGATGATATATGAAATTGAAAAATTTGCGGTATGTCTTTCATGTCAACTGTATATACGATATACATACGATTTGTGTTCTTTTTGAGTACTTGGGGTAGAAATATGATTTTATCGACATGATATTTGCTCCACTATTAGAGATGGCCAGTGGGCCGGGCCGGTACTGTAGTGGGGCGGGCCCGCCCCCGCCCGTAAGTCCACCGAGCCAGGCTCCCGCCCCCCACCCCCCCCAGCTAGAAAGGGGGGACCAATATTTAAAAACATTCTTTTTTTCCCCATAAATACTCATCTAAATTTCTCATTTCGCCACAACAATCTCTCCATCTAATTCTCTCTTCTCTACTAATCCAAAGTTCTCTTGCTTTAAATTTTTGAAGTTCGAAGTTGCAATTTGTTCTGCTCTTAGAATCTCGTACAAGTTCAAATTTTAGTTTTCACTTCTGTAAAATTTAGTATCAGAAGAAAATTTATTTGTTTGTTATTTTTATTTACCGAACTTGCATTCTTAGTTGCATTTTTTAATTTATAATCAACAATACTACCATCGCACACAACTCTTCTTCATTTGGAACCGGTAAATCTAGTTCAAACTCTTCACGATCACCTAAAATTCCTAGGACAAGTAGAGTTGTAGAACTTAATACCCAGGAACGAATATTTTTAGAACTCGATCCGTCTCCTCCCTGCACAGACACTTTAAATTGGGAGGAGCATGAACGGTACTACCAGGACCAGGATTTACCTGAATCAGGAAGTGGTCAAATTTCACAATTCCAAGAAGAACCCACACCCAGCAACACCGAGACTGAAACCCACGACGACACCACTAGTAGTAGGCGTAATACTAGTGAGGTGTGGAAGCACTTCACACTAGATCGAACAGTTAATAAAGCCTATTGTAAATTATGTGACTCCCCTAAAACTTTTAGTCATTCACGTGGTGGTGGGACAGGCACCTTAAAAAGACACTAGCGAGATGCCACCCCGAACTAAACCCAGATAGATCCCAACAACATTTAGTACAACAAATTACCGATGAACTTGCTAGCTTTAGGTTTTCAAAAGAAAATAATAGGCAAAATTAGTAAAATATGTCATTGGGACCTAAAAGCCATTTAACACCGGCGAAGACCCTAGATTCGTCTATTATTGCCATAACGCGTTAAATCCCGCCGCCATAAAAGTTCCTCGGAACACTTTCAAGCGGGACGCATTTAAAGAATTTTTTAGAATGAAAAATGAGCTTGCAGACATTTTTAAGACGAACACGAGCATGTTTTCGTTGATGTCCGACACGTGGAGGTTGAAACCCGGTGTGCCTTTCATGTGCATAACGGCACATTGGATTGATTCTTCCTTCATCATGCAAAAAAGAATAATTCATTTTTTCCATCTAGATTATCCCCACACTGCTGAGATAATCACGAGTGCCATTATGCAGGCATACTGCAAGTGGGGTATAGACCGTAGAATTTTTAGCATTACTTTTGACAACGCTACAAGCAACAATGCATCTGTAAAACTATTAATTAGACACATGAGACCCATGTTAGATGGGAAATGTTTTCATTTACGTTACATATGCCATATTATGCATTTAATAGTAATGGATGGTTTGGACCTAATACAAGCTTCTGTCGAGTGTTTAAGATAAATTACTATAGCGACCAAATTATCCGAAACTAGGAGGAAAAGATTTAAAAACCTTTGTGACACGCATGGTATACACTATAATTAATTTCAATTAGATACACAAAATAGGTGGCCATCAACAGTAGAAATGTTAGAAAGAATATTACCATATAAAGATATATTAATTGAATTTGTAAAGAATAGTCGTTCAGATCTTAGGTCTTTTAATTTAGAAGCAGTAGATTCGATTAGCGAAGTATGTAAATTTTTTAGTATGTTTAGAGACGCTACGACTTTTTTTTTTTTTTGTTATTATCCTACCATGCCACAAGCAATATCTAGATTGGTAGATATTGCTGCTTGGATGGCAGATAACCAATCCAACCCCTTTGTTGGAGGTCTCGGTTGCCACCATGAAGGTAAAATTCGTTAAATATTATTTTGAACTACCTCTTACCTATTGTTTTACCACCATTTTGGATCCTCGTTGTAAACTTATAGGTTTGCAATTGTTTTCTAAATTTTTTTACGAAAAATTAAATTCAATGTTTGATAACTTTTTATTGCGACAGTCGATCGACATTTACATAAATTATTTTCCTCTTATTATGGAAGATTATCGGCTGATAATCCTCAACTTTCTTCCACATTTTATGGTTCTTCCTCATGTATTAATACAACAACAACAACAACAATAACAGTCCCAGTGCCTTGCGGCTCCCGCATAACGCGGGGTCCCGGGGGGGGGGGGGGGTGATGTACGCAGCCTTACCCCTTCCGGCAGGAAAGGAGACTGTTTCCGGGGACCCCCAACCTGGAGTGGTTGAGTTCCTGCAGATAAACCATCCATTCATCAATCGTGCAAAAAAAAAAAAAAAACTCATATGCGTGGGAGATGTTGAGCCAATCCAAGCCCCAACAAAAATCTCACGTCATGTGACGGGTTAGATTATTACTTGCGGTCGCCAATGCTCCAGTTCTTCTTGACACCGACGAGTCTGCGCTTTGACATTTTGCAATGGTGGTGTTCCAACCAAACCCAATATCTCGTGCTTTCCGCCATGGAATGGGATATACTAGCGTGTTTGGTGTCTTCGGTAGCATCGGAATGTGCTTTTAGCGTAGGTGGCAGGTTGCTTGGAACGAAAAGAGCAAAGCTTGCATCGTCCAGCTTGCAAATGTCGGTGTGCTTGAAGGACTGGCTGCACGCAACGGATAGGGAGCAAGACCAGCTGAAGTTAGGTTCATCAAGCGAGGATGAAGACAACCCTACTACAGAAACGTCAAGTTCCGGCTTACCAACCCCTGCCAGTTTAGACTAAGTAATTCCTTTTTTTTAATCAAAAAAGCTCTAAGGTGCATTGTAATTTTATTTCTCTATAGTATATATCTTTATATAATATATTTGTAATTTTAAAAGGTGTAGTTGTATTTGTTAATAAATTACGGCACATTTTAGTTTATTAGCTATATTTACCATTATTTATGAGAGTGTTGTACTGTATTTATATATTATATGATTCATCAATGAATTATAATTATTTTTCGACAAAACGAATATGTATTTTGTATTTTTACAAGTTGTATTTAAAAAAAGGGTGGCCCAAGCCCGGCCCGTGGCCACCTCTATCCACTATTATGTTATACTAACTCTTGTTGAAGTTGGCATGCGATAGAGCTAGTTGTTTAACAACTCGTTGCAGATACCTTAATGTGGGGATAATAGCAACTCGTGATTGATGTTGGTAATGGTCAACTCTCAAGTACCGCTTTATTCCAATACAGTATTGAAATGCCACGTATGATGGTTGAGCTTTGTGCTTTAACCCAACTCATAATCCATAACGGGTGGTGTGGACAATGCACACTTAATGGGTTTGGCAAGAGGAGACTTATTTGTCTCAAGCTTAAGATCATAAACGATCTACTCAAAAGAAAGTGATATCACAAATTTGTGTAAGGTCTGAAAAGAACCTTGTGGATCCATTGATAAAGACACTATATCAAAAAATGGTTATGAAAACATCAAGAGGGATGGGACTAAAGTCTATATATGAATGAATTGTGATGTATCCAATCTGGTTTTAACAGGTTCAATGTAAAAAGTCATAGTTTTATTCATCGAACTGTGTTTTATGTTTTCCCTCCCTATAGTGTGACAGTGCGGAAATGGGTTCATAGCCATACGTTGGTGGTGTAAGCGAGGCTTGCACTTGATGGACACTGTCTTTATGTTTCCAATGGGTGAGGTTGAGCTTTAGCTCTTAATGAACCCATGGCCATATTTTTGGTGGAGTGTGGTAACACACTTTTGATGGAATTCACCAATGTAGATGTGGGAGTGTGGCTGCTCCCTATGAAGGTTTAAGACTTGCCTTCTAGAGTGCCTATGAATATCCAGGATGAGCACATGGCCCATAAAAAGCGCCAAACCGCAGGAGTTGCCAAGTTCTGGAGTTTGGTACATGTCCGAGTGGAAGACTATACAACTCCTTATGAGGTTCAAGAAGAAAGTCACCTTGCAAGTTGTTGGTCCTAAACTTGGGTTACACTAGGTGACGATTCAAGTCGCAAGACATCGGCACTAAAAAACAGAACTCCGTTTACCCAATCTATTCTTCTTTGTTTTCTTCCGCTTGTATCTTTTGTGGGGGATTGTTGGAAAAATGATACATGCTAATCTTTAGTTTTAAGGGAGAGTTGCTTCCCTACATTAAAAAGATTGTGTGGGTAATCTTTTTCTTAAAATGATATTCATTTATCGGAAAAACATTTTTCAAGATCCGTTACTAGCCGCTTACCGTGGCAGTTTAATGTCATTAAACATGACTGTTAGGTAATTAACAATATAGCTATTGTAATTTATTACGTCTGTTATTTTACCGTTGTAAATTAAAACCCCACACTTACACGTCCCATTATTTAACCCCCCCCCCCCCCCCCCCCCCCAAATAATTTCATCTCTCTCTCTCTCTCTAACCCTCAAATTTGCACCCCTTCATCTCCAAAACTCCAATGTTTCAACCATGAACGACGACTGACTCTGCGCCGCCGTCACATACGTTTGCCTTGTAGCTGACCTCCTTCTCCGGCTCGAAGACATTGGAGAGGCGGTGGATGAGGCAGCACCGCCTCTTCCAGTGGCAGTTACGAGGGATCTTCAGCCCTCATATCCAACAAGCATTTTCTGCTATTCACTCTCAAGTCTCTCGTGTTCTCTTCCCTCTTCTAAAATGTGGGCAAAGTTCAAGGCTCTCCTACTCGGCAATTAACGAGTGCACATTAAGAGTTGGATCGTGTTAATCCCGGAGGACGGCCGTCGATTATACTGTGTGCACCGGAGCAGCGGCGAAATCGTCTTTTAGGACAGTGGTCTCTACCACAGTGCAATATCATCGTTTTCGTAAGATCTTTCTAATATTCTCTCATTCAATGCTATGATTGAATATTAGTCAATTTTTTTAACAAGAGTTGCGATTACTTTTGCCCCAAATTATTCGTACTTTGTTGTGGAGTCCCAATTGTGAGTAGCCTTATGTCTTAGATGTCTTGGGTGTTTTTTATTGTCTATCTTTGGACCCTATTTTACACTTTTGTGTTTTCTCAGGTTTGTAAACAAATTATCGAAGAAAAAATGTCAATGCATGAAGGTCGTCTACGTCACCTTTGAATTTTCAGCATGACAATAAAATACAAATTGATCATAAATTTAGAAAATATTACTATATTTTGCGGGTTATCAACAAAGTTGGTGAATGACAGGATGAAGGTTGACTGGTCTCTTAAAACTTCAAATATTTATTTTATTAGAGGAGTATTTATTATTTAAATATTATGATATATTAATAATATATACAATAAAGTATCTTTAATTTTAAATATTTTGTTACTTAGATACTCTATTCTAGAGTTCGATTAATTTCTGTAACAATCCAACTAAATTTAGGACCAAAAATGTTGATATATCACCTGATTATAACAATATATATGTAAGCTATGCAATTCCAACACAAATTTGGCACTGAATTTTGATACAAACTATCTATATATTGTTAAAATTATTTGTCATGTCAGCCCTTTTTTTTTTTTTTTTTTTTTTTTGACAAAAAAAAAACCATCAAGTCTAATGGAAGGTGATTACATATTGTCAAATGCATGTTCTACTTTAGCATTTTGAATGAAAATCTACCAAAGTTTTGGCAGGTACTTGATTAATAAAATTTTTGAAGTTCCTTATAGTTGAGTGAAAAAATTTTGAAACCTTAATATACCTCATTTAATATATTGAAAAAATAGGTATCTAAGTGGTAAATGGCCGAAACTTTGGGTACTTAAAGTGATAAATTCCTATTTATTAAATTTAAAATTTTTCAAGTTTTGTTATAGAGTTAATTTTTGTTTTCTGCTAAATGAACAGTCTATCATGTTCATATCCATGTCCTTGTAACACAAGGACAAGAAAAGCAAACTTGATGCAGCCGTCCTATAGCTGTTGGCGGCTTAATCCTGGCAGGATGGTGACATCAAGACAAGAAGCTTGGCAGGGTAGAATAGAAGAGTTGATGCAGCCCCGCGTTCAAAATTGATGGATTGCGTGGCGGGATGGCAATTCAGGTGAGTCGGTCTTGTCGGGCTTTGTGGCTGACAAGTTGGAGGACGCAGCTGGGAAGTTTCAGATTTAGTTTTCAGAATTAGTTATCTTGTTTTAAAATAAAGAAAGTGTTTAGAATTAGGAAGGATTTTATTTGGTTTATCTTTAGGATTTATTCTTGATTTTAATTCAATTTGTAGATTTCTCTCATCTCTATTTAAGGAGGGATGAGCCAGATCATTCATCAATTAAGTTTATTTCAATTATTTTGAGTTTTCTCTTATTCTCAAGTTGTGAGAATTTGAGTCTATCTTCCCCTTTGTTTTATTATTTTCGTAATAAAATTTAAAGAAAGGCTGTTGAACCTTCCATTTTCCTAATTTCCCACTTGCTCACTGCATCGCACCCAACTCTTCTTGATGTGTAGCCCACTTTCAACATAATGCTTAAAAATACTTTAAAGGGACTTTTTTTTTTTTTTTTTTTTTTTTTGCTGCCAACGAGGAACCTAGTTACCCGATAAACTCCGGACCCATGCAGCGATCCACACACTGCATGAGCCAGCTCAGGCAGGGATTCCTCAGGGAGAGGTTCAAGGGGCATCGAACTCCAAACCTTTTGGCCTAAAGCAACAGTATATCCTCTCACTTTCTTCCTACCATTACAATTTGTTTGGAAAAGGACCAAAAATGGCATGTTTCGAGAAAAAAACCAAGGACATTGATGACATCATAAGTGGCTAGAATAAGGACACTGACTTACTTATAAAAAAAAAAAAAAAAAAAAAAAAGAGGCTAGAATAAGGACGTTGCTTTTGAAAAGATGATATGATGATGACGAAGCAATCAAAAAGATGACATGACAAATGACACGGTAACTATTGATGAAGTCGATGTCTTTAGTCTTTTTAAAAATATTGCTCGTTTAGATCCTTTTTTCCAAACATTTTAGTCATTTTTTTGCAAATATTTGTCCCTTTAAAGTATATATTTCCCTTAACATAATGTGCTAATATGTTCTTTGCACTAGTATCTAGTAATTGTTTTCTAAAATTAAGTTATTAGATAAAAGTTCAAATATGGTTTAGTACTGTACTATGCCTCTTGTTGCTTGCTTTAAATAATGCATGGACCAATTCCATATCTTGCTTTATAATCAGGTTATTGACACTCAAATTTGTAATCTTTCAATCAACAAAATCAAACTATCAAGTTAAGGAATGAACTATCGAAAAGCTTATACACTAACATGCTTCGGTTTTCAAGAAAATATTTGCCTATTTTTAACAAATATTACCTTCCGACGCCAAAAAATAAAAGCAAAGTAAAATTTTTGAAGAAATTTGGTTAGAAATGTTAATTTGTCCAATTGCAACAAAGGTTTTATAAATCGAGATTCTACTTAGGATCGTTTTAGTTAGAAATGTTCATTTGTCCAATTGCAACAAAGGTTGTATAAATCGGGATTCTACTTAGGATAGTTACGAGCTATTAGAATCGGAATTGTATAATCGAATCAAGAATTTTAAGATTATATTAAATTTAGAGTATAATTTTTTTGGTTTCAAAATTAGTTATATAGTTCTCAAAATATTTTTTAAGACCTCGGCTTATAAGGATATATAAAAAATTTAATAAAATAAGATAATATATTATCACGTAAAATAGATGTCTCATTCTATGTTCGAATGACCGTGACAGCTGTCAACTTCTAATCAGATTATATATTAAGGTTGTCACTTAAAATTAAGCTTAATTTAAATTTTGTGTGAGTATATAAATGCTTAATTTAGCTTTCCATTACTTTATAATAAACAGTAAGTTTGCTTAAGATATATACTTAAATCTTGTGCTCTTTATATTTTTATTTCTATGAATTAGTAGGATCGAGGTAGGATCTGTAGACTAATAAAATCGTATTATGAGTCTATCCTTCAGTTTCATTTAGTAATAATGGATTGTAAGATTTTATAAAACTAAGATTGACGATTGTAGGATCTTAGAATCGTAAAATTCTACAATTTAAATTAGGATTTTAATAAACATGATTGGAACTAAGGATCAAGCTTAATTGTATGGTCTAGTCCAGATTTTCTAACTAAATTATAGGATGTAGAATCACATAAAATATAGGGAATTTATCATGTCCTTGAGGTTTGACCATTTATTACTTAAGTATTCTGACTTTAAGTTCAACATTTTTTCAATTAATTGTTAAAATTTAATAGACTTTCGTTTGAGGATGCTAGATAGAACATGATTCTTGCAAAATATTAGTACCTTTATTAGAATTTGATGATTTTTGGCTAAAAAATGCTAACATAACATGATTTCGGCAATATTTATATAGTTTACATTAACATTCGGCGAATTTTTTATCATAAATTATTAAAAATATTGGCATGACTTATGTATATTATTATCGTAATCATATACTACAACAGCATTTTTTATGTAAAATTAGTCATATTCTTAATTCCTAGAAATAGGGTATCTAAGTCATAAACATCCAATCCTCAATATACTTCATTATATATATTGAAATATTAAGATACCCCAAATGATAAACGTACCAATCTGATGATACTCCAAAAAAAGAAATAAAGGAGAAGAAAACAAAAAAAAAAAAAAGATCAAATTGGACTGACTAAAGTCCAATTCTAAGGACCAAACGTCATATTAAACAATAATTGGTCAATCCAGTTGGAGCTAGTATTTTCAATATTTTAGATACGTTCATTTATGTAGCCACCGGCTTTATTCTAGTTTTTAGTTCCAACTGGCAATTAAACATTCCCAAGTATAGAGTTCAAAAATTTCTTCTCATAATCCACCCTACAATCTGTTTCCTTATTTTGTATAAGTTTGATTTCGTTTTCTTTTATTTAAATTTTCCTTCACATTCAAATATATGAAAGAAAATAAAATTCTTTTTTTTTTCCTTTTCAGTTTCTTTCTTTTATATTTTCTTTCGCTTAACGTTTTTTCTATGACCAAACATCACCCAAGAAAAACGCCGTCCTTTATTAAACAATCAAACCAGGTCTTCTTGAATCTTCCGCTACCCTCCTAACATGGTCCGCTCCCATATCCAATGACTGTTTACAATTCGATTAACCGTACCGAAAAGTATCTCAGTTTAGTATAAAACATTGCAAATTGTTGCTAGTATCGAAGAGATAGGTGAACCACTTTTAGAAAATTCAGTTTGCTTATTATTAGTTAGCCAATTAAAAAAAATTACAAACAAATATCTACATAACCGTCAAAACGGAACATGAACAAATAGTTAATCGATGTCCGTAAAGATAAAAAAAAGTTCGAACTCTCTCTCATTAAGTTTGTGTACAACAAAATTATTAACTACTTAGTATTAAATACATAAAATAAAAGCAAATAAGTTCAAAAATCTAAATTTAATAATTTTTTAATCAACAAACTTTGTGAAATAATTTTTTAGTCCAAAAAGTTACGTGAATTTAATAAAATAATCCAAATAGCAATATATAAGCATATAAAACAGACCCTACTTTCATTCTTTCATAACGTTGTTTGAACTATTTTATTAAATATACGTAACTTTTTAGACTATAAATTTATTTCACAAAATTTGTAGACAAAAAATTTAATCTTATAATACTGATATGTAATTTATCCCAAATATTAAATACATATAGTTGGTGTACAACAAAAATATCAAGTATTTAGTATTAAATGCATACACAGTATCTTCTCACAAATTGGGTAAGCGATTTTTTTTTTAGTAGTTTCACTTTTAATTCTGAAATCTAATTCATTAGATATGTAAACAAAAGTTTACAAAGTATTTAGGTTTGTATAGAAATTGAATTCAACACCTCTAAGTATAGGAAATATAACGACATCCACTAAACAACTTGTCATATTGTTATATTTGTTTGGTAATTCAATTAACTGAAATAAACAAAATCTCTAACCGTAACTGACCCTGAAATAGCACTAGTTTCACTTGACGGAACGGGGAACTCAGTATGGTTAACGACGTTTTTTGTTTGATATTTCGCTATTTTAGATACGTTCATTCATGTAGCCACCGGCTTTATTCTAGTTTTTAGTTCCAACTGGCAATTAAACATTCCCAAGTATAGAGTTCAAATATTTCTTCTCATAATCCACCCTACAATCTGTTTCCTTATTTTGTATAAGTTTGATTTCGTTTTCTTTTATTTAAATTTTCCTTCACATTCAAATATATGAAAGAAAATAAAATTCTTTTTTTTTTCCTTTTCAGTTTCTTTCTTTTATATTTTCTTTCGCTTAACGTTTTTTCTATGACCAAACATCACCCAAGAAAAACGCCGTCCTTTATTAAACAATCAAACCAGGTCTTCTTGAATCTTCCGCTACCCTCCTAACATGGTCCGCTCCCATATCCAATGACTGTTTACAATTCGATTAACCGTACCGAAAAGTATCTCAGTTTAGTATAAAACATTGCAAATTGTTGCTAGTATCGAAGAGATAGGTGAACCACTTTTAGAAAATTCAGTTTGCTTATTATTAGTTAGCCAATTAAAAAAAATTACAAACAAATATCTACATAACCGTCAAAACGGAACATGAACAAATAGTTAATCGATGTCCGTAAAGATAAAAAAAAGTTCGAACTCTCTCTCATTAAGTTTGTGTACAACAAAATTATTAACTACTTAGTATTAAATACATAAAATAAAAGTAAATAAGTTCAAAAATCTAAATTTAATAATTTTTTAATCAACAAACTTTGTGAAATAATTTTTTAGTCCAAAAAGTTACGTGAATTTAATAAAATAATCCAAATAGCAATATATAAGCATATAAAACAGACCCTACTTTCATTCTTTCATAACGTTGTTTGAACTATTTTATTAAATATACGTAACTTTTTAGACTATAAATTTATTTCACAAAATTTGTAGACAAAAAATTTAATCTTATAATACTGATATGTAATTTTTCCCAAATATTAAATACATATAGTTGGTGTACAACAAAAATATCAAGTATTTAGTATTAAATGCATACACAGTATCTTCTCACAAATTGGGTAAGCGATTTTTTTTTTAGTAGTTTCACTTTTAATTCTGAAATCTAATTCATTAGATATGTAAACAAAAGTTTACAAAATATTTAGGTTTGTATAGAAATTGAATTCAACACCTCTAAGTATAGGAAATATAACAACATCCACTAAACAACTTGTCATATTGTTATATTTGTTTGGTAATTCAATTAACTGAAATAAACAAAATCTCTAACCGTAACTGACCCTGAAATAGCACTAGTTTCACTTGACGGAACGGGGAACTCAGTATGGTTAACGACGTTTTTTGTTTGATATTTTGCTATTTTAGATACGTTCATTCATGTAGCCACCGGCTTTATTCTAGTTTTTAGTTCCAACTGGCAATTAAACATTCCCAAGTATAGAGTTCAAATCTTTCTTCTCATAATCCACCCTACAATCTGTTTCCTTATTTTGTATAAGTTTGATTTCATTTTCTTTTATTTAAATTTTCCTTCACATTCAAATATATGAAAGAAAATAAAAAAATTTTTTTTTTTCCTTTTCAGTTTCTTTCTTTTATATTTTCTTTCGCTTAACGTTTTTTCTATGACCAAACATCACCCAAGAAAAACGCCGTCCTTTATCAAACAATCAAACCATGTCTTCTTGAATCTTCCGCTACCCTCCTGACATGGTCCACTCCCATATCCAATGACTGTTTACAATTCGATTAACCGTACCGAAAAGTATCTCAATTTAGTATAAAACATTGCAAATTGTTGCTGGTATCGAAGAGACAGGTGAACCACTTTTCGAAAATTCTGTTTGCTTATTATTAGTTAGCCAATTAAAAAAAATTACAAACAAATATCTACATAACCTTCAAAACGGAACATGAACAAATAGTTAATTGATGTCCGTAAAGATAAAAAAAAAGTTCGAACTGTCTCTCATTAAATTTGTGTACAACAAAATTATTAACTACTTAGTATTAAATACATAAAATAAAAGTACATAAGTTCAAAAATCTAAATTTAATAATTTTTTAATCCAGAAACTTTGTGAAATTATTTTTTAGTCCAAAAAGTTACGTAAATTTAATAAAATAATCCAAATAGCAATGTGTAAGCATATAAAACAGACCCTACTTTCATTCTTTCGTAACATTGTTTGAACTATTTTATTAAATATACATAACTTTTTAGACTATAAATTTATTTCACAAAATTTGTAGACAAAAAATTTAATCTTATAATACTAATATGTAATTTATCCCAAATATTAAATACATAGAGTTGGTGTACAACAAAAATATCAATCATTTAGTATTAAATGCATACACAAAGTATCTTCTCACAAATCGGGTAAGCGATTTTTTTTTTCAGTGGTTTCACTTTTAATTCTGAAATTTAATTCATTAGATATGTAAACAAAAGTTTACAAAATATTTAGGTTTGTATAGGAATTGAATTCAACACCTCTAAATATAGAAAATATAACGACATCCACTAAACAACTTGTCATATTGTTATATTTGTTTGGTAATTCAATTAACTGAAATAAACAAAATCTCTAACCGTAACTGACCCTGAAATACCGCTAGTTTCACTTGACGGAACGGTGAACTCAGTATGGTTAACCACGTTTTTTGTTTGATATTTCGATATTTCGGTTACGATTTTTTCTCAAACATCCCTAATTCAAACCATCTCAAACATGCCATCTTACATTTATTTAAAATTTGTTGCATGCAACCGAGGACTAGTCAAGGTGCACATCCAGCACAAGGACTAGCCATCTTGCAACAAGGTATGTTGATGTCAATTGTCCCAGTTGATGGCCTCAAAGAATTGTGTACACCTAATGCAATGATTCAAACCCCAAACCTCGTGCTTTATGCTGGTCCAACTTCAAGTGTCATATCACTTGAGCTAACCCCTTCAATTGTATCTAGCATACATGTTCTAGAAGATTTAAACAAAAAAAGAAAAACATCAACTTTGGGATACATGATCGAGACGATGACATAACCATCACAGAGATGATGTAATAACCGGAAAGATGATGTGGAGGATAGTGGCACCAACGATGATGTCAATGTCCTTTATGTTCTTTTCTCAAAATATGTCGAGCTCCTATGTATACAGTAAGCATTACCTTGTTTCTTTTTTTCGACAATTACGACAAATGCCGAGTGCACTTGCAAGAGCCAGGCTTGAGCCAGCCCGCATAAAAGAGCGCAGTAGAAAGGGACGAAACAAAACAACATTACAAACAAAAAATGAAACAAAGAGAAAAAACAAATGATGTTAAACAGTGCTAGAAGACTTCACCATCACTAAAGAGGACAAAAAACAAGAGACTGAATGCAGTTAACCAAAAGACAAAGCTCTATAGATTTTGCTGCACTGGCTTCGCCCATATTGCATCTCATCTTGCCAGTAACTCCTGCACATCCCTACATCACTTCCAACAATCAACAAAAAGACTAAAAAAAGCCACCCGGCTCGCAAAGGGTTACTTAGCTCGAAAGGCTCTGGCTCATTTTGAGCTTGATCAGAGACAACCAAGCTTGTTTATCTAAACAAGCTAAGGATGATCCTAGTAGAGCTACAACCTCCAAGACTCACCCTTCAAAGCAACAATCAATAAGGAGCTACGCAATCAACGTTTAAATTTAGTCCCTTTTAGCAGGCCACATGACCGATGCCAATTTTAACCAATATTTTTTACGCTAGTAAGCGAGGAGCGTTTGATGCATCCTAACACATTAACCATTACAATAAAGTCGAGAACAGATCTGGACTAGGCTGACAAATCAAGCGGGTCACAGAGCAAACATTATAACCCTGGTTCACAACCTAGTTAGCTAGCGTATTTTAACCACTATACCTAACAAGTGGATATCTATGATCACTTATGGTGGCTAACACGATCTTCATGAACCTTGCGAAGTTACAGCCCGAGAGAAGTTTATATTTCCCTAGAGAAGAACCAGTGCGATAACCGCGACCTGTTACATAACACCCAGCATGCGCGCCACGGTGACAATGAACCACAATATGATTAGCTAAGTGCATTAGCTCCGCATGGCTCTCAAGGAGCAAGGATCAGGGTTGCACCTAGCCTCAGCAATCAACATAAAAGTTTCTCAAATCATGTACCACATGAATCACATCGACATCGTAAGTTCCTTTGGAGTTTAGCAAATATATAACTACATACCTTGGTCCATGCAGCTGATCCTACCCAATGGGTAAAAGGCGTAGATAGTTGACGTAGTTTGTATTGGATAATAGATCCAAATCTTGCTTAACAACACTTCCCTTTTTTGGTGGAATCAAAGTAGATCAAGAAGAAAGGAGCATGAAGAATATTCGAAAAAACTCAAGAACATGCATGATGAGTTCATAACAACACATAAACAACGGAGCTGCCATTTCCGAATACCTGAAAATCGATCAAAAGCACCTTAACAGCACACTGATACTACAACAGTCACACAGATACAGGGATGGCAATGGGGCGAGTAAAATTCGTTACCCGCAGGTACCTGCACCGTTTGGGGCAGATATGGGTATAAGTGAGGCGGGTAGTGGGCATGGATTGGGTGTAACCCGAGACGGGGGCGGGCACGGGTATAATGTTGTACCCCGCCCCGCTCCATACCCGCCCCACACCACCCCACTTTATACCCATCATACCCGCTCCATTTTATATCTAATTAACTTTTAAATTAAAAACTACTTACTCAAATTCAGTTACCTAAATTATTTATCAATATTATAACAAAATATAGTTATATTATTCAAAATATTATTTAATAATTAATACGGGCGATTATGGATAATCCTTTGATACCCATATTATGGTGGGTATGGGGAGGTAACGGATATCTATTTGATACTCGTGGGTATTGGGGCAAGTATGGGTATGGGTTTGTACCCGCCGGGGTGGTATGGGTATCCACTTCATACCCGTGACGGGTAATGGGGGGCGGATGGGTATGAATTTGGGTGGCAGGCGCGGGTATGGGTATGGAAGAGGCACCCCCGGACCCGCCCCAGCCCGCCCTATTGCCATCCCTACACAAATGCAGAAAGTAAAAAAGAACACAGGACTGTTTACATGATAAACCCTATACTTTTTGGTCATCAGTGGGTTAGCATTAGGCCACTTACATTTGATATTACAGCAATGTCAAAATATTTATGTCATTAACTTTAACTTCAATTTCTCCATGAGACTAATTGACACAATGTAAATTACACAATGATTAAATTGACATAACTAAAGGACTAAATAGATGCAATGGAAAAAGTACTGGGACCTTGGCAAACGTAAACCAAAAATATAAAATGCACACAACTTAACCAATCTCTAACACAAAACAAGAATATTCAAAACCATTATAACGCAAAGATAATCAGCTCCTGAATATACCAAGTAGCAAGAACACAAGATATAGAAAATTTTAAGCCTCTTCAAAAGACTGCTATATAAGCTCACCCAATACGCTATGCTTCTATTATATTTTCAAAAGTTGGGGGTGGCTTATAACATAAGAACTCAAGACTTTTCAATCAAATACACTGTGCTACTATGCTAACGAACCCAATATTTCAAGAGCTTCAATTGTTAATTGGAGGTCCATTAATGATTTTGGGAAATTATCACTTATCCTAAAGGAGTAAGACTGCATATATCTCACCCCTCCCCCCCCCCCCCCCCCCCCCCCCCCCCCAAAAAAAAAACAAAATTTAAAAAAAAAAAAAAACCCTACTTTGGCGAAGCCCTTGTGGCACTGGGCTTCTTGTTGTACCACTTAAGTACCCTAATATTTGACTACTCATCACCTATATACCCTAAAATTTTAATATATACAATGAGGTACCCTGAGATTTGAATATTTTATCACCTAGGTTCCCTATATGTCTAAATTTGATGAATTTTTGTTATATTTGACAATTTTATATAGGAAATGCTGATATAATACATGATTGTGATAATATATACAAGTCATGTTAATATTTTCTACAAAAATTCACCGAATTACAACAAAAAATACCAAATTTTTATGTAAGGCACTGATATATTACTGAAATCATATGTCGTGTCGGCATCTCTTGGTAAAATATCATCAAATCCTAATGAAGATACGTATATATTGTCGGAATCATGTTCCACTTTACCATTTTCCAACAAGAATCTATCGAATTTCAACAGAAGGGCACCCCGATTGATAAAATTTTAGAGCTTCAGGGTACCTAAGAGAAGCAACAACAGCCGCAACAACAACAACAACAACAACAACAACAACAGACTCAATGCCTCAAGGGCTCCCGCATAAGCGGGGTCTGGGAGGGTTGGATGTACGCAGCCTTACCTCTTCAGGGTGTAACCCTACCGAGAGGCTGTTTCCAATGACCCCCAACCTTATGAGGTTGGCAACACGAGGACTTCCCAGGAGGTGACCCATCCTGGTACTACTCTCGCCCAAGCACGCTTAACTTCAAAGTTCTAATGGGATCCGGTGCTGTAGTGCCTGGTAAATGAACCCGAGAAGCAACAAGAGCAAGAAGGTTAAATAGTCAAAAGCACTACAATGAACAAGAAGATCACAAAGGGAACATGAGAAGATCACAAAACTTTTCCTATCATAGATTGAAAGGAAATTTCAAAGCTGTGTATGACACTTAAAATACCAAGTACCATAGCCAAAAACAAGAAGACATCTTAGTCAAAAATGGGGCACCTAATGCCAACAAACACTACTAGATGAGATGGAAATATACCAACAAGTTGTTCCTTTGTTCCAGCAGGCATTTTTATCCACCAAGCCGAAACTCCAACAGTCTAAATTTTCAAAAATCCAAACTCCATACACTCAAGAAAACCCTTTGCTAAGCTTCTGAATCGCGCAATACATCTTCCTTCTTGATCCAACAGCGTTAATCCCCATATCCTTTAGATCCTCCAATGTTAGCAACGGCAAAACTTCATCATCCACTTCATGAATCTCAAACACAGGCCAGTAGCGCCCTAATCCCAACCCATTAAGCCAAATTCGAACGCCGTTTTCGCCCCTCCATCGTCTACCGCTATGCCCACGACTGTTATCCGACGGTCCGTCCAACTCAACCCCATGATCATCATCGTCGTCGTCATCGCCATCATGGTCTCTACCATCATCAATTCTTCCTCTACTGTTATGGGGTCTCCTAAAATGCAACTCTCTATCACCCCCATGTCCTCTATCATCGCCATCAACACCCAAATTCTCCACTGAATGAACTGGGCTTTGCTCTTTCAATGGACTCTCAGACCCCACCATCTCAAAATCCCTAACAAACACATCTTCCCCATCTTCAGCCCCACTGATTTTCTCAACCCCATCACCATCATTCCCTCCTCCTTCTTCGATTTTCAACGCCCAATTCGTTCTCAGTCTCTTCAAACCCCTTTTCGGCTTCGAATCCTTCACTTTCCAATCCCTCTCTCTCTCCACCCCATCTAGGGTTTCATGGCGATAATACCCACCACCCAAATTAGTCATCGGCCGCGTCTTCGACGACTTTGCCTCCTTACTCGGCAGCTTCCACTGCCCCGCGCGACCCGCGGCAGCAGGCTGGTCGCCGATGTCGCCCAGCCGAACACTTGGACGGCGCTGGCGTTTCGTAGTGATAGTCTCAGCCGCTACTGCATTAGTAGCAACACTAAGCTGCGCTCCGCCATTAATCTGAGCTTCCTGCTGCTGGGATTTCAACTCCGCCATTAATTAAAAGGAACAAAACCCTAATTGCTGAATTAGGGTTCCATCGATTGCGACAGGAGGGTAAAATTAGGGTTAAAAATCCAACCTTTTTTGCCTTTTTCGACTGGCTTTGTGTGAATTTGTGATGAGATTGAAGTGGAGGAGGTGAACCGTGCAGCTTAGGAAGGAGACGCGTGTACACTCTCACAGAGTGACTGATGATGATGAATGAATGAATGAATGAATGCAACCATTAAAGCAAGGTGTTTATGGTAATGGGACTCATTTTTAAATTCCATTCTTCACATGTCCTTAGGGTTTTAGTTCATTAATTTAATTAAAAAAATTATTATTAATAGAGTAATAATATAATTTATAAATAATAAGAGTTACAAATTTATTTTAAAAACTATATTTTCACTCTAGTAGTAATAATTATACCATATCAATAATGTTAGCATTAATAAATAATATGTATAAAAGTATTTATTACTTAAGTATTAGAAAAATTATAACGGAAAAATTACATATTAGCATTCTAAGACTTGATAAAATAATTTTTAAGTCTACAAACTTCATAAAATAATTTTTTTAGTCCATAGGTTAAGTTGAAATAATATTTTAGTCTAACTACCTTTAAATCTTTTACTAGAATTTATAAAAAGACTAGAATATCCCGCCAACACCTTGTTGATCCCCCTCAACGCCACCATTGCAACCAAACTCATCCATAAGCCAAGGTTTCCCCACTAGTTTTAATCATCAGTGCCCATCCCCTCCTTCGCCACCACCACTTCCTTCTTGATACAAGTAGAAGTGAAGAGAAGTGAAGAAAAAGGGAGAAATTCATAAATTAGTTTTAACAGCTTTTGGAGGGAAAATATAGGGCGAAGCACGTGCGAGGCACGTGATGAGGGAAATGGCTGGAAATGTCACGCAGGCGGCATGTGAGCTGATGGCAGTTATACCCTTTTTAGATTTTTACCTAATACTTACTATTATTAGTATTTTTCCTTAATTCTCTTAATTTCTTGCTATTTTTATTTCTTTTTTCAATAATTATAAAAAGCTTAATGATGTACTAGCCTAGGGTTTATGTTGAATGATAATCAAATTCTCTTCTCCCTAAACTCTTCTTCTCTTCTCCCTTAATTGGATTTGGTGCTGATTTTGGGTTTGGAGTTTGCATTTGAGTTCATTGGTATAATTGGTATCAGAGCTGAGGTCCTCTGACTGTAAGTGATTGTCTTCAAGCTCCATGGCTGAGAACGCGAGATCTGCAACAGAGATTCGTCGAATGGAAGAAGTTTTATCAGCTCAAATTCGATCACCAATGAATTGGTTGAACATTCAGTTGGAGAGCTGAGGGAGGTTCGTTCTTCTATCCAAGAGCTTAGGGAAGTGATCATAGCAATGTCATTGTAGCAGGGGCGTGTAGTAGACAGAGCTAGAATGGTGGATGGAGGTTCCAATTCTTCTGCAGCAAATGCGGTGGGTAATGTTTAGATCCAAAACCCTCCCCCTGGTAACAATTCTTATTTAGCTAGATTAAGTAAAGTGGATTTTCCTTTGTTTTTTGGAGAGGATGTGAATGGATGGCTTTATATGTGTGAACAATTTTTCATGATTGATAATACCCCTGAACTGGATAAGATCAGATTAGCCTCTATTCACTTCAGGGGTCTAACCTTCAATGGCATCAGAAATTTATGAGAATTAGGGGCAATTTAGCTGTGCCAACTTGGAATGAGTATGTGAATGCTTTGAAAAGCAGGTTGGCAATGCTTTTGAAGACCCAGTATTGGATCCGATGAGTTTAAGGCATGAAGGGTCAGTTAAGTATTACCCTTGCGAAGTTTGATAACATAGCAGTGAGGGTATATCTGAATGAATCATAGTTAATTAGTTGTTTTTTAACAAGACTGTGTGATGACTTGGGGTTAGAAGTAAGGTCCAGACAACCTACTACAATGCAGCACCCTACCTGTTTGGCTAAGTTAGCTTAAGCTAAGGTGTAGGCCTTAGCCAACCAACTGAAGTATTCAAAGATTCCATTGCTAGGCCTAACAGACCCGCTGTTGCAGCCCCTGGAACATTTTCTCCTGCACAAGGTGTCACTCCTATCAATAGAACACAAAGAACGTTGTCTAAGGTTGAATTACAAGAGAAAAGGGCCAAGGGACTGTGTTACGTCTATGATGAAAAGTTTAAGCACGGACACGGATGCAAGACAAGAGGACCACAGCTCTTTGTCATAGAAGTGGGTGAAGAAGACGGGATTGAGGAAGTAGTGGAAGATGTAGAACAACAGAATGAGGGAGAGCTGGAAGTGGAGCCAACAGCTCACATATCCCTTCATGCCTTATCTGGAATAGCCAATTCCAAACACTGAGAGTTACAAGATGTTTGAGGAGGAAGCCAGTACACATCTTGATCGACTCTGGATCAACTCACAATTTCATTGATTCCACATTGGCTTCTAGGTCACATTGTAACAGGACACCAGTTATCCCTATTGCAGTTGTTGTGGCTGATGGCAGCAACCCAAGTTGTGCTAATCAATGTAAGCATCTCACCTAGAAGATGAAGGGGAAGCATACACTTCTGATTTTCTGCTAATTCCCTTAGGAGGATGTGATATGGTCCTGGGCATCGAATGGATGTCAACCTTAGGAGACATCCAGTGCAACTTTAAGGAACTCACCATGGCTTTCAAGGTGGGTGAGAGGCAGCATATACTAAGGGGTTAAGGAACCAACAATTGCAAGGCAGTGAGTGCTAAAGCTATGTATAAGGCCATGACTTCTGCTCCCTTTATTGCACTTCTGCAAGTGATTCCCAAGCCTGAACAAGTGAATGAGATAGTAGTGATGATGTTGGAATGAATTCAAAAGGAGAGCAGCAGCGATCAGTCCCACCTGATGTCACGAGATTGCTTTCCCAGCATGCCTCTCTCTTCAAGGAACCTCGGCAGCTACCTCCCTTTAGACCTAATTTTGATCATAGGATTCATTTGAAAGAAGGAACAAAACCCATCAGTAAGAGGCCATACCGATACCCTTCATTGCAAAAAGATGTAATAGAAGACATGATCCAAGATTTGCTTGACAAGGGGTATATTTAGGCTAGCACCAGCCCATATGCCTCTGCAGTAGTGTTAGTCAAAAAGAAGGACGGAGGATGGAGAATGTGTGGAGATTACCATGATTTGAACTAGGCTACCATAAAGGACAAGTTTCCAATTCCTTTAGTTGAAGAATTGCAGGATGAATTGGGCAAGGCCAAGTTCTTTTCCAAGATAGACTTGAGATCAGGATACTATGAAATCAGAATGCACACTGGAGACATTTTGAAAACAGCATTCAAGACTCACTTTGGGCATTTTGAGTTTGTGGTGATGCCCTTTGGGCTCACCAATGCTCCATCGACTTTTTAGGCTCTTGTGAACTCGATTTTTTCCCCGTGTTTAAAAAGGTTTGTGCTAGTGTTCTTCGATGATATTCTAGTGTACAGTGAGAGGATGGAGGATCATTTGGAGCATTCGAGATTAGTCTTCATTAGGCTACATAAGCATCAGTTATTTGCTAAGGAGAGTAAGTTCTCTTTTCTTGCAACCCAAATTGACTAACAACAACAACAACAGGCCCAGTGCCATAAGGGCTCCCGCGTGAGTAGGATCTGGGAGGGGTAGAATGTATGCAGCCTTACCCCATTAGGGGGATACCCTAATGAGAGGCTGCTTCCGGGAACCCCCATCCTGAAAAGCGAGAGGAAATAAAAATCGAAATTGAGTATTTGGGACGTATTATCTCAAATGGAGGAGCAGCTACTGATCCTAAGAAGGCGGAAGCAGTAAGGAATTGGCTTGCTTCAGCAACACTTAAGCAGCTAAGGGGATGCTTGGGGCTTACAAGTTATTATTGAATATTCATCCAAAGATATGGAGTAATAGCCAACCCTCTCATTGAACTTTTGGAGAAGGATAGATGGTCTTGGAATGAAGAAAGTCAGTCTACCTTCAATAAGCTAAAAGAAGCTATTTGCTCTACTCCTGTACTGGCTCTACCAGACTACTCCAAGCCATTTATGATTGAACTTGGAGCTTGCAATACAAGATTGGGAGCTGTTTTGATTCCGGGGGGGGATCATCCTTTGGCTTTCATGAGTAAATCCCTTAGCCCAAGACATCAAGTCCTCTTAGTATATGAAAAGGGGCTACTTGCCTTAGCCACAGCAGTTCAGAAGTGGCAACAGTACCTGCTCAACAACACTTTTGTTATCAAAACTGATAAAAAAAAAAAGTTTAAAGCATCTCCTAGAGCAAAAGATCCATATCTACTTCCAGCAATTGTGGCTGTCCGAATTGATGGGGTTCAGTTACATTATTGACTGCAAGAAGGGGAAGGAGAACATTGTAGCTGATGCATTGTCCAGAATTTTAGGGTAGCAGGTGGTATGTATGTTGCTTTTAGCAGTGGATAGCAACCTATATGTAATGATACGGTTGTCTTGGCAATCAGATCCACAGTTGCAGCAGCAACTTATTGAACACTTAAATGCTGATCCCTTAAAGCACCCTAAGTATAGTTGGCAACAAGGACAATTGAAGAAGCAAGGGAAGTTGGTAATAGGTCATGACTCCCAACTTAGAGGCAAGATCCTTCATTGGCTTCACACTTCACCAACTGGAGGGCACTTTGGAATGGATGCCACCCTTCAGAGGATCAGGTCTATGTTCTATTGGAAGGGGATGTCTAAGTCTGTCTATGATTTTGTTCAGCAATGTGAAGTTTGCCAAGCCTATAAGCATGAGAAAGTGGCCTCACCTGGGTTGATGCAGCCTCTCCCAATCCCTAAACTTGTTTGGACAGACACCTCCATGGACTTCATTAAGGGTCTTCCTCGATCCTTTGGCAAGGATGTCATCTTGGTGGTGGTAGATAGGCTCAGCAAGGCAGCCCATTTCATGTCTCTCACTCACTCATACTCTACACTGACAATAGCTCAGTTGTTCATGGACAATGTGTACAAATTACACAGCATGCCTAGCACCATAGTCAATGACAGAGATTCAATCTTCCAAAGTGAGTTCTGGCAAACCTTATTCTCCATGCAAGGGGTAGATCTACACCTCTCAACAGCTTATCACCCTCAGACGGTTGGCCAAACAGAGGTAGTTAACAGAGGATTGGAGACATACCTCAGGTGTGTATTGTGCAATACTAACACCTCCCAGTGGTCCAAGTGGTTACCTCTTGCTGAATGGTGGTACAGTACCACTTGGCACTCTTCTATACAGAAAACACTATATGAGATTGTGTATGGACAACCTTTTCCCTTGCACATACCCTACATACCAGGTGAAACTCGGGTATACTCAATGGACATAAGCTTACAGAACCGTGAAGATATGATCGAAGTGATCAAGTTCCACCTTCACCGAGCCCAAAACAGAATGCAGCAGCTTGCTAACAAAAGGAGATCTGACTGGAACTTTGAAGTAGGAAATTGAGTCTACTTGAAACTTCGTCGCTACAGACAAGTGATAGTGGCTCATCGCAGTAATCAGAAGTTAGCACCCAAGTATTGTGGTCCATTTCAGGTTCTCAGCAAGATATGAAAGGTGGCTTACAGGCTAGATCTACCCCCTACATCATAGATGTACAATGTCTTCCATGTGTCCCAATTGAAACCTCATTATGGACCTCTTCCCACTAACCCTCCTCATCTACCGGAAGCCATGAACTCAGCCCCTCTGAAAGTCCCTGAGCTGATATTGGAGAGGAAAATGGTCAATCGTAACAACAGAGCTGCAACTAAAGTCTTGGTGCAATGGAAGGGTTTTACATAGGAAAAGACAACGTGGGAATTTCTCTATGATCTTCAAGTCAAATTTTGAGATTTTCACCCTTGAGAATAAGGGTGAACTTCATGGGAGGGGTATTTGATACAAGTAGAAGTGAAGAGAAGTGAAGAAAAGGGGAGAAATTCATAAATTAGTTTTAACAACTTTTGGCGGGAAAATTTGGGGCAAAGCACTTGCAAGACTCGTGACGAGGGAAATGGCTGGAAATGTCATGCAAGCAACACGTGAGCTGATGGCAGTTATACCTTTTTAGATTTTTATCTAATACTTACTATTATTAGTATTTTTCCTTAATTCTCTTAATTTCTTGTTATTTTTATTTCTTTTTTCAGTAATTATAAAAGCTTAATGATGTATTAGCCTAGGGTTTATGTTGAATGATAATCAAATTCTCTTCTTCCCAAACTCTTCTTCTATCTTCCTTAATTTCATCTCTATCTTGGTGCTGATTTTGGATTTGGAGTTTGCATTTGAGTTCATTGGTATCACTTCTTCACTTCCATTGCCACCTTCCCATATTCCTCCTACAAAGAATTTTTGTACCCACCCCTCAAACCCAATTCCCAACCATTCTCTTCAATGAAACCGAATCCTTAAATATGATATCCTAGGTAGCTCTATCCATGATGGTGGTGCCCAGTGAGAGAAGAGAAAGAGAGAGGGTTAGGGACCCATGGTGGTTGGGTGGGGCTATGTGTGACAGTAGGTGGCATTGCGTTGGACCAGCGATGGTGGTAGCATCAGGCATGCAGCAGTGGGTGATAGTGGGATGAGGTGTCATAATTTAGTTGGTTTATTTGTTTTTCTTTTTTTGTTTAGTGAAGGTTATTTTGGTCTCTTCATAAATTCTAGTGAAAGATTTAACAGTAGTTAGACTAAAATATTATTTCACCTTACCTTATGGACTAAAAAATTATTTCACAATATTTGTGGACTAAAAAACTATTTCACCAAATCTCAAGGTACTAATATATAATTTACCCAATTATCACTTAGGGTATCATGAAGTTTGAACATTTGTCACATAGGTACTGTAACATTATATAATGAGATGCCCTAAGGTTTGAATATTTTATATCATAGAATGTGACGAACTTTTGTAAGAATCTGGTCAATTTTGTATAGAAAATGTTGATGTAGTACATAAGTACTATAATATCTAAGTCATGCCAATATTTTTGCAAAAACTCTGCAAACTGCAATAAAAAATTAACTAAATATTAATGTAAACTAATTACATATTGCCAACATAATGTGTCATGTTAGCATTTCATAGCAAAAAATCATCAAATTATAACGAAGATATTAATTTATTAGTCAGAATCTTGTTCTGTTTTAGCATTTTTCCTACCAAAATCTATCTAATTTCAACAAATAGATACATGATTGATAAAAATTTAAAAATTTAGGGTAATTAAGGATAAAATATTTAAATCCTAAGGTACCATATTGTACATATTAAAACGTCATTGTACCTAGATGATAAATGATCAAGCCTCATAGTACTTAAATGCTAATTTTCCTAAGTATTGTAAAGTTTGAGTATTTAAGCAAGCCAATAAAGAAGCAAAGAAGCAGTTAGGAAAGCATAATCCAAGACTTTTGAAGATTTCTATAAGAGGTTGGATATGGATGGAGGAGGGAGAAAGAGACTTCTACAAAATCACCAAAGCTAGAGAAAGACTAGGGACCTAGATCAAGTAAAATGCATCAAGGGGGAGGATGAACAGGTGCTCATGGATAGCCTACTTCTACAATTTGTTCAATGAAAAGAGGTATATAAATATTTCCCTAGGTGAACTCGGGACATCTGATGAGTACCAGCACTATTGTTGCTATAGGAACATCGAACTTAAGGAAGTTGGAGAAGCTTTAAAGAAGATGGGTACGGCTAAAGCAGTTGGACAGAATGGAATACCCATTGAAGCATGGGAATGCATTGGAGGCAAGGACATAAGTTGGTTGACTAAACTATTCAAACTAATTCTTCAAGATAAGAAGATGCCTAAAGAGTGGAGGAAGAGAACTTTGATACTAATCTATAAGAATAAAGGTGATATTTAGAGTTGTGGCAACTACAGATGACTTTATTGTTGAAGGGAAAATGCGATACTATGCGATAAAATGTTTCCTCTAAAGTTGAAGGGAAAATGCTATGCGATAACTTGTTGGCACAATTACAGAGCCTGTCGTAGTTCCAATTCGTTGTTGTAGCTTTCTTTACATGACCCACTTCCGTAGCTTCAGTAATACTATGAGATAAAAAGTTTCCTATGAAGTTGAAGGAAAAATGCTATAAGACGATAGTGAGACAGACTATATCATATGGTGCTGAATGTTGGCCAATTAAACAGCACTACACCTAGAAGGTAAAGGTAGCAAAGATGAGGATATTATGGTGGATTTGTAGACATAACAGAAAGGATAATATCAAAAATGACATTATAAGAAACAAGTTAGGCATGGCTTTCATTGAGAATAAGTTAAGGGAATGACGTTTGCAATGGTTTGAGCATATTAGGAGAAGATCAATTACTAACCCTAATAGGCAATGTGAACAATTAAACAATACACACTTGAAGAGAGGTAGAGATGGGCCAAAGAAAAGTCAGTTGATGACGATTAGATATTACCTTATCCACCTAAAGCTAACTGGCAGTTAAAACTACATGTTGTCAACACTGTTGTTAGAAGAGAAGAGCATGCCGATACTAGTTCATGGTGACCCTATGCTTGCATGTTCGTTAGTGTTGCTGCTTTATTATTGCTTGCATTCTTGTACTGCTTTATTTTACATCAATTTATATATATCACTCCATCTTTACTTTTTAGGGTTAGGAGCCATTTGGTAATAGCCTACCAATAGGTCAGCACCCTTTAAGGTTAAAGCAGCATACATCTTACTCTCTCCATACCATGCATTAGCAGAAACCTTTTGAAGGTACTAAGTTTGTTGTTTTTGTTGTATTATGAAGTTTGTGCATTTATTATTTAAATATATTGATATTTTAGTATGTACAATAAAGTAATTTGAAGTTCTAAAATTTGAATGCCGGTGTACATTGTATAAGGGACTTGTAATGCCTATGCACGTTGTATAAGAACTCGGTAGATTTTCCAAAATCAATTTTCAATTGAAAACTACTAATATAATATACAATTACGATAATATATATGAAATACATAAGTGTTTTCAACACACACCCACGCACATGCACATGCACTCACCAACACACTAGCACACACACATTTAGTTAAAGTAAGGGAAGAAGGTAACATCTGCCAAATAAGTACATATATATATAATACCAACACCCTAGCACACACACATTTGGTTAAAGTAAAGGAAGAAGGTAATAACTGCCAAATGAGTACATATATATATATATATATACACACCGAGTTCTAATGAATCTAACTACGTATCATTTAGGTACTTTTTTGGAATTTTAACATAGAGAATGTGCACTTTAATATTTAAAAATATTTAGTTAGATATCCAACGCCAATTCAACATATTTTTTTATCACAGCAATTCTGCGTATCTATTACAGAGATTTTATGACATGGCCTGTACATCAACCATCTAAATTAAAGTTTTAAACTCGACATTCACGACAATCCAATGAAACTTTCGTAGCAATCCAACAAATTTTTTGCTTAAAGCATGAATGCGACATGTACACGTTGTCATAACCATATAACATATCAGCATGAATTTTCAGATCTCATAAACATCAAGATATCTAGACAATAAATACTCAAATCTAAGACTGTTTCAGTGATAAATCCCAAAAAATATGGATTTCCTCTAAACTAGAAAACAACAGGACTCAACTGCTGGCAGTCAACTGCTATATTTGTAATTGCTCTTGGTCATGTTCGGTATCATTTTCTATTTCCAATTTACCTTTTTGAGAAACTAAAAACACGATCTTGAAAAAAATTCTCCTTGTTTTGTTTTTTAAAAACTCTCATAAAAACTAAAACTATAAATCGAAACCCCCAGAAAAAGAATCCAATTCTGAAGTGTCTGGTCTCCCAAAATCCAAAAAATGAACACAAGATGGTACTGACGGGGCCTAATCATGTGAAGCATTGATCATCTTCAATGGCATAATGAAAAATCAGTAAGGGCGGAATCAACTGCTCGGAATGGTGCAAAGCAAGCCGTGCCCAGGACTATGCTCGAGGGGGTACAATGTTGCTCCCTTCACATATTTATGGTGCTCGACAGCTTCCTTCCGTAGCTTCGTCAAAGGCTTTCGCTTGACAGTCTGCTTCTCGATTATCGAACATGCACCTAGTGGGTCCATCGAGCCAGCGCCCACTCTCCTGTCAAGGTAGAAATAGTCACACGCATTGAAGGCAAGTGAATATGAGGTATAAAGTGATTCTAACAAAAGGAAGAACAATAATCTAACAGCCTGTCCCGTCAAACTTTCTTTTTATAACAATGTGTTTAATCTTGAAAAAAGCAATTTTCAGATTTTAAAGATGTATACTTGACCTACAAAGAAAAGTGCTTTGAATTGAAGTCGAGATTGTTTTCCACTGTTAAGCGGAAACCAAAATATAGTTCCTCTCTTTAAAGCAGAACTAGAAGAAAAAAGTGAAAATTTTTTCGGACAAATATTTCTATTAGAAGGGTTTGGCCAGGACTCTCTCTACGCCCAAATCTTATTTTTTGTCAAGCCCGCCTATGGTGATCTCTTTCATGTAGCCACCGCAAGATTGCGATGGGGCTGAAAGGCCAATATGGAGCGATACTCATGTAAAGGTTTCTGTAATGCATATGGATTGTATTTTACATGGTAAAATATATATACAGTTACATTTACGAACATTCTTACAGGCATAAGATTTAAATACATAACCAGCATGAGTCACATAATGTCCATGACACTGTGATTCTAAACCACAATTTCATTCAATGCCTAGGAATATAACTTCTTTGAATCAGGTAACATGACTCACATCTTGCAGAAGTTTGTAAGCATAAAAACTAAATCACGGTTTGTGGCAGCGGTGGCAGTGTAATGAAAGCAGGATATCACAAAAGCTACTTAAGTGTGTTGGGTTTCTTTTTGGCAGCATAAGCCACCAGTCATCAACTTCGCTAATTATATAAACTGCTATTCCATTTGTGATAGAGTTGTAAAGAACTCCTGAAATGCCAACATTTCATACTCAAAAACACAATTCAGCCTTTTAAAGTCAAATTCGCGTTCCAAATACATGTCAGACTTAACAAAAACACAATTCAAACAATCGCCGAATCATTTAGACAAGAAGATACTTATTATTAGATGATTTGCTTTCTAATTATATCACTAGATTTAAAAAATGATTGTATTACATGGATATTAACTTTGTTTTGAAATTTATGCTTTAATGGCTTAGAGAAATACATCATTAATTTTTCGTATATCTAAATATATAGTAATATAAGTTCTCCCTCCACGCTCCCAACTTTAGAAACTTCTATGTGATAGAGATTGAAGATAAAGAATCACGTTATAGATGTAAGATAACTATTGAGAATTTGAATTCTTGTAAATTCTATCTTTTAGAATATATTATTAGTTAGGATTAGTTTAGGATAACGTTTGACTCTTATTAGATTTGTCATTAGGAGTTTATTATTATCCGTTTAGGATTTTATTTTCACCTAGATTTCTAGTTTCTTTTCTATAAATATTGATGTAATCAAAACCAAAGGCAGATCATTATACTTTATATAAAGTTCAGTTCCTTTTCTATTCTCTTAAGCACAGGGCTGCTTAAAAGTAAGTACAAGGATACTTAGTTGATTGGACACAAGGCTGTTCAACCATCCTCCTAAGCACAGGGATGCTTAGAAACCCCTCGATTAGGCACAGGGTTGCTTAGCTAAGTACATGGATACTTAGTTGGCTGGATACAAGGCTGTTCCACGTCCTCCTAAGCACAGGGATGCTTAGGAACCGCTCGATTGGGCACAGGGTTGCTTAATCTCTATCAAATAAGAAACCCTATGCCTAATCGAGGGGTTCCTAAGCATCCTTGTGCTTAGGAGGACAGTTGAACAGCCCTCTACCCAACCAACTAAGTATCCCTGTACTTAGTTTTAAGCAACCCTGTGCTTAAGAAAATAAGAAAGAACAAAATTTTATCCAATAATATAATGATCTGCCTTTGGTTTTAATTACATCAATATTTATAGAAAAGAAACTAGAAATCTACATGACAATAAAATCCTAAACGGATAATAACAAATCTAATAAGAGTCAAACGTTATCCTAAACTAATCCTAACTAATAATATATTCTAAGAGATAGAATTTACAACAATTCAAATTCTCAATAATTATCTTACATCTGTATCTTGATTCTTTATCTTCAATATCAACCATTCTCCCCCGGTTACAAAAAAACTCAACCTCGAGTTTTGTAATGGGGTGTGATGAATTGAATGAAGCACCAAAATAACATTTTTAAGGCTAGACATGACTTGACAAATCGACCAGTCTCAATCCTTGCTTGTTGATGTAGCATCATGATCAGGGAAAGTGTCTTCTGATCAACATAAGTGTCATCAGGAACTATGAAGTCAATATGCTCAATCTCATCTACAATCATCTCATCTTTAGCTAGAACTACCTCACTGCGATCATCTTCCTCCACTGGTTGATGCATGTGATGCTCCTCTTCATTGATTCATTGCTTGGTTTTCTCATTTGCATTAAATGATTTCTCATGATATGAAACTTCTTCAGCCTCTAACTCTTCTAAGGATTCAGTTATAGTAGGTACCATTGAACATATATTACCAACTTTACTATAATCATCTATAGAAATTCCATGAAATTCCACCAAATAAGTAAGGCACGGCTTGAGTCTTTCGAAGGGTCTTTTGATTACACCTTTTGCTAGCCTTCAAGTGATAGATAAGACTTCACTATTGTCCTTCTTAACAATCTCTAAGATGCACAACAACAGCTTGGGTGATATATCATCACTCTCATATAGGATCAATGTCATAATCATCTCAATAAAAGAAAACACAGTGCCATCATAAAAGTACCTTATCAGTCCCTTAGGGATATAGCCGACTGGTCATGATCGCCGGGTGCCAACGAGGTGACCCGGGATCGAATCCCACAAAGCTCAAAATGTGGTGTCCTCTTTGAGGAATTTAAGGGGTTTATCCCCTCCCCCCTCCCCCAAGGCTTTACCATCATTAAATAAAAAAATAAAAAAATAAAAGTACCTTATCAATCTAAAGAAGTGTCGAAACATCTCCAGGATCAGGGCATCACATTTAAGATCTAACATCATTAAACAAGATCTTGAGAGTGCCATAACTTTGAGAATCCCAACTCTCTTGCTGTAGGATCTGTTAGACATGTGAAATAATTTCTCGAAAGATGACACAATCAATAGAAATACCTCTATCAGTTGATCATCATCATAAGGTGCATTAGAAGCTGTAATCCTTGTAATTTCGCTAAAGCAAGCAGCAACTTAACTTTGATATCAAGATCATAATGTCTCAATAGTTGGTCACTTACTAATGCTTTCATTAATGGAGAAAGTGTATCCTTCATGGACTTCGACAATGACAATTCTACTTTGACAAGACGCGCCAAAGTAGTATTAAGTAATAAGAGGAGCTCATTGTTTGAATTTGGAGGGGTAGTAAGAAGTTGATTTCCAGTGGTCTCAAGAGTTCTCTGTAACTTATTTATTGTTCTCTCCAATATTAAGTACATATCTCAACTTTTTAGAGAACCCCTTTGATCTAAATCAGAAGCTAACTTAAAATTCTTAAAGAACGTGAAGTCCAACCCTTTTAGCCCAAAATTAACCCAAATTACCTCACTGGTCAAGACTTGACCAGAACTGACACGCAAGAGAGATGGCAAGGTTCGACGATGGAGGTGACCAGCGAGCTCGCGACGAGGGCAGTAATTGCGGCAGCAGCAAATAGTAGAGGTGAAGGCAAACGGTAGCGGAGGACACCAGCACTGGACGGTCGGGGGTTTTCTTTTTTTAAAGATCTAGGGTTTAATATGTGGATTTAAGCTTTTGGTGTTTGTTTCAACAAGTATTTAGATCGGCAGTGGGTTTGGGTAGATGGTCTTCGGTGAAGGGTTCAAATCTAAGGTTTTACAGGCCGGCGGCTGGTTAGGGTGGTTGACAGGGGCTGATGAGGGGTTTGTGGGGGTCGGATTTTCAGATCTAGGGGTCTTAGGTAAAGTGTGGGACTTGGGTGTAGGTTTCCGGCGAGGGTGTAGTTAGGTGCCAGGTTTCGGGTGGCTGATTGGGGTCAGTGGTTCAGGTTCAGGGCCATGTCGACAGCAGTTATGTGGTGGCTGTGGCCTAGATTTCCAGCGAGTGTCATAGATTGGATTTTTTTTTTTTTTTTTTTTTTGGTGGAAATAGGTAACGATGACAAAGGGGTAGGTGGAATTTTTTTTTTTTTTTTTTTTTGAGTTAGGATGGGACAGATAATGGTGGTTTTGTGGCGTTGATGGCGACGGCGGCGGCGGCAACAAAGTGGGGGGATCAGAACTTGCTCAGGGTTTCTTATTTGATAGAGATTAAGCAACCTTGTGCCTAATCGAGGGGTTCCTAAGCATCCCTGTGCTTAGAAGGATGATTGAACAGCCTTGTGTCCAACCAACTAAGTATCCCTGTACTTAGCTTTAAGCAGCCCTGTGCTTAAGAAAATAGGAAAGAACGAAATTTTATTCAATAGTATAATAATTTGCCTTAGGTTTTGATTACATCAATATTTATAGAAAATAAACTAAAAATCTAAGTGAAAATAAAATCCTAAACAGATAATAATAAACTCCTAATAACAAATCTAATAAGAGTCAAACGTTATCCTAATCTTATCCTAACTAATAATATATTCTAAAAGATAGAATTTACAACAATTCAAATTCTCAATAATTATCTTACATCTATATCTTGATTCTTTATCTTCAATCTCTATCACTATGACTGCCTACACCCCATTTCCGATCCCACTCCAGCTTCGTGCAACTGAGTCAGTGACAATGTCTAGGTTCAATTACATAGAAAATGGAAGTGTGCAATAGATATTCAGAATACTTACCCCAAAATCTTCTCCGACACAATCCTAGCAGCAGTAACGACACTGCGGCTGGGAACCCACTTCACAACACGATTTCGATCAGCCCGCATGGGAGAATGGATTTTGATCAGCTGCAAAAGTATGGCAAACAATATCAACACTTCGTCCTCCCTCTACGTTGTCTAATCAGAACTATCCACATTTGGCTCAACATACATGCGGAAGAATAAAGCTTATAGTTGAAAGACAAAACGCGAGTGTAAGAAATGTGCCCCCGCCATCGGTTTGCAGCAGGGGATATCAAAGACATTACATAAATGGGTCAGAGTAAACAAGTTGGGTTTTTCAATCGAACATGAGTTGCTTTATATTTGCCAAATTTTGAAGGAATAATCATAAAATCATTAATTTTTATGCTTTTAACAAGTCCGTCTTGATAAATAAAGATACAATATAAATGCATTATGGAGGCCAATTCAAAGGTGTCTTTATGTAATGGCCAATTATGTAATGACTAGCTCAATGCCCAAAATCTATTATATAATGGTCATTAGAATCTAACGACCTTTATTTGACTCCATATTTAGGCAACTGAAAATGAAAAAAATTCATAAGCTCACCCCCAAACATTCCATCATCTGGTAGTAAGCCCGGCCATGCAAAGGAGTATGACCTCCGCGAGATTCAGAGAAATAGCGAGTCCTGAAAATTTTTATAGCATTTTAATGAGACAATAGCATGATTCAATTTTTATACCATAAAAATTTTCTTTTTAGTTTTGCTCAGAGTTAATCATGTCACAGTTACCATTCCTCATAACCAGGATCTACAGTGAATCCATATATATCAACTGTATCGCAGATGGAGAGTGCAAATTCAAGAGCCTTCAAACCCGTTCCTTTTGCAGATGAACCAAAGGATGTACCCAACATCAGATAAACAGGATTACTGATAGGAATTTCCTGGAGAAGAGGAAACAAATACTTGTAAATAAATCATGGAATCAAATAAAGGTTCATGGGCACGTTGTCACAAAAGCAGGGTGCTGCTGACATTATGTAAAGCATCACAACAATGGCATATTGGGTTTGTTAGGAAAATATACATTGCTTTTATGCCTTACGCTCAAAAAGTTTGGATAAATATCCATATAATCACTAATTATACAGGGTTAGTTATGCTGAAGGTCAATATACTTTGCCCACTGAGTCAATTTATTTCTTGCACCTTTAAATGTGTCAATTTAATCCCTACACAAGTTACATCGTGTCAATTGTATCCTTTAGTAAAATTTAGCAATGAAAATTTTAATGTTCCAATCACTAGTCGGTTTAAATTGGATCAATAGGTTAGTTTGTCCTCGCATCTAACATGATTGTGTCGTTAAAAATTATATCATCAATTTAACTTCAATTTGACCATTTTGGATGCGGTATAAATTGTATAAGGACTAAATTGACACAACTAAAGAATACGGACTAAATTAAAAAAAAAAAAAAAAAAAAAAGAGGAGTAAAATACAAGTACTTTAGGTGTAGATAGTCCTACATTTTATATATACACAGTGCATATGCATTACTGAGGCTATTATAAAAGTAGCATTACATAACCATCAATTGTGAAACTCCTAGCTCAAAATTCGTTATGCAACATGTAGTTATTTGATTCTGTAGTATATACTACATAAAGAGTTATGCAGCCAGTCAAGAAGGGCTAGCATGAGGTTAACTAAGGCTAGAATAGAGAGCATAACAGAAAAGGATATATACCCGGATCATTTTGCTCATGATATCATGAATAGTGGTTTTGATGATCAAGGCTTCCTTTCCTGCATCTGTATGATGCCAATGTTAGGCATATTCGAATAATAATCAAAAATGAATAATTAACCTCAAAGAAGTTAAATGACGATTATACCGTATAACTCTGCGACTTTA
The DNA here is from genome assembly GCA_018398585.1 of Simmondsia chinensis. NCBI lineage: Eukaryota > Viridiplantae > Streptophyta > Magnoliopsida > Caryophyllales > Simmondsiaceae > Simmondsia > Simmondsia chinensis. The sequence continues at coordinate 8,647,575 of JAGTTD010000023.1, read as the reverse complement.
TCAAGAGCTTTGGCAGATCCTCTGTTCAGAAGACGGAATGTACTCTTTGAACCCACATAGTCAGTGTAGTTCTGTTGCAAAAACCATCACCAATGTCAAAGATGAATCATAAAGTTTAAAAAAAAAAGTCATTTACACTATTAGTCCTTTTACTTTGCTTATTGTGTCAATTTTAAATTATTTCAAGCAAGTCCAATATTGAAATTGATGTTAACTGGAGGCAAAATTTTTAACGTGAACTATTACTTACACATGCTTTCCACATGAAGGGGGTGTTTAAAAATGGGACAATATTTCACAAGAGTGAATGTTTCGTTACAACTAATATCAATTTTAAAATTTGACTTGACCGAAACAACTTCAATTATACATGGACTAAATGAATACAACTAAAAGTACAAGGACTAGATTATAACAACAAACAAAGTATAGGGGGACCAACTACATAAATTACCCAAAAAAAAGAACTAAATAGCAGGCACACAACCTGGATAGGTGCTCCATTCTGTCGAAAAACAGCATCATAAAAATCTATCTCCTTGCCGAACTTGGTTTTCAGAAGATCTGCTGAATTACCAACAACAGCACACTGATGAAATTGCCTTGGATAATACGGTGGTGTCTCGGGAAGCACCAGGGATAGTTTCTCCATACAGAGAGACTTATTCTGACAGTGGTTCCTGCAACACAAGAACTCATGTCAGACTGTTTCTAGAAAACCCAACAAGCACACTAGAACAGTATACAACATAAACTTCTTAGAATGATTCAAGCCATGCGAAGGAAATTTGCCCAAAAAAATTAGTACTTGCAAGTAGCAATTGGTTGTTTTTTGTCACGAACCTAGGATTGTGACGGGATGGGAGAGTAATTAGAATTGAGATGAGATAGAGAAACAGCAAGACTTGGAGATGAGAAGAGAAAAATAATAAAATATGAGATGAGAAAGAATTAGAAAAATTGGGGACGAGAGAATTAGAGAGAGAGTAAGAGATCAAATAGGAAAGAGACTTGAGGTTACATTGTTATTTATACTAGAATTAGGCTAATACATCACCCCAACTCCTTAACAACCTAAAACCAGCATATTACTAAACGTTCCCCAGCTGTGACCGTGCTTCCGTGACAAGCTTCCCATGACATGCTACACCTTGTCCATGACACTGCCGTTGCCCATGACATAACCGGTGTACCATGACAGCCATCAAAATCAACCTGTGTACCTCCCATGCTCGGGTCCATGACACTATGTGCCTCCCATGCTCGAGTCCATGACATTTTTTTTAATGTAACGGCCATGATTTAAAAGATTTTAAGCTAGCTGCTATGCTTTGAAATCACCCTGACATGTGTAAAGTCTGTGGCGTTGTGCTTCCATGTCAAAGTGGCCATGAATGTCTCAAGATATTGTGAATTGGTGAAAACCACACAATCATGAACATAATATAAATTACAAAAAAAAAAAAAAAGGGATGTTACATAATGTAAATCGACTATAATTATTATATACACTGACCCACAACCACCGCCACCCCCCCCCCCCCCCCGCGGGGGCCAAAACCCCCCAAAATATAGCAGCAGATGTTTGGATGCAAAGATAGCGTCTGAAGTGAACTCCTGAAATAAGGACGTAGGAAGTCCCTCCATGAAGATATTGGTATTACTGTGACAAGGATGCAACATGTAGAACATGAACGACACCAAGGGTGAGCGAGGAAAAATTAGGGTTATTGGCGATTAGGCTCTAATACCATGTGAATTAATGAAGACCACACACCCAATAGGACAGCGGTATGTCATATATACAATGGTATTTACAATCACGAATACAACAGCAGTTATAGAACATATATAAGTGGGGATGTTGCATAAGATAAATGGAATATAATTATTATACACTAAGAGCGACTAATTTTTTCCATGGCTGTGACATCACAACCAACATGTACAACCGAGAGCGAAAGAGCTCCAGAGGAATAAATTGAGAGTGTCTCAACATCTTAAATACTAAAGTGAGACAGCAAAAATCTACCCACTCCCACTAAATACATTAACACATGCAGCATAAGTTTAATCTGCACTAAAAGGATGCTTAATGAAAGTACTTCAAGGAGTACTTACAGTTGAATTCCTTTGTTAATCCTTCTCCACGCATAATCCTCCCATCCATTGGGCAAAGCATCGATGAACTCCTTAGTGAGCACTGTGGTACTGTTTCGAACCTATACAATTCAGCTCATTAAATAACAGATCAATGGAGAGCAAGAAGCACTTTCGATTGAAAAATTACAAAACTAGAAGTTCTAGCAGTAATGGACATCAACTCACTAAACAAAAACAAGGTAGCTTAACGCTACATCCCAATAAATAATGACTGAAAGATAAATGGCAGGCCATCTAGAAACTGATTTCCCTTGATTATTATTCTCTCTCGACATTTTGCATGTGGATATATCCGTAGAACTTCTATTAAATATATAACAAGATGCTCACCTGTTCCCATGTAGCCACAGCTTCACATAGGTTAAACTCATGAATTAAATCTTCAAGTTCTCCTGTTTTAGGATCTCTCTACAAGCAATTATCAACAAAACAGATAAAACGTTGTCAAATTACTACAATCCAAGAAGTTGTTGACACAGGAATCAATACATGAAAGATGGACACGAGATTCACATAAATGAGTACATAGATAGCATACCCATTTGGAAATGGTGTCAGCAGGAAACTGCATTTTGACTCGACAATAATCTTTCTCAGTTGCAGCTTGCAGCCCCAATCCATTTTCTCTCTACAATAACAAGCAAAGCATCACAAGCCGATTTTTTATTGAAGTGTAACAGGATTCATCATCATTCAAAAAAAAGTGTGGAAGAGCATTATTTCCCAACTCTGAAATTCAAAAATGATAAGGACTATATATCCTGGCCATTAAAGACATGTATGAGAATGCACAAACTAATATGCGTACAGCAGAAGGGGAGACAGACGCTTTCCCCTTAACAGTTGGGGTACACCAAGAATCTACTTTGAGTCCCTTTCCGTTCATTCTGGTTATGGATGAGCTGGATGTGCCTTGGTGCATGCTTTTTGCGGATAACATAGTTTTGGTGGGGGGTCGGTCTCGAGAAGAGGTAAATGAGAAGCTAGAATTGTGGAGAAGGGCATTGAAATCGAAGGGCTTACAACTTAGTAGATGCAAGACCGAGTATATGGAACTCAAGTGTTTTTTTTTTTTTTTTTTTTTTTTTTTTTTTTAAAAACATTGGAATTCAAGTTCAGTACCTCCACCACACCTAGCATAGAAGACGTCATGATTGGATCGGAGACCATACCGAGAAAGGAGTGTTTCAGATATTTGGATTCCATGGTATAATAGAACGGCGAAGTTGACGAGGATGTCAACAACCGGATTAAAGTAGGTTGGCGTAAATGGAGGATCGCCTCTGCAGTACTTTCCGATAGAAAGTTCCTGTTAAAGCTCAAGGGAAAATACTATAAGATGGTAGCGAGACCAGCTATGTCATAAGGTGCGGAGTGTTGGCCAATGAAACAACATCATACACAGAAGATGAAGGTGGCGGAGATGAGGATGCTGCGGTGGATGTGTAGACACACAAGGAAGGATAGGATCGGGAATGATGTCATAAGAGGCAAATTTCGTGTGGCCTCGATCAAGGAAAAGGGAGCAACGTTTAAGGTGGTTTGGGCATGTTAGAAGGAGATCGACTAATGTTCCAGTCAGGAGATGCGAACAGCTCCATACTACGCTAGGCAGGAAAGGAAGAGGCAAGCCAAAGACGAGATGGTTGGAGACGATCCAACAAGACCTCACCCACCTAAACCTACGGGAAGAGATGGCCTTAGATAGAGCTCAGTGGAGGGCAAGCATAGGGGTAGCCAATGTAGCGGCTTAGAATAGAGGAGCAAATTCTTGCTATTACCAGTGTTTATAGGCATTTATGACTTCTTCTTTGGTGCACTTATTTGCTTATTAGCTACCTTACATTTGCATTCCATTGCATTTTGCTTTCGTAATGCTGTCTTGCTTGTCAGATTGAGGGTCCTCGGACATAGCCTCCCTTTAGGGTAGCACCCTGAAGGGGGAAGGCTACGTACATCCAACCCCCCCCCCCCCCCCAAAAAAAAAAAGACCCCGCTTATGTGGGAGCCCTTGAGGCACTGGGATTGTTGTTGTTGTAGTCTAGAAAAGTTAAATAAACAAATTTACAGGCACAAAGAACAATTGGTTGGAAAAGATACTCAACACCGCAAGAACATTATCAGATTGATGCAACAAAAGATAAAATTTGGCATGGAAGGATTCATTTACTAAGAGAATTTAATAGAAAGAAACACAAAAAACGTGGCAAACTTGGGCAATATGCATTGAAGATAAAGAAACACTCGGTTCAGAGGCAAGGAAACAAAGCAGAACTAAATCTTTGGAGTGTAGGACACCATTAGTGTGAACACTATGGCCTGTCAGTGTAAGGAGTACCGGTCAAAAACAGTCATACAGAATTGCACAGGAAACGGAAAGATGCATCTTTCAGAGTGTGGATGCAAGAACAAAACAGAAAAGACTGCAATCACCACAGGAACAGGGGAGCAAGGCTATAATCACAATAACAAGGCAGTACCAAAAATACAAGAAAATGGGATCTACCTTGTGGTTTATTTACAGCATAGAAAACAATTGGCCATACAAAACAAGGTGGAAGGAAAGACTAAGATCTGATGGAGTTTTGAAACTAGAAAGCAGTTTACGGAATTAAGTGTATACAACTCACAGCAGCAAAACCACATATAAATAAAAGATACCGATTCTATGGCAAATAATGAAGACGACTTCATAGACTAAAGATACTCCGTCAAAAAAATTAGAGATGTTTTACCTAATTCTTGAATGGAAATGTCTGAAATCTGTCTCACCCTTTTTAACCATGCGCCCGATCATGTAAGGGTCATTTAACACTCAACAGACTTGTGGAAAAGAGGAAGTAAAGGCCATTGATTGCAACATATCGATTCTTCTGGTCATGCTACATAGACAACACAATAAAACAGCAAGACAAAGCAAAGAATCGGGATTTTTTTGGTAAGTAAGCTGGTTGAGACAAAAAGGGATTTGAAACCAGAACCCTTTCTCCCTAGAGCATCAACCTTGGTTGATGTAGGACGAGTCACCAAAGATTTTAGGAAGCAATTAGACTGACCAAAACCCAAACTAATGAGCTGGAAACACTACTATGCTTTTACGACTTCAAACGGCCATAATTTTTAATTCGTAAAGAGTAAGGCGAATTACATATCAAATCGAAACCCGGATGGAACTATGCAACCCTAGACGCTTCACCACTAGCCTCGCCTGTATTCCCCAAATTCGGCCTCTAAACACGTTTTGAGGCCACTTTTATGTTTTGCAGATAGTATAGATGCATTTTCATAATTTTGCATTTTAGGATTTTGTTTTGTTTTCCCTATAAATAGACCTTTTGGCTGATTGCTTGTTCATTCAATGAGAATTTCAAAATAAACTCTAGTTTTGTCTCTCCCATTCAGTGGACTTCTGAATTGCTTTTTGATATTGATGTGTTCAAATCGATTCCTAAGCTTTTGTTCCGTAGGTTTTACAATTGGATCAAAATCTCTTTAATTGCACCTAATTCAAGTCAGTATCCAAAAGAACACTTCACAAGAGAGTAATACAGACGGAACTTATTGAGTTAAATGACATTTCCATAAATTCCAAACTTCATGTATTCCCATCTTGGTCAAGTACAGCGGCCCATAACAATATATCAGCTTCAAATCAAACTGGAGATTGTATTAGGCACCATATTTCCCCTCTAATTCTATCGTTTATTTGCATAGCTTCAAAGCAACAACCATAAATACAGAAAATGTTCTCCTCCATTTAGAGGAAATTGACTTCCCCTCAACGAAAAGAAAAACATTTTTCCATGCCATTGTCATCTCACGTCATACATTGCACATGAATCCTAACTTGTCCAAGTGTGAATCTCATACAAATCCATAGAATGAAACCATTTTGTTTAGCTAGAAAACCTAAACTTCTTAAGAAAAAGATATTTCTAACTGAAAACATTTCGTGAAGAAAAATTTTCTATTGAACCAAACGGAGCTTTATCTACTAATGACACTTTTATTTTTTTTTTTTTTGGTAAGTTAATAAATGTCACTTCAATTATAAAACTACAGCTAAGTATAAAAGAACGAAACGTCAAAAACTGAAAAATCTGAGCAGAAATCATATTGAGAAGAGCACACCACACACTGTTGAAAGCTCCTCTGCAAAGCTTTTAGTGCTTCCAAATCTTCATCTGATAAACGCGATTTCGTATCTGTGTCCACAAATCCATCAAATTCGAAGACTTTAAAGCATCGCAATTCACTAGGAAACTCAAATCAAGAACAGATAATTGCAAAATCAGTGGAGAAAACGTACCTAGGTTAGAGATTCCAGTGATGTAAACGAGAATCACTGACAAACCAGACGCAAGAACCAACAAAAACACAAATCGCAGCAGATTCATGTCATTGAAGCTCAGAACTAAAAAATTTCAAGAAATTTGTGGAATGGACGATTTCTCCGAATCTCTGAAGTTCAATGCGGATGAACAAATACAAAAAGAGATTGAAATGTGTGAGGAACAACAGAGAATGCGAGGATTTTAGAGGATCAATATACGTCTCAAAATGAAATCATCAAAGAGGAAAATTTTCTGTTATGACCCAATTGAGTTATGGGTCATAAATTAATGTTTTCTTAAAATTGATTGAAAGAAAGAGGAAAAGAAAGAGAAGAGAGAGTTAGGGAGAACTAGAATTGAAGAAGAAAGTAAGAGAGAAAGAAAGAGCTAGAGAGGGAGAGAAAGAAATTAAAATTATAAATTTTATTAATCATTAAAAGTTGTTTAGTACAATGCACTTTCTATCTTTATATAGACATAGGGGATAAAGAAAAAAGGGAAAAAACAGCAAATATTGATCCAAATCTATTAAAATCTGAACTAAACTACTGCAGCAACCAAAACAGTAAGCTTCCAACTGCTAAAAAACTAATTTTCCCGTCAAAATACCTAATTAAAATTTAGTTAGGTAATTTAATTACCAAAACCATTTTTGAGGCAAATTGGAAGAGTAAAATGTTAATTCTAATAATTCTAGCTCAATTCAACAACTGAGAACTATAAATTAATAGAATTAATCAATATAAACCTAAGTACATGACATTCACCCCCCCCCCCCCAAAAAGCTAATCCTTGTCCTCAAGGATTTTCTTCACATCTTCAATCTTTGGGGCGTCACGATCATGAATACCAAACCGGTACACTGTACAAATTTGGTTGATGGATCTTTTTTTTTTTTTTCCCTTCCTCTTCTTGAAATTCCTTCTATCCCTAGAAGTCTTCCTCAGATTCTTGACAACTCGATCTACGCTCATGAACTCGAGAGGAGTTTCGCCAAGAACCTTAGCATCCCAGCCCCGCTTCACATTATCCCAGTGACTCTCATAATGGCCCACTATCACATACACGCATCCATCTCCTAATGCTATTTGAGCATCAACACCTTTCTTATGCAATAGTGTAACGACATTCTCAAGAGTTTCCACAAAACCGACGCTAGGACCATCCAATACATCACAACCATCAATAAGATCATTCCAAGATATCACACTTCTTTCAGACATTTTGTCGAACATCTTGTGTGCAATATCTTGATCACCTATTTTAACCAATTTAGTATGGTCCAAATTCCAAGATACCAAAGAAGAAGGATAAGTTGAAGACATACAGATCTCTTCTTTGGGATCACCCATATGAGTTTCTTCATCATTTTTTTTATAGCTTTTCTCAATCTCTTGCACCCAACGAGGAACAAGAACAGATACCGAACTAAATTCTGCATCAAACACACTATTTTCTGCAGATTTTAGTTGACTTGCTGCAAAATCAGATTTGCTTGCTGCAGAATTCGAGTTATTGGCTGCAGAACCTAGTCTGGACAATGCATTTTTTTCTCAACTTAGGTCAAATGCAAGGAACTCATGTTTTGGTTGTGATTGAGAAGTTCTTGGTTGATTTTGTTAATCTCGGTTTATGGGTTGGGGCTGATTTTCTTGCATTATTTTGCTGTTGCTGATTTGATTTAGAGAAGAAGAGGGATTCATTAGATTTTTACCATTGTTGGGAACATGATTACTTGAATGTTGAAGGATTGGGGGTTGTATTACATTCCGTTGCAGCGGTCGTAGCTTTTCCGAAAATCTTTTGCAAGAGGGTTGCTTGTATTTCATCATTCTTGGCTATTCTTTCTTGAAAGGACATCATCCTCTCTTTCTGTCGCCTATATGCCTCTTCTTGTCGCTTGGATGCCTCCAGGAGCTCTTGAATACCATCATTCAATTGATCCTTCAATTGTGCCCTCTGATCTTGCAGCAGCAACAGTGCCTTGTCATGCCTTAAGTTGGATTCTTGGACCCTATTATCCAAGGATAAGATCCCTTGGTACAAGAATTTAACTTGATTTTCAATTTTTCCTGGTCGAGATTTGGGTAGTGCATCAGGTAATGTCGCAGCAGCAGCAGGTTGTGTCTTTGTGGCCATCCCTGCCTTCGTGAATAGAATACTATGCTCTGATACCAAGTTGTTATGACCCAATTGAGTTATGGGTCATAGACTAATGTTTTCTTGAAATTGATTGAGAGAAGGAGGGAGAGAAAGAGAAGAGAGAGTTAGGGAGAAGTAGAATTGAAGAAGAAAGTAAGGGAGAAAGAGAGAGCTAGAGAGGGATAGAGAGAAATTGGAATTATAAATTTCATTAATCATCAAAAGTTGTTTAGTACAATGCACTTCCCCTCTTTATATAGACATAAGAGATAAAGAAAGAAGGGGAAAAACAGCAAATATTGATCCAAATCTATTAAAATCTGAACTAAACTACTGCAGCAACCAAAACAGCAAGCTTCCAACTGCTAAAAAACTAATTTTCCCGCCAAAATACCTAATTAAAAATTAGTTAGGTAATTTAATTACCAAAACCATTTTTGAGGCAAATTGGAAAGAGTAAAATGTTAATTCTAATAATTCTAGCTCAATTCAACAACTTAGAACTAGAAATTAAGAGAATTAATCAATATAAACCTAAGTACATGACATTTTCACGAATCAAAATGATTTCTAGGGTTTTGTTCTCTGCATTGATCGCTCTGAAAATGATTCGCTTCCTCTCTGGTATTCTACCTATTCGACAACACACTGTTTTTGCTGTAAAACATATTCTGTATTTACTATATATACCTAAGAAAGATCTATTAAATCTGCACTAGATCATTGTAATATTATAGTATAGTATAGGTTGCGTTTGATTTAATTTTTAATAATATTATAATATAAGGTTACTTTTGGTTTAATTTTTAATAAAATCTCTCATTTAATGCTTATATCTTCTTCAATAAAATACTTGGTTGTGTAGTATAAAAAGATTTTTTTACATAATAAATGTTTGGATATAAATTTTAAAAAGAAACTTATCCATAATAATCATAAAAAATAACTTAATAGTATAGTGATCCATGAGGTAAAAGGGCGGTGGTAGGTGGAGATGGTAATACCAAGTAAAAGTAAGTCATGGTAATAAAAATTAATACTAATATAATCTTTTAGAATATTTTTCTGAAATAAGTTGTGAAAAATACAGTTTGACATCTTTTTTTTACTTAGTTATAAAATATATTCTTTATTTTCGACTTAAGCTGTGCAAAGATGTAAAAATATCTTTTCAGTTAACCAAACACAAACTTTATAGTCAATTAGAGTTTTTTCAATGCTTTAAAATGTTAAAAAGTTGAACCAAATGCATCCCAAGAGATAAATACAATTTAAAAATGCGTTTGATTCATTTTATTTTAACTTATTTTTTTTCAACTTATCTGTTTTAATAACATCTGTATTTTTTTCAATGAATTGTTTTGTTGTGCAATGTGGAAGGATTTTTTTTACATAATAAAGTATTTATATACAAGTTTAATAAAGAACTTATCCATTATAATCATAGAAAACAACTTAAAATATAAATCAACCAATATTTGTAAGTTGGAGAGAATTATTATAATGGCTGATCATGGTAGTGGAGGACGGTAAGTATAGTAACACATGAGGGTAAAAAGGGTGATGGTAGGTGCCAATGATGATAAAAAGTAAAAGTAGGTTATGAAAATAAAGATTTAATATTGAGATGGTTTTTTAAAGTTTTTTTCTAAAATAAGCTGTGAAAAATGTCCATTTTTGCTTTTTTTTCTTAGTTATAAAATAGCTTTTTTAACTTCATATTTTAGCTGTGAAAAAGATGTAAAAAGGACTTATTTGTCAACCAAACGTAAGCCTCGCAGTCAATTAGAGCTTTTTCACAACTTTAAGCTAAAAAGCTAAATCAAGCGCAGCCTAAGTGATATTATCCCAATATGTCTCCTCAATTTGAATGGGGATCAATGTACAAATTGGCCTTATGGTAGTGGAATCGATTAGTGTCCAACACTTTGGTGAATATGTCAGCAACAAGTTAATAATCAAATCAATCGACCCTTGATGTAATCCTTAATTTCTCTCATAAACAAATTAAAAATCAACATCAACATACATACTTCGATCATTAGAGATAGTATTGGCGTTTTTTAGTCTGATTCGATCCTATGATCCTGTTTTGAGATCCACTAAATGTTCTAAATAGACATCGCAATTGGGTCATTTGGGTTGGGCTCAGGTTGACCTATTTAGGTTTGGGTCACTTTTGATTTTTACCTATAGTCGGGTCAGGTTGGATCTGGATCAAATTATTTCGGGTTCGGTCATTTTTATTTCTGGTTATCTTAGGTTCTGGTCAATCTTGGTTAGGTTGCATAAGTTTCAACCCATCATAATTCTATTATTTGGCATTTTAGTCGCATTAAATTTTTATAAAAATTCAAATTGTACTTCAAATAATTCGTATTTTCACTAACATATTTATTGTACTGCCAATATAAATATTTAATAATCTCTTATAAAATTCAGTCGTACTCCTAGGAAGCAAGAACTACCATTACCTTTAAAGACCTTGGGTTAATTCAGATTTTGGGTCGGGTTGGGCTCAAGTTCGTGCCATTTTAGGTCAGGTTGATTCAGTCAATGTTGGGTCAGGTTGGGTCAAATTGAGTAGCACTTCAGGTAAAAAATAAGTTGGGTTAGTTTCAGGTCAGGTAATTTGAACTTTGGATTCAATTATTTGGGACAAATTCTTACTGTGGGTTGGGTTGGTTTATAGGTTTTTCAGATTGGTTTTTGGGTTCATGTTGAATTTGCCGCATAGTTCTAGTTCAAAATAGAATCCTAATTTTGATAATGACTAAAAAATTTAAGTGTTTTTTTTTTTATTGAAAACCACCTAAATTTTATATGCAGTTTCAAAAAAAGCCTAGATTTTCTACTTTTCAATGTTACACGTAAAATTTTTAATGTCACACTGTAATGTTAACCTAATTAACATTTGTTAGTTTTTGAATATGTTGCTCTTGAAAAACAAAAGAGAAAATAATTTTAAATATTTAAAAAATAATTTTTATACTTTAAATAAATATTTTTTTAAAAGCTACGTTAGTAAAAACTAACAAATATTAACCATGTTTCCATTAAGGTGTCACATTAAAAATATGTGAAAAGTACATGTGTGATATTACAAAATTAAAAATATAAATAATAATAATAAGTGCACTTAATATTTAAGTGGTTTAAAAAACCTAGTAAGTGGTTTAAAAAGCCAGAATAAAATACAAAGCTTCTAAGAGAATTTTAAATAAATAAACTAAATCTTTCTATATATTATTGTTAAATCTCCCTCTTTCTTAATATCTCTCGAATCTTAAATCTTGCAATTGTAAAGCACCACATAAAAGTTAGCAAAAAACTAAAAAGTAAAAAAAATAATTTATTATATTTAATTAATTAAATAAAATATAACACCAATACATAAAAATAAAAAGAAACAAATAAATATTTAATAAAAGGATTTTTCTAGAGTGCATTAACTATTATATTTTTAATAAAAATATTCTACTATTCTTGTATTGGCCGATATAATAAAAGGAAATTAGTTCAAAAGTAATAAATTTGGTCTAATACATAAATCTTAACATGTATCCACATGTTAGACATGTTGAATTCTAGCATGAACATAATTGTACTTGTTTTAATGTAATAAAATAAATTAGATCTAGAATTAAATTAGGGTAGTAAATTATTTGGTATTACTCTCCCCTTTTCCTTTTCCTTGTAACCAGCCATGGTGGTAAATGACCCCATGAATGCCTTCTTCTATGTTTCAATTTTCTAGATCTAAAATTGTATTGATGTAATTAGCTTAAAATTTCTTTTTCTCTTGCATCTTTTCATTTCCCTTGATGTAAATTATAAATAGGCTAGTATTGTTATTAATTCTATCATCCAAAATATTCTTTCATTCCAAGTGTTATTCGTTGTTCAAGTTATATTCCTTGTCAAATTTCTACATGGTATTAGAGCGGGATTAGATCCGGGTCATCGCTCGTGTTGTCTTGCCGCGCCTCACTATAAGCCAAACATCTAGAATTTTCATATTTCTTGTTTTATTTGTGCTATTTTACCCATTTTAAAATGAATAACGAAAATTCTAGTGAAGTTTTTAACCAAATCGTTTCGCCGGTTCAAGTTTCAGGGGGAGTTTCTGATGTGAACTCACCCTATTGTCTTCACCCCTTGGATCATCTGGGGCTTTTTTTCGTGCAAGATATTTTAACTGGACGAAGACTCTCCATATTTTGAGAATTGGAATGCCTGTGATTTGATGGTTTCTTCTTGGCTCTACAATTCGGTTTTTAAAGAAATCAATGCAAGTATTGCGTATTTCGAATCTGTGCGTGAGGTTTGACTAGACTTGAATGAACATTTTTCCCAAGGAAATGTTCCACGTGTTTATGAAATTAAGCATGAGATTTCACACTTAAGACAAGATAATATGTAGATGTTTGACTATTTCACTAAGTTGAGGTCCTTATGGGTTGAACTTTACACTCTTGTGGCCATTCCCCCTTGCACTTGTGGCTTGGGGCAAGCTTTTGCGGCCATAAGAGACATGAAAAGATTGCTTGATTTGTTGATGGGTTTGGATCCTTCTTTCTCTACCATAGGGTCCCAACTCATAAACACCAAGCCACTTCCTAATATGTCCAATGCTTATGTTACCTTGTGTTAGGAAAAAAAGTAACAAAGAGTAGCCTCAGGTAGCGTTGTTAGTCCTGAAGCTACAACACTCGTAGTGAAAGGAAATGTTGGTGCGACTAGGGAAGATTTGTCCAATTTCAATGGGCAAACTCCCAAGCGCAATAACCGATTGTCATGCTCTCATTGTAAAAGACAGGCCCACACAAAAGACCATTGCTATGAGCTCATAGGATACCTGGCAGGATGGAAGAACCGGGGATAGAGCGGCGTAGCAGCAGCTGCTACTGGGCAGTTAGCAGCCCAGCCGGCCGTGTGCCACCAGCAACCACTACTGCTGGTGGCGGCTGCTGGTCCAGCAGTGGTCCCGCAGTACGACAGCCCGGTTGTGGGGTTGTCGATGTCTCAGTATCAGCAGCTGTTGTCTCTACTCAATGCATAGGGAAGTTCTCCTTGTGTTAACATGTCAGGCCAAGTTTGTTTAATACCGTTTGGATCATTGATACAGGTGCCTCCGACCATATGGTTTGTTCATATTTTGTCTTAGATGATGTTCAAGTAAACACCAAAGTCAAGCCGGTTAGACTTTCGAATGGGAATTCTTTATCGGTTTCACACATAGGGCATGCCACCGTTTCTAGCAACCTCACTCTTGAGAATGTTTTGTGCATTCTCGATTTTCAGTGCAATCTCCTTTTAGTTAGCAAGTTAAATAGAGATAGAAATTGTGCATTGACCTTTTATTCAAATTTTTGTGTCATATAGGATCTACCATAGAAGAAGCTGATTGGAGTGAATAGACAATGAGATATGCCTTTTGAAGGGATCAGTGCTGCCCCTAAAGTTACGCACCTGAAGGTTTCTGTAGAAAGGTCTTTGTTAGGGCATCGTAGAAGAGGGCATGTCCCATTTAATAAATTGTCAAATGTTTTGAATTTGGATTTTGGTACTTCCTTTGATGGTGTTTGTGACTCTTGCCACAGGGCAAAACAGACTCGTTTACCTTTTCCCATTTCTGTTATCAAGACAGGGCAATGTTTTGAATTGATTCACTGTGATATTTGGGGTCCTCATCGTACCTTGTCCATGACTGGTGCTCATTTTTTCCTTACCATCGTTGATGATTATAGCAGGTGTACTTCGGTTTATTTGATGAGAGATAAGTCTCAATCTCATAGAATTCTTATGGATTTTTACCAAGTTGTACAAACTCAATACAACAAATGTGTAAAGCAAGTGAGGAGTGATAACGGTGTGGAATTTCTTTTTGGTCCTTTAGTCAGTTTCTATGTAGGAAGAGGGATTCAAGTTCAAAATTCATGCACCGACACACCTCAAGAGAATGGGATGATAGAAAGAAAACATAGACATCTTCTTGAGGTAGCTCGGGCTCTTCGGTTTGAAGTAGGTCTTCCTATTCAGCTTTAGGGAGTGTGTGTCCTCATGGCGGCCTATTTAATTAATCTCATGCCAAAACAATGATTAGAAAACCGGAGTCCCTATGAGGTATTACTTGGAAAAACACCCTCTTTTGGTCATTTACGTGTCTTTGGGTCTTTATGCTATGTTAATCATAAGGATTGTAACAAGGATAAATTTGGTAATCGTGCAAATAAATGTGTTTTTATTGGGTATCCACATGGGAAGAAAGGGTACAAAGTTTTCGATTTAGACAACAAGAAAATGGTTGTTTCATGTGATGTTATTTTCTATGAAGACATATTTCCTTATCTTGAGAAGTAAGAGCAAAAGAACGATGATAATGAAATTGATTTAATACAGTATATGGATGACAAAGATCATGGGAGGACACAGGTACAGGAAAAACCGGTGGCGACCGACCCACCACCGATTGCCCCAGACCTGTCGGTGGCAGTACGACCGATAGGGACTGGTGCTGCAGCACCAGGATAGGGGGTTGACAGCCCCTAGCAGAGCACGTAGGGCAGTGGCTCTGGTAGACCGGGTCGGGTTTGCTCAATGCCAGCTACGTACCAAGATTGTATAGTGGATGTTCCTTTGTCTATAGCCCATCCTCGTGCTACCGCTTCTTCAATTGACTCAGGTATGGTCTACCCTTTGTCTAATTTTGTGTCTAATGCGCAATTCTCTAACTCATGTTCATCATTGCTTAAAGCCATCACCTTGGGTGATGAGCCATGAAGTTTTTCTCAGGCAGTTGAACATAAACATTGGAGAGAGGCTATGGAGAAGGAAATTTCAGTACTAAAGCAGAATAAGACGTGGACATTGGAGGAGTTACCTCCCAGGAAACGAGCCACAGACTCCAAGTGGGTCTACAAGATAAAGTACAAGTCAGATGGCACCATTGAGCGTCACAAGGCACAGTTGGTTGCCAAAAGTTATACTCAAGTCGAAGGTATCGATTATCATGACACTTTTGCTAGTTAGGTGCGTTCTTGCAGTTGTGGCCGCTAGAGATTGGGTTATCCATCAATTGAATGTAAACAATGCCTTTCTACATGGAGACTTAGATGAGGAAGTCTATATGAAGCTTCCTCAGGGGTTTGAAAAGCAACACAGGGGCAAAGTTTGTCAGTTACGCAAGTCCCTTTATGGACTTAAACAAGCTTCTCATAACTGGAATCAAAAGTTTGTGTCATTCTTGGTTGCCATAGGTTTTACACTGTCCAAGTCGGATTATTCTTTATTTACATGTGTTCATGGGTCGGTTTTCACTAGTGTTTTGGTGTATATTGATGATGTCCTCATAGCTGGAAATAATGTGAATCACATAGAAGAGGTCAAGTCCAAACTTGATAGCCAGTTTGGAATGAAGAACTTAGGGCTTGTCAAATATTTTCTTGAAGTAGAGGTTGCTCGTACAAAAGATGGAATTGCCTTGAATAAAAGGAAATATGCCCAAGACATTTTGAGTGAGACGGGTCTTTTAGGAGGAAAACCCACGTCCACTCCAATTGTCCAAAACCATCGATTGGTTGATGGTGAAGGGGATCGTGTAAAAGATTCGGAACAGTATCGTCGAATAGTAGGGCAACTTCTTTACCTTACCATTACTCGACCCGACATTTGTTATGCAGTTAAAATTCTTAGTCAGTTTATCCATGATCCCCGAGCACTGCATTGAGAAACGGCCTACCATGTCCTTTGCTACATTAAGGGAGCACCGGGTCAGGGTATTTTTCTACCCCATGCGTGTGATTTGTCTCATCGTGCTTATTGTAATGCTGACTAGGCAGGTTGTCCTACTTCTAGACGTTCAACTACAGGTTTTGTAGTATTTTTGGGAGATTCCCCTGTGTCATGGCGTTCTAAGAAACAGTCCGTTGTTTCTCATTCTTTCGCTGAAGCAGAATATCGTGCCATGGCTACAGTTACTAGTGAATTAGTATGGTTGAGGCGCATATTATGTGATCTCCAAGTTTGCACTAATCATCCTACCATATTGTTTTGTGATAATCAGGCGGCTCTTCACATCGCTTATAGCCTGGTATTTCATAAGCAAACAAAACACATAGAGATTAATTGTCATTTTGTTCGGAAAAAATTGTTAGCAAAATAAATTTTCACTTCTTTTGTTAGGTCTACAAGTCAAGTGGCGGATATCTTTACAAAGGCACTCGGTTTATCTCGTTCTTCGCAAGTTGGGCATTGTCAACTTACATGCTTCAATTTGAGGGGGAGTGTTAAATTCTAGCATGCGCATAATTGTATTTATTTTAATATAATAAAATAAATTAGATCTAGAGTTAAATTAGGATAGTAAATTGTTTAGTATTACTCTCACCTTTTCCTTCTCCCCGTAACCAGCCATGGTGGCAAATGATCCTATGAATGCCTTCTTCAATTTTTAATTTTCTAGATCTAGAATTGTATTGATGTAATTAGCTTAGGATTCCTTTTTATCTTGCATCTTTTCATTTCCCTTGATATAAATTATAAATAGGGTAGTATTGTTATTAAT
Source organism: Simmondsia chinensis (assembly GCA_018398585.1). Taxonomy (NCBI): domain Eukaryota; kingdom Viridiplantae; phylum Streptophyta; class Magnoliopsida; order Caryophyllales; family Simmondsiaceae; genus Simmondsia; species Simmondsia chinensis. The sequence goes on along the minus strand of JAGTTD010000023.1, from coordinate 8,630,370 downwards.
TCAATCATCCAAAATATTCTTTTATTCCAAGTGTTTTTTATTGTTTAAGTTATATTCCTTGTCAAAATTCTACAAGACAAACCCTTAATAAATACAATACAATTCAATGCAAATTTAATAAAAATTTAATATAATAATATATAAAATTATATATTTCAAATATAAACACCATTTTTTTCATCACGCACTCAGAGTAAAACTGGTGTTAAATCAAACCGCAATTTTTGATTAAAAAAATTAAAAAATGAAAACGCAATTAGTAAACGATGCGGAATAGGATGACATGCAATCCGCCGAGACGACCTTTGTTAATCTCTCTCTCTCCCCCCCTCTCCCTAACTTCTCTCTTTCTCCCTCCTCCGATCCCCACCGAACTCCCGGATTTCTCTTCAGTTTCTCCGACAATCTAGCTCCGAGAAATCTTCGCACATAGATCTAGCACTCTTCGATTCAACTACAATAACACAGTCGGATAAACTTTGAATTGGAGTTGAATTCCATCGTTCACAATTGAATCGGAGTTGAATTTGATTGTTTAACAACTGAATCGGAGTTGAATTTGATCATTTTACAATTGAATCGAAGATGAAGTTGATTCTTTCCGAGTTGAATCGCAGTTGAATTTGATCGTTTCGCAATTGAATCGGAGTTGAATTTGATCGTTTCAGAGTAATTCGTGAATTTCTCTGATGGATCGGAGAGGAGGATTGAGTCCGGTGTACACGAGACAGTGGAGCAATTCGACGAATTCAAGTAGCAATGAATCTTCCTCTTCTCCAATGGCATCGCCGGCGCATAATCATTCGCGGCATCATTCGATCGGCAGCGGTTTCTCCACCGTGAAGAGGACGCAGAACGTCGCCGCCAAGGCTGCTGCTAGGCGGCTTGCGCAGGTCATGGCGTCGCAGACGGCGGCGGACGATGAGGAGGAGGAGGAGGAGGAGCTAGGGTTTCGATTTGGTCCACCGCCTCCGCTTGTTGCTTCTCAGTCCAGTGGAAGCGTTAATAAGAATGGTAATAATGGAGTTCGTAGCAATTTGCCTGCCGTTTCCAGGATGAATCGGTCTCCCTCACCGGCGGTATGATTGCATGGTTTCTTACTCCTGTTAGTGTGAATTTCGGTCTCTGTTAGCACCTTGTGTGTTTGATTGGTTGAAATTCTACCTTGAATCTTGGGGAAAATGTATGATATTGGTTGAGTTTCTTGGATGAAATTAGTGTTGCCTCTACATGTGAGTTCAAGCTGTAAACCTCACTTGGTTTAAAAATTAGCGAGTAAAACTGAACAAAATTAGAAAAAATAATGGAAAACAAAAACTAGGGAAAACTACTAGTTTTCACTTGGATTAGTGTTTTTTTTAGTCAGAAAAGTAAATATATCAAAAGATAGAGAATGTAAAAAGAGTTAATGAGCTTAGAATTATGAAAAAGCAAGAAAAAACCATAATCTAGTAACATAAAGCTCTTCAGTTCCTTTGTAAATCAGCAAACCCTTTAGAGCTCCTTGTCCCAATAGCTCCTAAAAAAACCATCTTTTCCCATAAGAAATTAATTGGTGTATGTTGATCTTTAAAATCCTGGAATTTCTTTCTAGCCAAGTACACCAGAGAATTGTAATCTTGGCTATGGAGAATAACATTAAAATATCTTTCTTCTTTCCTATGCCAGGGAACTTCGTTAGAAAGATGCCCTCAACCGATATTGCGCTAAGCCGCATCTGTTTAAAAAAAGACAATAACTTACATCATAAATCCCATGCCATAGCACAATGGAAAAATAAGTGGTCATGCGTCTCCTTACTCTGGAAGCATATAATACAGATCCCCAGAAACAGAGACTTAAAAGGTTTTCGTTTTTGCAAGCAATCATGAGTGTTAAGCTTGTCAAGAAGGAAAGACAACAAAAGGCCTTGATTCTAAATGGTAACTTAATTTTGCAAACATAGGAGCATAAAGGGAAATCTGGAGAAGGATTATGTGAAGTAAGATGTTGGAAGAAAGATTTAGAAGTAGAAATACTAGACCCACCCAACATCCAACCCCTCTTATCAAGCAGTGAAGACGAGTGAATTTGATCCAGAATATAGCTTAACCGTGTGGATTCGTGTAGTTCCTTGATAATGAGATCCCTGTGAAAGTGCAGGTTTCAAGATAATAACCCACCGCGCTGAGATGAAAAAAAAGAGGGGGAAGGGGGGGATCATGGGCATTGGATAATCCATATAGAAGTGGAAATTGATGTCCAAAAATAGCATCCCTGACTCAACTATCTTCCTAGTATTAAATATGGTCACCAGGCCTAATCATGAGGCAAGTATGGGAAAGAAAAGAAGGGTAGAGTTGTGAGATAAACTTGCAAGAGGAGGAACAACCCATTGCATCCACCAACCCTGCATTCCATCGATTCTCTTAGAGACCATACTTACTCTTAGTCACCCTGTGCCAAAGGGAATCAGGTTCCCTGGGGAATCACCATAACCCTTTACCTAGAAAGGATATATTCTTGGACACCAAATTGCCAATATCTAGCCCCCTTGGCTATGCGGCCTACAGACTTAGTGATCCCAACGGTCCTCTTCTGTCCCTGACCAAAGAAAATCTTTCATGACGTGCTCAATAAGCCTCGCCACTAGCACAGGAATCCTAAAGAGGGACATTTAGTGTACGGGAATACTGCTAAGACATGACAAGAGTAAGATGACCTCCTAAAGAAAAGAAAGCACGTTTCAATTCATCCAACCTAACTTTACTAATTCCAGGATTCCAGAAGCTAGAAGACTTGGGATTATCCCCTAAGGGGACACCAAGGTAAGTAAGTGGTAGATGTTGCACTACGCAGCCAAAAAAAGAAAAGTTTGCCATTATGGTTGAGTCATCTAAAATAATTCTTAGAATTATTGATAAGTTTTTGGGTTATTTATATTTTAGTACCTTGACGTTTTTGGAAATAATAAAAAAGGACCCTGACCCTTTTGAATTATTAAAAAGACTCCTAAATTTTTGTCGTTTGAATAAAAAGGTCCCTCTCAAGCGTGATGACATCATTTTTCATTGACAGAGCTGACGCGGTAACTACTTCTTGTTAATGCTACAATAAAATGACAAAACTTACACTTCAACACCCTTATTCATACTTTATAAGCACGAAATTCGAGATGTTTTATTATGTAGAAACTATATGTTTTCACTTAATTTGTTCCAAAATATGGTTATTAAAGGGTATTTTTGTCATTTTACTGTAGCATTAATAATGACATAGCTATCATGTAAGTTCTGTTGACTAAAAATGACGTCATCACGTCGGAGAGGGGCCTTTAAATTAATGAGAAAAAACTTGGGGGAGGGCCTTGTTAATAATTCAAAAAAGTTAGGGTCCTTTTTATTATTTCCAAAAACGTTGGAGTACTAAAATGTAAATAACCTTAAGTTTTTCCCAACTTTTCTTATTTTGTTCAACCCCCAACTTTCACATGTTTGGTTTATCACAAAACATGGTAAAAGTGGAGGGAAATTTTGGTTGACAAAAATTCGGGGTAATCTGGATACTATAATTAGATTTCCTTATTTTTAGATTTTTGTCCACGAGGTTTCCTAAGTGATGGAGTTTGCAAGGAAAAAGGGGAAGAATGGGTAGAACAGCCCTGTGTTCTCCCACTAAGCAGCCCTGTGCCTAGTTTAAGCAGCCCTGTACTTATGGAAAATAAAAACTAAGAATATTATTATTGATATTAAGTGCCATTGGCATAAACTACAATAGTTTATATAGAAAATAGAAACTAGAGTCCTATTCGAAAAAGGACTCCTAATCTAGCAAAACAAATATCCTAATAAATATTAAGACAATAACTATCGTAATAAAATAAAGATTCTAGATAAACTAAAATTCTAAATAAAATCAAAATCCATCCACAAATTTCTATTTCTACAAGAATAATATTTTGAAATCATTCTATGATCTCTATCAACTCTCCCCGGCAGGAAAACACTCGCCCCTGGTGAGTGACTGAAAGTGTACTCATTAAGAAGCTTAGGAGCGAATTGGCGAATATCTGCTTCTGGGAGCCAAGAATTATCAGACATGGGACGACCCTTCCAACGTACGAGGAAGCGGCGGGATGCTCCATCAGTTGTAGTAACTTGTTCGTCCTCAAGGATTGCATCAATCTCATCCACAGTCGGTTGCTCGAACGAAGGTAACTTAGGCTCCGACACGTGAGAAGTAGCAGATCCACCTGAAACACTTGCAGCAAAAGTGGGAGGCTCAAAATTGCCTCGATAAGGTGTTAAATCCTCCACATTCAAGATAGGACTAATAGACATTTTAGAAGGCAAGTCAATTAAATAAGCATTAGAACCAAGTTTACGAATAATACGATAAGGTCCCATAGCACGAGCAAACAATTTCTTATGCTTAGGATACAGCTCAGGGCGAATATGAACCATCACGTAGTCCCCTTCTTGAAATGTTACATTCCTTCGATGCGCATCTACAGCTATTTTATAATTTGCATTACTTTGCTCAAGTTTCTTCCGTATATCGGCATGCAAATTGCGAATATGTTTAGCAAAAGTTTCAGCAAATTCAGATGGCCGTGAGTCCAAGGGAAGAGACACAAGGTCAATGGGTAGGCGAGGAGCCATGCCATGGACAATTTCAAAAGGACTCTTTCCTGTGGACTTCGAGGTCGAATTATTGTAAGCAAATTCTGCGGTGGGCAAGACTAAATCCCAAGTGCATGGCTTTTCCCCAGCTAGACATCGAAACAAATTACCGAAGGTTCGATTAACTACTTCGGTTTGACCATTAGTTTGTGGATGAAAAGCTGCTGAAAATTTGAGATGTGTCCCAAACAACTTCCATAAAGTTCGCCAAAAATAACTTACAAATTTAACATCTCTATCAGACTCAATAGATGAAGGTAATCCATGAAGTCGAACAATCTCCTTAAAAAAAAGCCTAGCCACATGGGAGGCATCAAAAGTTTTGGTGCAAGGGAAAAAATGGGCCATCTTTGAAAACCTATCCACCACTACAAGAACGGAGTCATTACCCCTAGCAGTTCGTGGCAAACCTAAGACAAAGTCCATACTAAGGTCTTTCCATGGCTCATGTGGAACTTGTAAAGGGGGTGTATAATCCAGTGTGTTGTTTCCGTGTCTTGCTGAGTTGGCAGGTATGACATTGAGAAATGATGCGAGTAACGTCTTTGTGTAAAGATGGCCAAAAGAACAGGTTGGAAACTAACAAAATAATCTTGTCATGACCTAGGTGTCCAGCAAGCCCCCCATCATGTAACTCCCAAATTAAGAAATCGTGAAGGGAAGTACATGGAATGCATAACCTTGACCCTTGAAATAAATAGCCCTCAATGATGAGATACTCATCATAGTCTGTACGATTATCGTTAACCACCTCATCATAAATGTTACCAAAATCTGGACAAGAGGAATAAGCATCCTTGATCTGGTTGAATCCTACGACACCAGTGCACCATTGGCGTAAAAGATATGTGACACGACTAAGGCATCATCAACTTTGTTCTCAGTACCAGAACGATGTTTGAGAACAAAAGTGAAGTCTTGAAGGAGTTCAACCCATAAAGTATGTTTTTCCCTCAATGCTCTTTGTTGATTAATAAACTTAAGAGCGTCATGGTCGGTCCAAAGAATGAATTCCTTAGGTAACAAATAGTAACGCCAATGTTGGAGACTACGTACTATAGCATAAAATTCCTTCTCATAAGTGGAATATTTCTTTTTCCTTGATTCATTTAGCTTTTCACTAAAAAAGCAATGGGGTGTTGACTCAACACTCCTCCTATGCCGACCTTCGAGGTGTCACAAGCTACCTCAAATACTTTACTAAAATTAGGGTGACCTAAAACTGGAGCTTGAGTCATTTTCTCCTTGATGGTTCCAAATGCATTGCTAGCATTTTTTGTCCATTTAAACTCACCCTTTCGTAAACTTTTAATGATGGGAGCCATCAGGGAACTAAAGTCTGTAATGAATCACCTATAAAAAGACACTAACCCACGAAAACTCCGAGCCTTAGAAAGGGTCACTGGCTCAGGCCACTCTACTATTGCTTGAATCTTATCAGGGTTAACAAAAATTCTCTTGGCAGAAACAGTGAAGCCTAAAAAAATCACTTGAGGTTGCATGAAGGAACATTTTTTGAGGTTAGCAAATAATTTGTGTGTTCTAAGTAGGGGTGTTCATCGGTCCAAACCCGGACTCGACCGGACCGGACCGAAGACCGAAATTTGCCAAGTTTGGAGACCGAAGACCGGACCGATTACCATATGGACCGGACCGATTTGGACCGATTAACATTTTCTATTTTTTTACTACAAATTGAATTTAGCATATGTTGTCAATTTCGGGGAAACATTAAAGGAAACTAGTAGAAAAAATACAACAATTCAACAACATATAATATGGCAATGACTCAAAAACTACTCATAATTTTATATGTCCTTAACATGGAAATCAAATTGCAAAAAGAAAAATGATAATTGTCAACATTGATGCAACATTATCAACTGAATAATGATTGAAGTGTTTTTCCTTATGCACTGTCATGCTACAAAAGTCATTTCCCAACCTACAACTTCAAATATGAACATGTCAGATTTCCAAACAACAATTATGAACAAAATGTTAATATTAGAAATAGATTTTCACCCAGCCATTAGATTCTCAAGCATCAATGATGTTGTCATCCATAGAAGTTCTTTCTAAATCTGTAAATTTCAAACACAAATAAATATCAAACAAAAAAAAAATTAAAAAAGTAAAACATAAAAATTACTACTATAAAATAATAATACCTTTTTCAAGCTGCTCTAACTCTTCAAGACTTTCCTCTACATTAATTGTGTGGGGTGATGAACGAAGCCAATCTTGTCCACATATAAGAGCTAGAACCTTCTTTGAAAAGATAACAAATATTATATTAAAATTTAACAGACAATGAAAAAATATTTTAAAACAAGATACAAAAAATTAAACACATCACCTTAGGTGTTAAAGAACTTCTAAATGAATCAAGATGGCGTCCCCCTGCACTAAATGCGGACTCTGATGCAACTGTAGAAATTGACATAGCTAGTACATCATGCGCTAGGCGAACAAGTATTGGAAATCTTGGTCCATGAAGTTTCCACCATCTCAAAATGTCAAAATCATCAACTTCATCATTGTCTTCATTCAAATATTTATCAAATTCTGTTTTCACGAATCCCGCACCATCTAAGCCACTCTTCATCCTCTTAATTTCTGCCACAACAAAGCTACCACCGAAAACTTCGAATGAGTTGTCATTTGTTGCTGTACTTGCCTGCACATCATGAGAAGCTATAGAGGTATACTTTCTCCTATATTCATCAAAGAGATCGCGATCAGCTTGATATACTTTGTTAGTTAAATCCTCACCTTTATCCTCCCCGTACATTCTATGAAGGGTAAGTCGCAAACCCACCAATTTAACTCTAGGATCCAGAATAACAGCAATATATACCAACATATTCATCTTCTCAATGTTACCCGAATGCTTATCATATTTTTCTTTCATTCGAGCAGCCATAGAAGCAAACTCCCAATCGTCATGACTCAACCAAGTTTGCAGCAAATTATAGATGGCAACAGTTTCGAAGAAGAAAGTGTTGGATGTAACGTATAAAGTCCCGGAAACTCGAAGAGTCAATTGATAAAAACCTTCTAAGAATTTGGCTACTCTACCAATAGTACGCCAATCATCTTCAGTAGGAGCTCCTACATTTTCGACACCATCAAGCTCTAACTCCTAAAAAGGGTCTTTCTCTCCATGCCTCTCAAATACTCTCTCGAATTTTAATGCCGTGCTTAACATGATGTACGTAGAATTCCACCTAGTGCTAACATCAAGTGATAATGACGCCTTGCTCTGTATGTTCTCTACCATCGCACACTCCTTAAATCTTTGCAACCTAGCCGGAGATTGTCTAACAAATTTAACAGCAGCTCGAACACGATCAACAGCATTTACAGCTATCTTCAAGCCATCCCATACAATAAGATTAACAATGTGTGCGATGCATCTCATGTGCAAATACTTCCCTTCACTCACAAATCCCTCTCTTTGTGACAACTTTTTCTTCACATAAGCACATGCTGCATCATTACTACTTGCATTATCAACAGTCACAGTGGACAACTTAGCTTGAAGCCCCCAGTCTATCAAACATTGTTCAATGGCTTTACCATTGCTTCACCTTTATGACTAGAAATTGGACAAAAGTTTAAAATTCTTTTTTGTAGCTTCCAGTGATTATCAACAAAATGAGCAGTGAGGGCACATATAGTTTATCTTTTGAATAGAAGTCCATGAATCTGTTGTCACACAAACCCTTTGACATGAATTCTTAAGGAATTCTTTTAGTTTCACCCTTTCTTTTAGATAAAGTTCATAACAATCACGTGCAATTGTGACACGTGAAGGCATACGCAAATCAAGACAAACAACTGACATCAAGTGCCTAAATCCTTGCTTCTCAACAAATCTAAACGGCAATTCATCAACTATGTTCATGTAACTCAAGGCATCCCTAGCATCATTTTGATTTAATACCCATGCTTTTAATTTGACTTCTGTCTCTTCACCACCTTTTCCAGACTCAAAAACCAATTGAGATTGTTTTCCTTTACTCTTATTAGTAGGGTTTTTTTCGTATTTTGTAGCATGATATTTCAAATTTTTTGTACCATTGGTTTCAGGATTAGCAGCATAAGTAACATTGCAGTAAATACACTTAGCTCTTTGTTGACCATCTTCAGTATTGTAAGCTTCAAAATGATTCCAAGCTTCTGATCTTTTGTGCCCCTTTTTCTTCACTCGCAGTTTTTTTGTCTGTTTTGTTGTGTCCTCAACCTCTTCACCTTCACTAGAATCATCGAGCTCCACAGATTGGGGTGTAGGTCCAATAGATGGACTTGTATAAGTCTCAGTTCTTTCTTCCGAGGTCATAAATATTCTGTTGGATTGCGAGCTCGACATCTGATGAGAGAATAAAAACACAAATATACAATAAGTCACACAAAATGGGCTAGATTTATACAATAGCTCTATATAATAAAACCCGTCTTTAATTACTCACATTAGGAGTTAATGCAGTTAACAAATCCGTGGTTATGAACCGAGTGTAAAATTTGTGACATATAAAGAAAAATGATAAGTGTTATCAAGAATATACTCTTAAGTTTTATCAAGAAAAATTGAGAGGAACCAATTTTGTCTTAAAATAAAATATTAGGCACCACTGTAAACAAAAGAAAAGTTGAGGGACTGAAATTCAAATGGGTATACTTAGATAAATAAGTAAAACTTTTTTGAACAAAAATTAAAAATTAAACAAAGCAAAACAAAACCAATCAAGCTTAAAATAAACAAAATGTAAATCAAAATAATTACCCAAATAACTCAATAATATACTAGAAGAATAAGAAATTAAACAAAAATTAGGGATTTACCCTAAAAGAAAATGAGCTGTCGATCGGTGGCGTGGACGGTGCCAATCGGTCGGTGGCGTGGTGTGGTGGCTGGTGCTGGTCGGTTGCAGTGAAGAGTTAGGGTTAAGGGGAAGGGAAAGGTGTGCGGTGCAGGTGAGTGAGGAAGGGAAGGTGAGGAGGAGAGAGAAAATGGGGGTTTAATTTAAATGTTAATATTATTATAACCTTTTTTTTTTAATATTAATATTAATAAATATTATAACTTATATCGGGGGTTTCGGTCCGGTCCCGGTTTTTTCGGGTTTGGACCAGACCGGACCGAAACCCGAAATACCGTCACTTTATGGACCGAGGACTGGACCGATATTTAATCGGTCCGGTCCGGTCCGGTTTTTCGGTCCGGACCTGTATTTGAACACCCCTAGTTCTAAGAGTCTCAAAAACTAACGTTAAATGCTCTAAATGCTTATCCGAAGAGCGACTAAAGATCAATATGTCATCAAAGTAGACGACCAAAAATTTTCCAATGAAATCTCGAAAAATGTGAGTCATCACTCTCATGAAGGTGCTAGGTGCATTGGTTAACCCAATGGGCATGACTAGCCATTCAAACTGTCCATCTTGAGTTTTAATAGCCGTTTTCCACTCATCACCTGGCCGAACTCTGATTTGGTGATATCCACTACGCAAATCAATCTTGGAGAACCACATAGATCCAGACATTTGGTCCAACATATCATCAAGTCTAGGTATGGGAAACTGATACTTTACAGTGATTTTGTTAATGGCGCGACTATCAACACACATTCTCCAAGATCAGTCTTTCTTTGGGGTCAGAAGGGCTGGAACAGCACAAGGGCTAAGAATGTGCCTAACAAAACCCTTTTGTAAAAGTCCTTGTACTTGCCTATTCAATTCCTCTCTCTCTTTAGGATTCATCTTATAATATGGCAAGTTAGGCAGCGGAGACCCAGGAATGAAATCTATAGCATGTTGGATTTCCCTAAGGGGGGTAGTTCAGCGGGCAAATCCTCGGGAGCAATGTCCTTAAATTCTTCTAATAAGTTGCCAAGTGCAGGGGAGGAAGCGAAAGGAGACACGGATGGAAATTCAGGCCCAATTCTAGACACCAAAGCAATCAGGGATCCTAACTTCTTACCTTCTTTCTCACAATCCCTTAAGTTTAAGAGTTGAATTCTAGAACTTGAAGGGCTGGTTGATGTAGAAGGAATGTTGGCTTTGTCAGATTTTTCTTTCACAGGATCAGTGTTCCTAGCAGGTTTTAAGATAATCCTATGTCCATCATGCTTGAATACATATGTGTTCTCACGCCCGAAGTTGGTAGCATTCACATCATAAAGCCAAGGACGTCCTAGAAGCACATGAGCTTCATCCATTGGCAGAACATCACACCAAATTTTGTCAGAATATTTGCCTAATGAGAGGGAAACATGGCATCTATGGGAGATTGGTAAAGAGGTTTTATTAACCTAAGATACCCTAAAAGGAGTAGGGCGTGGTTCAGTCTTCAGATTGAACCTCTTAACAGCGGACTCAGAAATGACATTGATGGAACTTCCCCCATCAATAACAAGTCGACACGTTTTATCTCCACATTTCACAAAGGTCTCGAATATACTAGTCCTCTTCCAAGTGTCTAGGCCAACTGGAGACAAAAATACACATCTCGTAACATTTAGTGCTCCCCGTAAATTCTCCAGTGTTTCCTGTTGACCCTAAAAATTCTCCTCATCTGAAGGTGGGTCTAATGGCTCAACAATTTCATCTAATTGCTCAGGGTCTATAGGATCTTCATAACCTATTGCTAAGGCACGGTGGGGGCAACGAGAAGCGGTATGACCTCTCTCCTGACACTTAAAACAGACCATGTTAGAAGCGGAGGAGTGTGAGGGAGTTGACTTTACACCACTGGAGCTTACAACTTGACTTTGGTTATGACCTTGACTGTGAGATGATAAGGCAGGCCTTTGGCTTGTACTAAATCTAGCATGACTATACTCCCCAAGAGTGGAATTAACTCTACTGGAAATAGAGATCTTTAAGTATCTCTCTAAAGCCTTATGATAAGCATCAATAAGGGTCTCAGGTGAGTGTAAGCTTACCTCCTTCCGAAGGTGGGGTTTAAGACCATTTAAGAATTTCGTGGCGGTCATCCAAGGGCTTTCACGTATCCCACATCTAAGTTTCAACTCCTCAAATCGATTGTAATATTCAGTCACACCAGAATTTGTTTGTCTCAAATTTAACCAGTCATCAAACAATTGTTTCTTGTGAATGGTGGGAAGATATTTCTCTTTCAGCTTTTGTTTCATTTCAACCCATAGAGTAATAGGCGGTTCACCTCGATAGTCTAAGTCATTCTGAACGCTATACCAATACTTCTTTGCAGACCCTATGAGTTTCATTTTAGTGAAACGAACTCGATGTATGTCAGTCATCCCATAGAAATCAAAGTAATCCTCAAGACGTTCTAACCAGTCTAGGAAAGCAGTGGGATCAGGGGTCTCGTCAAAATCAGGAACATCAACCTTGACTTTCCTTGTTATGTCAAATGGGTCATCAAGAGGGCCATATCGGTGGTTTTCATGGTAGGCCCTAGTGGGAGGGTTCCTAGGGCGTCTATCTCTATTTCTATCTCGTGGTTGATAATCATTAGCCGGATAAAAATCATTACCCTCTTCATTGTTACACAAGTAAGTTAAGTTATAATTTCTTTTTTCTTTTTTTTTTTTTTTTTGCAGAAGTACACAAGAAATATGTCCTCAATCAAAGGGAGTATTTTATTTATTATTATAAACAAATTTAATTAACTTGCCAATATATTTTAAGTCCTAAATTTAAGAAGGAATTTAAACATGTTATGAGGTATAAGAGTCCTTACCAATCCTACCGCAAGTGAAAGGGGGCTTAAGCAATGTTCTTCATGGCCGATTGCCAAGTTGAATGCTCAAGCTACCTCTGTGAATTGAGACAATGCTAGATCCAAGAGATTGGCGACCAGGAGAACACGATCACAGTTCGCAAGTTGGGTCGAAGGCCGTCGAACAGCGATCTCTAGGGTTTTGGACGGCGGCAACCTCGTGTCGAGGGTCAAGGGTCGTGCGAAGGCTGTCAACGTTGTTTCGAGGATCGAGTAGGGTTCTGGCGAGGGTTCCCTGTGTCGATGGCTGGGTTGGGTGGATGGTCAGGTGATGAGTTTGTGATTTTAGGGTTGGAGTTGATGGCGGTGTTGATTTAGGGTTTAACAGTTTTTTTTTTTTTTGACGGCAACGATGATTTGCCCAAAAAACAAAACAAAAATCTGACGGAAACGCTAAATCGAAACTGCTTCGATACCAATTTGATGGAGTTTGCAAGGAAAAACGGGAAGAATGGGTAGAACAGCCCTGTGTTCTCCCACTAAGCAGCCCTGTGCCTAGTTTAAGCAGCCCTATGCTTATGGAAAATAGAAACTGAGAATATTATTATTGATATTAAGTGCCATTGGCATAAACTACAATAGTTTATATAGAAAATAAAAACTAGAGTCCTATTCAAAAAAGGACTCCTAATCTAGCAAAACAAATATCCTAATAAATAATAAGACAATAGCTATCCTAATAAAATAAAGATTCTAGATAAACTAAAATTCTAAATAAAATCAAAATCCATCCACAAATTTCTGTTTCTATGAGAATAATATTTTGAAATCATTCTATGATCTCTATCACTAAGTTTTGCTTATTTTTTCGACTTATTTTGAGGGAAGAACTGTGAAAAGTAAAACAACTAGAGTTCTACTTAGTTTTGCTTCTTTCAATTTTGCTCTTTGTTAGGTTTATGCAAGTTTGCTTAGCTTTTTCTGGTTTTACTCTTTACTGAAACTGAACTAAACTGAGGATTAGATGCCAACTCTTTGGGTAAAATTCAGGTCTAGTGCATTTTCACAATTAGTTTTACTTTGCTAGTGTCAAAAGTACAGTCAAGAACTATATGAGTGCCTATAAAATTTTGTGCTTATTCCGCCTTTGATTCAATAAAATGCCCAGATAGTGTGCTGTTTTATCTTGTGATTGAGGGTCTCATCAGAGAAATGGAGGAGGGTGCATGAAGTTGGAATAATCCTGGGGATTCGATAACTCTGAGAAGCTTTTGCTAATTGTCGTTTTCTTGCTTTGAGCTAATGGGTGCATTTCTTGCTAGGGAGTTGTGGATTTCCTATAAGCTGTTCTTCTGTTGATTGGTTATCACAAACTAAACTCAAATTTAATCTTGATGATTCAGGAGGGTAATTGCTTTTTAGTTGTATGATACTTGTCATGATTGCAATAAATGGAAATAGCTGATTGTTGTTATTTCTAGTGCAATTTTTTTAATATTATCGCCATATGTGCTATGTCATGAAATTAGTTAGGTCGGAACTTTGTAGAGCATGCAACTTCTGTTCGTTCATCATCAACTGGAAGGCCGATGTCTATCCGTACTGCAACAGTAGTTCCACCAACTAAAACAACGATAAGAACACCTGCTGCAGTACCACCAATAGAACTCCCTATTCCTAAAACCAGAGATAAAAGGTGAAGCAACACTCTGCTTTGTTCTTGTTGTTATCTCTAATTCTCATTCATACTTGAATATTAAGTTATCTAGCGAGTATTAGTTTGTCAAGGTTACGATGGCCAAGTGAGAATCGATCCCACTCAAAATCGAAAACCTTCAAGTTTTAAGGGAAGTATGGTCACATGCTCTTTGCGGCGGACCAGTCTCTCAGGTTGGGGGTCCTCGGAAACAGCCTCTCTTCAGGGTAGCCCCCTGAAGGGGGAAGGCTGCGTACATCTACCCCCAGACCTTGCTTTTGCGGGAGCCCTTGCAGGCACTGGGTTTGTTGTTGTTGTAGCAAGTATTAGTTTCAGTTGCATGAATAAACCCGTGCAAAAGTGTTCGGTAGGAAACTTGGAATTAGGTGCAAACAACAAAATGTTCCTTTCCTTAAAAAAAAAAGAAAATACTAATTTTCCTCTATAAAACAGCCATACAGTCAAGCCTTTATTGAGTAGCCCTTTTGGTTTGCTCTGTTGATGAGAAGTAATGGTATCCGAGGTCCTATGAAAGAAGGTAGTTGTTCAGCTGACTGAAAGGGAACATGATACACTTGAAATGATTTTTGTGCTACGGAGTTTGTTGCAGTTTTCTGGTTTGTTAAGAAAGAATCAAAATCAGTTTAAGCAAGGATATAATTTATTTCTATCTAGAGATTGTCAAATTCTGCATGATGCTGTTATGATCTTCATAAATGTTTTGGATGTTTATGGATTATTTATTTATCGGGTAATTTCAAGCTTCAGTTAGATCTGGAAACTGTTATAGGAGTGGTGTTTTGTACAATAGTGATGTTCATGGTACTGTTTCAGATATTCTGTACTAGGTAGAGGTGCAGGAAAAAAAAAAAAAAGGGAATTAGTTTTTTTTATAATATGGCTTCCTTTGCTATCATGTGGTGCTTTGTGGTGGGATTTTCCCCATTGATGACATGAACAATACCTGCCTCAAATCCTGGAATGCAGGGGGGCAAAAAAATTATTGTTTAGTATTTCTAAGTAGGTAGAGTAGCATATGATCTCATGTTTTGTTGAATCTTGCACAATCCTCTTCTTTGTGCTGTGTCTGTCTGCAGCACCACTGAGCTGAGTTTCTTGGAATATATAGAACCACTGCTATGTTATATTTATCTTTTTCTTCCTAGTGTCATAATGTCCTCACACCCAGACGTTGCTTATGCGGGAGCCCTTGAGGCACTGGGTCTGTTGTTATTGTCATAAATGTCCTCACACAAATGATGGGAGCAAAGAACAATCTATTTCCGATAGTGAAAGCAACATCTACTGAGGCTGTGGCTTTGATATCACGGGAAAGTCAAATTTCATAAGTGATAAATTTAATATGAACGTCTTGTTTCTATGCTTCTTTCTTAATCTGCTCCTCTCTTTTCTTCCTGTTCTTCTGCTATGTGTGACCTTCTGACAAGTTCTACCGAGTTCATTATTTTTTGAAACTTGACCTCTGTGAGTTGATGTTTTGGAAATGGTGCAGGTTACCTGATTTAGGTAATCTGAACCTGAAAGATCAAGTAAATCAACCTGAGGAATCCTCTCTTCGTGATGAGGTATGAGATGCTACTTCTACATTTTTCAGCTTATGAAGAGATCAGCAATTTGATTGATGCTTTGTGAATTATAATTCCCAATATTATTGTTACCTGTTCTGCTGATGTATACGTTATTTCAGCTTGATATGCTACAAGATGAAAATGAACGTATCTTAGAAGGGGTGAGTGCCCTTCCCTTCTCTCTGAGATCGTTTCTTCAATGTCTTAATTTTTGTGGTTCCAACCAAATTTGAACTTCCTTCACAGCTTCGACGAGCTGAGCAAAAGCGTGAAGCAGCAGAGGCTAGAGCAAGGGAACTTGAGCGGCAGGTCAGTATGTCATGCCATGCATGTTACTGCTATTTCAACCATGACGTATAGCTGATGAGTGCCCACATAATCTCATGTATGATTTCCTCTATCACTGGACAAGTTTTTGTCCTCAATCTACGTATGAATGGAAGCTGATGTGTAAAAGTATGTTTAGAAGCACTTCTTTTTTAAGCATTATCTTACTGTCTTGGATGTTACTTCAGCAAGAGCTGCTTGTTGTTGGTCAAAATTTTCTCTGTGACTGGAGTATGTTGCTGGTGTAATTATAGCCCTGTGGTTCATGCCTCAATTTTTTGCTACTATTGACAGGTTGCTTCTCTGGGGGAAGGGGTGTCCTTGGAAGCCAAACTATTGAGCAGGTAACTTGGTGGTTTGGCCTGTTCTGTGGTTTATGGTGTCCCATCATGATTAGCTGACCTTGTAATCTTCTACAGGAAGGAAGCTGCATTGCGTCAAAGAGAGGTGTGTAGCTTTGCTGTTCTTTGGCTGTTAGTGCATATCTTTTTCTTATGTTTTTCTCATTTAGATGCTGCCTGTCGCATCTGGATGACTATCTTTGTCAAAGTGCATTTACTTCCTATTTTAGGATGTTGCTGACGAGAAATTTTATGTTCCATTATCAAAAATCTATCATGAAACTTGATTATATTTACAGCTATTTACATGCTGCTTTCCAATAATTATGGCAGGCTGCTCTTAAGGCTGCAAAAGAGAGACACGATGGGAAAGAGGAGCTTGTGGCCCTTCGCTCTGAACTTGAGGTAATCATTTAGTTGGTGGAAACTTCAGTCTCTTTGTCGTCTATATTTTTGGGTGAGTAAGCAGGATTGAGGAGAGCGCATCCTCAGGACCTGCGATGTTAAAACCTTACACCAAACCAAGGTCTCTCTGGCTTCTTTCTAATTTCTATGTTGACAAAAATGGTATCTTGTTAGAAAGCCGTCTTTGTTTTCTAATTAATTCAATGTTATAACTTTGTCCTTTACTTTCAGAACCTGAAAGAAGAAGCTGCAGCAGCTGTTGATAAGCTTCACGAAGCAGAAACTGAGGCAAAATCCCTCCGCGTCATGACACAAAGGATGATTTTGACTCAGGATGAGATGGTTCGTTCTGATCATTTGTGCGGTTTGTGATCACATATTGTTCAGAAACTGATGACTGTGTTAAAATGATCTAGGTGGAAGTGGTGTTGAAGAGGTGCTGGCTTGCTCGATATTGGGGCTTGGCTATTCAGTATGGTAAGTTGGTGCGGTGACTCTCTCCAGCTGATGTGGATTAAAATCATGTGGATTTTGCATAATCCAAACAGACATTGCCCATATGAGCGAAAAGGCTTTGCTTCCCTCCCCCAATCCCTTTGTGGCCCGAGTAATTTACTTATTGTTCTACTGAGTAAAGCAGTCTCCTTTTTGCTGTCACTTACAGGTATCGGTGCAGATATAGCAGTAACAAAGCATGGGCATTGGTCCTCCTTAGCTCCTCTACCATTTGAAGTTGTTATTTCTGCTGGACAGAAGGCAAAGGAGGACTTCTTGAACCGAGGCTAGTTCTTCATTTGTATCCGATTCTTAGTTGACTCGTGTACAATCATTAGCATAGTCATAACATGCCTTAGCTCACATTTTCTGACATTGAACAGGAGGGAATGATGCAGATGGATTGACCAAGTCTGGTCGGGATTCCACCGATCTTAGTGGAGAAGGAAACATAGAGACTTTGCTTTCAGTAGAAATGGGTTTAAGGGAGCTAGCTTCATTAAAGGTGCACCTCTTTTATTATGCATTTGAGAATTCCAGAACTCTGAACTTCCAATTCATGTGAAACCATGATTAATGTGCGTTGCAATCCCGGTTGTAGTGTGGAAGTAGGGTGTCTTGACATGGTGCAACAGGTCACGACTCACTGTAGGGTTTCTTAAGGGTACAGAAGTTGCATGTTGTCAAGAATCTACTGTTCTAGAAGTTTAAACTATTAGGCGTACAACCAAGAATATATTCTAACATCTCCCCCACTCCCCCTCCCCCGCCCCCCCCAACGTAAATGCTTGTTGGCTTGAGGTGTTATATAGCAGAGACCCACTTCATACTTTGTGTTGAAAATACATTAGTGTTAAGAGCAATGGCTATTCGAATATGAATTCGAGAATCTCGGTCAAAGACGCCCTAATATAATATCAAGGAACTAACTATACCAAAAACTTAAATTGTTAGAATACTATTAAGCCTTAAATTTTGAGAACTTTAAATGATAATAACAATAATAGATTTATCCAAAAAAAAAATAAATATTAGCCATACAATTATTATTCATTCTTGTTCGATAATTTTGAATTTGCAAATACATCTGTAATTATGTTAACAAATAAAATACATTATATTTGCAAATACAACAAATTATTTAAAAACTAGCTCAAATTACGGCTATTATGTTAGCTTGATTCTGTATAATGTTGTGATATGAAAGCAATATCATTTGGATGCTTCTGTATTTGATGTCCTTTTCATGTGCTATTCCCCTTCCCCTTTCTTTCTTTCAAAATGAGGGAGTCCCAACACGGGTGGTGCATCCTGGATTTGCAGTTCATCACCATCAAATCTCTTGTTTTCCTTTCTTTTCCACTCGTTTAGTTTATATTAGTTGTACAACATTGCCATTGTTGTATCGGAGATATGGCTATCCTGAGAAGTAAGCTTTGCCCTTCAGGTGGAGGATGCAGTGGTGCTAGCAATGGCTCAACGTAGACGCCCAAGTTTGGTCAGAGGTGTGCTCTATAGCTTGTTATTTCATGGAATTTATGTACTTTTGCAGCCAATTTAAGTAGGAAGGTTCCAATTCGTTGGCTGTCTTGTGTCCAATATGGATCAATCACAAATTAAAATTCAAAACATTTTATTAATTAAAAATGCTAGAAAGTAACAGAAATATTCCTTTTAAAAAAGTTATTTTTGGGGCAAATGGTGGTTAAAGGATTATCCCTCTAAATGGCAAAAAGAGTTGTAGGAGGCTGAATGTCAAATAGCAGTAGCCAGGTATTGAAGGCAACTTGGAACCATCCATATTGATCATCTATTTTTTATATCGACAAGAAAAAATATCAACTGTTTTTCCTTCAGGGTGTTGCGTCTTTATACAATTCAACGTAGTGGTGGCTGTAAATTCACTTCTCAGCTCTTATCTGATAGTTCGTTTGTTTTCCCAAAGAAAAAGTATTCCACCACCATCCAATATTTGACCTCCTAGGAGCAGAAAATTGGTAAGGGTAAGAAGAAACATGGAAAGAGAAGGAATGGTTTCTCATTGTTATTCCTCTTCTGGCAGTCTGAACAAATTAAGGTTGAACTATTCAGGCTTGTATCTTCTCGTTTTCTGTTTGTTCATTTATTTGTCTTTTCTACTTACACTGATTTCTTATATTGGTTAGCATGTAATTCCTCTTGTTTTTCTTCAACTCAGATACCAGATCAGTCAGTGATCCAAAGTTTATGGAGGCATTTGGTAAGTGCATTTTTTCTGCTTATATTCTATATGCGTTACATCCATTTGATATGTTAAACGTAAGCATACTACACCTGAAGCCTTATGGTAGGAGGATGGATTCGTCAATAAGCAATCCATTGGACTGTAAAGGGGGTCACCTAACATAACGACCATTAATGGATTTTGAGTTAATTATCATGTGGTTGGCTGTTATGCAATGGGACTCTTGGAATGCATATATATTGTTTTTTTACTAGAACATATTTAAAAATGTATTTTTGTGTTAGAAACTATCCAAAAGGGGTACAACAACAACAACAACAACAGTCCCAGTGCCTCACGGCTCCCGCAAAAAGCAGGGTCTGGGAGGGGTGATGTACGCAGCCTTACCCCTTCTGAGTGGAAAGGAGGCTGTTTCCGAGGACCCCCAACTTGAAGTAATTGAGTGCTTGCAAATAAAACTACTAATTAAATACCAATGAATTTTGAGGGGGGAAAAAAAAAGCATGATCAGAGAATAAACTAGCCTATAAGTGCTTCACTTGAGGTTATGACTGCCTAGGAATCTTAAACTACAAGTCACTCTCCGCACTAATCTACTCTGCCACATCCGCTACCCTTATGCTAGCCCTCCATCGTGCCTTATCTGAGGTCATCTCCTCTCTTAGGTTTAGGTGGGTATAAAACTTAAAAGTTGTATGGAAATTCATTAGAGCTTTTCTATACATAAAACACTTTATGGTACCCTAAAAAACCTTGTTAATTACCGCAACCCATTACATAATGTCCGCATATGGAGGGGGATTCAGACTCTATCTTTTCTGCTTTCATGTGTTTTGCACAAGAATCATCCTATTAGATCTCTGCATGTGTGAAGAAGTTGCATAATTTGGAACTTAGTTAGGGTCTTTATATTACCTAGTTGACTGTTGAAGTTATACTTGGGTGTATTTACTGCTTAAACTGCTCTTTCCCCATTGCAGAATTGAGTCAAGAGGAAGCTGACGATGTTCTCTTCAAAGAGGTTCACTTCTCTCCTTTTTCCTCATCTACATGCCAACACTTTAGATTGTCATCTGCTTCTCTGTTTCTTCGTACATTCAGCACTTGCCATTATTTCTGTTGATGTGTTACTCAGTTGTAAGCCATCTATTACTTCTGCCTTTTCTGCTCATGATACTCTTATTACGGAGGGTTCACTTTTGATAACTGATGATAGCTGCCCCGGAAATCTTGGTGGCAGCTGGTGGTAACAAGTCTGAGTAACTTGCTTGCTGTGTGTATGTTAGTGAGGTTAATTATAAGGATTAAGGGTGTCGATGAGCCTGTTAGTGAGGTTAACAATGAGGATTAAGGGTATCAATGCATGTCAGCTTTTAAGCCCTCGTGAACCGGTTCATTATTCAGCTTGAAACGTCAGTTGTTGGAGCTCGACCCAAATCGAGTTGGCCCTTATATCTGCTGTGCTTCTTGCTGTTCATGCTGAAAGATGCCAATGTTCTTCCTCTCTGATTCCATACCTGAAACAGATATAAGGTGATTGGCCCAAGTAGCTCAGCAGAAAAAAAGAGAAGAAAATGACGATGAAGCTTGTTGTTACTCTTGTTCATGTGATGTGAGATTTTTGTTTTTTTTTTTTGAACAAGTTCATATGCGTTTCTGTTTGCTGATTTCTGACCACATGAGACTCTGAGGTGTCACGTTGTTGTGTATTCAGCGCCAAAAATTTAAATCTCTGCTTCTTTGCTGCATCTATTTGCTCTACATGGCCGGTAAGTATTGAATTCAAGTGCGTCTTGTTGCAGGCATGGCTTATATATTTCTGGAAAAGGGCTAAAGATTATGGCGTTGAAGTGGATATTGCTGAGGAGCGACTTCAGCTTTGGATAAGCCGCAGTGGTCAGACACCAACATCGCATGATGCTGTTGATGGTAATTCATCTCATTCTGATAACTCCTCTTTCATCTGCATTTTGAGGGTACAATTCGATTTCAGGGAATTTTTTTCAGGTTTCCCTTGTGAATTTGTGTTCAATGTTATGATCACAAGTATTAGAACATAACTTTTTCTTTTAGGGTTATTTATGCAAAAGGTTCCACACTTTGCCCACTGTGTGAATTCAGCCATTTTACTTTTAATTGTGTCAACTTAGTTTATGTATAATTTCATTATGTCAGTCTGGTCATATGATAAATTTGAAGTTTAGTTAACGGTGTAATTTAATGATCCGATCATATCAGATGGAAGTGACCTAATATGAAGCCACCCATCACTCTAGCTTAAACCCCACCCCATGACCCAACCATTAAAAAACTTTGTCACCAACTTAATGTTAAGTTTACTGAATTGATGCACATAAATGGTGAAGGAACTAAATTGACACAATAGATAAAGTATATGGAACTATAGCTTAAATAACCTTTTTCATTAGTAATTAGTATATAACTAGAAAACTATTCATAGATCTTCATCCAACAACTTAAAACTTTTGGATAGTTGGTTTTTTGATCTCTAGTTTGACATTGAGGTTCCAAGTCTCACGTTAACCTTCAATTTAATTATCAATGTAGTTTCACACTGGTTTCAAGCTAATTGAGCATTTGCACAAGGTAGTACCTTAGAATATGACAACGAAATCATTCTCGAGTCTTCACTTAATAAGTTAAGCTTTTAGAATAGTTTATTACCTGAAATAGTATTGAACCCTTTTTAATTAAGAGGTCTTCGGTTCTTATTCCCATTAACCCTCCAATTTAACTGTCACACAAAGGAATAACGAGGGAATTGTTCATGTTGCAAGCCCATAGGCAATAGGCAATCACATGAGGCGGTATATGCCGGAATACAATAAAATTATTCTCAAGTCTTCACTTCACACTGTAAGCTTTTGGGATAGTTTTTGATGTAGAAATGTATAAGAAAATTGATAGGTTGCCTACCATGGCGAGATTAAAAACCCCACTAAGTCGAAGCCAATTTCACCACTTTAGTAAGCTAGGCGAAGGATACAGATTAATTCTCAATGTCGCAGAGAGAAATAGAAGAAAATACTCAATGTTATTGAAAATTTCTGACTGAATAATGAAGGACTTGCACGACTAAATCCCAGTGGTATTTATAATTGAAGACTCAATCCTAAATGTTAAAAATATGATAAAATAAACCCTAATAAATCCTAACAACAATAGGACTCTCATATGAAATATGAAAAGCTTCTATAAGCCGGTCTAATAGAAGTAGGCTAATCAAACTGGCTTTGTCCTAGTGAGTCGGAAGTTTCTAACCTTGTCATGATCGGCAACCTATAAATTCTTTATACGTTTATGCGTTAGTTTCCTAACAATGAGCATGATATATGATGACAGTCGAGCGGGGCTTAATCGAACTAAGGAAGCTGGGCGTAGAACAGCAACTATGGGAAGCATCTCGGAAGGAAATAGAGCAGCACCCGTCTTTGATGGAAGCTGTTAACCATAACCATACTTCTGCAGACTCAGAGTCTTCCCCATAATATATAGTAATATTATTGTACTCTTCGGTATCCCTTTTTAATTTTATTTCATCTTTCTATGTTTGTTTTTCCAGTTAATTTCGTATATCTCACCGTATCATATTAATTCAAAACGTTTCTATTTTTTTCTTTTTCCTTTTTATACATTTTGCATGCTATTTGGATCCAGTGGAGTTGAGGATTGGTTGTGGATGTGTAATTAAGCTGCTCTGTGTATGATATTGTCCTAGTTTTTGTGCAGCAATAAATTTTGTGTATTTTTGTGTTCTTGTACTTGTACTTGTTCTTGAATTAGAAAGTGTTTCAAGGGATAAATTGTTCATGCCGATGCTTTGGTTTGTTTTCCCCCTTTTTTAATGGTGGTAAGGAGTATAATATTTGCTGGAAGAACCCGTAGGTGTGGGGAATGTGGCCTTGAACTCAAGGTTTCATACTTTGTGCAATACGTAGTTGACGTGGTTTGTCCCAATGGTTGGTATGATAGTTGACCAATTTCAGGATTCGGGTTCGAATCCGGCTTCATCCCTCCCCCAGGCATTACTACTGATATTTAAAAAAATTGTATAGTGAATTTTTTATTTATTTTATTTATTTTTTGCTTTTTCTAATTAAAGTTGATATTTTGCATCTATACAAGAAGTGACTAGGATGAAGTCAACATCATTTGGTTTTGGTTTTGGTTTTGGTTTTTAATGTAATTTTTTTGTTTTTGGATAGGTAGGGAGACAAGCCTATAAAGTAATTAGATAGAAAGTAGTTATTTCTCTAACTGAAAAAGAGCTCAAAAGCTTTCCAACAGCTTTTAACGTGTAATGTTAGTATATTCTGTAGTATTTTATCGGCTGGTTATAATAAGATAGATCTGGAATAGGATATATTTGAGTTACTTACTTTATTGTTCCGTGGTATTTGTATATTTATTTAAATTGGTCCCTCATCTTCTCTTTTATTCAGAATAGTTTCTATTGGTTGTAACTTTCTGTAAACAAATTTAGAAACATTAACAACTAATAGAGTAAATACGTCTGATATATGTGGATTGAGCTGATTAATCCAGCCTGAATTGTGACAATAAACGGAGAAGTAACTGGCTAGTGGAAACCGGTTCCAAACATCCTTAATGGTAAAGCATTCTCTAAAATGAAGAAGCAGTGGGGCAGATAGATATTTGACAATGAATCTCTATAAAATCTTCCTTGTTTCAATTTATATTCGAAAATCTCTTCTTTTATTGTCTCTTTACTTAGGGGAGGGGACCATTCTTGTCAAACAATTCTTACGTACTTGGGAACTTTTTACATAGGAAGTGTCCCCTTCGACTTTCTTCTATTAAAACTTACAGGATAAGTCGAAAGAGGGTAAAATCAAAGTAATAAATAATCAAGAATTCTTAAATTGTGCTTGGTTTAGTTTTTTAGCAACTTAAAACTGTAAAAAAAACCACTAATTAATTGAAAGATTTGTATTTGATTAGAAGAAAAGACATTTTTTACAACACTGAAAAAATTGAATTTTTTTCATAGTTTATTCAAAAAATTGTTTTAAAAAAAATTATATTAGTACTAAAACATCGTTACGGTGATCTATTTTTACTTTTATTACCACTTGCATCTACTATCATCATTTTTACCCTTATAGATCGCTACACTTACCAACCTCTACTACCATGACCGGCCATTATTGTGATTCACTCTAACCTATTATTATTAATTAATTTTTATCATTAAGTTATGTCATGATTATAATAAATACATTATTTTTTGAATTTGTATCCAAACACATTATGTCAGAAAACTCTTTCTTTGCTACATAATCAAATAGTTTGTTGTAAGTTAAAGATCTTAATTAAACAAATATTTTTTAAAACAAATAAGCTAAAAGAACATAAGTTAAAAGAAGATGAACCAAAACCATTAAAGTGCCTCCTTCCGTCTCTTTTACAAGAATTTTGCAACACCGATTAGTAATGCTTTGATAGATAGATGAATCTGCCCAGCGGCGAGTCCAGAAAAGTTTTTTTACAGGGGCATTTATAGGTGGTCATAGTCAACGGTAATAAAAAAAAATGAGATTTAGACTATCATTCGTAAATTAGGATACAATTGAGAGGTCATTTGGAAAAATATATCCAAAAAATCACAAAAGAATTATATAAAATATCAACACAGAAGTGTTGCGCATATGTATGTATGTTAAACAACTGCACTTTTGAATAAATCCGCTAATGTCCCCAAAGAAATATTTAATTTTGCTTGATAAATGCTCAGTTACGATATAATGATTAATAGCTTCATCATTAATTTTCTCTCAATCAATTAAGTAGGATGGAGATAGGACAAGAAAACGGCATTAATTGGAGGCAGTATCATGTTGCATTATAAATAAATTAATTATCATATAATAGTCATTGATTACTATTACATACTAAATTAATTAAATTAAATACATAATTATTGAAATAAAATTATAGTCAGATATTAATTAGAACACATATATAAATTTGTTGAAAATAAAATAAAACATCCTATAAAAGGAGAATAGAAAACCAAGATTTGTGCCTGATGTGGCTTGCTTTGAGTTTGTTATTTTGTTCGCCGTGTGTTTTGCCCTACTCATGCTTTGATACTCTCCTGCTGCCAGGTCTTATGCTCTATGCTGCGGACCAGCTTCTCAGGTTGGGGGTCCTCGGAAACAGCCTCTCTTCAGGGTAGCCCCCTGAAGGGGGAAGGCTGCGCACATCTACCCCCCAGACCCTGCTTATGCGAGAGCCCTTGGTGGCACTATGTTTGTTGTAGAAAACCAAGATAAAAGTTGAATAAAAACAAGGGAAAAAAAGATGCAAAGGGCATCAAACCCATAACCTCTGGCATCATCTAAGGACAACTTTACCACTAGACTAATAACCTTACTATTATTTCTAAACATGCATTATTAAATATATTATAAATATATAGTATTGACTGGAGACACGTGCTCCAATGCCCAAAGACTGCGTCCGCCCCTGAGTCCGCCTTTTACCTGTATCCGCGTGTGCTCTGTTTTTTCATGAACTGAAAAAACTCCACCAAGTGCCCCACCTCTCGAATCTCTCCAGAGAGTTATTTTGTAATCAAAGTAACTCACATGCCCAAAAACAATTTAATAAATAAGAGCTTTATTTTTGCCACAAAATAAAACATTAAAACCATTTTAAATAAAAATTAAAGCTTTTGAATTCGGTCTAGTGCTTATACTACCCCACATTCCAAGTATGAAAAGCTAGTATCTCCTGTTCCATTTTTTTTTTCCTCCGATAATTAGCCATAAAGTCGTAATACAAGTTAGACCACTCAATCAAAATGAGCCCTAAGATACCCGTAAAAAAGTGGAGACTAAAAAGGACAAACACAACAAACAAACAGATCAAAATAAGAAAACAAGATTGCAAAACCAAATACATGCAGAGCCAACAGTTGTTAAAAGACTAAAGATATTGAAAAACAGTATCCCCTTTCCCATGATGTTGGCGACCCTTGTTAGGACAATATTTTACCTTCTAAAAAATTTAAATAAAAAATAAAAATTAAAATAAATAAAAGAGTAAGTGACACAATGTCTCCAGTAGAAAAAAAGGGACATGCCAGTGGATAATGAAATTTAGAAGCAAAAATACAATAATTATTGTTACAAACTTACATTAAAAAAAATACTTATTATTGTTCCTCTACTACTACTAAATAACACAGATGTAGATCTTACCCCACAAACAGTCATAAATTATAATCCCCCCTTTAAAGCAATTTGTTCATCCTTAAAATTACCAAATTTTGCAGTAAATCAAGAACATCTAACACACTGACAACACTTAAAAACTATAAACTAACTGGTTTACACAGGGATTGCATCTGGCAGCGACTCCGGTGGAGCGCCGCTGCTACCGTTGAGTACGATAACGTTACCGTCAGAGTCGACATCCACGATAACTGAGTCGCCCTCCTTGATCTCTCTTGCGAGCATCTTCTCCGCCATGCTGTCCTCTAACAGCCTCATTATCGCTCGTCTCAACGGCCTT
The DNA here is from genome assembly GCA_018398585.1 of Simmondsia chinensis. Classification (NCBI taxonomy): domain Eukaryota; kingdom Viridiplantae; phylum Streptophyta; class Magnoliopsida; order Caryophyllales; family Simmondsiaceae; genus Simmondsia; species Simmondsia chinensis. The sequence goes on along the minus strand of JAGTTD010000023.1, from coordinate 8,603,364 downwards.
GCACCATAACTGGGATTGTACCCTTCTTCCACCACTCTATCTCTGAATCTCTCAGTTACTTGGAGTTCAATCTCCTTTGTTTTTAGCCTCTCAAATACTTCCTTCAACATTATATCTGCAATTTCCTTCACTTCTTGCTTTGTTAGCTGCCTAAACACTATCATTTCATCCAATCTGTTCAAGAACTCTGGTCTGAAATACTGTTTCAGCTCTTCTGTAACCAAGCTTTTGATCCGGTTGTAACTGCTGTCTTTCTCGTCGTAATCTAGATCGAAACCGATTCTTCGGCCTCCTTTCTCGATAACGCTGCTCCCGACATTAGATGTCATGATTAAAAGGGTGTTTTTGAAGTCAACAGTTCGCCCTTTGCTGTCTGTGAGCCTCCCATCTTCAAGGATCTGAAGCATCATGTTGAAGACATCTGGGTGAGCCTTTTCAATCTCGTCAAAGAGGATGACAGTGTAAGGGCGGCGTCTGACGGCCTCGGTCAGCTGGCCTCCTTCGGTGTAACCGACGTACCCGGGTGGGGAACCGATGAGCTTAGAGACGGTGTGTCGTTCCATGAACTCACTCATATCAAGCCGGATCATGGCTTCTTCTGAACCAAAGTAGTATGCAGCTAATGCTTTCGCAAGTTCCGACTTTCCCACACCAGTTGGACCGGAGAAGATGAAGCTAGCGATGGGACGGTTCGGATTTTTGAGGCCAACACGGGCGCGTCTGATGGCGCGGCTAATGGCCTTGACCGCCTCATCTTGACCGATGACCCGCTTGTGGAGGGTTTCCTCCATTTTGAGTAGACGGTCCGATTCATCGGTTGAGACTTTCTCGACGGGAATGCCAGTCCAGGAAGAAACAATGTGTTGAATGTCGACTTCAGTGACAATAGGACCGACATCTCCAGCTTCTGTCTCTGCCTTGCTCATCTCCTTGTTCTTCTCAATGAGAGCTGAAATTTGTGCCTTCAAGTCCATCTCTTTGTCACGCAACTCACCAGCCTATGAAAATACAGACCATAATAGAACACAACCATAAATAGAGGCCCGCATCATAGCCAATGGTTGTAAATGAGAAGATCGAAAGGATCAAGCTTGTTTTGAGCTCAAGCCGGGTCGAACAGGCTTGTGCCCAGCTGAGTGAACCAAGCTCAAGTCTAGTAAAGCTTGGGCGGCGGCTTATCAGACTAAACAGGCCCAGACAATATAATCTTAAGTTAAACATGTGCCTGATATAAGGCGAGTTCGAGCTTTAATGGGCAAAGCTCTAAGTCCAAGTGAGTCTCAGTCGACCTTAAATGAGTCAAGCCTCGCTCGAAACACGTTGAGCAGATTTTGAGCTCCAATCAAAGCACAAGATCAAATTCGCAAGCACAGCGAGCCTCGAGCCTAGTATCGAGGCTTACAAGCTTGAGCATGGTTTGACTCATTTACCCCCTATACCAAACATTTGATGAATCAAGTGAGGTACTCTTAATAACAATATAAAATGCAAATCATACTAGATCAGGCTTCAACCTGACTCATACACATGCTAAAACAGCCAATAAAATGGAATGTATGTAAATTATATCAAGCAAACTATTATTCCATTTCAGTCCAGAAGAAGATGGCACCTTTTCGAAGTCTTGACTACGAACAGCTTCGTTCTTCTCCTTCGTGATCTGCCTGAGTTCTTTCTCAAGCTCCCTTGCTTCTTCAGGAAGCTGCACAGTTAATAGTATGCAAGGACGTAAAATTCCTTTTCCAAAACAAGACAGCGGCAATACGAATCAGAGAGAGTAATGCTTGGGTACCAACAAAATGTATACATTTTATAGACAACGCATAAACCATTACTCATTGAAAATGTGAATTTTTTTATAGCAAAAGAAATGCAATTAAAATGGTAAGGAATACAATTATCATTAAGACATCCTCCGTGAGTAAGAGAAATACAAAAATTTAAAGCTAACAAAAGAAAGCGCTTCAAACTCTCTGCAGATCGACCAAGGTCATGCTTGAGAAGCCTCCAAAACTTTTACCTAGAGTGAGCCTAAAAAACGACCTTCTACCATAATAAGTTTGCCGGTGTGTGTGTGTCAAAAATTATATCATTTCTTTCCAACCAAATACTAAAAAATGGCCACCCTAGCTGCAGTAAATAACATTTTAACGTCCCTATTCTTCCCCAGTTCTCAAAAATATGATTACGTTATATTACTTAATATGGCCCAAAGTCTCTATCATATTCTGATAGATAATAGTGCACACACACTGTATACAGACAGCATTTTCCAAGCAGAAACTCATACCTGAGCATGACGCAACCGAACCCGGGAACCAGCTTCATCAACAAGGTCGATAGCTTTATCGGGAAGGAAACGGTCACTGTAGGCCAAAGACAAATATCAGCCCAAAAGAAGCTTGATCAATTACCTGATGATAAGGAAAATACCAAAGCATCTGAACAGAACAAAGTTATCACACTAGAGACTTGTGACCATAAGCTAGCACTCGCAGAATTTTTCCACTGACAGGAAGTTATTAAAAGAGAGAGTAAAGAAGAGTCAATTCTTATAGCTAGATAAATCCATAGTTCTTTTTTTTCTGATATGTTAGTTTGATCTCTTTTTACAAAGGGCTCCTAAAGCCTTCCTCACCTTAAAAAAAATATTTAAAAAAAAAAAAAATCTACAATGCATTAGTTGAAAACAGCCTGTTAAGCTAGTACATTTCCTTTTCATATTTCATCAAGAACTTCGATAGCGAGAACACTATATGAATTTGATATAATATATGCAGAGAAGTCTAGATATTCATATTCCCAGACTGCTGGAACCCTGTCACCAGTTTAGGACAGTCCTACATTGTGTATTAACACGACCATACAAACTTGTTACATAGATATCATAATCTCCGTCCCAATAAAGTTGTTTACATGCAGGCGTTAGCTTAACATACCCGAGACCAATATAGTATTACAGGGACAACATATCCTGAAACAGCGGGAGGGAAGTGATACCTAATGTACTGGTAAGAGAGATGTGCTGCTGCCACAAGGGCTTCGTCGGTGTAGCGGAGCTTGTGGTGGATTTCATATCGTTCCCTTAGTCCTTTCAGAATCTGTATGGTTTCATCTACAGTTGGTTCAGGCACTTTAACCGGCTGGAATCTTCTTTCCAGCGCCGGGTCTTTCTCGACATGTTTTCTGTATTCATCAAGTGTGGTAGCTCCAATGCACTGCAGTCAGAACACAAGACAAATTAAAGAAACATTGCTGTCGCTGCACATGCATCTGGAGGTCTAAAGAACCAAGGAATTCGATGAATTGCTCGTATTCTAAATCAAGGCCCATAAATAAACAACTTGAGTTTGAACATGCTAAAAGGCTTAATAAATAAAGTTTGAACAAGAGACGCTCAACTTAGAAAGCTCATCAACCACTTGTTAGGAGCTTATGAACTACTCGGTATTAGCTCAATAATGCATCCGTAATGGCCTCAACCAAATGATGTTGAACACTCAGGCAGCCTTGGATGACTTTGTTTCTTACTATAGGCATCCTTTAGTAGAGCTTGATAAGGTTGGTTTCGATGAGTTTTTGTAGTTCAAGAATTGTAATCAAACAGTCAAACAAGCCCCGAGAACCGAGTGTACCCAGCACCTTAGCAAATTGAGTTTGCACAAACGTTCAAAAACATGTTTAAGCTGGCTTGAATTCAAATCATTAAGACTTGTCAAGATCGAGTTTCAACAATAGGCATACGGTTCCACTAGGTTCGTTTAAGCCCCCGAAGTCCATCGCTTGGCTTACTATAGTGGGGCCTAAAATAGAAGAAGGATATATTTACAGAATTGAAGAAAATTTTTTGGTAAACAAAGTCTTGGAAGACCTGTAATTCACCCCTGGAAAGTGCTGGTTTCAGGATGTTTGCAGCATCAATAGCCCCCTCAGCTGCTCCTGCTCCAATTAGAGTATGCACTTCATCAATGAACAATATTATCTCGTCACTCTGTTTAATCTCCTCCATCAGCTTTTTCAACCTTTCCTCGAATTCTCCACGGTATTTAGTTCCAGCAACAAGAAGACCCATATCTAGAGTTATAACCTGAACTCAGAGAGTCAGAATATGATATTTGAAATTCAAGGAACCCAAACTAGTATAAGAACCATGAAACGCAAACAGGAAGATACAGCTAATGATGCCTATCCATGCCAATGTCACTCTCTGTTGGTACTTACAGCAAGGAAGGTGACACAGTTTGAAGAAGGAAAATTTTCAATTGAAATTGCAACATAGCAATTCCACTAATTTCAGCTAGTTAAACTATTCATGCAGATCTGAGTAGAAATCATAAGCATACAACTGCACTATATAACTGCAGCAATGTGCATACAACAGTTCCTGTGATGACCTAAAGCGAAATTTAAAAAATAACCATGCAAAAGCTGATGCAATCGACAAGGCACTGATGCCTTTTTAGTAATTCCACATCTATTTTTATTCTGAAATAATTATTCTTGAAAGGCATTTCCAGACCTATCGGGTTCTTTACCTGTCACACCAAACTACCAAAGATGAATTCTGTATCAAAACCATATACTGGTGTTCAACTTAAGATTAAGGTAATGTCCAAAAATACTTAAGATTAATGTAATGTGAAGTGACCAGTTTATTTCAATGTCAAAATCCAACACATTAATTTATACTTCAACGTGACAAAAATAAACCAGCATAGTTAATCATATAAACCATGAGGACTGTTATCAAGTACCTTCTTCCCCTCAATTGTCTCTGGAACGTCACCATTGGCAATTCTTTGAGCAAGGCCTTCTGCAATTGCCGTTTTACCAACTCCTGGCTCTCCGATAAGACAAGGGTTATTTTTCGTTCGCCTACCCAAAATCTGGGTCACACGCTCAATCTGCTGCTGCCTTCCAACAACAGGATCCAGTTTCCCCTAGAAAGCAAAAGGGAAATAAATTAATCTAATTGCTTGCATGTCTATGTATTCAAATCAACAACTCATTAATAAGCTATAATATAACTATCCTAAACATCACAATCTACCTCTTCTGCCAACTTCGTCAGATTCGTACCATACTCCTCCAAGGTTGGCATCTTGCTCCCAGAGCTTCCCCCGCCAACACCAGCACCAACAGCTTCTGTATTCTCACCCACCATGCGTATAACCTATTATTGCACAGAGCAGCGCTAAATGGTGAGTTGTTATTAAACATGGCAAAGGTGGAGTAAGAAGGAGAGAGAGAAAGGGGGGCAGGGGAACATATTAACCTGGGTGCGGATATTACTTGGGTCAGCACCCAAATTCTCCAAAACTCGGGCAGCCACACCCTCGCCCTCACGTAGTAGCCCCAAGAGCAAGTGCTCAGACCCGATATAATTATGACCTGCCCAATAGAAATAACATCAAATTTCTATGGACAATGGACAAATTAAAAAATAATTGGAAATTAGGAAGGGAAAATGTCCCCTTTTTTCAATAATTGGAAAATGTCCCCTCAATTCAGATTGTGAAAATGTTAGCCGCCAATCTTTATTTTCTCCGAGTGTTTTCTACAGAAAATGAAACAATAAAATATAAAAAGAAACACTTCTACATCTAGAGAACAAGGCAAAATGACCCATCAATTATGGAGAAGAACTTGACAACAGAAAAATGCTCTATAATTTTTAGCCCAAGAAAATTGAAAACCAGTATTTTCATAGAAATTGCCAAAACTGGGCATCTTGAATGCATTTTCAAAGAAAATATGGGGTTTTAGATATTTTTTTGAAAACTGGAAACTTTCACAAACAAAACACAGCATTGTCCTTATCTCAGAGTTGTACGCTTCACACTACAGTATTACTGATCACATTATCTTACCAAGTTGACGAGCTTCTTCCAATGAGAGTTCTAGAACACGTTTAGCACGAGGAGTGAATGGGATCTCAACGGCAACAAATCCACTACCCCTTCCAATTATTTTCTCAACTTCTACACGTGCATCTTTCAGGTTTATTCCCATGGATTTCAGAACTTTTGCAGCAATCCCAGTGCCTTCACCAATAAGACCCAGCAGAATCTGCTCTGTGCCCACAAAATTATGACCTAGCCTTCTTGCTTCCTCTTGGGCAAGCATTATAACTTTGATTGCTTTCTCAGTGAAACGCTCAAACATAGCTCTGACTACACCACGGCTTGCGGTCCCTCTACGGATAGAGAGCACAGCCCTCATCTTGGAATAAAACTCCTGGCTAGGCGATCCCAGCTTATCCAAAGCATTCCCTCCACGCAACCCTGAGAAACTTCTCATCCTTAATCCAGGTGCTTGAAGACTAGCCATCATTCTTATAGCCCTTCTCCCCTTCCCAGGTCTTTGAGATTGACCATGTATTTGACAGGCAAAAGATGCAGGGATGTTTGTTGACTGAACTAGAGCCCCAGCCATGATTTCTACAATCTGTATCATAACAATGCAAGGTGAGCAAAAAAATCAACTATCACAAGCACCTCCACCCAGGGAGAAAAGGAATGACAGCACATAGCAGTGAAGATTTGAAGAAAGAGAAGAAAATGGCAGTGCACCTCAGAATACACAGAAGTAGAGAAAGTAGATTCTTTTCAGAAAATATACAGTACATATATGATCTCTCCAAATCAGTATTTGAAGCAAAGCAATAAATGATGCCTCAAATATGCCCATCTAATGTCCTTGCATCAATAGTTGACATATTTGATTGAAAATGATTTGTTTCTCTTGTGCATCACTCATGAAGTCAACAGAAAAAGGAAAAGAAAACAAACACAAAGTTAAGAAGAGAGTTGCTATTTGAGAAACCTTTTAACAAACAAAATGAATGAAGCAACAAACTCATGAACAGAGGCAAGACTCTGCTGTGGCAGAGTAAAAAATATTGAGCACTGGAGCTTGAGAAAAGGGTGCGATGTCGACAAACATTCAGTATAGACTAAGGTCCAAAAGCTCTAATATTTTCTAAATTCAACTTCCATGACACCATTAGAAACTTCAGTTACCAGCAGTATACAAATACATCCACAAGATATGGACCAACAACAAAGAGACACAATTCTAAACCAGGATGTTGAAATGCTAGCGTTATAAGAAAGACAACTTCATTTGTTGCAACCATTTAACAATTTACGCAATACCAATTACAATTGAAACTTATAATAGGGTGATTGTCCAAAAAGCACAACGTCATGCATTTCAATCAGTGAATCCACTCCTAGATAACCACATTGTACAACAAAACAACATATACCTATATTGAGAAACATGCTGAGAGTGTCACACCTTGATTCATAAAATAGGAAAGATAGGCTTAACAGAAACACAGGTTCAGTCACTTTATGTATTCATTCCCATAAAAACTCAAACACCACAAAAGTAATCAAGAAAAAAAAAAAAGATAATGAATTGGCTCATATAATATGAAATGACACCACAAAATAGGGTAACTCACATCCCTATTGAACTATTGCTTGAAATCAAAGTGACCCTCAACTTCTAATTTCAACAAATGCACCCCATAAATTATCGGTGTGTACTAACTTGACTCTACATCTCAACTCCTGTAAGTTATTACATTTGAACTTCATTCATAGCTAATTCGAGTGCATATCAAGTTATCAATTAGAACTACACTCTCGACATCACATCATGTGATATCCAACATGTCGGTCATTGCTAATGGAGTTTAAAATTTTGAAAGGAATCACAATAGGATCAAATTACAATTTGACAGTTCATGGGGTTCTATTCGGTCAGATAAAAAGTTTTAAGAGGTCACTTTCATTTCAAGCAATACTTTAGGGGGGCCATTAAGATATTTACCCCAAAATAAAAGGCATCACCCAACATCTAATCAAGACTATTCTTTAATTTTAAGACTATCCTTTAATTTATGTTTCAAGCGATTCTAAACTTTTGACAGCTGACCTTTAGAATCTATCTTCTCTGAGCATAACTCTCTCGTTTCAACAAAGAACCCGGCACCCACACACAATGAAATTCCAGACTAAATAACATTTAGCACTGTCAAGAAGCTAACTTTCTCAAAAGTTTAAGCTAATGGATGAAGGCCCAAAAATGGTTTTTATGCTATAACATGCCCCCTAATGCAAATGCCCATTAAGTTTAAAACGTGGATGATGCACAAACACTCCCATGCCTTGTGCTTGAAATATATTAATATTTAGAACGGGGGCAGTTGGAATCTGAACTCGTGGCTTCTTGGTCAACAAAGCTTTGATACCAAGTCAAGCAACCAACTATTCCAAAAGCTTAAATTGGTGGGTCAAAGCCCAAGAATGGTTTATACTTTAACATATACCCCCTCACGCAAATGCCTGTTGGGATCGAAGCATGGATCTTGTGCTTGAAATATATTAATATTTAGAGTGAAAGTCATTGGGATTCGAACTCGTGACCTCTTGTTTAACAAAGCTCTAATATCATGTCAACGAACCAACTATCACAAAAGCTTAAACTAATGGGTGGAGACCCATGAATAATTTTCATACTCTAACAAATCCAAAACAAGTACAAGAGGCGTTTACCAATTAGCAAAAATTACAAGACTTACCAATTATCAAAGGAATACCAGAAGAGAGACAGAGAAGAAAGTGAAATTAGAAAGCGAGAAACAAGTAAAAACCCTAATTAAGAAAGCAAAAAGCGAAATGGAATAAAGAGAAAGAAATGCAGAAAAAGTAGAGTTCATATTAGAAATTCAAATCAAATGTTGTTGTGGATAAACTTTACCTGGATTGAAGGATTGAGAGAGAGAGAGAGAGAGAGATTAGGGGCAGAAAGAGAGTATGGAAAATAATGGAACTCAAAAAACTAAAACTGGGATAATAAATCTTGTGGTTTACAATTACAAATACTAGGCGGTGCTTGTGATGTACTCCACCGCTGCTTATCTTTCTAGTTTGTTAAAATTTATTGATTAGACAATATTATTATGTTATTGATATAATCTACTGATTGGGAATTTCAGGTAAAGATATCACCCAAGTTCAATTTTCATTAAGGCTGAACATATCTTCAAGCAATTGATGCAACTGTTCGAACCTTCAAATTTTAGGGTCTTAAATAGGGATGACAATGGGGCGAATAAAACCCGCCACCAGCTAGTACTCGCCTCGTTTGGCCTGGGTACGGGTATAAGTGGGGCGGGTATCAGGTACGGGTTAGGTGTACCCGCCCCGTACCTATCAAGGGTATGGGGCGGGTACGGGTATAGTTTTGTACCCGCCCCGCCCCACCTCATACCCACCATACCCGTTTTATTTTGTACATAGTTAATATTTAAATTAAAAAATACGTATTCAAATTCAATAACTCAAATTGTTCATCAATGTTATAAAAAATATAATTGGTTTTTAAAAATAGTATCAAATAACTAATATAAACGGGTATAGATAATTATTTTTTACGCACATTGGGGAGGGTACAAGGTGAGTAATGGATACCCGTTGGATACCAGTGGATAATGGGGCAGGTATGGATATAGGTTTATACCCGTCGGGCCGGGTATAGGTACCCACTTCACACTCGTGGCGAGTGTTTTGGTAATGGTAATAGAGGTTCTTTTATGGAGGGCGATAATACATGCCCTTTATCTTTATTTAAATTTTTATTAATTATAAACGTTTTTATTACAAAGATTTTTGATAGGGTACAAGAAAAGAACAAAAAACGAGGGGGGTCCTGCTACTCCCGGGTCCTTCGGCCGAGTCCCAGGGGAAGGGCCGTGAGAGCGCCCAAGAGTATGGGCGAAGTTGAGTGAGTATGGATGTCTTGATGAGTGTGTATGAATATCCTCATGTGTAGGGGCTAGTGCCCTATTTATAGTGTGGCTAGGCTTCGAAGAGTGGGTCTCCGAAGATGTGTTCGACGGGTCTTCGGGGGTGCGTTTGACAGAAGCTGCGTCTAAGGCTTCGGGAGTGTCTGGGGCCTCGGAAGGTGTGTCAGACGAGAGCTGCGTCCTTCGGAAAAGGTGTTTCTCGGAGGGGGTGTCCCTCGGAAAAGGTGTCCCTAAAAAAAAGTGTCCCTTGGAAAAGGTGTTCCTCGGAAAAGGTGTTCGGCAAGAGTTGCGTCCGGGACCTTCGAAAGACGTGTTCGGTGAGATTCTTCTGGTTTCGAGCATCAAGTCGTCATCCATCCGAATCGTGGTGCCGTGTAGTCGTTGTTGCCCGACCGGCTCCCGGAGGAGGGCATCTCGGGGCGAGATGCTGCGGTGTCTGGGGGCAGTGCGTCACTCAATCGTCGCAGTGCCCGGAGGCCACGTGTCATCCCTTCGTTGCGGTTCATGGGGGCCACATGTCTTTTTTTTCAGATGCGATTTTTTTGGTCCTAACAGTTAGTCTCCCTCCAGTTCACAAATAATTCTCGTTTGCGACTTGGTTTGCGGAGGTTCCTCCTTTTGTCCCTCCCTTTTGCTTTATCTTTTCTCCTTTTTTACGTCTCCCTCAGTGGATGAGCTAGCGAGTGTCAGCGTGGCTAGCATGTTTGCTCTGCCAGATCTCCCAGAGGGGCCGGGGCACTTGCTTCTCCTGCGATGGTGCCGCGGAACCTTCCTCAAGAGTCCAGTGAGACGGCGAACCCATTGAGTGATTCATTCGCAGCCTCGTGCTCATCGCAAGGAGGTGATTCTGGACCCGCCTTGTGATGGGGCAGCGCCGGGGTTCATCCTTCCGTTGGAGGTTTCGGCGGCTATGGCGGAACTTCCCGGCACTCGAGAGTTCGAGAGGGTTGCGGCGGCTCCCAAGTTTATAGGGTCTTATGGCTCGAACGTGATGGAGCCTACGCCTTCTCTTTTCGGAGGCCTTGGAGTGTATTTTCCCGAGGTGAGGTGCCCTACTTCTAGGCCGGACCTTAAAGAGATTCTGGGCGCTTTTCATGACCTGGGGAGGTCGTCGTCTCCTTTCATCCCAATGGGGAAAGCGATGGTGATCTTGGATCCGCCTCGTGGTGCAAGAGGCTTCGGACCGTATGTTCCGGACCTTGGGAGGGCTTCTTCTTCTACGGTTCCGTGCGGCTCCATCTTCTCGAGTGATGCCGAACTCATCAGCTCACGTTGCTTCATTAATGCTTAGGCGTCCCACTCGTTGTCTCGATACATTAATGGTGTGTTGGTCCAATCTCGGTGTTATGTGAATCCGGAAGATATTTTCGCGGGGACTAGGCAAGTGATTCCTCTGCTTTCGATGGAGTTTCTCTCTGGTTACCAGCGAATACTTGGATGTAATGGGGGGCTGGTCATGTGCCGGGAGTTTGACTCGGTTAGTCTCTCACGTCTCTCTATCTTCAATTTGGCTACCCGTTTCTGGCTTCTGTTGGGTTCTCTGACTGAGGGAGTTCTGGCTCCATTGGCCCAGTGTCCTATGACGGCCATCATTGGATGTCAAGGCTTGGGCGAGTCATTCAGCTTCGGGGTGCACTTGCTGGTCTATGATTCCGCCTTGGAGTCTGGCCGGGGAAGGTGGTCAGACTCCCATAAGGTTTTTGCTTGGGAAGATGACTGGGTCTACAAGGGTGAGCTTTATGCTGGGGGTCGAAACCTGTTGCTCCATGTCCCTGTCTGTATTGATGACTTGATCTTCTTGATGTTGGACTGGGGCTCTTATCTCTCGATCCGTTCCCCCTTCTACTATTCGTACCTAGTCTGCTAGAACACGGCTACAAGTACGATGGCGTTCTATTTCTTTCCACCGCAAGTCCTCCGGAGCATCATGGAGTGCGAGGATGTGGGCCTATTTCGCTGGGATGGCCCTTCGACCATCGGGACTTCATTGTGTCAGTGTGTGATGGAGTTTGTCGTTTTCGGCTGGAGGCAGAGTACGCATGGCTTGAGGGAGCTTCGTTCTACTACCTCGGAGCTGCATACTTGTGTCGCAGAGTAAGCTGTTCGGCTTTGGGAGCAAGGACAACGCATATTGGAGCAGGATGCCATCGTTTCTCGAGTCCCGGAGCAGGTTGCTCGTGCGGTTGCTGCCTCGAAGACTTTTACGGTCTTTCGTGTAGGTGTCTTTTCTACCTTGTGTGGGCTTACGGCTTTGAGCATCGACATCTCTCCCGCCTTGGACAGGGCTCGCGGCTTCAAGCGTAGGCATCTGTCCTACCTTGAATGGGGTTTACTGCTTCAAGCATCAGCATTTTTTCTTTTTGTCCCTCCCTTTTGTCTTATCGAAGGTGAAGAATAAGTTGTATTAAGTTTTCCGGTGAAAAGTAGGTCGTATTGAGTCTTCCGGTGGCAACTTTTTGGAGTTAGTTTTTGAATGTTCCGTCCTTGTCTCTGATGTATCTTGTATGTGAAGAGAACAGTTTATCCGGGATGTATTGTGTAATTTGTTATTGTAACGCATATCCACATTTTTGCCTTTCTTCTTCCTTTTGCTTGATTTTGACCAAGTATGGAAACTTGTCATGTTTCGAGGAGGCGCATTGCCTCGCGGATCGAAATCTTGCTTTGCTCTCCGTGAGCTCGCGTCTTATGTTGTGGCGTGCGCGCTCTCGGCTGGCATTGTCGAGCAAGGTCCGCGGGTCGCGTTGTGGCATGTGGACCTTAGGGTCGCGTTGCAGTGCGTGGCCATTCGGCTTGAGTAGTAGTGGCGTGCGGGCCTTCGGCTTGAGTTGCCTTGCGCGCCTTCCCCTTGCATTATCGTGTGTGGGCCCTCATCTTGCGTTGCAGCGGCATGCGGGTTTTCGGGTCACGTTGGCGGGCGTGAGGTCCTTGGCTGGCGTTGGCGCTTGTGGCCCCTCCGCCTTGCATTGATTTTCTCTCGCCTTACAGAGGCGTGTGGCTTCATATGTCAACTTCCTGCCTGCCTCGAGTGGGCTTAGGCTTGCGTGTCTTCTCCGCTTCAAGTGGGCTTTTGTTTTCAAGCACTATGGCGTTACCTATCGAAGTCGAGTTAGCTTGCCGCGGGATGACCCGTGGGCTTTAGCCTGCCGTTGACGAGTCTACGGACTTACAGTCTTGGTTCTCCGTGGACATATCCATGGGTTTGTCCTGCCGCAGATGATGCCACGGGCTTAAGGTTTTCGTTCACCGTGGATGATGCCACGGGCTTACGGTCTTCACTCACCGCGGACGGATCCACGGGTTTATATCCTGCCACGGATGATGCCACGGACTTACCATCTTCGCTCATCGCAGACAGATCCACGGATTCTTCATCCAACCAGTGTACAGAGCCATTCGGACTTACGGGTATAGTTTGTTGCGGACGGACCAACGGGCTTAGTTTGTATTCCGCCTGCCTCGAAAGCACGTAAGGCTTTTATTCCACTCGCTTCGGAAGGATTTAATAACTGAGCTACTACTATCCGAGCTAGTTATGTTATGCCTGCTTCGGAAGAGCACCAATTTTGTCGTGGGCGAGACTAATGGGCTTTACGCCCACTATAGACGGATCTACAGACTTAAGGTCTAAGTTTATGCTTGCCGCGGACGGATCCACGGGCTTTTCATTCGGCCAATGTACAGAGCCATTCAGGCTTACAAGGTTTGTTTGCCGTAGATAGACCAACGGGCTTTGTTTTTTATATTCCGCTGGCCTTGAAAGGACTTTACGACTTAAAGTGAATCTCGCCAGCCTATCGAAGGGCTTATGGCTCGAGAGGAATTTTGCTTGCCTGAGAAGGGCTTATGGCCCTGATTACATCCATTATTTTTGCAGGAGATAATTTTTCGGAGGAGGAAAAATGCATTTTATTTTGTAAAGGGTGGGATACATCTTCATTCTAGTCATAGCCTTATAGATAGTATTTTTCTGAATTCAGAATATTCCATGTTTGCGGGAGCGGGGCTCCGCCCAGCCGTTGCAAGCAGTATTCCCATTTGCTCAAAGCAATGAAGAAAAAGGAAATTGGCCAAGCTTCCTTGATCCACTAAGACCTTTTGGAGGGAGCAGTCATGAACGTCCATGGTACTGACCATGGGATCTTCGTGCGGATTCTTGACGTTTTCAAGGTCTTCTTGCGAAAAGGATAAGGGCCGACATCTTCTAACTTTGCCTCGTCCTCTCCCCATAATACCGCGACTCGTGTCCTCCCGTTTTTGTTTTATGGCTACGATCACTTGTTTTGGGGCGTGTGGTGTAGTGTCCAGCTCCTCACGGGCGGGTCCGGAAGTTCCGAGCTTGAGTCCCTCCACGTTCACGAATTTTCCAAGGTCTCCTTTTTTCTCCAATTCATATATCCGATATCGGAGTACTCGACAGTCTTTAGTATCATGCCCCGAAGTTTCGTGGTACTCGCACCACTTCTCTCTGTTTATCCCGGCATCCGGGTCTGTGTTAGCCCGGTCTTTTTCTACATTGCCCTTCTTCCCCAATTTGCCCACTCAGCACCGGAGCGCCCGACAATCTTTGGTGTCATGCTCCGGTGCTTCATGGTATTCGCACCACTCCTTCCAGTTTATCCCGGCATTCGGGGCCGTGTTAGCCTGGTCTTTTTCTGCATCACCCTTCTTCTCCTCCAAGAGTAACTCGAGTAGTCTTCTTGGGCCAGGGTTGCGTGTCCTCTTTATGCCTCTTGTCATTCTCTCGGCCCTTAAGTTAGGTCCAGGAGTGTACATCTTATGCTTTCCGTGCTCGTATCTTGTTGGTTCTGCTCTGGTTTTCTGTATTGGCGGTTCATCCTTGGCAATCACGTCTCTGGCAATGATGTATTTGTTGGCTCTAGTCCAGAGCGCATCCATGGTTGCGAGGAGAGCCTTAGCGAGAGAGAACTTAAAGTCGCTGTCCCGGAGGCCGTTGATGAAGGTGGTAATGGAGGTTTGATCAGCCAAGTTCGGAATGTTGATCATCACCTTCGAAAACCGCCACACGAACGCCCTCAAGGACTCGTCCTCGGCTTGTTGTAGCCAACTGGGCGGCAGTCTTCTTTCTCCTTTTGTTGCTGAGGAAGTGGCCGATAAATTTCTATCCCACGGATTCGTTGGGGAGAGAGGTGAACCAAGCCCGGGCCATCCCCTTTAAGGTAGCTAGAAAGCATTTGCATCATACGTCTTCGGGGGCGTCTTGAATGTACATTTGTGCCGCGAACCCTGAGATGTGGTCGTTAGGGTCTTGTGTTCCATCAAATAGTTCCAAGTTTTGCATCTTCACTTTCCCGATGGGGGCGGTCAGTATACGAGGGGTGAAGGGCGAATGGGTGATAGGAATTTTCCCCATGAGCCCATGCGCCACATTGTGTAAGTCGGTGTTGGAACTTGCTTCGGTCGGAAGCGGGGCGTGCGCGAGGGTGTCTCCGGGTCAGTCAGGGCGGCGATACGCCTTTGCCCTCTCTCATCCTTGTTGGTTTCGGTGGCTTCTATGCTCCATGGAGGCAAGGGACTCGATGACTACCTCCGGGTTTGGTGGTACGGGACTCGGAGAGGCCTTGGAGGAGTTGTCCCGATCAGCGAGTTGCATGATGAATGTACGGAGCTCGTGGAGCTGGCTATGAGTGACGCATTGATCTTCGGACCGCCCTGGGGAGGGGGGGGGGGGATCCCGCGGTGTTATTTTGAGGAAAATTTTCCATTTCCCACAGATGACGCCAACTGTTTTGGTAACTGTAATAGAGGTTCTTTTATGGAGGGCAATAATGCAGGACCTTTATCTTTATTTAAATTTTTATTAATTATAAATATTTTTATTACAAGGATTTTTGATGGGGTATAAGAAAAGAACAAAAAACGAGGGGGGTCCTGCTACTCCCTGGCTCCTTCGGCAGAGTCCCGGGGGAAAGGCCGTGAGAACGCCCAAGAGTGGGGGTGAAGTTGAGTGAGTATGGATATCTTGATGGGTGAGTATGAATGTCCTTATGTGTAGGGGCTAGTGCCCTATTTATAGTGTGGCTAGGCTTCGGAGAGTGGGTCTCCGGAGATGTGTCCGACAGGTCTTCGGGGGTGCGCCTAACGGAAGCCGCATCAGAGGCTTCGAGAGGCGTGCCCGACAAGAGCTGTGTCCGGGGCCTTGGATGGCGTGTCAGACGAGAGTTGCGTCCTTCGAAAAAGGTGTTTCTCGGAGGGGGTGTCCTTCGGAAAAGGTGTCCCTCGGAAAAGGTGTTTGGCAAGAGTTGCTTCCGGGACCTTCGGAAGACGTGTTCAACGAGACTCTTCGGGTTTCGAGCATCGAGTTGTCGTCCATCCAAATCGTGGTGCCGTATAGTCGTTGTTGCTCGGCTGGACCCCGGAGGAGGTGCATCTTGGGGCTAGATGCTGCGGTGTCCGGGGGCCACGCGTCACTCCATCGTCGCGGAGCTCGGAGGCCACGTGTCATCCCTTGGTTTTGGTTCATGGGGGGCCACGTGTCGGTTTTTCCCGGATGCGATTTTTTGGTCTTAATAGCGGATAATGGGGCGGGTACGGGTATAGGTTTGGGTGGCGGGTATGGTATGGAGGAGGCACCCCTCGTACCCGCCCTGCCCCATTACCATCTCTAGCCTTAAATAATTGAGATTATGATTTTTAAAATATTAATTATTAATACTAATAAATTTTGTGATTAAAATTTTCATAATTTGTTATATGTAAAAGACTCTACTTAAAATTTTTACTTAAGGCCTCAAAAATGTCATTACTGACCCCGATCTCCATAGGAGACATTTCCCTATTTTCACCTTACCAATATAAGAAAGACAATATTATTATTGTTAGAGTAATTTCATAGCTATTATTTTTTGTAAGTCATATAACTACTCTGATAATACTAATTTTTGTTTTGACAATGCTTACTTCCAAAATTAATCCCTTATTTTTGTTTTGTTTAAATTATTTCATAATGTTTATTATTTCATTTAAATCAGTCTTTCATCTTTTTTCTTATTAAAGTGATTCATTATGTTCTATTTTATGGTAAAATTGGTCCACTTTTAATTTTTATCCAATTTTGGTGGTCCCAGAGAGAACAACTAATATAAGGGACTAATTTCAACCAAAAAAAATAAAAAGATAATTAAAGATGATGGATCAATTTAAATAAAGTTTATTAAGAATTATTTTAAATAAAAGAAAAAATAAGAGACTAATGTGAACACATTTAAAAACATTAGGAAATAACTTACTAAATAACTCCTTGAAAATATTATATATAGGGCGTAAACGAAATAAATGCCTGATCAACTATTATAATTCAAGATTGATTAGGACTTGTGCTTATATTCATTTTGGGGATACGGTAACTTATGAGCTGAGTTCAAGTACTTTTGATAAGTTTAATGGGACGAGTTTCAAACTAGGATGCTAGACTCATTACTGTCCAGAAGACAAGTTTGATAAATACTAGTAAGAGCTCGTCAAGATCTTGTTCATGGATTTTCATTAGTTCGTTGATTAATCGATGATTGGTCGATAGTAATTCAAATAGCTCTAATTATTAGCGAGCTTGACTCCATATCAAGCTTAGCATGATAGTAAGGTCGACTTGACAGGAAGCTTGGTCCAATATTGAGCTTGACACAACTTGATGTGAGTTTGGCTCGAGTCAATTAGACTAATAAGAATAGAGCATTAAGTATACTCATATCTTAAAGCAAGTTTGAATAAAGATTCAAAAGTTCAATAAAAGCTCGGCTCAAAGTTGTTAAGACTATCAAGCTCGAATTTGAACAAAGAGTGTTCCGATTGTTCATTTGTAATCATAGACAATCATCTTTTTTTAAAGAGGTAAGAAAAAGCATTATGCATATCACCGTAAGACAACTCTATCTAATATATCATCAATCAGGATAACTCAAAGGAATAAGGAAGGAAATAATACCAGTAACCATGTTTATTAAGAATTAGGTTATGATTAACAATTCAATTTGCTATTTGATTGCCTTACAATAAATATGGGAGACGGCGAGATGTGGTAGGCAAGTAGTATCTATATAGGAAAAATGTAATTAAACTATTATTATAAAAAATCAGATACTAATAAATTGTTATTGTACAATACCGAATACTAAAATTTGGAACCTAAATTAAAATAACAAGATAGTAAAAAAAGGGTCCCAAGGACTTATCCCCCATGTACCCCCCCCCCCCCCCCCCCCCCCCCCCCAAACTTATGCAAAAAGGGTGGTGGTACCCCTAAAGAACACAAGTCCATACAAGAGCTCATGCTCTTGATCTCTCTCATTTTTGCTCTCTTTCTTCAATACATTTACAAGAGCTTAGTACTAGCTCTTCCTCTCCCTCTCGCTGATTCCTCCATATTCCATATCTTGGGTATTTTGTTGGTTTTTTTAACCTTTTCTACTCGTCATAAG
This sequence comes from Simmondsia chinensis, assembly GCA_018398585.1. NCBI lineage: Eukaryota > Viridiplantae > Streptophyta > Magnoliopsida > Caryophyllales > Simmondsiaceae > Simmondsia > Simmondsia chinensis. The sequence goes on along the minus strand of JAGTTD010000023.1, from coordinate 8,585,106 downwards.
CTAAATATTTTATTATGTTTGGTATTTATTACTTATTACTTGAAGCAAATACTGACTTAAGCATCGGAGGAGTCCCCCAAAGTCAAAACCATAGGCCCCTCTAACCATTTATTATCTTTTAGGGAAACCAGGTTGGATGCATAGTGATGTGTCTCATATTTACGCATCTTTTAATTGATATTTTAATTATTTTGTACCTGATTAATTATAGTTCTATACTCATTTTGGCAATTTTTATGTTTAGCAGGTTTGAAATTAAAGTTTCAAAAATTGTCAAATGTTGGTGCAAATAAGACAAATTCGATGCCTAAACAATTAAATCAAGTCAATCGAGATTCGGGACATGAAGGTATAAGCTTGGAACTCAAGTCTGTCCCGTATCGGGCCCAACAGCAGCACAGGCCCACACACGGCCCAACTCCGGCCCAGATCGATCACCAGCTCACGACCCCTGCCATCTTCAACCTCAGCCCAACAGCAACGCAGGTCCTATTCACCAACAGCCCATCACCACATCACCTTCGATTCGGCCAGCCACCAGCACCGACTTAGGGTTTCGTTTCGATTTAAAAGGAAGAGGGGGATCTCGGTTTTTGGGGGTTCTGGTTCACCGCCTCTATCTGGCTGGGATCGCCTCTCTCTCTCTCTTCCCCTATTCTCTCAGCTCTCTCTCAGATTATTTTATTTTATTTTTCTTTCTTTTTCGTTAAATTTGAACGAGAGCGAAATTAGCATAAAGACCGATATGAGTTTGTTCAACTTCTTCTTCACTGGATCATCCTTGATGGAGAGCTAACTTGCTCTCTGGGGTTAGATGAAATCTTAGCCTTTACGTTTGTAATCTTAGCCTTTACTTTTGTTTACTTTTAATTTCGGTTAATTTGATTGTTTACCTGACTTACTTGGTTGAGATAAATACTTTGAAGTATTATATTTTTATTGTTTATTTAATTGATATGATTATTGAGTTTGTAACCTTTAATTGTTGATATTGATATTTATAAATTAATTCTTTATACTTGTAGCCTTAGGATTAATTAATCAAGTAATAGTATTAACCAAATTGTTAATTAAAGCTTATCTTCCCTATGCTTTAATTAGATAGGGTCAATATGTAATAATTAACAATACATTAGGTAGAGCCTATTTTCCTTATGCTTTAGTTAGATAGGGTCAATACGCAATACTAACAACATTATCTTAGTAGGTTGAAGTTTGTGGCCTAAACCAGTACTCGTGTAACAATCAATAATCCCAATTTAAGAGTTAACGCAAAAATAATTGGCTAATGGTGGATTCGAAACCCTAGGCTCCAATTTAATACACGTTCCCGATTAGTAGTAGATTACTTTAGTTTAATTATCATTTTCTAGATTAATTAACACAAAGATATCACTTTTCCTTAAATCAATTTAGGTCATAGATTAAATTCACGCACTCTTAGTCCCTGTGGTTTGACACCCTCTCGCCCTACACTTCAATTTAGGTGTGTTTAATAGATAGGATTTTATATTAAATTTTGATAGACGTAGAAAAATACATCAAGATTTTGGCGCCGTTCCTGGGGACTAGGCAACAATCGTGATTTTATTTTTGTCATTTTCTTTGATTTTTAATTGTCTTAAATTATTTTTAATTGTTATTGTCCCTTTCTTTAAAAAAATTTTAAATAAATTTAAAAAAATATTTTCTTTTCTATTCTTTTTTTTAAAAAGGTTTATTTATTTATTTATTTTTAAAGCGTTATTTATTTTGGAATTTTCATGCATAGGTTAATTTTAGGATATTTTATTATTAGTTTTTCTTTTGTTTTCCTTTTTAGGTGTCTGTTCTATTTGTTTTGCTTATTTAATTTTAATTTACTTGCTTCGTGTGGTTAATTATTCATGCACGGTCGTCACTCTTTGTCTCTTGACCTTACCATATTCGACCCTAAAATTGAAAGAACTTTAAGAGACCTTAGAGCCCAACGCCGAGAAAAATGTGCTAGTGCTAACTCTGATTTAGTAATGACTGACGAACAACAACCACGTGCGCTCACGGAGTATTTTACTTGCACTACATACGCCTCACCGTCTTGCATTAGGTTGCCACCCGTAGCCATCAGTTCGAGCTGAAGCCACATACTATACAAATGCTTCTTTCATTCTACGGCTTGGGCAATGAGAACCCGTACACACACTTGGACAGTTTCATGGAGGTTTGCTCAACCTTCAGGATTCCTAACGTTAGTGATGACGCCATCTTACTTCGCTTCTTTCCTTTCTCTTTAAAGGAAAATGCTAAGTATTGGTTGGGCACCTTACCTAGTGGGACGATTAGTACTTGGACTCAAATGCAACAAGAATTTCTTAAGAAATTCTATCCCATTAGTAAGACTAACACTGCTAGGAGAGCCATTAACACCTTCACCCAACTCCCTACGGAGGAGTTTCACGAGAGTTGGGATGGGTTTAGGGAACTTTTACAAGCTTGTCCACATCATGCTATCCCTAAATGGCAACTAGTCCAAAACTTTTATTACGGGTTAAATGAGAAGGGTCAACAAACTGTTGATGCCTCGTGTAGTGGTCAGTTCCTTAGAAAGAATGAGGATGAGGAGTGGGAATTGTTCGAACTTTTGAATGAGAATTCACAACAATCTGCCGCACATGCACGTCTTAATACTACTAAGTTAAATAGAGGAGTAAATGAGATTGCTCACACCTCCATCTTAGATAAGAAAGTAGACTCTCTTGCCTCTTCCGTAGAGCAGTTAACTTTCCTATTTAAGACGACATTGGCCCCCTCTACTGTACCTAATATGTCTCATATTTCAAATGTGCATAGTGCTTGCTCTTCATGCTTTAGTGTCTCTCATTCTACACATGACTGGCCCTCTGCTTCACCTTACGTGGAGTGGTTGGAGGAACAAGTCAATGCAGCCCAAGGATTCTCACGAAACAACCCATACTCTAACACGTACAATCCGGGCTAGATAAAGCATCCTAACTTCTCCTGAAGGCAAGGAGGAGAAGGGCAGTTTATGCCACAACAACAGAACTCATGACCTCAAATCTGGTATGCCCCGGCCTCTCGGTTTTCAACCGCAAGGATATGCTTCTAACTACTCCCAACCTCCTAATTTGAGCTGTAATTCAATTTTTGAAGAGAAGGTTTTGAGTGCGCTAAAAGATTTAGAAGTTAATTCCCAACTCCTCTACTCCCATACACAAACGATTGCAAAGCTAGAAACCCAAACAGGTCAATTAGCTAACACTCTAAGTAGGAGAGATGAGGGAAGATTCCCAAGCCAGGTTGTAGAGAACCCTAGGAACTGTGTAAGACAAGACAACTATCCTTCCCAGCAAGAACAAGCAAAATCCGTTACAGTATTGAGAAATGGGAAGGAGGTTGACAATGGGGTAAGTGCTGAAAGAGAAGTATCCATGAGTGGTGAGGAAGAAGGGAAGAGCAAGGAGAGAGAAAAGGAGACCGATGAGATCATGCACCCTTCTACCACTCCAAAAGCCTCTGATCTTCCTTCCTCATATGTACCGAGAGTGCTCTTCCCCCAAGCTTTAGTTGCACTACATCCAAATGGGAAGGACAAGAAGTGGGATGACATTTTGGAGGAGTTTAGGCAAGTGAAGATAAACATTCCCCTTCTTGATGCAAGTCAACAGATCTCGGCCTATGCGAAGTTCATTAAGGATCTACTGAACCAAAAGAGGCGATCTAGAGCACATCTGCCTAAAAAAGTATTTTTAGCCGAGCAAGTGAGCTCTATTCTAAAGTGTGACCTCCAATTAAGTATAAAGATCCTGGTGTCCCCACCATCTCTTGTTCACTTGGAGACTACCCGATCGATAAAGCCTTATTGGACTTAGGAGCAAGTGTCAACATTATTCCTTACTCGATTTATGAGAAGTTAGGCTTGGGAGAGTTGCAACCAACCACGGTGACCTTGCAATTAGCAGATAGATCAACTAGGATTCCCCGTGGTGAGCTGATTAATGTACTAGTGAAGGTAGACAAAGCCATGTTTCTTGTTGATTTTCTTGTGCTAGATATGGAACCTTTTAATCATTCGAAAAACAATATCCCTGTCATTCTAGGTCGACCATTCTTAGCAACGGCCAATGCTACCATTACTTGTAGATCCGGGGTAATGGATGTTATCTTTGCAAATATGACTATTAGGTTAAATATTTTTAAGGCTTCAACGTCACCCACTAGTGAGGATGAGTCAGAGTGTTTGTGTGTGGATATTACTGATGATTTGGTGGACCCAACGCTCTCCTCTACCCTAGTTAATGACCCCCATGATGAGAATGCAAAACCTTCTAAAGAGATGCAACGAAGGTTAAACCTAGACATGTAAGAAGTCTTGGGTTGGGAGAAGAATCACGATGTTATGGTTCAGGAAGAAATTGTACTCAGCCATAGGTTGTCTAAGGAGGGTATTAAGGTTGATAGAGCTACGATAGATTTGAACGTGAACTCGCCCCCTCCCTCAAATGTGAAGCAAGTCAGAGACTTTCTAGGTCCGGCGAGTTTCTATAACGGATTCCTTAAAGACTGTGGGAAGTTGACTAGATCATTGACTAGTGCACTATCTAAGGACATATCAGTTGAGCTTGATGAGTCTTGGTTAGAAGATGTTCATAAGCTTCGCTCTACACTTTTTGCTGCTCCCATTAGGCATCCACTCGACTACTCTCTCCCTCCTGAAATCATGTGTGACATTATTGATTGTGCTGTAGTTCTTGTTTTAGGCGAGCTCAGTGAAGTTGCTTCTTTGGTTGATTCCATTACTTGATCTTCATTGGACCCATTGCGCCCGGCTGAAGGCGTGAAACTTAGCGCTCCTAGGAGGCAGCCTAGGTTTTGTTAATTCTTGTTTTAGTTTAGTTTTTGAACTAATTAGTTTCTTGGAGACTTGTTTTATGTCTTTTCAGGTTCTTGTCCCGTGTTGAAGGAGTCATATATACATGTTCGCGCCGTCTCGTCAGGTTGTATTGCTCCATCTCACCTATCTCTTGTGCTTTAATGATTAATGTTGTTGCATTGAGGACAATGCACGATTTAGGTGTGGGGTGAGGCTCATTTGCATATGCTCATTTTTGGTCAAATTTTTAAAATTTTGAACATCTTTTTGTGCATTTTGAGCGTGCATTATAACCGTTTAGCTAAGTTTTCCTTGATCGACGCGTATGTTATGATGACAGTGGGATTAGTTGCTTATTTCGTTCTCTTAATTCTATGAAATTAAATGATTCTACTTCATACTTGTTAATGAGTGTTGTTGATTATTGTTGATATTAATGGGTTCTACTCATGCTGCTCACATATTCACTGAGCACAGAACTTTCATGTTGCGGAAAATCTGAAGAATTTGAGTAAACAACCTTATATATCTTGAGTTTTGCAAGCCTGCCCTATTGGCTTATCCTAATCCTTGCCCTTGATGTTATGTAAAGTACTGGTTGGTCAATGTCAATTGTAATGACGAAGTACGTGTTATAAAAAAAAAAAAAAAGTCCAAAAATGGACATAAAAGAAAGAGGAAACAAAAAGAAAAACGCAAAGGAAAAAAAGAGAGTTTCCTCCAAAAGAAAAAGGCAAAAGAAAAAGAAAAATGAAAATTGGTGTACATGTATGACAAAGATGTTCTTTTATACTATACTGAGGTCAGAATGTTGTAAAGTAGTCACTCATATGCCACTTAAAATTTCTCTATGTATGGGCATGTGTTTAGGTGATTCAAGGGTATGGGCGCACAAAACCTTTATATATTTGGTTGGAAGCGAGAATTTGAGGAGATTCTGTGACATAAAATCCTAATCACTTTCACTTGTGCGCTTAAATTGCTTGAGTAGTCCCTATTAGTTGATACAAGGTTAATGAAATTCTATGATGAGTTTTAAAGTTTAATCATCTGAATTCATGGAATTGGAGAATGCTTTAGATGATTTAATCTTGTCTTGAATTATAATATAGGTGTTAATCTTGGAAAACTGGATGAAGGTTGGGATAGTTGGTCACTTTAGTCTTTATGTTAAATCATATACTTTGCTCAAGGACTAGCAAAGGTTAGGTGTGGGGGTGTTGATGCGTCTCATATTTATGCATCTTTTAATTGATATTTTAATTATTTTGTACTTGATTAATTATAGTTCTACACTCATTTTGGCAATTTTTATATTTAGCAGGTTTGAAATTAAAATTCCGAAAATTATCAAATGTTGGTGCAAATAAGATAAATTTTGATGCGTAAACAATTAAATCAAGTCAATTGAGATTCGAGACATGAACGTATAAGCTTGGAACTCGAGCCCGACCCGTATCGGGCCCAACAGCAGCTAAGGCCCACACATGGCCCAACTCCGGCCCAGATCGATCACCAGCCCACGACCCTTGCCATCTTCAACCTCAGTCCAACAGCAACGCAGGCCCTGTTCACTAGCGTTGGGGTTTCGATTCGGCCCAGATCGATCACCGCATCACCTTCAATTCGACCCGCCACCAGCACCGACTTAGGGTTTCGTTTCAATTTAAAGGGAAGAGGGGGGTCTCGATTTTTGGGAGTTCTGGTTCACCGCCTCTGTCTGGCTGGGATCGCCTCTCTCTCTCTCTTCCCCTCTCTCAGATTATTTTATATTATTTTTCTTTCTTTTTCGTTAAATTGGAACGAGAGCAAAATTAGCGTGAAGACCGACATGAGTTTGTTGAACTTCTTCTTCACCGGACCATCCTTGATGGAGAGCTGACTTGCTCTTTGGGGTGAGATGAAATCTTAGCCTTTACTTTTGTTTACTTTTAATTCGGGCTAATTTGATTGTTTACATGAATTGCTTGGTTGAGATAAATACTTTGAAGTATTATATTTTTATTGTTTATTCAATTGATATAATTATTGAGTTTGTAACCTTTAATTGTTGATATTGATATTTATAAACTAATTCTTTGTGCTTGTAGCCTTAGGATTAATTAATCAAGCAATAATATTAACCAAATTATTAATTAAAGCCTATCTTCCCTATGCTTTAGTTAGATAGGGTCAATACGTAATAATTAACAATACGTTAGGTAGAGCCTGTTTTCCTTATGCTTTAGTTAGATAGGGTCAATACGCAATATTAACAATATTGTCTTAGTAGGTTGAAGCTTGTAGCCTAAACCACTACCCGTGTGACAATCAATAATCCCAATTTAAGAGTGAACGTAAAAATAATTGGCTAATGATGGATTCTAAACCCTAGGCTCTAATTTAATACACGTTTCCGATTAGTAGTAGATTACTTTAGTTTAATTGTCGTTTTCTAGATTAATTAACACAAAGATATCACTTTTCCTTAAATCAATTTAGGTCATAGATTAAATTCACGCACTCTTAGTCCCTGTGGTTCGACACCCTCTCGCCCTACACTTTAATTTAGGTGTGTTTAATAGATAGGGTTTTATATTAAATTTTGATAGACGTAGAAAAACACATCACATAATAATTGCCTTCTCATCACTTAGAGCTTGAGCCCAGCTGTCATTTTCAAATAAAAACTAGAAACAATTGGTGCCGTCTATGGAAAGGATAGAGTAGGCTCACATTTTTACTTGTTATTTCTTACAAGACTCAACTTCTATTATATGTAGTAAGTTATTAATAGTTTTATTTTTCATATCAATATCAACTAATTTTTCCTCTTTATAATTAAACTAGGGGGCTTAGCTGCTCCTAACAAATTAAAATTCGGGGGACTTGCCTCTAATTGTCAAGTGTGTTGATTCACATACATATTTGATTATAATCAGACTTAGTTGGCAGTGACAGGAGGAAGTAAGCCGTGGAAGTTTATACTACTGAATCCTACTGATCTAAATCAAAATATGTAAAAATTGGGTTGGTAAAACTAAAGTGAGCTGCCGGAGTACGTTGATCTTTATCAAAGACCAGAAGATCAGCTTAGCAAGCTTGCAATTCATATAATTGAGGTGAAGGTACAGTTCTTGAACTTCTAAATTGCTTGTGTTCAAAATCCTCCTTCCTATGTTGCTGAAGTGAGTAGTTGATAGTGTGTTGTGAACTTCTTGGTGGAATTGTGTTGTATGCAAAATACTGCATAAGAACTTAACTGATTTCACTTGCCTACAGAAGAACTAACAAGAACTTAGTACAAGTTCGTAGAAATCTGACAGTGATCTTGAGAATTGTGGTTAGAAGTGTGTTGAAATCAGTAATTGTAGCTAAGCACGAATTAATAATCTGGATTAATCAAGAAATCACCACAATTAAGGTTTCTAGTTCGAAACTCTCTCTGATTCGAAGTTCGTCAGTTAGGGTTTGTGTCTGCGCGTACAAGGCAACTGATTTGGAGTTCGATTCAAGACTTACAGAGTGGTTGGATTCGAATTCGAATTGTGTTATTGTTAAACTCGAACGTGGTTGTAATGAAGTTAGGGTTCGATTCCAGTAACTTGTCAGTAGAACCATGGTGGCGATTCTGTGTGCGAAAGTTCAGGTCTCCTTGGCTGTGAGTGTGCGATTCTTATCCTCAATGAGCAAGGATCGTGGAATTCAGGGAATCAATCATGTTATTCGGCACCAGCTTTGCAGCAGAACAAGAGATTGTTATAGTTAGTCCGTTTCATTTGGAGGAATGGATGGTTCAATATCAGCAATTACAAGATCAATGGTTGCGAGAATGGGATCGGAGGTTTTATGAGCAATGGACTCAAAGATCACAGCGACATGAGGAGAAGGTTAATTAAGAGGGTGAGCCAGATGAAGTGGTTGTTATGCCTATGGTCGGTAAAGACAAAGAAATTGTTCGTGTTGATGGCTTGGGTTCAAGTCAGGTTGGAAATGCAACAAAGAAATTGCAAGTATACATTGAAATCCTATCCAATAGAAAACTGACGTTTAAGCTCACTTTTCGAAACAAGATTGACATCAATTCGGAAGCCTTCCTTAATCAAAAGGAGTGTTTCTCAAGTAAAAGATTGAGATCATTGGAAAGGCCATTGGTGAGTTATAAAGGTAGCATTCCGGACTTCTTACTCATTGAGAAAAACAAGTTATTTCTCGAAAAACAACATATGTTAGAGGATATTGAAGTGGGAAAAATGAGGATGGTGTTTTGGTATGTGGAAAGACTCGGAGCTTCTTCGTGGTCAAGAGAATCCTTAAGAAAACAAGGAGTAAAGTGATTCCTAGTAGTAGTGATTCACAAGATGAGTATATTGGGATTTCAGCCCACAAACAAGAGAATACCGCTGCAAAACCGAAATGTACGGTTGAAAAATATGATGTTACTGCTGTATTATCAAGGAATACATCACAAAATGTATTAAGTACTTTTCCATGGCACAATGGTACTCAAAATCAGAACCTGAGGTGTGCAAGGAGTTGCCGAATGAATGCACTGCCATATTCTTTAGATGAAGAGAAGGTTCATCAAGTTGCAAACTCTTATGACAGGCTTCCTCCTGATCCGAGAGAGGTAGATCATGATTACAAGAGATTGAAACATGAGGCTGAGTCGGAGAAAAAGTTTAATCAAGCTTCCAAAGTTTATTCCCAAGTTCAGTAGAGGCCAAGTTGTATTTTTGGAAAATTATTTGAAGTATTAGATGATCACAAACTGGGTAATGAGCTAAAAATTAAGACTTTTCAGCCAAGATCCAGTAGAATTGAAGGTCCTTGGGTTATGTTTGAAGTTGGGAGGCCTCCTGATGCCTTGGTGGGGTCTGAATTCTGCGTGGGACTTGGAACGATAGTGCTAGACAACAAATGGGCAAGTGTATTGAGCTCCAAACTAAGGCTATGTGATAATCAAACTATGAACAAAGAACATGTCCCAATGGTGCAACCAAATGTGAGGCCTCTTGAATTTGAAGTGGAGGTGCAGTACTTGAGGATTGGAGCAAATTCAGATGTTAAAATTGAGCCATTCAACCAAGATCTCTCAAGCTGGGTTACTACAGAAGTAGAAGCAGATCTGAATGAGCCCTTGAAATGGGGTAAACAACAAGGAATTCAAACTGGAATTATAGGTTTTGAGAAGAAGTTGAAGTTCATGAGTTGTAAGCTGCAAAATTTAGATGGTTGGTGCACACAGAGAAGTAAAGTTGCTGCTGAGGACTTGATAAAAGTTTTAAATTCTAGCTTGGTGTTCTGTTGTGACTTATGGCTGCAACATCCGTTGATAGTCCTGTTGGGTTGGTTGCAACAGAGAGTTGAACAAGCTGCTCTTAATCCAGATCAAGTAAGGGAGGTGGAACAAGATGATGAAGCTGAGTTCAATAAAGCAAAAACCAGTATTGACGATGCAGAATTTTGGAGTTCTGTCTCACAGTTGCAAGAGTATGCTGTGGTATGTTGCCAATTGAGGATAAACCAAAGTTGTTTACAAGTTGAAGTAGTAGCTCAACCCGTCTATGGAAGATTAAGTTCAGTTCTAACTGAAATTAGCTTACATAACAATAGAAAAGTCAAGCTCAGACCAGACCTTGCTCATGTGATGTTTGCATCTGTTCTGAAGTTCTATTGGCTTCACAAGCTGGTGTATTTTGCAAGCATACTGGTGCTCTTTGTTAGGAGATCTGCGTTCATTCTTTTAAGAAGAAATTGGGTTCATAACGAGCCTAGATTACAGGGTTCCTTGAACCAACATTGCTGCAGAATACCACTTATATGCAAGGAGCAAAATGAGACACAAACATGAGCTGAAGTTTTGGTGAACAGTCTGGTATTGGTATGCTACAAACTGTGGGCTATGAGTTTTGCTATATGGATAGTTCAAGTGGTGACCTTTTTTCCTTGGAGAGCGATTGTTACAACTCTTTACTTCATAGGAGTGTGTGGGCTATTGGAACTGAGGAAGTTGGCCGCAGTTCATGGGGCAAAGCTGCTTTGATTGAAGGTTATAGTTCACTTAAGCAGTCTCAGTGAACTTACTCACAGCAGCAACTGCGACAGGAAGTTCATCAGCAAGATAATTGAAGCTGAGAAATGTTGCTCTGCTGGAAGTATCAAACAACAGGCTGAATCAGGTCCAGGTCTGGAAGCTTGTAAAGGGGATCAATTAGTTATCATTTCGGGCTTTGATGCAGCATCTGAGGATGTTACTTGGACTCCTAGAAGTAGTAGAAACCTAAGAGCATCTGAAGGACTTCCTTTAAGCATCACAAGTGTAGGGAACTGCTGGGTTAATAGCTGCAGGGGAGTTATTGGTGTTGACGTTTGGCTGATTTGGTATGATATGGGCAGACCACCTGAGTTAATTCTATAAATCAGATGCTAGCCTGGTGGTAGAAGCAGGGGATCAATACCTGTGTGCAGCCACGAATAGCATCCAATGTGGAATAGCAAGTTCAAGCTGTAATGCAGATGCAGACTTCAGCCAACAGCTCAGGTGTGCTCATTGCTTTACAAGTTCTCTCCCACTGCAAATTTTAGCAAGGAGATCTTCACATTCAGCTTCTACCTCTACATCAATAAATGATCCTCAAAGTCTCAGCTCTGTTCTTTGATTCTTGAGGACAAGAATCTCTAAGGGGGGGGGGGAGTATTGTTGTGATTCCTATAGGTAGGGCTTTGAAGATTGTAATTAGAATACGCCTTGATGTAATAAGTAGCATAAGTCTTTTGTTAAGTCATGTAATAAGTGATCTTTAGTAGTTAATACTTAGCTAGAGTCGGTTGTGTCAGTTATGGGCTTAGTCCTCCTTACATTGTAACTAGTGAAGTATAAAAGGAATGCTAGTGTGTAGTGGAGGGGCATTCAATGAAAATTTACAGCAATCTCTTATGAGATATTCTCTCTCTCATTTAACTATTCTCTAATTTCTCATCTAACTCTCTTTGATTCTATCCTTTCCCTAGGTTATGGTTTGAGATTAGTCTCGATCATAACATTTTATACTTAAATATTTTGACAATTGACTTATATTGAAGAAGCATGCTTCTGTTAGAATCTCCAGTTTGCCCTAACCTATTTACCAATTGACTAATGAGACTCAGAAGTGCACCCTACTTACCACTTAACAATAATTGCCAGTAAAGTTGGTGCCACCGGTAGTCGAGGAAACAAATTGTCTACTCGCCGTTTGTCTAGGTGAGTCCTTTACTATGCTCGCTTTGTACTTTATGCAGTGTTTGAACTACAAGTCACTTGGTAGAAATGATATCTTAAAAGTATTGGGGGCATACACCTGCTATATACAAACTCGCAAAAGCAAAAGATAGCCAAGGCATTTAACAAAAAGTTCGAGAAAGAAATATTTTGACATATCCATGTATTACCTAACTGATGAATAAACGCTTGTCTTTTAAGCATGATAAGCCTCAATTTACTCTGGAAAGGCATTCTCCCACAAAAAGTGTTTTCCCATTCACTCATATGACGAGTTGATCTAGGAATAAAAGCCCAAGCTTAATCCAAAAAACCGTTTGGGCACCCAAGACCCAGGTAAAACCAAAATGACGTCTGGATGAAAACGCCCAGGTAAAACCAAAAGGGCTTCTGGGTGCCTAAGCACGAAAGGCGTCTGAGCACAAAAGCCTCAGGTAAAGCCAAATGGCGTCTGAGCACGAAAGCCTTGGGTAAAGTTGAAAGGCGTTTGAGCGCAAAAGCCCCAGGTAAAGCCAAAAGGCTTCTAGGCACCAAAGACTTGGGAAAAGCCGCTAACATTCAAGCACAAAAAAGACTCGAATAAAGCTTCTAAAGCATCCAAGCACAAAAAGAAGCTTCTAAAGCATCCGGGCACAAAAAGGCTCGAATAAAGATTCTGAAGCAGCCAAGCACAAAAAGACTCGAATAAAGCTTTTAAAGCATTTGATCACATAAAAACTTGAGTAATGTTTTTAAAACATTTGAATGTACAAAAGACTTAAGTAAAGCTGTTGATACATTTGAGCACATCACAGAGTCAAGGGGAGCCCTTAGGCTAGGGATGACAATGGGGCGGATAAAACCCGTTACCCACAAGTATCCGCCCCGGTTGGGGCGGGTACGGGTATAGATGAGGCAGGTAACGGGTACGGGTAGGGTACACATCTAGGTAAGGGGCGGGTACGGGTATAGGCTTGTACCCGGCCCACCCCATACTTGCATGCACCCGCCCCGCCCTGCCCCGTACCCACATATACCCGCCTTGTAATCACATATTAGAGTTACCTGTTGTGTTATTTTATATAAAATATTTCTTATGCAATTTGTAAATATGAATTCATGATTATTATTGAAGGGAAAATGAAAATAATTTATGGGTAATAAGTTGGACATGGATAAGTAACAAGGCGGGTACGAAGCGGGTAAAGGCGGGTACGGGTGTGCTGGGGCGTGTAGGGGTGGGTAATGGGTACCTATTGGGTCCTCGTGGGTAATGGGGCAGGTACGTGTATAGAATTAGGTGCCCTCCCCTACCTGCCCCGCCCCATTGCCGTCCCTACCTTAGGCGTTTAAACACCCCCTAGCACACAAAAAAAAAAAAAAAAAAAAAATTGATGATGAAATGATAGAACACTCACACCCAAACAAAAATTGTAATGTTTAACTACTTTGATATTTAAATCATTTTGCCCAAAGACTAATAAATTAATACCTAGGTGGCATGCCGGTAGCTTAATATTTTACATGTACCTGAAAAAGTCAAAAAGGCCTAACAGCAAGACATCAACAGAAGGAAGAGAAGTGTAGGTTTTCTGCTTAACAATTGACATGCTCTAGCTAGGTATGGTGGTGTTGGATTCATTTTCTTTTCTACCCAAAATAGACTTGAAACATAAAAATTGCAAAAGAAAGGAAATTCTGGAAGAATGAGCCAGAACTTGAACAATACCCACCATGAGATGCGACGAATAGAAATGGCTCAACGCCTTAAAATCAATAAAATAAAAAAGAAAAGGCTTAAGTTTGAATTCTTTTCAAAAACACGAGCAGCTAATATTCATACTTCAAACCCTATACACGGAAAAAAAAGGGATTACCTCGATATAGATAATAGTAGATACCATAATGTATTTGTGACTTTGAACTCACATTCCTACCGTATATTGCTTGTTTGTGACGTAAGGGAGCCCAAAAGTGTCAATTCATAAAATAGACAAAATAAAATATTGTGCAAAAACATATGTATATCCGGCAAGTTAGATACTAATTGTTGAGGGTCAATAAGAGTAAATAAAAATATCATTTAAAATATATGGGAACCCCTCTAAATTCTTAATTCAGATTTTAGAATCTATTTTGAACATCGAAATATTAAGTTGAACAGGGGGCTTCCGCCATGATACATATTTGGACATTGAAATATTAAGTTGAACTGAGGACATCCACCAGAATACAAATTTTGCCCACCATAATGGTTATTTAGCTAATTTCACTTAGCCCTTAAAAGGGCTTATCTAAACAATATAGTATTGTAAGTGAAGAATGATTTTTTAGTAACATAGATCCACATACCCAAGTTCAAAAATATACTTGCTACCTCGCCTTAGGATTGTGGTCTTAACCCTTGCTGGGTTGCCATAAACATTTTGTAACATACATAAATTATTATCAAATATTAGCAATAACAAGACCTGGCTTAGAATTACACCAAGAAGATTCAAAATGAAGGAGATTTAGATCATTGCACGTCCGTCGCCTAGTCCTAAAACTGCTTCAAGTGGAGCTAAAAAATAAAAACTTAGTGAGGAGACCATTTGTTCCAATGTTCATATGGGGTTATTTTACTTTTTTTTAGGAACCCGATTCAAAATGTGATAGGCCGTAAGAATGGCGTAACCCAAAAACCATAACCGAGTCCAGAATATGATAGCATGGCATTCACTATCTCGGTTAGAGTTCGATTTTTCTGCTCGGCAATGCCATTTTGTTGTGGCGTATAGGGTGCCATGACCTCATGAATAATTCTCATGGTTTCAAAGTATTTAGGATCATAGTACTCCCCACCATGATCAATTCTTAGGCGTTTTAAAAATGTTTCACAATGTAGTTCAGTTTTAGCCTTATATGCTTTAAATTTATCCATGCATTCATCTTTATAATTCAAAAGAAATACATCGCAATATTTTAAACAATCATCAATAAATTTTATGAAATATCTCTTTCCTCCTAGAGTAGGGATACTTTAAAAATCACATAAATCACTATGTATTAGGTCAAGTAGACTCGTATTCCTTTGAACTAAAGGAAATGGTAATCTTGATATTTTTGTGAGCACATAAGTTTTACATTTATCATCAACTTATTAACGTATGGAATTAAACTCGAATTAGCCATTTCATGCATTCTCCGAAAATTAACATGTCCAAGTCTATGATGCCAAAGATAAGAAAAATCAAGCATATACACTGAACTAATCATTTTATTAAAATTCAATTTAAACATTCCTTCATACAAATAGCCTTTTCCCACAAAGGCACCACCATTGGATAAGATAAAATTGTCAGCCTCAAAGGACAACTTAGAGCAGAACCTATTAAGGAGGCTACCAGAAACGAGATTCATTTTAACATCTGGTGCAAAGCATACATCAGTCAAGGTAAGTGTTTTTCAGATGTAAAAACCAATTCAATTTTTTCCTTACCCTTGATTGGTATGGTTGCACCATTTCCCATAAACAAGACCGGCCCATATTTGTTGGTTCAAAAGTTTTAAAGAATCCCCAATCTTTACATACATGTTTCGTAGCCCCCCAGTCAACCCACCAAGAGTCATCGTCTTGAACAGGATTGATCTCGAGTATCATCGCCATGAAATTTTCTTTTGAATTTTTATTGCGATAATCCAGCCCCTTGCCTCTCTTATTCTTGAGGCGATAACAGTTCTTTTACGAATGACCGAGCTTATAACACTCACAACACACAAGCTTTTGCCTCTTTTCTTCACGTTTCTTTGAGAAGTGTCTAGTTCGTTTTCATCCTTTGCTTGGTTGACCTTCTTCCATGACATTGATTTTTTCAATGTCCCCAGGACGATCCTTGTTTTCATCTCACAACTTGTATCCTTCTTCAGTTCGAAGATGGTTAACCAACTCCTCAAGATACAAATCTTCCTTCTTATATTTAAGTCCTTTTTTAATGTCTTTAAGAAGGAGAAAGTTTGTCTATTAAGGAGGGAACAATAATGGTGTCATAACAATAATGTGAAATTTTGCATTTGATTTCATGGACACATGGAACATTTCTTGAGAGAAACATTCATTCAAATCTAGCCAAATGTCACGCAAAGTTTAAAATACACAATACAAGCATTAATTTCCTTAGAAATATAACTAGTGAGCCATGAAGAGGCCATTCAGTCACATGCGCTCCAATTTTCGAAATTCGGCGAATCCTCTTCTGGTTTCTTAACGGACCCATCAAGAAAACAACTTTTATGTTTTGCCTTAAACGCTTTGAAAATAGAATGCCTCCAAGCAAAAAAATAGGGCGAGTTAAAATATCTTGCACAAAAAACAAGCCTTGGATGATCCAGGGGATGCAAATAATAGGGAGAATTCACATCATGAACTCCTTTTGAAACAATAAATGATGCAACAGTTTGAGTAGTATTTTCTTCTATCATTATAAAATACGCAAAATAACAAAAGTAAAATAAGTGACGAAAGAGGAATGGGGCGCGGCTTACAAGGAAGGCGCAACAACTGAAGCGAAAGACAAGAACACAACTTTTGGATCTAAATCCGCCCTGATACCATGAAAAAAAATTAAATACTAAACCAATTAAGCAAGAACAATTGAAGAACACTAGAAACACTTGGGAAATTTCTTGAATGAATTTATTCACAAGAGAAGCTCTCAATTTATAATACATGAAAGGCAAAATAAAAGATTAAGAAAATAGAACACTAAGCTAGAAGTAAATTCAAAGAGACAAAGCCATAAAACTAATTCTAATTCTTCTCCCCTTCTTCAATTTGGCCAATTATGGCACTAAAGAAGCCCCATGGGAGCACAAAGTTTTACCTTATCAATTGTAATATCTTTAGATCTAATTGCACAATTAAATAGTAGAAATACAAGTAAAATATAAAATACTAGTATCTTTATTTTTCAACATGAACTTTTGGGGCAAGTAAGCCCCCCATTCCAACTTTTGGGCATGTTTTCGTCTTTCTTAGTTCTCAAACTTCATCAAATCCGAAAAGGATAGGTTGTTATCCATTTTAGCGGGTTTGGTTTGTTGACTCTAAATTGAGAGATGGATATTTTTCCTTCAACTGTTGACCTTAACTCCTCAAAATCAACGTATTCCTCCAGATGTCCCTTCCTAACTAGTCTTCAATTCGGCCTTTTAGCATTGGACATTCCTCTTTGTGTGCCAAAAATGGTAGAACTTCATCTGCTTGGGCGGTTTAAGCATTTGGGTATCCTTTATTTTATATAGAATTTGTTCTTAGGGTCCTCTTACTAGTGTAAAGTGATGGTAGTTTAGGTATGGTTCAACGGAATTCAACAACAAACTCAGTGCCACAAGGGCTTCCACTAATGCAGGGTCGGGAGGAGGGGGGGGGGGGGGGGGGGGGGGGGGGTGAGATGTATGCAACCTTATCTCATCAGGATGCTACCTTAAAGAGAGGCTATTTCATATACCAGTATTAGTAATCTTGGTTAATAACCCACTTCAAACACCCCCCCCCCCCCACCCACCCACCCAAAAAAAGAATTCCTTTCAACAGAATTACTTACAACAACAACAAAACCTAGTGCCTCAAAGGCTCTCCCCAATATAGGGTCTAGGAGGGGTGAAATATAAGTAGTCTTACCCCTTCATGGTGCTGCCTTAAAGAGAGGCTGTGTCCGAGGATCCCCAACCTGAAAAGGATAAAGCATAAAAATAACAACACACAGAGAGCAGAAAACAACAATAAGCAAAAAAGCAACAAAGTCACAAGCACCAAGGCACATGGCACAGTGGAGCAACAATAAATCGCCCAAGACACAAGCAGCAACCAATAGCACCCAGCAATAGTAAGTAAAAGCGAACATGCTTATATATAAACCTAAGGGTGCTAGGACTAGTTTAGTTGCGCTCCTTCATCCTATACTTCTATATTGTCTAAACCTATGTGAGCCCTCCACTTAGCTCTATTTAAGACCATCTCCTCATTTAGATTTAATTGGGTGAAGTCATGTTGAATCATCTCCATCCATCTTTTCTTTGGCTTGCCTTTGTAACGCCCCCAGATAATATAGCAAATAGGCTTAAACCAGAAAGGTGATGCATGGCTGTACTATCATGAATTCCCTCATAATAACACGAAGCCCAAAAATTTATGATTTATAATTTCGAAATTTCTAAAGAAGCTTCCATGAGATATAATAGATCCAATCCTAAATAACATAATACTAACAATTAAAACCAATAGTATAAAAAATCGAATTACAATCTTCTCAAATAGTCCACAAAAGTCTATAACATCCCTCTATGGAATTTATTTAATATCTAAAACTACGAAACTAAAATAATGCTCGAATCAGGATGTCGCTTTGCCTTTCTCATCCCTTAGGAACTGCCCTAAGCCACTAATCTGGAAAGTGAAGGAAAAGGGGTGAACAAACAACAAGCTCAGCAAGTATACCACACACGCTACCCAAACCGAGTATATTATTTCAAGCGGAAAAAATATCCTATGAAAACAAGGAAATCCAATAAATCCTCAATGATCATTTTATGAGAGAAATGAAATGTTACTTTAAATTATAATTTATACCACAAAAGTTCATCGATTTAGCTCACAGATCGATTGAGCGAAATATCAAGACTACATTGTGACGTTCAGACTTCTATAGCCCATACTCCTGCTTCGTCTCCTTCAGCTAATTGTGGTATAGCGTATCCTATCCCAAATTTTGTCTCTAATGTGCATTTTTCTGACGCTTATTGCAATTTTTTGAGTGCCATCACATCTTGTGATGAGCCAAAAACTCTTAAGCAGGATGTAGAGCACAAACATTGGAGGGATGCAATGGAAAAGGAGATTAATGCATTAGAGGCTAATTGGACTTGGACATTAGAGGACTTACTATTGGGTAAGAAAGCAATTGATTCGAAGTGGGTCTATAGAGTGAAGTATAATTCAGATGGGACAATTGAGCGATACAAGGCAAGATTGGTGGCCAAAGGATATACTCAAGTTGAAGGTATTGACCATCACGACACTTATGCTCCTGTTGCTAAATTAGTCACCGTTCGTTGTGGTTTAGCTGTTGCATTAGCTAGAAGTTGGGTGATACACCAATTAGATGTGAATAATGCCTTTTTACATGGTGACTTGGATGAGGAGGTTTATATGAAACTTCCACAGGGTTTTGAGCAACAACATAAGGGTAAAGTATGTTGTTTACAAAAATCATTATATGGGCTTAAATAGGCATCTCATAATTGGAATTATAAGTTTTCTATGACCTTGATGAACATGGGTTTCAAACAGTCCAAAGCCGACTATTCACTCTTTACATTTTGTCGTGATAATACTTTTACTGGGGTTTTGATTTATGCTGATGACGTTATAATTACCGGTAATAATTTAGACCACATTGCTCGTGTGAAAGAACATTTAAATGCATCTTTTGGAATTAAAGATCTAGGATCCATCAAGTACTTCTTAGGAATTGAGGTTGCACGATCTCCTAAAGGAGTTGATTTGTGTCAACGGAAATATGCCTTTGACATTTTAAGTGAAGTTGGTTTGTTGGGGGCAAAACCAGCTTCAACACCAATAGTTCAAAACCATGGGTTGGCAGATGGTGTTGGAGATAAAGTTGATGATGCAGGACGATATAGAAGAATAGTGGGACGTCTTCTCTACTTGATCATAACTAGACCTGACATTTGTTACGTGGTTCGTGTCTTGAGTCAATTTATGCATGATCCTAGAGTTCCTCATCTCGAGGCCGGTACATGAGTATTACGGTATTTAAAAGGGACACCGGGTCAAGGCATTTTGTTACCAACTGATAATGATCTTCGTTTAAGGGCATACTGTGATGCGGATTGGGCAGGTTGTCCAACTACAAGACGTTCCACTATAAGTTATGTTACCTTTTTGGGTGACGCTCTGATTTCTTGGCGTTCCAAGAAACAAAGCGTGGTTTCAAGATCTTCAGCAGATGCAGAATATCGGTCTATGGCTACCACAACTAGTGAAATTGTGTGGTTGCGTTATTTGTTAACTGACGTATTAGTTCCAATTGACTATGCTTCCATTTTATTTTGTAATAATCAGGCTGCCCTTCACATTGCTTCAAATCCCGTCTTTCATAAGAAAACAAAGCACATTGAGATTGATTGCCATTTTGTTCGAGACAAGGTTTTGTCCAAAGAAATTCAGACATCCTTTGTTTGCTCTTCGGGACAAGTAGTGGATATTTTTACCAAAGGACTCGGTTCGACAGAGTCTATGACCCTTCTTCGCAAGTTGGGCATTGTAAGTTTACATGCTCCAACTTGAGGGGGAGGGTTGAATAGTATATTCCTTATATTTTCTTGTATTTTACTAGTATAATTTTGTATAGGTATGAGAGTAATTTAATTAGAATAGCAAATTAGTGGTCTCTTTTATGGTAGGAGTTAATTCTTTCCTTTGGTGGCCCTTGGTTACCGGCCCTCTCTTATACCATAAATGGAGATTTCAATTTAGCCTTCATTTTTGTAAAGGAAGATCAATATTCTTCTCTTTCCCTTAGTTGTTTTCTTCCATTTTTTGTATAAATATCTGAGTTGTACAAGAGAATAATTCATTCAAACAAAAGGTTTGATTATTCCTTCACTTACAATTTTCTAGCTTTTATAATTTTGACATGGTATCAGAATGGGTTGATGATCCCAATCTCTTGTTTGTCACACCTTGTTCTCGTAAAGAGGGGTACATTTGTGTTTGGTGCTCCGAGTGCCTCTCCAATATGTTGGATCCAATTGGATCGGAGAAGGCGAGGGGTGCAATTAAATGAGACTTACATGTGAGGGGGAGTGTTGAATGAAGACTCCATATGTGAGTTTAGTATAAGAATCCCACATTGAAGTCGTGAGAGTAAAAAGACTAATTTATAAGCTTAGTGGGTTACTCCACCTATTGCCAATTGGTTTTGGGATGTAACCCTACTTGGGCTTATATATGGATCTCATGTGTGCCAACTCCGTGGGTCGGGCCTAGAAAAAGGCCTAGGCCTTGTGAAATTTGACACTTGGCATGTTAATTACGTAGCAGGTTATCTGGTATCTGTTTAGCGAGAACCACTTAGCGAGTAGGGCGAATAGTGAGTAGCTCGGTTCTCGCATGTAACCAGATGATCGGGTTAGGAATCTCGAAGCTTTTTCGGTACTGGTGATTCGATATTCAAGTGGCTGGGAAGCCCTATGGGTTGATTGTACACCCAAAAATTCCACAAAGGAAATCGTAATACATGAACGATCATTTGTTATGATTATTGAGTAATTGATTGAGTTGAGTGATGGAGGTGGACCCAACATGTTGATTGAATGTAATTCCACATATTTCCAGTTCAGTACTCTTTAAGATGAAGCGTGCACGTGACAAATTCCTTTTATTATTTTTCTCCCCTTTCCACTTATTTTATATATATATATATATATATATATATATATATATAGATAGATAATAACAAGCCCTTTAAACTTCAAGTATTTATTATTAAGGCTGTATTTGGTACATAAAATTAGAATTGAATTATAGAATTTTAAATCCAATTCCAATTCTGATGGAATTGAAATTCTATTATTTGGTTCACCAATGGAATTAGAAATCGAAATTATAATTATATAATTATTCGAATTATCAAGGGTTTTCTGTCAATGGGGTTAGATTATTTCGAGTTTTAAATCAATTACGGTTGGATTTTGGTTAGAGCGGTTCACATTGCATTCAAGTTATTATGTCGGAGCGATTCATTTTGAGTTCGAGTTATTCGAGTTCGAGTCAAATTGGGCCCAATATCGCAGCAGATCATTTGGTGTTCAAGTTATCTTGGATTTTCAGTTAATTGGGTTAGGTTTTTTCGGGATTTAAGCTAGTTATGAATGGGTTCGAATTCATTTAGGTCATTTCAAACTCTAGTCATCTTAGTTTTGGGACAAATAAGTTGTATCATTTCAAATTTCGAGTCATTTTAAGTTTGAATTTTAGATGGGTCAAGTCATTTTGGGTATGGGTCATATTAAGTTTTGGCTACAGAGTGAGTAATGCAAATCAAACCCTACCGGATACGATAGAATAGTTATCATTATACTAATCCCTAGAACCTCATGTCAGCACAGAAGTTGCAACATGATTACAGACGAATGATCATGTCGAGGCCCGGTGTTGTCCTTCGACTTCACCGATATTTATCGAAAAAAAGACAAATGATCATGTCAAATTGCAAATCAGGAATGCCATGGTGAGTTATTTTGTGCCAACACCTGCTGCATGTGTTTTTGCGTGTTAGCTTAGGTTTTGCTCCTGAAGGTGTATTTGTTTTATATCATGACTTTCATTGCTACTTATCAAAAAAAAATTGCGAGTTATTTTGGTATCACCTTCTTTGTTTTCACTTTCAAATTTTTCTCGAATTAAAATTAGACTTCCAAAATGACACTTTTTCACTTATAATTTTCTTTTCAACTCTTGAAATGGCTTATAGAAAAATAAAACTAAATAGAACAACAAGACAAATTATTTCACAAATTTAATTTTTATTTGTTGAAACAAAAAACTTAAAATAAAAAATAACACTAAACATGTTCTTAACTAAATATAAAAGAGAGTTAAAACATGTGGCCCAAAGTTCAACCACAGTTGAACTAATGATTCTTAATTTTTTTTTTTCATAAAGGTAAAAACAAATTATAGGAATATTATTGGGAGATAGCTCTGTGTAAAGCATCATTCAAATTGATAGAGTAGAATGTACATGGCATCTTAGTTGTTAGAGAAAAAATATCCTCAAATTCATAAGATCTCAGTGTGTTATGTTAAAAAAGTGATGCAAACACTACTGCAGATGACCCAACTCATGACTCAGTTGACTTAGGACTTAACTTGGCATAGGATGAAATTAACACGGCACGTGAATAAGGCGGAAGAAAGGATTATGGATACTTAAGTAGTATTAATGATGCAGCAGCCACCCCATCGTTGGCGGGTTAGCACATGCGGGATAGCATCACCATGGTGGGACCTTGGCGAGGTAAGCATAGGGAAGGGATACAGCCATATTGGCGGGTATCATGGCGTGTAGCACTCGTAGGAGTGGTCTCGGTAGGCTTGGCAAGGAGGGGAACACAGAATGCATGCGACGAGGGTTGACGGTAGGCCGGGGTTTGGCGTGAGTCTTGCTTGGCGTGACGAAGAGGTCAACACGGATCGACACGGTTGTGGTGAAGTGCGTGATTGAAGGGATTTGGCCAAGATTTTAGGGATAGGCTTAATTCGTTCTGTTTTGGTTTTATTTCCTTATTTTTGATTTATCTCTTTAATTAGCTAGATTTAGATGTGAATTTGAATCCGTACTCTTATTTTCCTATCACACGCTGCATCAGTTGGTATCGTAGCTCAGAATATTTTATGAGATGGCCCGTGGACGACCGAGTTACGCCGCCATCAGAGATGTTTGTGACCGTAGAGATCAACTGTAGATCGAGAGGAAGTTAGTGGATATGGAATAGGCGTGCTAGCGAATCAAGCATTCCTTGATCCCGATCTTGAACTAGGACTCCTAGCCCAACGCCCCTTAAAACCATGCGCTATCCAAAAAATTAGAGAAGAAAGGCGAAAGCAACCTTTTTTCCAGACGACCTGCATGATGGGAGAGAGAATTGCACGCCTAACCATCGATCCCGGAAGACGTAGCAATGCCATCTCTGTAGAAGTCATCCAGAAGTTAGGGTTGAAGATGCTGGATTATCCAAACCCTTACACTATGGCCGGAAGAGGTGAACAAGTACTTCCACCAAAACATTGTTTGATCAATTTTTCAATTCGGAAGAAGTATCGGGAGTCGGTTTGGTGTGATGTGATAGCCATGGATGCTTACCACGTGTTGTTGGGGAAGCCATGGATGGACTATGGAGGAGCCATCTAAGATGAAGAATAGAACACATTTCCCTTCATCTATGAGGGGATCAAAATTGTCTTGCTACAGCAGAAAGTCGTGGCGCCATGTGTAACAAAAGTTGAGAGTCCGGTGCCAAAAGAGCAAGCCTCAAGCACAGTTGGCGACACCACCTTGGCGGGACCAAAAGCTGGTGCCACCCCAGAGGACCCCTAACTTGAAAAGGTGACCGTGAGTACAGTCAGCGAATCTGACTTGGCGTCACCAAGGAGGAAGACCAAACAATAGGGGCACATCAAGATGTAGAGGAACTGAAGTCCGATTTGGCAGTCCAACCAAAAGAGGATCCCAAGACGAGCCAATACATACCGGAAGCACTTCAAGGTGAGCCCAAGACATCTAAGAACCCAAACCCTGAAGAGAAAGTAATGTGCATAGTACCATTGCCACAAAAAAATGAATCGTTTGGGAAGCAAATTGGTGAAAGTGCCTACAGAGGTAAGGACGGTTCAAGTTGTCGGGTTGATGACTCGAGGACGAGTTCTTCCTCATCCGAGGAGGATGACGACGCCTACACCAAGGTGGGACGGGCCAAAGAGGACGAAACTAAGCAAGGGATCAAAGAAGCCAATGAATGATACGGGGAAGCACCACCTAACAAGGCTAGTCAAGCAAACACTGCTCAGAATTCGAGGAATCGTTGGCGGGTCAGCATATGCAGGATAGCGTCACCGTGGCGGGGACCTTGGCGAGGCAAGCATAGGGAAGGGATACAGTCGTAGTGGCGGGTATCATGGCGTGAAGCACTCATAGAAGTGTTCTCGGTAGGCTTGGCGGAGGAGGGGAACACGGAATGCATGCGACAAGGGTTGACGGTAGGCCGGGGTTTGGCATGAGTCTTGCTTGGCGTGATGAAGAGGTCAACACGGATCGACACAGCTGTGGTTAAGGGCGTGATTCAAGGGATTTGGCCGAGATTTTAGGGATAGACTTAATTCTTTCCGTTTTAGTTTTATTTCCTTATTTTTTATTTATCAAATTAATTAGCTAGATTTAGATTTGAATGTTAAATCTTGTTTCCACCTCTATAAAAGGGGGCTAGGTTAGGTTATTAGTTAGACTTTGATTTCGAGAAAATCCTAATTGTTAGTTGATTCTCTAATGTGAGATAGAATGAACTCTATTCCCTTCGTTTTTATTTTGGCCGTTGAACCTTCCCGTGCCCCTATTTTCCTATCACGCGTTGCATCAATTAATGGACCAATTAATTAGCAGTATAAATAAGGTCTAGGACTTAATTGGTGTGATTATGTTGATTGATGATTAGAACTCTACTTCTCTATCTCTCAATTCTCTCTCTTCTCCGATGTCTCCTTCTTCTTCTCCCAAATCCTTTTTCCCATACTTATACTTACATACTATCATACTTTATACGTGTAATTAGCTCATACTATACCAATATCAATACAAATACCATTGAGTTTGAGCTGTTGAGATTGTTTGTGTTGATTGGAGTATTGTAATTATTGAATCGTATCAAAGAGTATGAGATTATAAGTCAAATTTTAGTATGTAAATATAAGTTTACAAAAAAATAAAATAATATAATTTTCTTTAAAGCCTATTCGAGAAGCAAGTAATGACATTATAGTCTATGCGATCAATCGCATAATTTATACAGTTGATTGAGTATTGCTCTTAATCAATCATGTTTCCAAAAGTTTTTGAAAAAATGATGGTCTACTACAAGGACTGCATACTAACAAAGCCAAATATTGACGTGGCATCATATTATAAGGGAGTTGTGCCAGATTAATATTGTGATTTACAAATAATGAAAGGCACAAAATTGCCTTGAAAACTACGATCTTGCTGACAATAACAATTTTGCTCTGATAATAACATTACCCTGTTATAATATCCCAACCCTCAAATTCGATTTATAGGATGAGGATGCTCTTGTAGCTTGAAATACGTTAGGACAGTGCCTGTCGAACCCCTTATGTATAGTTTGCCTATCAACCAAGGGGCTAGCATTGAGGGTGAACACAAATCGGTCGGGACTGATTTATAGGACTGGACTAGCCATTTTGGTCAAGTATTGGACCTAAACGACCATATATTGGTTCGTCTTTGGTCCAGTCTGATTCAAGACTGGAAAACCAGAAAACCAAATCAAGGATTGATCAACATGAATTTCGCTTTGCATACGTCTAATATATAATTAGTATATTACTATACGTATCCAAAAATATTAAATCTTAGAAAATTAAGTATCTATTTTTAGGATAAATTGCATATTAGTATCCTGAAGTTTGGTGAAATAATTTTTTAGTCCACAAGTTAAGGTGAAATAATGATTTAGTCCAAACGCTACTAAATATTTCAACGGAATTTACAGAAAGACCAAAATATCATTTACTAAAAAAAGGAAAAATAAATAAACTACTAAATTATGACACCTCACCCCACTATTACCCACCACCGCAACCCTGATGTCGCCACCGTTGCTGGTCTAATGCAGCGCCACCTACCGTCACACATCGCCCCACCGACCACCACCTGTCCCTTACGCACTCACCCTCTCTCTTCTCTCTCTAGGCGCCACCACCATAGATAAAAATACCTAGGATATATCACGATTTAAGGGATTTGGGGGTACTACCTTTGATGCTTTGGTTTCGTTGAAGAGAATGCTTGGAAATGAAGTTTGAGGGGTGGGTATGAATTTTTTTTGGGGGTTGGGGAGTGGAAGTGAAGGAGGAAGTGGTGGTTGGTGGGTGTACGGGACTTGGGGAGAGAGAGGATGGGTGAGGTGTCCTAATTTAATTGGTTAAGATTTTTATTTATTTATTTTTTATTTAGTAAAGAGTATTTTGGGCTTTTTATAATTTTGGTGTTGCATTCGGACTAAAATATTATTTTACCTTAACCTGTGGACTAAGACATCATTTTACAAAGTTTATAGACTAAAAAATTATTTCACTAAAACTCAAGGTATTAATACATAATTTACCCTTTTTTATTATTTAATGATTACATATTTGGTATATTATGCTTAAATTATATAT
The DNA here is from genome assembly GCA_018398585.1 of Simmondsia chinensis. Taxonomy (NCBI): domain Eukaryota; kingdom Viridiplantae; phylum Streptophyta; class Magnoliopsida; order Caryophyllales; family Simmondsiaceae; genus Simmondsia; species Simmondsia chinensis. Next base: position 8,557,995 of record JAGTTD010000023.1, on the reverse strand, counting down.
ATTGTGTATATTATACCATTATAATTATTTTAAAATTTTTAGCTTTTGTGTGGAAGTATTTTTCTTCTTATAATTGCACTCGCTAGATGAATACCAATCCAAATCGGTCCAGACCGGTTAGATCAGTTTGGTTCTCAGTCTAATGATTTGATATAGTTCAGACTTCAATCCAGTCTAGTCCGGTTCGGTCTTGGACTAATGTGCAACCCCAGCTAGCATGGCATATTAAGTAATTATCTTTCTGTGTGATCTAATATCTTTCTAATGATGTGTATAGGGGGCATCACTCACGTAAAAGGACGAGAGATGAAAGGAAAGAATATGGATCATTAGATCCAAATCAAAAAAATTTGCGTCATTGACTCCAATAAAAGGTGTAAAAGTAATTTTGAAATTTAGACCTTTAAGGTCTAATGATTTATATTTTTTTCCTCTCATCTCTCGCTTCTCAAGTGAGTGATGTCCATGTATTAGGTACAAAATTTAACACACCCATTAATACACAAATCATTTATAGAAGGCTGGTGTTATTTGGGCAGCTCGAGGAGGTAACTTTAAAGTGGCCCAAAAATTGTTGGGCCTTTTTTGATCTTAAACGATAAACTTAGGCAAACATTTTAAAACTACATGGAATTATTTGATCTGTGCAGTAAAATTGAAAACATCTAAACTAAATATATTTGTATAAAAGTAGGTATATAAAATAATTAAAACTTTACATAAACTTACAAAATTTCTGTTCATCTATGTATCTTCCCTTTTGGCACCAGGGCATGTGTGTGTGCGTGTGTGTGCGCACATGCGTGTGCGTACGTGCGTGTGTCCGTGTGTGTGTGTGTGTGTGTTATTTATAATTAGCAAAAAGTCACAATATGAAACAAGCAATTCGTACAGACAACACATAGGGGCATTGCATGGCGGACATGGAATGATTATGTTTTATTTAGTGTTCTCTGTTCTCATGTATCTTGGCCTTTATCTACATAAAAATTACATCTAAAGAATACCAATGATAATACTCCCTCTTGGAAATGCAAAAAATTTAATGAAGGTTATAGTACAATGTTATGGATATACGCCTTTTAGATTAACTCATTAAAAGTCTTGTTAGGAAAACCGAACGAGACAAATCAAATCCGCATAAAATAAAGGGAAGTTCCTTCCTATTTTTGTTTTATTTTTCTTTTTGTTGGCTCATTGACGATGGGATGTGGCCAAATGGGTAGATTTTTTTTAATTGGTAAGGCCACGGGAGGGGAGAATGCCACAGTGGAGAATCTAACTCGATGGTATTTTAGGCCATCGGAGCTCCCAACTACTAGGCCATGTCCATGAAAGATGGGCAACTGGATAGATTTTGAATGTCAGAGGGACACGACCCTATTTCCTTTATATTAAAAAGATGCAAGAAGGATTTGGGTCAATAGGAGATTTTGGCCCTAAAGGCCATTAACTTTATAATTTTGACGATAATAAACACTTTATGAGCTACTGTGATTAAGCAATTTGACCTAGTCAAAAGTAACACGTGAAAAAGCTAAAAAGACGAAGATCAACTCATGACGGTAGCAAGATTCCATGGATGATGGTTCAAGAAAAAATGATTCAAGTTAAATTGAAGAGTGATCCAAGTCGAAAATTAAAAGAATGAGATCTGATTTTATGTGCTTTCCTAGGTTTTAGATCATTTGAGAATTGTTCTTGTTAATAGCTCTAACCTAAGCTTTGATTCGAGATTACAAACGCTGACAGAAGAAACAATCAACAACATAGAACATGGAACACCAGATCTACGTGGTTAAGCCCTAAATGGCCTACACCCATGATCCCCCTACCACTAGAGATGGCTAGTTATATTATTGCAAATTGAAAATAATTACAAATTACAGACCAAATTATAACATAGGCTACGAATTACAAACTCTTTCATACATAAGCTTCAAAAACTAAAACCTAAAGAACGATCAGAAAGTCATACCAGATATCCAGGGCAAGAACTGCCATTATTGCCATCAAGAGCAACTTAATCACTCCAAGACGGTCCAAGCCACTACGGATTAGGCAGAGTAAGGGAACGACACTAGAAACACTCAAGAACTGAACATAACCAAAGATCAGGAGAGAGAAAGAAAATGAAAAAACTTTTATAGTGCCAATGACCCTTTCTCTATTTATAGAGGGAGCCCAATCCGTGTGATCAAAATGGTGGCAAGATCCGGGTTGTTCTTAAGAAAATGATCAACGGCTGAGATTAGCCCAAACAAACACACCTAAGGGGCCTAGGATGATGACACATGTCTAGACATTAACCACACGATGGAGAAGGAGGAGCGTCATTAAATCTCCAAGGGCATGCTTTCTGGACATGGGTAGGGAACAATGAGGGAGCAAGGTAGCAGAAAAGCAGGAACGGGCAGCGGGGCAAGGGGGGTAAGACGGTAATTGTCCAAATGTCATAAGAAACCAATTTTTAGATTGATTTTAACCCTAAAGATCCACTTAATTGCGAATAATGCCATTTTCAGTATTACTTAAATTGAACGCTACATTTTGGACTCTAATTCACCGAGGTTTTTTGTTTGGTCTTTAATTAATTTTGTAGTTACTATATATAAGAACCAAATATCAGCAATTCTCTACTTGTTTACTATATAGGCTAACTACTAGGCTTACTCTAGTAATAAGGGAGATAAAACCTGATCCTAGTATCCACCAGGATCACAAAAACTGTGAACTAATTTGATGAACTACCCCAACTTAATTAGAGGCACAATCTTAGTCCCCAAATTAGCAAGGTTATCTTCTTCTGAAATTTTTAGCGGGTCAATTAACTCATTCCCAAGCTGTTCTTTTATAAAGTGTCTTCTAATAGCTCGATGCTTAGTTCTGTCATGGTATACAGGATTTTTGTAAGTGCTAGGGCTGGTTGATATCAATGTTTATAACTAGCACACCTAATCCCCATCTAAGTTCAAGCAATAGTCCACTTAGCCAAATTTCTTCTTTTATAGCATCTGTTAGCACTAAAAACTCAGCCTCAGTCATTATCAGTGGCATCACTAACTGAAGCTTAGATCTCCAGCTAATAACCTTGCCAAGATATAAGAGCTAGTACACTTTCTCTTATCTAGGTCTTAGCCATAATCGCTATCTGTTTACCCTGACAACTTAAGGTATGTTTCTTTCCTCCCAGATGTCAACCCTAAATAAACGATACCCTTAATATATCTAAGAAGCCATTTTACTCATTACAGTGCTCTTTTCCTAGGTTAGACATAAACCCAAACAAGACACTAATAGCGTAAGCTAAGTCTGGTCTTGAACACGTCATTGCATGTATAATAGACCCTATGGCATTAGCGTAAAGTATCTTCGTCATTTCAGTTAATTCTTAGTCTGTTTTGGGACTATGATTTGCTGATAATTTATTACATTTGACCCGTTTAAGTATACTGCACTCTTTGACTTTAAAGACCCACTTAGAGTCAACTAGCTTTTTATCCAAAGGCTTAGGAACTAATGTTTAGTCTGATTCTTTCTAAGAGATTCCATTTTAGCCATCATAGCACTCAACCAATCTGTTGAATCTTGGTTGTTGACAATTTCTTTAAATGTCAATGGTTTGGAATCTACACATTCTAATGCAGTATTCAAGGTATATGCAATACAGTCTGCATATCCTAACCTGTTAGGTGGTTTAGTATCTCTCCTAACTCTGTCTCTAGCCAATTGGCAGTGGCCTAGATTATTTTCACTTATGACGTTATCATCCTCATCGGTGCTCCTATCAAAACTTAAGGGTTCCTAATCTGGCTCTATCTATTTAGTTTTAGGGATGGTTCCTATTTCAATTTTTGGTTCAGGATTTGGCTCAGTTTGATGTATAGGGTTTGGTGGGTTTATTTCAAACTTATATTGTCAGAGTCAAATATTCTGTTTTTAGGGATATGGTTATTACGAGCATCTTTACGTGAGGCATTTCAGTCTCATTAAAGATACAACCCTACTTCTAATAACCTTGATTTTGTTACCATTTTTATCCCTATTATGTAGCTAGTAATACCATCAGGGTAACCTCAAAAGACTCCTTTGACTGCTTTAGGTTCTAATTTTCCCTCAAACTTATGGGCATAGGTTGTACAGCCAAAAACACTAAGGTTAGAATAGTCAGCAAGTTTGCCTGACCGTACTTCTTTTGGGGGTCTTAAAATTAGTTCCAGTTGACGATGGCCTATTAATTAGATAACATGCAGTTTTGACAGCTTCTCCTCAGAAGTGTTTGCCTAATCCTATCCAGTAAGGTTCGGTTCTTTCATTCAGCCACCCAATTTCGCTATAGAGTCTCCCTAACAGTGTTATGACGTTTCATACTATTTTTAGCACACATTTCATCAAATCTAAGTTTATGTATTCTAGTCCATTATCAGTTCTCAAAATCTTAATTTTTCGTCCTGTTTGGTTTTCTATTAAGTTTTTCCATCTCATAAATGTTGGAAAACCATCGTCTTTATTCTTCGTTAGAAACAACCAAACCTTCCGTAAAGAATCATCAAAAATGGACAAAAGATACAAAGCTCCACCCAAAGTGGTGACCCTAGATGGTCCCCACAAATTAGAATGTATATAATCCAATTGGCTATTAGTTATCTGTTTACCAGTCTTAAACACCAAACGATGATGTTTACCAAATATACATGATTTACAAAAATCTAACTTTGGAACAGCATCACCACACCACAATCCATGCTCTGACAACTCACGTAAGCCATGTTCAGATATATGCCCTAAACGTTTATGCCTGAGAGTTTTTGATATGTTTTAACGGTGACATGTGATTCCCGGAAGATAATTTGGCCTTTTGAAACGTATAACCCATTTTTAACTTCTACTTTTATGACAACCAAAGAAACTTCATACTCTTAAGTTCCCCATTGATAGCCCTAAAATACAGTCCTCTAAGGTCCAACTGACCTAAATAAATTAGGTTTCTACGCAACTCATGTACACGTGTAACATTTTCCAGCACATACACAGTTCTATTAAACAGTTTAATCATGACAAATCCTACGCCAACAATTTTACATCCATGGTTATCACCAAGCAGAACCTTCTCCTAAGTTATAGGTCTATAATCAATGAAATTGGTTTGATTTGAGGCCATGTGAAAACTACATCCTGAGTCTAACACCCATTCATGTTGAATAGCATCAGATATAATATGTAACATACTAGCATGATCAGAATCATCACATATAGCATTATATTATTCAAATCAGATGAAACAAGAAGAACTTCAGCATGATCAGTATCAAATGAAATAACATTATCAGTTGAACCTTGGGACTTATTTCTTTCAGGATAGTTTCTCTTCATTGCATTAATAGCACTTTATCTTTGACATATCCTTCCTATCTTTAGATGAAGAACGATGCTTGCTCTTAGATCTCTTTCTATTGCCATTACCCTCCCTATTACTGATTCAACCTATGACATTAAGGCCCTCACCACTATCGGTACTATTTTGGTACTTACCTTCTCTTTTAAGTTCAACTATCTTGCTCCTAACGGCCCAAGTAACCTCAGCTAACGAAATCTTCTGTCCACCATATCTCAAAGTGTCCTTAAATGCCCTAAGGTATTTGGGTAAAGAGCATAGTAGTATGATAGCCTGAACTTCATCTTCTAAGGTTTCATTAACATTCTATAAATCTTGAAGGAGTCTGTTAAATGCATCCAAAGAGTCGTCTAAAGGCTTGTTCTCTTCCATCCTATATGTGAATAACTCTTCCACAAATAGTGTGCTGTTAGATAAGGATTCAGATTTATAGATTTCCTCTAGTTTTTCCCAGATCTTAGCCATAGTAGTTTCACCAACAATAAGAGATAGCATATTATTACCAAAGCATAAAACAATCAAACCATAAGTACGATACTTAATTTCTACCTTATCCTTCTCAGTCAGATTAGAAGGTTGTTTATCAGGAGGCAGAAGTGCGGTTCCCACGCCTTGGGACATCAGAAGCGCTTTGGACTTAAACTTCCATAGAGCAAAGATATTTTTCCCGTCAAACTTCTCAATATCATATTTAGCTTCCATTTTCAAGAATGTTTTCCTAATCAGTAGCTCTGATACCACTTTTTAGGTTTTAGATCGTTTGAAAATCATTCTTGATAATAACTCTAGCCTAAGCTTTGATTCAAGATTACAAATGACGATAGAAGAAACAATCAACAACAAAGAACCCATTACACCAGATCTACATGGTTCAGCCCTAAATAGCCTATATGCACGATCCCCCCTACCACTAGAGAGGCCTACTTATGTTATTATAAATTAAAATTAATTACAAATTACAGACTAGATCATAACCTAAGGGCTATGAGTTACAGACTCTTTCATACATAAGCTTCAAAAACTGAAACCTCAAGAAAGATCAGAAAGTTATACCAAACGTGCAAGGCAAGAACTGCCATTATCACCATCAAGAGCATCTTCATCGCCTCCAAGAAGGTCCAAGCCATCATGGATCTGGTAGAGTAATGGAACGGCAGTAGAAACACTCAAGAACTCACAAGAACCAAAGAGCAGGAGGGAGAAAGAAAATAAAAAATTTCTACAGTGCCAAGGACCCTTTCTTTATTTATAAACTGAGCTCAATTTGTGTGCTCAAAATGATGGCAAGATCAAGGTTGTTCTTAAGGCAACGATCAACAGCGGAGATTAGCCCAAACAAATGCACTGAAGGAGCCTAGGATGACAACGTGTGTCCAAACATTAACCACACGATGGAGAAGGAGGATCATCATTGAATCTTCTAGGGCACACTTTCTGGGCATGGGTAGGGAACAACGAGGGAGCATAGCTACGAAAAAGTAGCAATGGTGAGACTCTGATGAGAGGCTGTTTTCGAGGACCCCCAACCTGATAGTTAATAGTTAAGAAGGGCATGTAAGTAGAGCATGTATAGCATGTATGAAGAACATGTAAAGTATAGAGATCATGAAAAGCATGTAAAGCATGTGGGCATGTAAGCATGTAAGTATGTAAACAAATAAGCATGTAAGCATGTAAACATGAAAACATGTAAGCATGGGAGCATAGCAACTAGGGCAAAAGGTAAAAGTAAACAAGCAAGAAGGAAAAAGATCTTACATGCAACACAGATATATTGTTAGAGTTTAGAGGTGTAATTTGAGCTAGACCGGTTCACGAGCCCTCGCGAGCTGACTTGTCGTAAAGCTCGAAAAGCTCAGCTCGGCTCATTTAGCTTAACGAGGCTCGAGCTCTTTGCGAGCCTAAGCGAGCTTTTTTAAGTATAATATATTTCATAAAGTATTGCCCAATAAAGCCACATTGGAGCCTAAATGAGCTGAGCTCGAGATTAAACGAGCCCAAACGAGTCTATATTGAGTTTTAATGATCCAATATTGCAAGCCTAATTTGAAGCTCACCAATCATAGATCTAGCCGAGAAGCCTGACCTTTGGATGAGCAGAGCTCAAGCCTGAACTTTCAAAGCTCAATGAGCTTTGAGCCAAGTTTGAGCTGTGCTTAAAGCTCACGAGCCGAGCCTCGAGCCTGGCAAGCTCGAGGTCTACTCGGCTCGGCTCAAATACACCCCTATATGAGTTGAATGAATGTCACTATGAATTTTCGGTGCTCTAAACAAGATGTGTTCTAAATATTTATTAGAAAACGCAATGTAACTCCAATCCAAATCAATTCTTGAATGTTAATCTTTTCTAATTGGCTTTTAATGAATCATGCCTCTATCAAAGCATTAGCAAATAAAAAAAAAATGATATATTTGGGCTTGATTAAAAATTATAAATATAAAAGGGGATATAAAGAAAAATCCAAATGAAGCCTAGCGATGAAATTTAAAAAAATTCACCCAAGGTATGATGAGAACCTTGAAGGCCGAAGAGGGAAAGGTTCCATGTGAACGGCACTTGCACATGGGTTAGTCGATCCTAAGAGACGGGGGAAGCCCGTCCGACAGCGCGTTAAAATTCCTAAACCAGGAAGTGGCGGCTAACGGCAACGTTAGGAATTCCGGAGATGTCTGCGGGGGCCTCGGGAAGAGTTATCTTTTCTGTTTAACAACTTGCCCACCTTGGAAACGGCTCAGCCGGAGATAGGGTCCAGCGGCTGGAAGAGCACCGCACGTCGCGTGGTGTCCGGTGCGCCCCCGGCGAACCTTGAAAATCCGGAGGACCGAGTACTGACCACGCCCTGTCGTACTCATAACCGCATCAGGTCTCCAAGGTGAACAGCCTCTCGTCGATGGAACAATCTAGGCAAGGGAAGTCGGGAAAATAGATCCGTAACTTCGGGAAAAGGATTGGCTCTGAGGGCTGGGCACGGGGGTCCCAGTCCCGAACCCATCGGCTGTCGATGGACTGCTCGAGCTGCTTGAGCTGCTCCAACGGCGAGACCGGGTCGCCGCGTTCCGGCTGGAGGACGGGCTGGCAACGGCTCCCTTGGGGGCCTTCCCCGGGCTTCGAAAAGTCGACTCAGAACTGGTATGGACAAGGGGAATCCGACTGTTTAATTAAAACAAAGCATTGTGATGGTCCCCGTGGATGTTCACGCAATGTGATTTCAACCTAGTGCTCTGAATGTCAACCTGCTCCTCAGGTTGGGGGTCCTCGGAAACAACCTCTTCAGGGGAGCCCCCTGAAGAGGGAAGGCGGGGTACATCTACCCTCCCCAGAGGCGGGAGCCCTTGGAGGCACTGAGTTTATTGTTGTTGTTGTACTCAAGGTATGATGAGTGTCGCCAATCAAAACCATGTGTTGGCATATACGCTTATAACGGCCAATGTTGATTGCAACATATGACTCAAGTTTGCTTGTTGGCATGCATGCAATGATAGCTTGAAACAACTACCTTTTGAAATTTGACTTCTTCCAAACGTCTTTCAAATTGTTTCCACTAATTAGGTGACATTTGATTGCCTAGACAAATGCTTTGAATGCTTCATTTAAGTCATCCAACTAATAAGATAACATTGATCTTAATTGTTTTTTTTTTTTTGAACATTACATTTAATGTTCAAAAAAAAAAAAAAAAAGTTTTCATTACATTTGAACACTACATTGATCTTAATTGTTGTGTTCTTCTTGAGTTGTGAAAAGTTTTCATCTTTTTCATTTTTATTGAATTTCTCCTAAGAATCACTTGTTTTCTTTTTTATTGAAATTATTTAATTTAATTGACATATTTTTAGCTTGAGGTAAGCTTGAAAACAGGGTTGGTCCTGACATTTATTGGCCCAAATCAATTATTTTGCTGATAAGTAACTTTAGGAACATAAACAAAAATTTTATCATAAAACTCATAAAAGGTTTGTTAACAATTGATACTTAAAACATAAAAAATTAAAAAATAAAAATAAAACAAGTAAACTAACATATGATCGCCCTTGAGAGCCCCTACAATATGAGGACCCCAAACGATTGCTTGAGTTGCATGCGGTTCATGTTCAGCCCTGCATGAAAGGTTATGCAAACACTATTTTGAAAAGTTTTTTTTTTATTGCTTAAACTTATTCATTTGTAATGGTTGGATCCTAAGCATTTTTTTAAATAATTAGAAGCTTTATTGAATAGCAAAAGCCATAAAGTACAACCATTATAAATAAAAGTAAAGGTAAATGAGAATCACTCCGTCCCATTTTCAACCCAAGAAACTAACAAACAAGCCCTGTGAATAGCCTTCCTTAGGCTAGCGAGTCAGCTAGAAAGTTAGGTTCCCTCCTTCTAGAAACAACTGTGACCGATTCTAAAGAACTCTTAAGCCTATTTACAAAAGGATCAAAGTGTAAAAGGTTGGATTTTAAGCCTATATTACAAATTGATCAAGAGTTAAAAGTTTGATTCTAAGCCTAAGTGAAAAATTGGATCAAATGTAAAATGTTGGATCCTAAGCCTCAAATCTAAAAGAATCAAAGTCCAAACTACGTGAATGGCTCGAGTAACAGTAACTTGAGGGGTGTGTTAGTTTCCATGTTAGAAGTGCACTAGTATTAAAATTGTTAGAAAAATTTGTAATATAGGTATCTAAATCAGTAACCGGCTTTAAGGCGTGTAGCGAACCATTTTTCTTAAGACTTATTTTGTGGATATCAAAATAGTCTCAAAGATACAATGAAACACAAAACAAAGTGGCATAAGAGCGTAGAGAGGAATAATGACTGGGATTTTATAGCTTCATTAAACATTATAGGATCAAACCCTATGACACAATAATATTAAACTTGACCATCCAAATTGTCCCTCGTTCATTCCACTAGATACATAAAGAAACATAGTCCAAATGACTTTTGTTGATGTTTTTTCAAATATGTAAAGTATAAGATGTTAAATGTTGTTTAATATGTGTATAAGATGTGTTTAAGATTGTCCCGATATTTTTTTAAGTGTTTAAAGCTTGATAGGGGTGTGTGTCGACACATGAGCCATGCTGTGTCGACACGCATGGCCCGTGTGTCGATACACAGCCCTTTACAGAAGTGCACGGAGGAAATCAGTGTGTGTCAACACACAATCTTACAGTAATCCTGTATGTCAAAGTGTGTGTCGACACACAGGATGGGTTTTTGACAGTTTTCTTATGTGCCATTTCCCGGTTCGTTACGGTTCTTTTGCTTGGTTTTTTTTGGGACGTCTCTTTTCATGTTATATATATAAATTCCCTACATTTTATACTTGTTTTTTTTACTTGAATTGAATCAAGGAAAGAGGGAAAAAAGATTGCAAAAGAATATTGATTGTTCTTGTGTTCTTGTGTTGTAGTGCTCAAGTAAAGTTTGTAAGACTTCAATCTTCCGACATCTCTATCAATCTATTTCTTTACAAATCCTCACTTAATATTTGGTTGTTGTTTTATCCCCATGGATATTTCATATACCTAAATAAACCTTAAGAAAAATGATTATACGGCCTCCGCCAGAGATCTTTCGGTTACTCGGTTGCAAGTATTTTGCAAGATTTGATGATTTGTTAAAACAATCTTAAGACTTAGATTCTGGTTTTGGGATATGGCTTCATCACTTAGGGAAATGACAGTCAATTTTGTTAAGTTGGACTGATTTGATGGCGGGAATTTCTGCCAATGGTAGAGGAAGATGCACTTCCTCATAACAACGTTGAACGCGGTATATGAATTTAATACACAACTCCCATCCCCCGCTTTTGAGGAGGAGGAGACTTGAGCCGAGCAAAGGGCCGGATTGAAGTGGAAAAATGATGACTATATCTGTAGAGGGTACATCTTGAATCGCATGACTGACGCCCTCTTTGACATCTGCTCGAACGTACTGACCGCTGAGAAACTATGGGATGCACTTGAGGCACGCTATATGGCTGAGAATGCAACGAGCAAAAAATTTCTGGTTAGTTAGTTTAATAATAATAAAATGGTAGATGATCGTCCTGTCATGGAGCAATTCCATGAAATGGAATGAATTTTGAATAATTTCGAACAACATAGTATGAACATGAACAATACCATAATTGTTTCATCCCTGATTGACAAACTTCCTCCTTCATGGAAAGACGTTAAGAAAAGTCCCAAACATAAGAAGGAAGATATGACAATGGAGGAATTGGCTAACCATTTGCGCATTGAGGAAGGCTACAAGGTACAGGATGACAACAAGAACCTCTTCGGTGATGTTGGGAAAATCAACATCACAGAAGTAGGCCAGTCAAGTAAAGGAACCAAGAGAATTGGACACTTTCAAAAGAATAGAAATTACAAGAGGCCAAAAATGGCCTGTTGGAAGTGTCAGAAGCCCGGTCACTTAAGAAGAGATTGTTACCGGCTTAAAAATAAGAAAGGAAAGGGCCTTGATCATCGCTCCAAAATTTTGAACGATAGGTTCGTGGCAATGATATCGAAAGTCAGCCTAGCTGGGAGTGATAACTCTTGGAGGGTTGACTTAGGGGGGCCACGAGACTTGTGTAAAGACAAGTGGTTCTTCACGACTTTTGAACCCATGGACAACATAATTGTGTTGTTCATGAGCAATGGGGCATCTATACCCGTAAAAGGGAAGGGAAAAGTTGATTTGCTTTTTACCTTGGGAAAAATCCTTACTTTAACCGATATATGTTATGCTCTGGATGTGAAGAAGAATATCATGTCCGGTGGCCTGTTAAATCGGTTCAGGTTCAAGTTGGTCTTCCAGGCCAGCAAGTTTGTATTGTCAAAAGTAGGTGTCTTTGTTGGCAAAGGGTACTTATGTAATAGGATGTTCAAAATGAACATTGATAATAAAAGTGATAATTCTGTTTATATGCTTGACTTGTCGTTATTGTGGCATCAAAAATTAGGTTATGTAAAATTTCGTAGATTGCATGAAATGGTTAATTCTTTGTTGATATCACACATAGATAAGATTGGTGATAAATGCAAAATATGCACATTAACAAAAATAGCGAGATTGCCATTTCCTTCGGTGCAAAGAGAGACTAATTTATTTGACCTTGTACATAGTGATTTATGTGATTTCAAGAATAAACCGAGTTTAGGTGGAAAGCGATATTTTATAACGTTTATAGATGATTGTTCAAGATTTTGTTATGTATATCTCGTAAATCACAAAGATGACTCGCTAGATAGATTTAAAGCATATATAGCAGAAACCGAATTATACTGTGAGACCTTCGTCAAGCGCCTTAGGTCGGACTGTGGTGGGGAGCACTATGATCCCAAGTATTTTGAAACTACCAGAACTATACATGAGAAAACTGCTCTGTATAAGCCACAACAGAATGGCGTGGCTAAGAGGAAAAACCGGACTCTAACTGAAATGGTTAACTCGATGTTACCCTATTCTGGTCTTAGCCATAGATTTTGGGGGGAGGCAATGTTAACGGCCGGTCATATTTTGAATAGAGTTCCAAATAAGAGGGAAAAAAAAACATGTATGAATTATAGAACAAACGAGCCCCTAATTTGAATTATCGAAAGGTGTGGGGGTGTAGGGCAGTCGTCAAAGCCCCTTAGCCTAAACGTAAGAAGTTAGGTGAAAGAGGCATTGATTGCATCTTTGCTGGATATGCACCTCACAATGAGGCATATCGGTTCTATGTAATTAAGCTTAATGATTATCAATGTAAATACAATAATAGAATCAAGGGATGCCATCGTTGATGAGAATCGGTTTACCTCTATCCCTAGACCGAGGGATTATTTGCCGGTTGAGAATGACACTCAAGTGTCAGATGATGATGTTCTTCATGAGAGGGAAAATGTCCCTGAAAGTGCTCTTAAACTCCAAAAGAGTAAGTGAGCAAGGAAAGAGAAATATTTCAGTCCGGACTTCTACATGTTTTTGGTAAAAGATTTCGAGGAACAATGTGGACCAAGTGGTTCCATATTGTTGTGTCATGGAAGCTCCCATGATTTTTAATGAGGTGATGAGGTCTCATGACGCCTCCTTTTGGCGAAAGGCAGTAAATGATGAGATGGATTTCATCATTGGCAATAATACCAAGATATTGGTGGATCTTCCATGAGGTAGTAAGCTTGTTAGGTGTAAATGGATCTTCAAAAAGAAGATGAAAATCGATGGAACGATAGATAAGTTCAAGGCCCGATTGGTGGCTAAAGGATTCACCCAAAAACATGGGCTGGATTACGTTGACACATATGCCTCCATGGCAAACGACGATAAGGTTTTTGATAGCCCTTACCTCAATTTATAAACTAGTGATTTACTAAATGGATATCAAAACGGCATTCCTGAATGGTAAGCTAGAAGAGAAAGTGTACATGGAATAACCCAAAGGTTTTGTTGTTCCTCGCCAAGAGAGAAAAGTATGTAAACTCGTACGTTTTCTATATGGGCTAAAGCAAGCCCCAAAGCAGTGGCACCAAAAATTTGATCAAGTTGTTCTTAACAACGGATTCGTTATAAATGAATCAAATAAATGTGTCTATAAGAAGTTTGATAATGGCAAAGGGGTCACTATATGTTTGTATGTTAATGATATACTGATGTTCGGTACTGATGTGGAACAAGAAGAGAGAACTAAACAGTTTCTCTCAGAAAACTTTGCAATGAAAGACATGAGTGAGGTAGAGGTAATCCTCGGCATAAGGATTGTAAGGAATGGTGATACCACTTCCTTAACACAGTCTCATTGTGTTGAAAATGTGTTGAAAATTTTCCATTTCTTCAATTGTGCACCGATATCCATTCCAATGGATCCTAGTGTGAAATTAGTACCGTATGATGAAGCTCCAATGTCATAACCGGAGTATGCATGAGCCTTTGGTTGTCTCATATACGCCATGACAAGCATAAGGCCTGATATCGCATTTGCTGTTGGAAAGCTGAGTAGATATACCAGCAATCCGAGTAAGATGCACTGGGATACAATGCATCGGGTACTGAAGTACCTTAAGAAGACTATGAACTATAGTCTTTCTTATATAGGGTATCCTCCTATTTTGGAGGGGTACTCTGATGCAAGTTAGATCTCCGACGTGGAGGATCATGCATCCACGAGTGGATGGGTAATCCTGATTGGTGGGGGTGTGGTTTCTTGGTCCAAGAAACAAACTTGCACATTATATTCTACAATGGCGGTAGAGTTTATAGCTCTCGAGTCTTCGGATAAAGAGGACAAGTGGTTAAAGGATCTCTTGTATGAGATACCTTTGTGGCCTAAGCTGATCTCACTGATATCTATCCATTGTGATAGTCAAGCTACGCTTTCTAGAGCGTACAGTGATGTATATAACGGGAAGTCCAGACACGTTGGTGTAAGGCATAGTATAGTGCGACACCTTATTCGAGAAGGTGTTATCACTATGGACTTTGTGAGAACTAGTCAAAATCTAGCGGATTCGTTGACAAAATGAAACCTGTCATTATTAGTCACCGATGATAGGTCCTCAACTCGACGCCTGGTATGACGCTAGGTCTCGGGTTCAAGAGATAGACTTATCATCTGTGTGACTGCAAGCACTAAATTGGAATTTTCCATCCCACATGTTAAGTGCTTGGTAGCTGCATTGGAGATTCTAAGAGGATGAGTTAATACTCTTAATGGACTTGGTTTAAGAACTTATTAAATGTTGCGTTGTAGGGACATGATCAATAAGGTCCACCTTTGTGTGTATTGAAGTTTGGCTGCTTCAAAGGAGTGATTTTTGGCTAAGGGTTTGGCCTCGAAATACTCACGAAGGGTATGGGACACAAGGCCACAAATGTGTAGATCCGGGAATTGTAGGATGTGTATGGGGAGTATGCCTTGTGCGTGATTAGATAGTTGGTTAGTCAATTGGGCTGTATGGTTCAAAGCTTAGTCTACCATTTTCGATGCGATTAACTGTATGGTCTTTTCACTACCTGGGGCTTCAATGGTGAGACACCCTCGTTGATGCACAGTAAGGCCTCGTTTAAAGGAGATGTTAATTTGAGATTGATTGTATTTTGAAAGTGGTGGGGGAATATTTATGTATTTTCAAAATATGTACAGTATAATACATTAAATGTTGTTTAATATATGTATAAGATGTGTTTGAGATTATCCCGATATTTGTTTAAGTGTTTAACGCTTGATAGGGGTGTGTGTCAACACATGAGCCATGTGTGTCAACACACAATCCAATAGAACCGCAGGGGAACGGCTGTGTGTTGACACACATGGCCCGTGTGTTGACACACAGCCCTTTACAGAAGCACGCGGAGGAAAACAGTGTGTGTCGACACATAGGGACTGTGTGTTGACACACAATCTTACAGTAACCCTGATCGAAACGCGCGCCATTTCCCGGTTCGCTACAACTCTTTTGCTCGGTTTTTTGGGACGTCACTTTTCATGGTATACATATAAATTCTCCAGATTTCATACTTGTTTTTTTTACTTGAATTGAATCAAAGAAAGAGGAAAAAGAGATTGCAAAAGAACACTGATTGTTCATGTGTTCTTGTATTGTAGTGTTCAAGTAAAGTTTGTAAAACTTCAATCTCCACGCATCTCTATCAATCTCTTCATTTACACATCATCACTTCATATTTGGTTGTTGTTGTATCCCCGAGGATATTTCGTATACCGAAATAAACTTTAAGGAAAGTGATTACACGGCATCAACACATGAAATCTTTTGGTTATCTAGTTGCAAGTATTTTGCAATATTTGACGATTTGTTCTAACAACTTTTCTTTTCTCGCTCTTTTACTTTTTCTAAGTTCTAAAGCCATTTCAGGAATTTCTTCCCTCACAACATGATTTTCATCATATGACAAACACATGTTATTTTTTATCGAAATTCGAATCTTTGATCTAGGAATTGAATAAAGACTATTTCATCTTAATATATTTCACTTCACATTAACATAATGCATCATCATTTTATTAGCAGTAATGCAAGATTCAAAGTTACTTTTATATACTCATCCATATTTGCATTCATGAATTTAAATTTCCCCATAATTAAATCATATGAATCTCATGCCATTTATAAGCATCAAACCTTGTGCATAACCTATGAATCATCATAATTCAACATTCATATACTTTTAAAATTTGTTACTTTACTGACTAATGGCATCATAATATATGAATATAAAATCACATAATAGTTTTATTTTCCATGGAATAATCATACTTATTTATTTATCGTTAAGGAGAGGGTATACATATACTGTTCTCATACAATAGTGCAAGCGTAGGTCCATCAAGGCAAGAGAATGGCTGCAGCAGCAGGAATTTTAGTTCCATTTCAATTTTATTCTATTTATTTATTTTATTCATGCTCAAACTATGTATATCAATTAGGGATCGACATAAAATATAAATAATCATATAATATTTACTTTTCATGATGTACTAATTCTAATTTCACTCAAACTCACACAACTTTTGTTTTTGCCAGCAAACAGAAACATTTATGTTCACAAATTAAAACCGCAAAAATTCATGATTGCATTAACATTAACATGCATGATTATATGCAAGTTCTTTTGCATAATTATGAACATCCATGTATTATACTCATGCATTGAGTTTCAATTTTAAAGTTCTTCATATTACAAATTCATGCGCTCTATGTGGCCATGGATTTACAATTTAATAGAATCATGTACTTATAACTTGTTTCTTGAGTGTTTTTAGTTTTGGTATCGCTTCGATGTTTGATTTCAACAACCATCCAAAATACGGATTTTATCTCTTTTGGCATCTTCTCGGGCGTCTAGTTTAAACAATTACCCAAAATAAGATTTTTCCTTTCCTTTTTGTTTATTTAGTGTACCCAAATTACATATATATAGTATCTGCATCAAACATTATATTAATCTCAAGTTGGATATAAATTTAAGCACCCAAGCATGCGGTTATATGTAAACATGCAGTGATATGCAAACATCAATATTTTGGTATTACATATTACAGAAAATTATTACCAAAAGTGTTTTAGATGTGCAGCCATGGTGTGATGGCTACCCATCAAAGTAGCAACTTATGGGTCGTGTGCCCTAATTCCACTTATGGTATACTCATTAATTTTTCCCAAGTTTATTGCACTCCAATGCGATGCGGATTTCAAGATATTAAAAATCGTAAACTGTCAACTTTTTTGTTATTTAAATTATCATAGTATTCATCATTTGATCCAAATTCACATGTAATTATATATCACTCGAACAAAAATTCATGACACAAAAAAAAAAAAAAAAAAAAAACTCATTAAAATTATAATTATAGAAAATCATGAGTTCTTAACTTTGATTTTAATACCAAATGTAAATTTTCTCTATGCATAACTAATGGTGCATAAAACACAAATTCTCATGCATATTTGAACTCTATGATTTCAATCATATATTTAAATAAAAAAACATAACTTGATCCATAATGATGTATATAAAAGAAGGATCTAAGAAGACATATTAATTCTCTTTTTATCACTTTCTCCAATCTCATAAAGTTAGCCATCAAAACACACCAAAAGAAGCCATTTTCATGAACGAAACCAAGTCTTAAGATTGTTAGGGAAATTCATAATACAGGTATCTAAATCAATCACTGACTTTAAGGCTTGTAGTGAACCATTTTCCTTAAGACTTATTTCTTGGATGCCGTGATACAAACATGGCGCATTAGCACCCACCAAACTCACCATTGGTAGACGCAAACATGACTTCCCAACATCCGCCAGGACCTCAACCGCCAACACTCACTCCGCAGATTGCCCATCACCAACAACCGTTTAGAATCCCTTCTTCTTTGCCACTTCACCTTTAGATATTTTTCCTAGATATTTGTACTTTTTCCTATAAATAAGTGGGAATTAGTTAGGGTTTTCTAATGTGTGATGTGTTCCCTTCTTCTCCCTCAAATTCTCTCTATGTCATCTCCCCTTTCTCTTATGTAATTACTTTATCTTTGGAGCTTATACTTATACGTATATATACAATCATACAACGAGACAACTGTTTATTGTCCCGAAGGCCCGATTAATCCTTGCTTGAACGTGTGATTCCATTGATTGAGCTTGATACGATCTAAGTTTGTATCATACCGAAATAGTCTCAGAGATACAATGAAACCAAAACAAAGTGAGAGTAAGAGCATAGAGAGGAATAACGACCAAAAATTTAAGAATTAGAGAATGGAGTTTTTAAGTCATGTGTTTCCATGTTATAATCAGGACAACTGAGAGGGATATTTATCGTTTTTAAGTGTCTTTTCATAAAGAGACACATCCCTTCATGAAGAGATATATCTCTTCATCCAAAAGGCATCGAATCATATTTTGTTTACTTTGCAAGTACACCAACAAAAATCATGGTGCATGTTCATATATCTTTGACTGGTAATTTGTGCTCTTCATTTTAAATTTCTGTTTTTCATATTTAAGTTTCTTTTTTATTTTTTGATCACCCATATTTTTGCTCTTCATTTTGCCCCCTTTTAGGTTAACGAGATGCCCCCGAGGCCTGCAACTAAGTAACATTCAAAGCTAAAGGCTATGAAGTTTCGGATGATTGACGAGTTGAATCTTCATCGCTTTCGGATAAACCTAGGGAGTTTTCAAGCTAAGGATTGAATTGTAGGACAAAAATTGAAAGATTAGCTTCACATTTGGCTAGTTTCAACTGTTGCATTGAAAGGAGGATATTAAGAGATTGAGTCATGGCACTCGTATTAGGAGGGGAGAGAAAGCCTTGGGCGTAGTGGCATAACCGATCTGAGCCGCTTGTAAGTCGCTTGGATAAAACTTAACTCGAACTCTAATTAACCAAGCTCGATAGTTGAAATTTGAATATCAAATTATACTCGATCAATAAATGAGCATTTCAACTGAGCCGAGCCGAGCCCGAGCCTGCCAGGCTCGAGTCGAGGCTCATTAGCTTTAAGCTCGGTTCCGGCTCAGCTCGAAGCTCGCCGAACTTTAAAAGTTCAGTGAACTTCAAACTAGGCTTGCAATATTTTGGCTCATTTAAGCTCAATATAAGTTCGCTTGTGCTCGTTTAAGCTCAGGCTTGGCTCATTTAGGTGGCAAATTGGCTTCATTAAAAATATTTAAGCAAATATATTATACTAAAAAAAAATTGCTTAAGCTCACTTAGGCTCGCGAGCCAAAGACCTCAAGCTTCACTAGGCTCGGGCTCGACTTGATAAGCTAAACGAGCCAACTAAGCTTGGCTCGAGCTCAAAGCAAGCCGAACTTTTCGAGCTTTATGACAAGCTGGCTCGCGAAGGCTTATAAGCTGATTTAGCTCATTTACACCTCTAGTAGATTAGTTCAATACTTGACTCGACTTGAATCAGTATTAGACTCGATTGAATTTATTTGATACACTAGAGTTGCACTTGATAATTACGCATTTGATGTACTCTTAGGCTCTGTTTGTTTCAAGGGAAGTGCTCTTCCCCTGGAAAACTTTTTCCTTTGGAAAAGGTTTTCTATGGAAAATGCTATTCCCATTTTGGTTTTACATTGTTTGTTTCAATGGAAAAATATGCTTTCACATTTTGATATTACTTGTTTATTTTAAGAGAATAATCTTCGAACAATTAGCTTATACCCAATTATAGGACAATATAAGTACCAATGCAACATATTCAAAATTATCTAGACTTTGTGTGATTGTGGAATTATTACTATGATACCCTGAGATTTGAGCATTTATTACCTATCTTGACATTTGAATATATACAATGACATACCTTGAAGTTGAAAATTTTATCACTCAAGTACCATATATCAAAATTTGATAAATTTTTGTAAGAATCTAACGAAATATAAAAGTGCTAATATAATACATAATTACAATAATATTTAGAAGTTATGTCAATATTTTTAGCAAATTGCGATAAAAAGTTCATCGTATATTGATGTAAACTACCTAAATATGGCCGAAATCATATGCCGTGTTAGCATTTATTAGCAAAAATTCTAATGATAATACTTATATATTGTCGGAATCATATTTTTGGATCATTAGGAACCATGACTTTCCCTCTTTTAAAAGGGAAGTCATTTTTCCCCATTTGAGGGAAAAAGTTATTCCTTCGGAAAACATTTTCCGTCACAAAACTTGCGCCAAACAACAAAAAAGGGGAAAACCACTTCCTAGAATGTGGTTTTCCCCCTAAACAAACGAAGCCTTAAGTATAGTTTGTATGAATTAAAGAGAAATTGTGTATTAGAATATCGTGATTTATGTTTTTATTATTATTATTATTTTTTGGGTTAAGATGTAGTATAAGCAATAATCATGCAACCGAGTTAAGTATAAATAATGGTCGAGCATATGGGATAATATTATAATGGAGTTGTTGGGTTATATTTGGAGCCTGCTTGTATTGAGCCTTGTTTATAAATATAGGATCAGGTCAATCTTATTGAGGCCCATGACGCACTAGGTTTAGTGTGGTAGCTCTAATATATATACCCAGGGTTGTGCGTGTTATTATTAAGGTTGATAAGTTTTTAGTTAGATTTGAGAGAATTACTGAGGGTTAAGAGACGTCTCATGTAAACTCCAATTGATATAATGAAACGTCGTGCTCTCATCCGCGGATGAAGGTTTTAGCTAAATCACGTAAATTCTGATGTTCTCCTCAATTCCCTTTTGTTTATGGTTGTTACTTCGATTTATGATTTGTATATTTTGTGAATGGTTATAACAAATAACATCAGGGTCCCTACAGGAGCGAATATGTTGAACCTTAATATACATAATAAACGATTACTTGGGTTGAGTTGAGTACTCGAATAGCTGATTGAGTACGTGTTCAAGCAAAATTTAATACTCAACTCGAGTTTGAGTAAGAGTTCAATATGCAATTAATCGAGTTTGAGTCATAGTTATTGATTTATACATTACTTTTTACTATGTATTATGGTTCGTATTGCCACTATTATATATAATAGCTTCACATAAAAGTCAAAAATTCATAAAATTATGTTAATTTCCGGTTTATAATTATTTGAGAAGAAGTTGCTATGAACATTATTGTAATCATATATAAATTTTTTAAAAGTCAAGGAATTTTTGACTGACTTTTTTACATATAGAGCCTAATATTACATGAACGCATTAAATTTCGTTTAATTTTCATACCGTAGTTTACTAACTATGGTTTGAATACTTAGATACCCTACTCGACTCGATTATACCCCTACTTGGGCTAGCGAGGGAATTAGTGTGGTGCTTCAAAAATAAGAAGGAAGAAGTTTAATGGGCTTCCCTATCACGTCTTAATAGAGGTCTTTAATTTTTAAGAGCTTTGGTGTGGTTGTCTACTGCATAGAAGGTTCCCCAATTGCTTCTTTTTGATAATTAGAGTACAAGTTCGAGAAAGCACAGGAATGTAAAGTAGGGTTAATGGCAAAATAACTAGAATACCAGAACACATAAGGCAGTAGAATGTTCGTAAACCACACTCCAATACAAAAATGCCTAAATAAGGGCTAGGACGACAGGAAAGAACTACCCCAAAGCATACACACAAGAAAAGACTATCCCTAACAGCCATAAAACGACCAGGCCACAAAATACCCAAACACTTAAGACGGTCCACAACACAACACTAGCATTTATAAAATCAACAAACGAGACCAGGGTTGTTAAAGTGG
The DNA here is from genome assembly GCA_018398585.1 of Simmondsia chinensis. NCBI lineage: Eukaryota > Viridiplantae > Streptophyta > Magnoliopsida > Caryophyllales > Simmondsiaceae > Simmondsia > Simmondsia chinensis. The sequence goes on along the minus strand of JAGTTD010000023.1, from coordinate 8,535,882 downwards.
GATAGGGGGCTTGTGGGAGATTGGAGAACTTAGCATTAAGTTTCCAATTAACAAAGCTTAGGTACCTTTTCATTAATTTTAGGAAATTACATTTGAGGATGAGTTGTCGAGCGGTAAATGCTTTAGGACTAAGGTTAGTGAGATTCAATTTAAAGAGAGAAAGATCGATATTGTGCATATTTGTACATGTATAATGTAAAGGATCTATACATGTTAACTAGCACTATAGTATAAACTGGACTACTGAGGTGTGCTAGCTTAAGTTGGCCCAAACACCTCAGTTATTAGGAAAAGATCCGACGATCAAACTTGCTTTGTACGCCTAAAATCTCGGGACCTGCCTTGTAATAAATGTCTTAATAGGGATAAAACTTTAATCAAATCGGGTCGAGTTGAGTCTGATGTTTTCAAACTCGATAAGCTTCAACCATGCGGTTGATTTAATTAGATATATATAGCATTTATTTAGATTTGAGTTCGACCTTTTTTTTTTTTTGGGTTCAAAAGTTCGATTTATTTGGACTCAAAATAGAGCTTAAACTTTATTATAGTAATTCAAAAAATCTATACCCTGAAAAATCCTTAATTTTTTTTAATAATTTGAATAAAAGCCTAAAAATATCCCGGGCGAGGTAGGGTTTGCAAGCAAAACCATTTTGTCTTATATTTTTGTGAAGTGCAATTATGCTCATATCATATGTTACGTAGACTTTGAGCTAGATGTTATTTCATCAATAGTTATGTGATTGTTAGTTTTGCAGCGATGTTTATAATGAGTAAAGGCATTTATGATTCGGTTAATAATATTGAAAAGTATTTCGGTTCCAATAACTGTAACCAAAATACTTAAAAACCTTTAATTATGACGATTTCCGAAAAGACCGATTCACCAGCCTTCTTTGAATTAGGATATTGCGTTTGGTTATATCGGTTAACCAATAATCACATAAAAAAATAATGCAACATTGTTCCTTCTATATATTATGCGGTCAATTGTCCTCATTTTTTCCGATAACTCGGTCAATTGTCCTCATAATGCAAAGAAATGTGAAAACATACAACTATGATCGCATAAGTAACTGTAAAAAGAAAAAGAATTTGTCTTATGCTATACCGACCCTCGGGAAATCAATGATATCAAACGAGAGTAAAATGATTGTTTTACTGATAGAAGTTGGAGTCATGCGACACTCAAATTCAGAAGTGAGAAACAAATTGAGTGAAAGAGAGTGAACATTTACACAAATCGTATAGTATTCTTTATGACTCTATAAAAGAGTTAACTAGAAATCAAAAGCTCATTTGACTAGCATTAGGTATACATCGCTTACGAGATAAAATTATTAGTAGAAATTAATAAAAAAAATATGCTTAAACTTTAGTGGTGAACACACTTAATTCTATTGCTTGTATTTATGTACATTTATACACACACACGCATGCACAAAATCTTGAACCGCTACTGACTTGAAATACGCAAATTGATTCTGTTTAGTTAACTGTACCAAAATTTGGTACAAGTACCATATTTTTAGTTTGATATTTTGATATTTTGGTTCGATAATTCGGTTATAAGAATTTTTTAAACACCCCCATTCATAAGTAGACTAGGGGTGCATGTGTGTATTCTAGAGTTCTTTTTCTTTTCTTTTTTTTTTTCAAAATCACCCTCCTACCTTAACACTGCTGGCATTTTGTTTGGGTTACACATCTAATTTGACATCTGTAGTGAAAACATAACACGTGTCAAGTTTAGCTTAGTTGGTAAAGTGTTATACTATTAAGCTGACTCTATGCAAAGGTTCAAACACTTGTACGCATAAGCTTGGAGCTGGATTCAAACTTGCACATAGAAACCATTTAAGGGTTTATTGCTTTATTAAATGAGCCAATAGAAACATATGTGTTTATCTTCTTTTTTATATAAGAAAATATAAAATTGCACATATAATCTCAATGTAAAACCAACTATGTTATTCTAGATAGTTGATTAAAAAAAATTTAAACTTTAAAAAATGATTTCTGAAACATTAAAAGTTACCATAATTGAGCAGGTTCCGAAAATAATGTTTGAAAAAAGTAAAAAAATAATACTAGAAAAAATTATTTACTTTCATACGGTCCACGTGTGTGGGGCGAGTGATGTAGAAAAAAAATATTTACTTTCATCGAGGTTAATAGTTTGTTTATGTCCTCCTTTTCTTCTCGCCCTATCACCTGCTACAGTAATGACCTCGTATATGCCCCTTTGATAATCAAACACTTCAACGCGATGATATCGTGCCTTGGCTTTATTGGACTTCAATATCTCATTGATTTTGGGGGAGCAAGTTTTCGCTTCAGCAAGAAGCTCACCCGCAACTCCTCGTCGTCGAACAAACCACTTATTCGTCCGATAGAAGGTCAACTCTACAAGTGAAGCGATAAGAAGACTACGAACTCCCTTTAGCACAATATTCATGATTTCAGCCATATTAGTCATCATGAGCCCATATTGCTTCCCTTACTCATGGCAAAGAGCCCACTTGTTTAGGCCAATTTCACCAAGATATCTGGAAAATCGATATTCAACTCACCGATTCTATCGAATGTAGAGTTCACTTTCTTAGGTTAAGCCTGCCTTGCAGTAGAGTTTGTCATATTTTTCAAAGTTTTATTTCGAAACCTTACATTCACATTAGATACAAGGTGTCTCCAACAAGTCCTATGATAAGCATTTGGCTCCCTCCATTCTCTTCTACTCATTACATTCATTATTCCAGCGCGGCGATCCGAAATCACACAGATTTCTCTCTCCCCTATTACATGTTTTTTCAAGTACTTCATAAACCATGACCAACTAGCATTACTCTCTCCTTCTACGAGAATAAATGCTAAGGGAAACGCCTAATTATTGGCATCTGATGCAACAGCAAGTAACAATGCTCCCTTATATTTCCCATAAAGATGGGTACCATCGATCGATATGGTAGGCCGACAATACCGAAACCCTTGTATGGCTGGCCCGAACGACCAAAAAGCTTTGTCAAAAAAGTGGACAGAAGGGTCTGAAGTTGAAATACTTCTAAATACAATTTTGGTACCAAGATTTGATCTTTTAATGGCTCTCAAAATTTGGGAAAGTTTTGCATAAGAGTCCTCAAATGTGCCAAATATATTGTCAATTGCTCTTTGTTTCTCCAACCAAACCGTTTTTATATGTAATCCTTAATTGAAAATGATCGGAGATAACTTGAGTAATAGAACTCGCAGAATTTGACACTTGTATTCTAACAAGGTCCATTACATGTTGGGCAACGAAGGATGAGCTTACCAAGCGATAGTTCTGGGCAAACACTTCACTGACGCATGTGCGAAGGCCTCTGTACCTTACAACTGTGAAGTAAGGGAATTATGGATCTTTGACAACAGCCTTTAATCACCATAGACAATCACTCTTCTTACATTTAAACACTAACTTCAGCGGAGTTGATTCAATTGTCTTACAAAATTGATTGTTTCTTACGGAATATAGTTGCACAGCGTCTATGACATCTTTTTTGGTATGAAAAAGTTGTCCCACTGCAAATTCACCCGCATGATCAAAGTGAAAATTAAACTCATCAGGCTCCACATAGGGATTTTCATTGATACGAGCAAATTCAGGGATGAGAGCACAAGCACTAACAGGATCTTCATCCCCGTTGTTACGTGCAAACAGCGTTTCAGTTTCATTAATTCGCATCGTCATCCCCATCGTCCTGTTCAAGTTCCCTTTTGATTTCATCGGTTCGCTCATTGTCCCCATCTTCGATCGAATAGCCCTGATCACTGTCATCATAAGCTATAGTAACAAATACTCCATCACCATCATCACCTTGTTCTACATATTCTATCACAGGATTAGATTGTAACATTGGACATCCTTCATTAGGGATACTCGCAACTTGCCCAGTATGGGTTATACAAGCTTGACCCATTTCCGTATTACATGGAATTGAATTATTGGTAGGACATTCCAATAATACAGTTGGACGAACCGAAATACGATCTTGCCTGGTATGGCTACTTCATGCACCAACTCTACCCATTTTGGAATTACATGGAATTGCATTATTGGCAGGGCATTCCAATAATGAAGTTAGACGAACTGGAATACTAGTGTTGGTCACATAATTTTGGGGCATTCATAGATTTTTTGGCTCAACTTCTATAAAAATCTGTTGTTGACTGCTTTTGTAGCTCAATGTATGACCACATAGCTTCTAGCAAATTATCCTTGAAAAGATCAATCATTTGATGTCCGTGAGCAAAACGAGTACCCCATTTCACTTTTAAATTAATAATATTTTAGTCAATATTACAATGTTTTCTCAACATACTGATTAATCCACTAAAATTGATATCTTTTTTAACAAATATCATACTGCTATAACCTCCAATATAGTTGACATACTCTCCATTTTTCTTAGCCTTTCCACCCTAGTGCCAAAAAATAGGATGCAAAGAAGTCATATTCTAAAAAAAATTAAACAAATAACATTTCAACAATATTCAACAACACAATACAAAATAAACATATATACTAACTAAAAAAAAAATTTAAAAAAACCTAGATAACTAAATCAATATCATTATAATATAACAATACGTAAATTTTTAACAAGAGAAAACATTATTTGAAAGACGAAAAGTTAAAATTACCGTAGTTATGAACTCCAGTGAAGAAATGCAGTAGTGGTCAAATAACTTCGACAACGGTCACCTGACAGGATCTCCGGCGTATGAACAAGAAGAGGAGCGGTGGTGGACGACGTTACCGGCGTCGGGATTAAGAGAGAGAGAGACAGAGAGGCACTACGGCAAGAGAGAGACAAATGGGGAGAGAGAGATGTTGCGGGTAGAGAGGGAGAGAGAAGTTTGAATGGATTTAGGTGCGGGGGGAGCGAGAGAGAGAGAGGAACGGGGAGGGAGACTTTGCGGGTTTAGGTGTGGGATTTAATTAGCCTAAAAACTACGTTTCAGAGAAGCGGTTTACCTTGAAGTAAACTGCATCTATAAAACGTGGATTTTGCAGTTTAATCGCGTCTCTATGACGCGGTTTATATCTGTAAACCGAGTTATTTTGTATCAATTTTTTAAAGTGTAGCCGTATGTCTTTGGAGCGGTTTATTATTGTACGAACCGCATGGCAAAAACGCAGTTTAATATCTATCTTTTCACATCACCCGCCCTGCACACATGGACCGTAAGAAAGTAAATATTTTTTTCTAGCATTATTTTTTTATTTTTTTCAGATAGTATTTTCGGAACCATCTCACCATAAAACAACAACAACAAGCCCAGTGCCACCAAGGGCTCCCGCCAAAAGCAGGGTCTGGGGAGGGTAGATGTACGCAGCCTTCCCCTTTCAGGAGGCTACCCTGAAGAGAGGCTGTTTTCTAGGACCCCCAGCCTAAGATGATGGCCTTGCATCCATCAGCCAAAAGACCTGGGGCCGACCGATTTCAGGTTTTAAATTTTTTTTTTTAAAATTTAAAAAAAAAAAAAAAAACAAAGATGCAACTAACCATGCGGGTCCTTCAACATTGTAGCCATACAGTAACTTAAAATTGAGTTTACGAAATGATTTTTTTATGTTAAATTTAGATTCAATTTTGGTTAAATCTTTTTAAAAAGTATAAACTCAAAAAAAATAAAAAAATTTAATTTAATTTAGTTTATTCAAAATTTTAAAACAAAAAATAGAAAAAAAAAATGAAACATGTCCATACTTTCAAAAAATAGAGGTTATATGATTGACTCATCCTTTAAATTTTTAATACATACGTAAGTGTCATGTGATCTTAGTTTCTCCCAAAAAAAATGATGTTTCTTCTTCTATTGTATTTGTCTGTATGCTAATTAAGCCTTTGTCTAATAGTAAAACTTATAATTAAGTATCAGTCATATATTGTTTTTATTTCTAATTTGTTTATTTTGAGAAATTAAAATCAAAATTTGAAAACAATTTTTTTTATTTTGAATTTTTTATTTTCAACTTTTTAAATTTAAGTGAAAAGAAAGGCATTAGACACCAATTAGAAGAAAACTCCGCTTAATACATCATCATTAAGAATAACTTGCAGTTTCGGAAAGGTAGTAAGACTATGCATTAAAGGAGGGGAAAGTAGGCGGTTGAGCAATCCAGAACCCTATAGAAGGGATCAAAATCATTTCGAAAACTGCTATACATATATCTAGTTTGGATACATATAATTTAATGATATGGTAAAATATCATTTGCGTATTAAAGATAATATTAAAGTAATGTAAATTAATTAAATATATAAATTAGATATATATAATAGCATTGTTGAATGATTATTGTTTATCATTTTAAATATACAACTATCAAGTAAAAATAGATTTTTTATAACAAATAATATGAACCAATATATTTTCTATAATTCAATAATTTTTATCTATAAGTTGAGTATATTTGTGTTATGTATGGAAGAATATGAAATTTTATTTTTAATTTTTGGTATTTTTTATTGAATTAATGAATGTGAATAGTTTTTGTGTCTGAATGAAGCCTACTGGGGTTAAGGAAGGATTTGAAGGGGGGAAGGTACTTCTAATTCATAGATAAGAATAGATTATTATCATCATGAATTATATTCAACTTAGGTCCTGTTTAAGCACCACATGAATTAAATTCTTATGAAAAATTATAGTTCTTAACAATTTAATCTTGTGTCAACTTTACAAGAAATAAGTACAAAGTATTTGGTTGTTAGGATGAGAAATAAAACTTTCTTAGAAAGGCTAGTTATAAACTAAGAAATTATAACTTACCTAGAAGACTTTTTAAGTTTCTTCCTACGTTTTGAAAGAATCAGAAATTACTACATATTTTGCACTTTCCGTATCTTGGTAACTTCCTACTGACAATCAATTAAGAGACCAAATCCTACTTGCTATGAATTCATACTTTCTACGCTTACTTCCTACTAATCAAACACCTAGCAAAAAAGGATTGCTAACTTTCAATAATTTTAACCATAGTTGGTCTTACCGACATAACTCTACCCTTGACTGGCTGCCGATCATTGAGTCTGTAAAAATAAGGATCATCACTTGGTTTCAAGCAATAGTTGGTCCTACTGATATAGCCATTCACCACTGCATATGGAGGAGTCCCGAAGATTGATTAGCAATTCTATTCCCAGATCAAGACACAGATTGGATATTCCTAACGTCACCTAGACTACCATCTTCTCAGATTGGTTCCTTTTTCAGATTGCCTTTTCCATTGCTCCTCAAACTCCCTTTTAGCAATGGTACCTACCGCAGAGCATGGACCAAACTAGGCGTGCAATGCTTTGCTTTTTCCATGTTGCGCTTTCAATTTGTGACTATTTTTTCTCGAGATATTTTTTTTTCTTTCTTTTACTTCGTTTATATTATTTGGGGCTCTTTCTATGATATTAAGCTTAATTATCAAAAAAAATAAAATTTAACCATATAAAACTATATTTCTTATAGAATATTATATTTTTCACAATACTTTTCTTTATTAATGTTATGACAATAGCATGAATTAATTATTTGTATAAAAATAAAAAATATTTTGGTAATGATTTTATTCGGTTCAAATAATAAAGATATAAAATGAAGTTAGAGAAAGGGGAGATAAATAATTTAGTTGCAATCACGAGAAACTTGGGAATGGAGTTGCTTTTCCTTATTCATTTAATTTCGCACCCCATTTATTACCCACCACTGTCATTCTCTGTCCCCACCCTAAACTATTGTATTTGTATCTATCATGTAAAAGCAAAAATTGTCCAGACTCGTAAAATTATCTTAAAAGTTATCACCATTTATTTGTACATAAAATTAGGGCTTAAAATTGGGATTCGGACTAAAATTGAAGCAAAGAATTCGAACTTTGTTGTTTGATTCTCCTGTTTGAATTGAAATTATAATTCTACTATCTAATTATATGGAATTAAATTTTAGCTGAAAATTATATTTTCCAATTCTTTGAACTAGGGCACGGAATTGCAATTTTACATTAACTCTATTAATCTAGAATCTAAAATGACCCTGCTTACTAAAAGACTTATATATGACCTAAAATTTGATCCGGACCCAACTTGAATGACTTAAACTTAAAATGACCAAAATCAACTTAACTAAGTCCAAAATGACTTAATCCTATTGACCTGAAACTCAGAATGACTCATATCTATATTGAAAGTCAAATGATCCGACGCGATAATCAATAGGATTTGATGCAACACTCAAATAATTCAAATTCAAAATCGATTGACCGAAAATCCATTATAACTCAAATCGTGATATTTTTCATTTCGTATATGTGCTTGCTATCCTTTGCTTCTGTGTGTGGGGAAAACATAATTCAAAAAACCATAACTTATGACTCTTAAACATGTATTTGTTGCAGCATAGTTTTTTTATTAATAATAAAAAAAAGCCCTTCTCCAGCATTGTGACATCATTTTATGTCGAAAGGATTAACGTGGCGACTAGATTTTTAGTAATGCTACAGGAAAATGACAAAAATACTATTCAATACTCTTCATATTACTTTATAAGCAAAAAAATTCAAGATATTATATTATGTGAAAACTATTTATTTTCGCTTAATTTATTTTAAAATATGGCTATTAAAGGATAATTTTATCATTTTACTGTATTATAATAAAAAAAGTAGTTGTTAGGTTAGTTCTTGTCAACAAACAATGACATCATCAAACCGGAAAGGGGTCTTTTTATTAATACGACAAAAGTTTAGAGGTATTTTTTTTCAATATGACAACCACTTAGGGCCTTTTTAATAATTCAAAAAGTTAGGGTTCTTTTTATTATTTTTAAAAAATTATGATACTAAAATATAAATAACCCTAATTTTTCCTCAATGAATTGAATTGAATTTCAAAACTATATGCACCTAGAAAATGATAACAACTAAATTTGAATGATTAAAATTAATTAAATTGAACTAATTTTTTCTGATAATTAGAGAGGAAATTCTCAATGCAAAACTGGCGCATCGTCCAAAGAGGAGTCCGAGAAAAACAACAAAAGTGATTAAAAAAAAAAAAAAAACACAGTACGACAATAGAATTACCCCAAAAAATAATGTAAATATAAAGAGAGAGAGACAGTAAATATTTTTCATTTCATGGATGCCTCAAACTAATGTGAGGAAATTATAGTAGAGGGAAATTTGAATTATTCTTTTTTACGGAATTTGGGACTTTTGGAATAAGTCAATGCTAATTGAATTGAATTTTAAAAACTAAAAGTGCCACGCTTAATATGAATAGGGTTTGGGTGCAGTGATGGATGAGATTCGAGTCTATTTGAAATCAGTCCGACTAAAAACTTACTTAGCAACATGTAAATCTAAATTCATTTAAAGTTCTATTTTTACATAAATAGGAAAAATAAAAAATAAAGATTAGAAAATAAAAAAAGTAACTTTCAGAACAGTTTTTCTAGTTTTGCAAAAATCATATATAATAAACCCAAATATGGTTTTTAATATAGTGTCGATTACGATGGAGGGCCAGGGTTGACTCTTCTCAGGCTCTCACCTTCTCATAAGAACGCCGCCCATATATATATATATATGTGTGTGTGTGTGTGTGTAATGAGATATTTTAGGTTTATAAATTCATGTATCCTCCACTGAAATTAGGTGAATTTTTATTAGGATTTGACAATCTATAAACCGAAAAAGATGACACGACACTGTCACAATAAAATATTAGCATTTTACAACATAATTTTTCCAAATTTTAACCAAAAGGTTATCGGATTCTGGAGTTCCACAGTATAGCTTGTCTCTTCATAAATCTACTAGAATATTTCAGAAGATAATTAATGTCAGAATCAAATATTATATAAAAAAAATTCACCAAATTGTAACAAAGAAAATAAAACTTCTTCACAACTCATTTTTTTACATTGGATTACAACAGGAAAGTGGAACACAAGACTCTTCAACATGTAGTGAGTAGTTATACTATATATATATATGGACTCGGATTAGGAAAAAAATATAATAGTTAATATTGTTTGTAATTCAAGGGTTTTACTGCTCCAACAACAGCGGCAGATATGAAATAAAATAAAAAAAATTTAAACATTATATTCCCATTCTGCCCCTACGTACTGCATGGGCTTATGTAAGTTTGGTGTTTTCTTTTTATATTAAATATTAAAATAAACTTACATAATTCTATGTGACAGGGGGTATAGTAGGCTTACGATTTTAAACTTTTACATTTTATATATATGCAACTGTCGTTCTTGGGTGGGAAAACCCTTGAATTACGAACAAACTGTCATATTTTACAAACTCAATTATAATTTTGACATAATTTTAAAAACTTAAATCGCATAAGCTTAACTATATACAATAATATATAATATATAATATATGTACTAGAAATCTTATGTTTACTTAATAACCTACATGGAACTCATCAAAGGCTTTCTCTCAGTGGTAGAAGACAAGTGAGAGGATACAGCGTTACTTTAGGCTAAAAGGTTTGGAGTTTGATTTCTCCTTTAAATCTCTTCTTAGAATTCTTTGACTTCACTGGCTCTTGTGGTGTGGGGTCATTACACAGGTCGAGATTTACCGGATAACCGGATTCTTCGTTAGCAAAATAAGCTGCGTGTAAAAATGGAAAAGTAATGAGCACCATAATGCATTTAACAAGAAGGAAAAAGAAAAGCGCAGTGCATAAAATCTGCACAGTAACGCTTGAAACAGCAAAAGGTGAAGTCCATTGTCGTGTCGTATCCTTCATCTCCTATAAATTATTTGGACATGATGTCATAATTGTTTAGTTCATACAATTTTTTGAAATAATATTTTAGTTTTAATGATACTGATGTGTAATGTTCAAAAAAAATAATGCTGATATGTCGTATATTTTATATCTTTTGTACCTTATTCTTATGATATTTTTAGCTATTATATATGTGTTCTGACATAATCTTTCTATATTTAGGTTTGGTACGAGTTGGAGTAAGCATGACTTGAAAAGCGGTGTAGAACGAGCTAAAACAGATAAATTCGAAGACTACAATGAGAAATCCAACCACATATGGAAAAAGGACTCGTGGGTCAAGATAAAGTGTTTAATTAGTCAATTTCTAGGTCTCTTGTGCCAACCGATCGATTGTCCCATGGGCCCCTGACAAACAACCAATTGATTGGCTGGCGCCATGGCTTGCGCACACCGTGCCTATAAAAGAGAAGGAACCCAATTTTTACAACTTTTACTCTATTTTCACATCTCCTCCCTTCTTGAGTCGCCAAATGAGATCCAAATTCTCATGAAAGCCAAAGCACAATTGGTCCGAGTACTAGGAATCAAGCAAGAGTCAAGTCAACGAGTCTACAATCAATGAATTTTCCTTTTTCTTTTTCTTTTTCTTTTGAATTAGTGATTTGTAAAATTATTATGGGAAGTAGACTCATAATTTAGAGGTGAAAGACAGGAAACCATCCTAATCCCAGATTTATATTTTATTTGCAATAACACTTTCGTTGTAATACTTCCGTGCCCATATTGGGAGTTTAATAGTTAGAGATTGGCTTTCTTATTATGTGCTTGCAGCCATGCTTTAATTTCGAATTTTATTCACATGTTGTCTTGTATTTATAGCCTACACTGTAGTACAACATATTCTCTACGAGTGGTTAAGGTTAAGGTTGTACCTAAATAAACACAATCTTTATATAAATTAATATTAAATTAGGAGAGACAAAGAAATTTGATAGTGCTATTCAAATAATCAATGTTACACCTGAGTTATGCCCTTAAACAAGTTAATTACTTTAAACCCTAACTTAAGTATTAATCTAGGTTTGGAGCTTGCAGCATAAACCTTTAAAAGTCTTTGTTGTGATAAAATATAATATGAGATTCAATTTAGGCTAACCTTGGTTCATACCTTATACTAACTTCAATCGATTTACATCTTTAATTTACCATTTAATTCTTGTTAAGGTAGTTAAAAATCTGATCTTCCAATAAAAACGAATTGTTAAATGCTCAATAGTCATCGAATCAAACTTTATACCAATTCTCTATGGACGCCACACTCGTATTTCCACCATAGCTATGACTTGCTCATACGCTTGAGAGTACATGGTTTTAAACATACATAAAAAGCACGTCATGTACTAATATAATTTACCCTTTTTGTTTATAATTTACCCTTTTTGTTTTTTTTTAAGAGGTAATAATTACACATTCTAATAAAAGTCACAAACAACTAGGGAAGCGGGGAAAGAGGGAAATGAGCCTCAAATACAAGACATTGCATTTGAAAGGCTAACAATCCAACCTGATACGAATCTAATCCGATCTGGCTCACACTCAAATCAGCACTTCAATACTCACTCATTTATGTATTATATTGTATTAAACTAAGATTTATATATAGATGTTAGGAAAATGTCTCAAAATTATTTGGCATATTAAGGAGAGGGCCGTGAGGAGTTCGATCAATCGAGGTGGAGCTCGATCGATTGGGAAAGTTAAGTAAAAAGAAGGACGTCTCCAGTGAGCAGGCCGATCGATCGGCGAGAACCGATCGATCGGGAACCGCGTTTCCTGCGCGACTGTAAATTCGGACGTAGGGTACGTCATTAGGTATCCAAAGCAAACGTGAGGTATTTCCAGCGGCGCCGCCAATACAAATTGAGAGTGAGAGAGAATATTGTAATTCTTCTTCTTTTGATTCAATAATAAAAGCTTCGTTCTTCGTCTGTGGTTTTCTCCCCTTTCGATTGTAAAGGGGTTTCCACGTAAATCATTGTGTCGATTGTTTCGTTTCTCTTTTAGTCCGTTTATTTCTCGTTATTGTCGTGGTATTTGATTCGATTGTAATCCAGGAGAATTATTTATTTCTGCACAAATTGGTATCGGAGCTTGGTTCTTCGAATTGATACAATGGCATCAGGTATAAAGACCGAGGTTGAGAAATTCAATGGTCAGGAAAGCTTTAGCTTATGGCAAGTCCGTGTGAAAGGACTCCTGACTCAGAATGGCTTGAAGAAAGCACTGGAGGGAAAAGAGAAGAAACCCGAGACTATGACCGAGGCACATGGGAAGAGTTGGATGATAAGGCTCTCACGGCGATACAGATGTGTTTGGCTGATGATGTTCTGTCAGAGGTCTTGGAGATGAAAACCGCAAAGGAGTTATGGGAGAAATTGTTAGACATGTTTTGCCACAAGTCAGTCTCCAACAAAATCGCAGTGAAGCGTCGATTGTTCACTTTCCTTATGACAGAAGGTACATCTCTTAAAAACCATCTTGGCGAGTTTACCTCAATTATACAAGAATTAAAGGCTTTGGATGACGTCCCTAAGGATGAGGATCAAGCTATAATATTACTGTGTTCGCTCTCTAATTCGTATAAGGGCTTCGTAGAAAGCATGATATACGGGGGTAGGCCAACCATTACTGTTGATGAGGTAAAAAGAAACCTTGTGAGTAAAGAACGGGTAGATAGAAAATTATCGGACTCAGTGAATGACACAGGTAGTGGTTTGCATGTGAGAGGTAGACCAGAACATAGGGTATCCAATGGTGGGAATAAGTCTAGGTCCAAATCTAGACATAAGAATCTGTCATGTCATTATTGTCACAAGAAAGGGCACATAAAGAAAGAATGTTACAAATATAAGAATAAATCGAAAGAGGGTAACAGGGGTGACCAGGGCAAAGACAAGTCCACTGAGGCTAGTGTTGTAGAGGAGGATAGTGAAGGGGAGTTTATATTAGTTGCTGATTCTCAGTCCAGGTCCAAGGATAAGTGGGTCATGGATTCGGGTTGTTCGTTTCACGTTACTCCAAACAGAGACTGGTTCTCCATGTATAAGTCTATACAAGGTGGGGTTGTCTTGATGGGTAACGATGCTGCTTGTAAGGTAGTGGGGATTGGGACAGTCCGTGTGAGAATGTTTGATGGGGCTATTAGAACCTTAAGTGATGTACGTCACGTCCCGGAGATGAAAAAGAACTTGATTTCCCTAGGTACCCTTGAGTCTAGTGGGTACAAGTACACTGCTGAAGATAGAGTCATGCGGGTCAATAAAGGTGCTTTAATTGTGATGAAAGGAAATAGGATTGGTACTTTTTATGAGCTTGCAGGTACAACCGTGACAGGTTCAGTTGTTGTTTCCACATCTGCTATGACAGATGCAGAGATCACAAGACTGTGGCACATGAGAATGGGTCACATTGGTGATAAGGCATTGTCTGAGCTGAGTAAGAAGGGACTGCTTTGTGGTCAATCAACAGGACTGATGGAATTCTGTGAGCACTATATTTATGGGAAGCAGAAGAGAGTCAGCTTCTAGTCAGCAGTGCATCAGACCAAGGGAACGTTAGATTACATACATTCTGATCTGTGGGGACCTTCCAGAGTGACTTCTAAAGGTGGGTCCAGGTATCTTCTAACGTTTACTGATGACTACTCACGTAAAGTTTGGGTCTATTTTCTGAAGTAGAAAAATGAAGTGTATGATATCTTCAAGAAATGGAAGATTCTGCTTGAAAAACAAACAAGGAAGCCGATCAAGAGGTTGAGGACTGATAATGGTCTTGAGTTTGTCGAAGGTGACTTCACTAGATTTTGTGAAGATCAGGGTACAGTCAGACACAGGACATGTACAGGTCGACCTTAGCAAAATGGAGTGGCTGAATGGTTAAACAGGACATTACTTGAGAAGGCTCGATGTATGCTTTCAAATGTAGGTTTAAAGAGAGAATGGTGGGCAAAAGCAGTTAGCATGGCTTGCTATCTTGTGAGACACCGCATTCTTCATTACAGATGAAGACTCCTGAGGAGGTATGGTTTGGCTCAACTTCTGATTATTCTGAGATTAAAGTTTTTGGTTGTCCTGCATATGCATATGTTAATGATGGAAAGCTGGAGCCTAGGGCTAAGAAATGCATCTTTCTTGGTTATTCGTCAGGTGTGAAGGGATATAGATTGTGAGATCCAAGTGCTCAGAAGTTTCTGACTAGTGGAGATGTTACTTTTAATGAGTTTGCTCTACTTAATCCGCCACACGCACCCTTCATTGACAGAGATACAGTTTAGGTTGAGACACCTGATGTTACAGAGATACAGTCAGATCAGCAGATTATTCAGCTAGAGAGTATTCCAGCACCTCAGGCACGAGTTTCTGATGTTGTTACTGATAATGCAGAAACAGGTCAGCAGGTGGAGAACAATACTATAGCTGGTGGTAGACCGAGGCGTCAGATCAGGCCTCCTGAGAGATATGGGTATGAGGAGATGATTGCTTATGCCCTCACTTCTGCTGAGTCGTTAGATGACAGTGAGCCGACTTCTTATTCAGAGGCTGTATCGAGATCAGATGCTGATAAGTGGCTCGTTGCTATGAATGAAGAGATGCAGTCTCTTCATAAGAATCAGACTTGGGAACTGGTGAAACCTCCCACAGGGAAAAGACTAGTTGGATGCAAATGGGTCTTCAAAAGAAAAGAGGGCATTCCTGGAGTTGAAGATGCAAGGTACAAGGCACATTTGGTAGCTAAAGGCTATAGTCAGGTACAAGGTGTTGATTTTCATGATATATTTTCACATGTAGTTAGACATACTTCGATTCGTACATTGTTGTCTTTGGTTGCTATGCATGATTTAGAGCTTGAGCAGTTAGATGTAAAGACTGCATTTTTGCATGGTGAACTAGAAGAGAGTCTCTTTATGCATCAGCCCGAAGGTTTTGTTATAGAAGGAAAAGAAGATCATGTGTGTTTGCTTAAAAGGTCTTTATATGGCTTGAAGCAATCTCCTCGACAGTGGTATAGGAGATTTGATCAGTTCATGACAGGTCATGGATACATCAGGAGTAAGTACGACAGTTGTGTGTACTTCAGAAAGACTGATTCAAGCTTCGTTTATTTGCTTTTGTATGTTGATGATATGTTGATTGTAGCACGAGACATAAAAGATGTTGATGACTTGAAATCTATGTTGAAGAGTGAATTTGAGATGAAGGATCTTGGAGCAGCTAAGAAGATATTAGGCATGGAAATTCGTAGAGACCGAGAAGCCAGAAAATTATACTTGTCTCAGGAGAAGTATATTGAGAAGGTGTTAGACAGGTTTCATATGAAGGATACTAATCCGGTTAGCACGCTCTTAGCAGCTCATTTTAGACTCTCGGCATTAGATTTGCCTTAAACTGAGGAGGATGTCAAGTACATGTCTCAGATTCCCTATTCTAGTGCAGTGGGCAGTACTATATATGCGATGGTTTGCACACGTCCAGATATTGCTTTTGCAGTGAGCAGAGTAAGCAGGTACTTGGCGAATCCGGGTAAAGAACATTGGCATGCAGTAAAGTGGATTCTCAGGTATCTTCATGGAACCTCTAATTTGTGTTTGGAATATGGGAAAAGTAAGTGTTGTTTGGTTGGTTATGTAGATTCTGATTATGGTGAAGACCTCGTTTAGAGGAAATCCACTTCAGGGTATGTGTTTTTTTTAGGTGACACAGTTATCAGTTGGAGAGCGTGTTTACAGCCTGTTACAGCACAGTCTACTACTGAGGCCGAGTATATGGCAGTTATAGAAGCATTCAAAGAAGCTATCTGGTTAAGAGGTTTGATCAGTGAAATCAATGTCGAGCAGGGGATAGTTAGAGTATAATGTGATAGTCAGTTCGCCATTCACCTAGCGAAATATCAGATGTCACATCACGACCGAACGAAGCATATAGATGTGAAGCATCACTTTATTAGGGATCTAATTGACGAGCGGAAGGTGGAGTTGAGGAAGATTGGGACTGAAGACAATCGAGCTGACATGTTCACGAAGGTTCTACCGGGAAGGAAGTTCAAGCATTGCTCGAATTTGGTAGGTCTTTCAGTTTGATGTATGTTAGCCCCGGTTGTGGGGTGGTTTGTGGAGGAGGTGGAGTTGTTTTATTGTTGATGTTAATTTTGAGCCAAGGTGGAGATTTGTTAGGGAAATGTCTCAACATTACTTGGCATATTAAGGAGAAGGGCCGTGAGTATGAAAAAGTTTTAACATCGTGGCCCGCAAATTTAGGAAACTAAAGTTTAGCCATACGTGTGGACAATTGATAGGCTGGTGAATGTGGAGGTCCAGGCGAAGGGAAAGCCACATGTCCTATAGTGTAAGGTTGAAATGCTAAAGAACTAGGATCTGGTAGTGTGGGTTGTGAGTATGAAAAAGCATTATCCCTAAATGTACTCGTGCCTAGGAGAGAAGAAAAAGAAGCCAAAATTCCTTCGTGAGAGGAGGCAGAGAAGAGGGAGGCCAGGGTGGTGGTGGTATCTAAAAAAGGGGTTGGGGAAGAGAAAGGGTGGGAGGCTGGGAAAATCCCAAATAAGGATTTCCTGGTCCTGACCTTAAGGTCTCTACTGTTGCTCTGTAGGTTCCAAACACGATATCTTTATCCCAACCCGATATGGGTGCTGAGGCGAAAAGCCTTGACTCGAGGTGATAGTCCAATGAGGGACCAAGGATGCCGCATCTACGATTGACGGTGGTAAGCTCAGTGACGGCGCTGCTCCGATGGGGAGAGCAACTGGGTTAGGGTTAGGGTTGCGATTTTGATTGGAAGATGTGGTTAGAGACGATATCTGAGTTGCTAGACCCACGATCATGTTCCGCGTGTCATTAATTGCTAGCCAGGTCTGCTCGTTGAACAATCGTTGCGATTCACCCCCGTGCTGATCTATGGTTGTTGTTGATGGGCTCTAGAGTTGCCAGGTGGGGTCTGGGTTTTGTCAGGTGGGAGAAGGATAGGGCTGTCTGGGTGGTTCCAGTGCTGGTGGCAGCTATCCTAAAGGTGGCGCAGCTCCTCCTATGGTTCCCCTGACTGGTGCTGATGGTCTAGTTGCCGGTGGCTGCCTTGGCTCTCCTGGTGGATTTGCCTAAACCTTATGGGAGTACGTTGTTCCCACAATCCAAGCACCGATAGGCTCTAATACCAAAAATGTAAACCCTAACCTATTCAATTGTTAAATGAACAAAATCAAAGGAATACTAAAGTAAAAGAAGAGGAGGAAACTAAGGAAAGAAGAAAGGAGCTTTTCATTGGCTGCCTCACTCTCAACAATACTTTCATTTATATACTAAGGCTAGAAAGAGAAAACGGCACAAGTATAGATACTTTGGAGCAAAATTATTATAAAAATCTAGTAATCATTGTCTCCTCAATGAGTAACTCAAAAACGAGCCCCTACAAAATTAAAATTCTGACCCAGGCTAGGCAAAAGATGCTTGGGCCCCGACGGGCCCATCCTGCTATCCTCCAAGGCCAAAACTCGGGCCTACTATTGCCCCTGGGAGCCAGGCCAACCCATCATAACCAAAAGTCGGTAATTAAGCGTCAATAATGTCGGCCTTCATGGGGAATGCAACAGTCTCTGTGTTTAATAATAAAGTTCCAAAAAAAAAATTTAATAATTAATGTGTTGGAAATCTCTTTAATTTAATAACAAAAGTCTAACAACAAATTGTCCAATTAAATAAAAGGGTAAATTATACAAAACCTTCATATCTTTCGCTTCAATAATAGAAAATTTCTTTTACAAATAAAACTATTTATTTAAACCCCTCACTTTACCCCTATTCAACTCTTTTTTTTTTTTTTATACCATTTTGTCCCTCACAAGTAAGGGAGTTAAGTGTTAGATTTTGTTTTTAGAAGGAGTTTTTATATTGGGTTATTTACATTTTAGTACTTCAATATTTGTGAAAATAATAAAAAGAATCATGACCTTTTTGAATTATTAAAAAGGCCCTTGGGTTTTTGACTTATTAATAAAAAGGCCCCTAAGTTTCTGTCATATCAGTAAAAAGACCCCTCTTTGGCGTGATAACATCATTTTTTATCAACACATCTAACGCGGCAACTGCATTTTTATTAATGCTACACTAAACTAACTAAATACCCCTCGATAACTATATTTTTAGACCAATTAAGTGAAAATGGATAGTTTCTACACAATACAATATCTTGAATTTCGTGCTTATAAAATTATAATAACAGTATTAAAGGGCATTTTTATCCCCTTACTATAGCATTCCTAAAAAAAAGTTACCACATCAACTCTATCGACGGGAAATGATATCATCATGCTGGAAAAGGGGCCTTTTTATTAATATACAAAAACTTAGGGTCATTTTTATTAATTCAAAAAGGTTAGGATTATTTTTATTATTTTTAAAAATATCGAGGTACTAAAATGTAAATAACTTTTATATTTTTTTTGGCAAAAATTTGGAATTTCTAAGTTTTTAGCAAAAAATAATAGAGTTTTTTATATTTATAAAAATAAAATTATTTTAATAAATTGTAAATATAATATTATATGTTTAGAATATAAAAATATTTTTGAAATTTTCAAAAAAAATATTATAAAATAAAATAAAATATTTTTTGTTTAAAATAATTTCAAATTAAATTCATAAATTTAAAATTTTAAAAATTTACGAAATCAAAAATTTGAAACAAATAATGAAAAATAATTTTTTGAAAAAATATGATAATATTTTATAACTTTTATTTTTTAATTTTTTTCCAAAACAAATTTTTTCTTAATTTATTTTCAGCTTTTTATGTTTATCCATTTTCAATTTTCAATTTATTAATTTAACTTTGAAATTTATTTTTAACCAATAACTATTATATGTTATCTTATAATATTTTTTAAAATTTAAAAAGTATTTTATTATCTTTTAAATTTATAATATTATTATTATAATTAATTCAAATAATTATTTTTTTATAAATAACAAAAATTTCTCTTATCTTTTGTGCAACTATATAAAGCTCCTATAGTTCACGTAAATACTTAAAATCTCTATTTTTTGAACAAAAGTTGTAAATATCTAATTTTATCAATGTTAAAAAACATTATTATATTTTTTTAAACTTTCTCCAAAAATTATTTTTCTATTTTTAAAAAAAAATTTACACTTTTTACTTGAAATCTAGTACATTTTAATTTGTTATTTAAGTCCATATTTGTTTTTAATTATATAAACTGTATCTCCCTATAATTTAAATCATTGCTATATATTTTATAGGATACAATTAATGTTAGTAAACTGTAAATGTTTAAAAGAATATCATGTCCGTATAAAAATATTTTCTTTAAATACATTTCAAAAAGAAACCGTAGTTTAAAAGACTAAAATTAACTTCTCATAACAAATGTACTGTTCAAAAAATAACAAGAATAATATGAATTAAATTGATATAACTAAAACTAAAAGGTGTATACTTATACAATAGATAACGTATAATGATCTAATATATAAATAAAGTAATAAAATAATATTAAATAATAACAAGAATTTATATGTATATATAGTTTAATCATTTATGTTGTATATTGTATTGAAAATTCAGCATCTAAGTAATTTAAAATTAGTAGTTTACTCATCTAAGTATCTTACAATTTAAGTATTTGAAACTTCAATTTAGTATATACAACGAGAGACCTTAAATTTTTAATACTTTTATCGATTGAATATCCAGTATCCAACTAGAATTTGGTAAATCTTTATCAAAATATGTTGACTCGGGACATGTTTCTAGCTATATATAAGTAACATTTTTAAAATTTGTGATTTTTGTATAGCACAGATTTTTACCGTAATATGGTTACATAACACAAATATATTGTTAGAATCAAGTGTTGTATTTTTCCACCAAAATTTCTTAAATTTAGACTAATATTCATTGAATTTTAGCAAAGAGTACCTAAGTAATAGCATTGTGGAACATTAGAAATGTTATTATATATTTTTTATTTTAGTTTTTAATACAGATAAGAAAAGACATGTAAGGAAGGAACAATCTAAAGCACTAGCATCGGGGAGGGTGATGACTCATGAGGTTTGGATTCTGCCGTCACGAGTTAGGTCGGTAAGGTAATTATTATTATTACGTCAATACTTAAATTATATTTAAAATATCATAATACTTAAACAGTAAGTACTTAAATTATATATATAAACTAAATTTTATGATATCTAAATAATATCAGAAAAATCTATCACTTAGATATCCTCGGTTTTGAACATTACTTTCCTAAATATCCTAATGTTTTGATATATATGCAAAGACAGTGTTTTGAAAATTTGTCCGAATTATGATAAAAAATTAACTTGATTCCATGAAAAGTATTGATGCAAACTCACCAAATTGCCGTAAGGAAAAAGAGGAAGTTTTCAGCGACTTTCCATAATTCTTATTACTCGGAAAAAAAGGGAAATAAGTGTACAATAAGAGAGAAAGAAATAAACAAATCAAAGTCTTCTAAAACAAATAACTAATAGCCTATTTATAGGCACTCCTATAAAATTACTCTTAATTCATATTGCACTCTAAAAGCAATCATATTCTTAATCTGACTAAACCTAACATAATCCTAACATAACATAAAAAATCTAAAATCTAATTACATAATTCCATTAAAATAAACCCTAGTAAATAAAATACTAATAAAATAAAGGATCTATACCTAATTAAGTAAAAACACCTTAAAATCCTAATCACAATAATATTGCGTTTCACGGTACTTTTCCAACTCATATGTGATTTCTACAATTCTTAGGAGTTGTTCTCTCTTTTTCTCATCTTAATTAGGCTATTTCCATCCCTATTTGCATCAAAAGTTTATGTTTCATTTCAATTATTTTGATTAAGGATAATTATACTTATGCGAGGAAGTCCAACAAAAGATTAATGCCAAACGGGACTTTTTCAAGGAATGGAAGCGTAGTGGAGAAGAAGACAAGCGACATCAATATCAGCAAGCCAAAAAAGAAGTAAAGAAAATAGTCAGAGAAGCACAATCCAAAGCCTACGAGGAGTTCTACAAAAAGCTAGATACCAAGGAGGGAGCTAAAGATATATACATAATCGCCAGAGTGAGAGAAAGGAAGACGAGAGACTTGGAGCAAGTAAAGTGCATAAAAGGGGTAGATGGACAGGTGCTTGTGGAAGGGCAATAAATTAAAACCACGTGGAAAGCCTACTTTCATGATCTGTTCAACGATCAGGGGAGCACAGAGCTATCCCTAGGGGATCTCCAAACATCAGAGGAGTATCAGAACTACTGCTATTGTAGGAGAATTACACCCAAGGAAGTCCAGAAAGCCCTTAGACATATGTGAAGGGGTAAAGCAATTGGCCTTGATGGAATACCAATAGATATGGAAATGCCTTGGATAGAGGGGCATCAGTTGGCTAACTAAATTATTTAACTAAATCCTTATGGGGAAGAAGATGCCTGACGAATGGAGAAAGAGTACATTGATTCCAATATACAAGAATAAAAGCGACATCCAAAGTTGCGCCAACTATTGGGGGACCAAGCTAACGAGCCACACTTTGAAGCTGTGGGAACAGATCATAAAGAGGAGGTTAAGGCAACAGACAGAGGTATCCAAGAACCAATTCGAATTTATACCCGGGAAATCAACAATAGAAGCCATCCACCTCATAAGGCAGACAATAGAGTAGTACAGGGAGAGGCAGAAGGATTTCCACATGGTCTTTATTGATTTGGAAAAGGCGTATGATAGATTGCCGAGAGAGGTCCTATGGAGGGTCTTGAGTAGGAAGGGCATCCCCATGCCATATCTTCGGGCCATTAGAGACATGTATGAGGATGTACAAACTAATGTGCGTACAGGGAAAGGGGAGACAGACACATTCCTAATAACAGTTGGGGTACACCAAGGTTCTACCTTGAGCCCCTTTCTGTTCATTCTAGTCATGGATGAGCTCACCAAGAACATCCACGAGATGTACCTTGGTATATGCTGTTTGCAGATGACTTAGTATTGGTGGGGGACTCTCGAGTCGACATAAGTGAGAAGCTGGAATTGTGGAGAAGGGCTTTGTAACTGAAGTGCCTACGAATCAGTAGATCTAAGACCGAGTACTTGGAACTCAAGTTTGGTCACTCTACCGTGCCTAGTACAAAAAAATGTCAAGATAGGGCCGAAAACCATACCGAGGAAGGAGAGTTTCAGATACTTGGGTTCCATGGTACAACAGAATGGTGAGGTTGACGAGGATGTCAACAACAGGATTACGGTAAGCTAGTAGAAATGGAGGATGGCTTCCGGGGTACTTTGCGATAGAAAGGTTCCGCTAAAGCTAAAGGGAAAATACTATAGGACAATAGTGAGGCCGGCTATATTGTATGGGGTAGAGTGTCGCTCAATGAAATAACATCACACGCAGAAGATGAAAATGGCAGAGATGAGGATGCTGCGATGGATGTGTGGGCACACAAGGAAGGATAGGGTCAGAAACGACACTATAAGAGGAAAATTAGGCGTTGCCTCGATCAAGGACAAATTGAGGGAGCAACACT
This sequence comes from Simmondsia chinensis, assembly GCA_018398585.1. Classification (NCBI taxonomy): domain Eukaryota; kingdom Viridiplantae; phylum Streptophyta; class Magnoliopsida; order Caryophyllales; family Simmondsiaceae; genus Simmondsia; species Simmondsia chinensis. Next base: position 8,512,450 of record JAGTTD010000023.1, on the reverse strand, counting down.
TGAGATAGTTTGGACATGTTAGGAGGAGACCGACCACAGCTCCAGTCAAGAGATGTGAACATCTACATATGATGCTAGGAAGAAGAGGGAGAGGTAGGCCTAAGAAGAGTTGGATGGAGACGATCCGACATGACCTGACCCACCTAAACCTAAGTGAGGAGATGAACTTGGATAAAGCTCGTTGGAGAGTGAGCATAGGGGTAGCCGACGTAGTGGCCTAGAGTAAAGCGTCGTATTGCTGCTAGCATAGGGTTTATAACGCGGATTTACCCCATGTGATGTGCTTATGTACGTATGCGTATGTGTGTATGGTTGTGGTCTATTTGCCTTATTATGTGCCGTGGATGTGTCTTTGACATGACTTAACCCTTTTCAAGATGCCTTACTTTGAGGACGGCAAGATCTTCAGGTTAGGGGTCCTCGGAAACAGCCTCTCTTCCATTCGAAAGGGGTAAGGCTGCTTACATCCACCCCCCCCCCCCCCCCCGCCCGACCTTGCTTTTGCGGGAGCCCGTGAGGCATTGGGATTGTTGTTGATAATTATACATCATGACAATTATTTTCATGTTTCCATTTGTATTCCTAAGAGCATGTTTGTAATTATTTTTCATTTATAGTTTTTTGGCTTTTTTAAAAAAGTAAAAACTAGATTTTAATGATTGTTTCTTGTTTTTGCTTCGTTATTTGTAAATTTTCACTTAAATTTTAGAAAAAATTAAAATAAAAATTAAAAACCAAGAAAAAGTATTTCTAACCTAATTTGTATTTCATGACTATGACATTGGCAATATGTTTCCAAGTATATATAAGTAACATTTATAAAATTTGTGATTTTTTTTAAAGCATGGCTTTCACCGTAATGTGCTTACATAACAAATATATTTATTGTTAGAACTATGTGCTATGTTTGTATTTTTCCATCAAAGTTTCTTAAATTCAGACTAATATTCACTGAATTTTTTTAAAGCACGGCTTTCACCATAATGTGCTTACATAACAAATATATATATTGTTAGAACTATGTGCTATGCTTGTATTTTTCCATCAAAGTTTCTTAAATTCAGACTAATATTCACTGAATTTTAATAAAGTGTGCCTAAGTAATAGCACCGTGGAACATTAGAAATGTAATTATATATATTTTAATTTTAATTTTTTATACATATAAAAAAAGACGTTAAAACACCTTTGTAAGGAAGGAGCAATCTAAAACACTAGCATGGAGAAGGGTGATGACGCATGAGGTTTGAATTCAGCCGTCGCGTGTTAGATCAGTCAGATAATATTATTATGTCAATTCCTAAAATATTGTATCTTACTTTGTTTAAAGTATCATCATACTTAAATATATAAATATTTAAATTATATATAAACTAAATTTCATAAAAACTAGGGGAATTTATCACTTAGATATGTTTTGAACATTTATATACTATATATTCTAATGTTTTGATATGTATATATAGCGAAGTACCGTAAGTTTTAAAATTATATCACGTTAGTATCCTAAGCTGAAATCTGGTGAATTATTCTATAAATTTTATCAAACATGCAAATACGGCAAAATTGTAATGATATATATGACCAATATTAGTGTTCTTGTTGACAATTTGATGAATTATGACAAAAAATTAAATTGATTCCATAAAAGATATTTATATATTATAAAAACCATGTGTCATAAAACAATTTTGCTTAAGGATAATTATACATCATCAGAATATATATCTGAGAGCATGTTTCTTATTATTTTTTATTTATATTTTTTTGGCTTTTTAAAAAAGTAAAGTTAGATTTTAAAAATAATTTTTTCTTATTTTTGCTTGGTTAATTTTTTATTTTTACTCAAATTTAAAAAAATTAAAATAAAAAATAAAAGGCTAAAAAAATCATTTCTAATCTTATTTTTGGTTCATGACTATAAAAAAGAAAACAATATCAAATAGGTCCTAATCAATAAAATCCTAGATCTCATAGACAAAAATAATAAATTTTCACTAAAATAGATTAATCACATTGTAGTTTTTATTGATTATTTTTTACAATAACAAAAAAAAAAAAATCTATAAAAAATCTCTCTATAAATGCTATTATCATAATAAAATCCTAATTTTAATACGATTTTATGGCTTTTTTATAAATAGATTATATTATTGCTTTAACAATAATAACTTCCTCTACATATGATATTAGAAAACTATCACTTAGATATCCTAAGGTTTGAGCACTTATTATATAAGTAAGATGATATTTTAATATTTACCGAGGTGTCCTAAATTTGATTTTTTTATCACTTAGGCTCCATAAGTCGAAGTTTCATTAATTGTTGTAAAAATTTGAACAATTTGTATAACAAAATATTGACGTAACATATGATTATGCTAATATATAAAAGTCACATCAAAACTTTTGGTAAAAATTAAACGAATTACAACAAACTTTCACCAAATTTTGATATAAACTATCTATATATTGTTAAAATAATATATCATGTCTACAATTTTTGGTAACATATTGTCGGAATCATATTTCACTTTAATATTTTTGCGATGAATATCTATTGAATTTCATCAAAGAAAACCTAATTGATAAATATTTAAAACTCCATAGTATCTAACTGTTAAAATTTTAAAATCTCAAAGTATAACATTCTATATATTAAAAAATTAAAGTGCATAAATAATAAATAATCAAACTTTAATATACATAAGTAATAATTTTTCCATGATAAATACTTAGTTGTTATTGTTATGACAAAAATAATTATTACCAAAGCAATAATATAATTTATAAATAACAAGAGTTACAAAACTGTAGTAAAAACCATAATTTTACTCTAACCATAACAATTTTATTTTAATAATAATATTATCCCATATATATTGGAAATTTAAATTATATATATTTTATGTAATCTGCTGACGGGCACCCCCCTCCTCACACTTGATATACGTTACACCGCCCCCTCTCTGTCTCTGGGTGTCTCTCCTCTGCAACTCCTTCTTCTTCTCCTTCTTCTCTCTCCAATGCTCACCACACCCAACACCCTCCCATGGCTCCCCGACACCGACAATTCCTCCTCCTCCGACCCCCCAAACGACGTCGCTTCTCTCTCCTCCTTCAAGTCCATGCTTGATGCTGAAACTGAATGGTACAACACCATTACAAGCACCAACCCAATGGGTTTCTCCCCCTCCCTCGATGCCACCGCGGTTGATAACGCTTTGCTTCTTCACCACCACTCAGCCGCAGTAGCACCACCGCCCATTTTCAACACGCTTGACCCGTCTCAAGTTCACCCTTATTTGATGAATTCTAGTGGTAATAGTGGTTTGATTCATGGGGTTGGGGTTGGTTGTGGAAATGGGTTGTTCCAAGATTGCACTTTTATTGATGATTTGTTGAGGGGAGGTGGGGGCTTAAGTGGGTTTGGTGAATTAGGGTCACAGACCCAGATGGGTAGTCCTAATTTAGGGTCAAATTGTCAATTTAGCAGTACCCATTTGATTCAAGTCCCTGAAAATGGGTCTGGGTCATCTGGGTTTGGTTCATTTGGTGCTAGGTTTAAGGGGTTTGATGAGGGTTTAGGGAACTCTATGTTTGTCAATAGGTCAAAAGTGTTGAAACCCCTTGATAATTGTCCTTCAGGGGGTGCCCAGCCTACCCTTTATCAAAAGAGGGCGGCTTTGAGGAAGAATTTGGGTAATAGTTCTGGGAATTTGGCGAATTCGGGTTCGGAATCAGGTCCGGGAGGGGAGAGAGAGAGTAGCAAGTTTAATATGGGTGAAGGGGGTGAGAAGAACAACAGCAAAGATGGAGATGGGGATGGTGTTTGTGTTGGTGTTGGTGTTGGGTCAGCCTTGAATTACGATTCGGATGAGTTTACGGAGACTGCGAAAATGGAGGAGAGTGGTAAGAATGGAGGTGGGATGAACTCTAATGCCAATAGCACAGTTACTGATTCAAAGGGAAAGAAGAAAGGATTGCCTGCAAAGAATTTGATGGCCGAGAGGCGGCGTCGGAAGAAGCTCAATGATAGGCTTTACATGCTTAGATCCGTTGTACCAAAGATCAGTAAGGTGAAGAATTGCTTTTCCTTGTTGATTTCTCGTGAATTTTGAATTTTCTGTGTTCTTGTTGAGTAAGAATTTAGAATTCTCCTTTGTGCCAAGGTTCTCGTGAGTTTAGGAACAGATTTAGAGCTAAAAGTGTTGTAGGATCTTGGAGCTGTCCATGAAATTAACGCGAAAGCTTGAGCTATTACGTGAAGGTCTAAAAGTGATTTTAAAAATAGGGGTGTAAATGAACAGAACATTCGATGAACAACTCGTGTTCAAAATCGATTACGGCTTATTCGTATTCGTTACTGGGGCTTGATAGCTTATCGAGCCGAGTTCGAGCAGGCTTAATAAGCTTAACGAGCCGCATTCGAGTAATGAGTGCTCGGCTCAACTCGTTTACACTCCTACTGAAAACCGCGACTAGTGGTATTTGAACTCAAGACCTTTTATTTACAAAGGCTCTGATGCCATGTCAAAGAACCAACTTTACGAAGACTTGTATTATTGTAAAATCCCAAAAATGGTTCTATATGCTTCCCGGGTTTTGAACTTGTTTTGTTCTCTGTATGCGGCATCATTGGTTTGGTTAAAGATTTCAAAAAGCTCCTCATTAAATGGTCTATGGACGTTAGCATTAAATTCACTCACATGAGTTTGGTGGGCAGTTATAATGTGTATACTAGTGCTAAAGATTGCACCACAAGTTGGGAAAATGATTGTACATTAAACAAGAGGCATCTGAAGTTGTCTGCTCTAACATTTACATGTTTATCTAAACTTCTAAAGATCAATGTTTGTTTTGATTTCTCATTTCAATTGTGTCCCTTTCACTTTACCCTTCTAAACGCTCTCTTCCTCCCACCTCGCCTCATATATGGGGGTGTAAATAAGGCGTGTCAACTCGCAAGGTTGCCTTGTTCTTTAGCTCAAAAGGGTCGGCTTATTTCAAGCTTGAGATGAGTTGAGCTGGTTTGTTTGGATAAGTGAGCGCAGACCCAGCCTTGTAAAGCTAAAGCTTGGCAATTTACTAGCCTAAACATGCTAAGCCTATATTAAATTATGAGCCTATTATGTATAGATGAGCTAAGTTGGAGCTTCAATAAGCCAATCTTGAGCTACAATGTGCCGAATCAAATGAGCTTGGCTCAAGCTTGCCTTGGTGACTTTTAGGTCAACCAGGTTGAGTCTGAATGTGTCTAGGTTTCATCGCAAGCTAGGCCTCAAGCCTGGCATGCTCAATTCAGCTCATCCACACCCTACTCATGATGTAGAGTTCGTAGAGTATCTCTTCCTACATACCTATGCAGAGGTCGGGTTTGCTTGTTTCAATTTTTTTCCCCAAGACTTTGAAGATTTTCCCTTCAGATTCATATCTGTTAAGCGATCATAAATGGTCTTTGTCGCTTGATTCTTAGATAAAATTGAATGACAAGAAAAATATTTGAAAAGTTAAGAGAAGCTCTAACATCAACCATACCTTATCAATTTCATTGAATGCTTGTGTTCCTAAAAGAAAAACCGACCATTTAGCGTTCTTCCTTCTCCTGTTGACAGATGGACAGGGCTTCAATTCTTGGGGATGCGATTGAATACTTAAAGGAACTTCTACAAAGGATCAATGATCTCCACAACGAGCTAGAGTCGACTCCATCGTCTTCATCCTTGACACAGACTGCAAGCTTTCACCCTTTGACGCCCACTCTACCGAACTTGCCTACCCGGATAAAGGAAGAGCTTTGCCCTAGCTCTTTGCCTAGCCCAAATGGTCAGCCTGCAAGAGTAAGTCTTCATTGCTAGTTCTTCGAATGAATTATAGCCTTGGACCTTTCACGGAATTTTTTTTAACATACAGTAAGGACGCTGCTTGGGCTACACATGGGAGCAGCCCTCCCTAAATCCTCTAGTGCTTCTCCCATATTGAAAATGGGATTTGAGACAACGCTTACACCTCCTAGAAACTTTGTTAGCTGAGCTAGCCGACACCTTCTTGGTTTCATGAATTTCAATCCATGTATAGCGCTGCTGCAGAGGCGCTTTTTAACCCAAAAAAAAAAGTTTGACTTATAAAATTACTTTTAAATGAAAGTGGAATCTATATTTCGGAGTTTAGAGAGAAGCAAAGAAATAGAGCTTCTCTATGCAAAATTTAAAGAGTTTTCAGTTAAAATTATTTGTTGCGGTGCCTTTTCTTTTAAAAAAAAAAAAAAAAAGATTATGAAAGCAGCAGTAATTTTACATAAACGATCATCAACTAGGCCCTTACTTGAGGTGAAAGCATATTCAATCATAGATTCTCGAGAGTGCTTTGTGAAATTCCGACAGTTGGCACTTGAGATCTACATATAAGCTCAAGTGACTAGCATTAGGCAAAGTAAACCTCCAGACTTGTACGTTGATCTCTTCCTTGTTACAACTGTGACGGGTCTTTTCTCACCATATTCATATATGGAGTTTGCAACGCTTTTTATATCGCAGATCGAAGTAAGGTTGAGGGAGGGAAGAGCAGTGAACATCCACATGTTTTGTGGGCGGAAACCGGGCCTCTTGCTGTCAACTATGAAGGCTTTAGACAGCCTAGGTTTGGACATCCAGCAAGCTGTTATCAGCTGCTTCAATGGGTTTGCCATGGATATCTTCCGCGCCGAGGTTTTTTACCTTTTCCATTTTTCTGTTTCACATTCAATTTTTTTCCGCAATCTAGCTCTGTAATCAATAAAGGCATTGCATAATAATTTTGACCTCGTTATATGATTGTCGTTACGTAATGGTACTTTCGTAGTATCATTCATAATGTGCATTATATTACTAAAACTTGTTTATGGTCTATAGATGTGTCTATATGTTAAATATTATAAAATGGTATGAAGATTAGAATAAATTACGTATTAGTATTTTGAGATTTAGTGTAGCAATTTTTTTAGTTCACAAATTTTGTAAAATAATAATTTAGTCTAGAAGTTACATATATATAATGAAATAGTCCGAATGGCAATATGTAAGGGTGTAAAATAGCTCTTTTATCCAACCTTTTCTTGATTAGCAGTGTTACAACATTACGGTCCAAGTGTGGGTTAAGGGAAACAGCGAGGGGATGATGGGCTTATCAATAGATAATGACAAGTTTTACACCATTTTATACCGTGATTTGGGCGGCACAGTGTGTTACATAACATCTGCGACACTGCTCCATTGACAGCATGCGTCCGCGAACTGTTGCTGTAACCTGTATCTTTCTTTTATACTTCACTGTAAAATTTCTTTCCTTAATTTGTCATATAATCATAGTTTTTCCCTTTCAAACGTAATTACTGATAACCTTGTGAGTAAAATACAGTACAGGAATTAAATCAAATCTAATGCGTATGTTATTATTTGACTTTATATGTGAAAATCCCAATCAAAATTTTGTTAACTTCTAAAAGTAAAGGATAATGTTAGCCACAAATAGTGGTAGCAAAAGTATAATACATAAGTACAATCAATAATTTGAGAGTTAAGTTGAAAATTTTAGTATATATATGGAATCTAGACCCTTAAGTTAGTTGTTGTAATTGATTATTTCAATTATAGGCAAAAATACGGATATGTGCTATGATATGTGTATTATACATGTAACATCAAGAGAACGTGTATCTGACATTATTATTGGCAATTATATGTAAATTCCCTTTTTAAACAGAAAACTACAGATATGCTTTACTAACAGAGTGGATAACATAATAGGGGAGTTGCTACGATATCAAATTTCAAGAACTCGACTTAGATCCAAAATACCCATCTAAATAAATTATGTTTATTTTTTTTGTTTTTTGTCAAATAAATAAAATATTATTTTTTGTCAAACAAATAAATTGTTTTTTGTTCTTTAATACTTTTGCCATTTTGATGATATTATTTCAGCAATGCAAAGAAGGGCAGGATGTGCACCCAGATCAAATTAGAGCTCTCCTCCTGGAACTGGCCACCTTCCAGGGTTCTGCTACTGGCAACTGCGATATCTAGTTTCTTTTTTTTTTTTTTTTTTTTTTTTCTCCCCTCCTTTTTCGAGTTATTTACTCTATTAGTTCTTAATGTTTGTAAGTTTATTCAAATTGATCCCTCATCTTTTTGCTGTCCAAAGTAGTTCTTTATGTGTAATTTGTGATTGAAATTGCCCCCTAGCAGATGATTGAAACTGAATAAAAACTAAAAGATGAGGAACTATTTGAAAGAAAAAAGTAAGATGAGGGACTGATTTGGAGAAACTTACAAGTATTAGGTAGCAATGGAGTTAAATAACTCTTCGGGATTTCTAATAGAGAAGTCGAACTCTAATGGGTCTTTTTATATTTGCCTTTGATGCTCTTCAAGTCCATTGAGATTAAGCTGTAGTGTATGTTTGTAATTCTTTAGTTATTACAGCTTTATAATAAGCCCTTTTACCCCTCCCTTCTGGCCTTTACAGTTTGCAGATGCAATTTCAAAAGTAGGGCCTGTTCAGTTTTATTCTGTTTGGTCTATGAGAAATTTTGAGCTAGGTTTGTAAAATTGTTGGTTCATTGTCTATATGTGACCTTGGTTTTTAAAAAATTAAAAATTAGGTTTTAAAAGTAACTTTTTTTTTTCTTGTTTTCTGTTCTCTGCTTTCAATCTTCATTGAAGTTAGGAAAAAAAACCTTTCAATCAAAAACTAAAGAGCATGAAAAATTATTTTTAAAACTTGATTTTTATTTTTCAAAATCCTAAACCTGCAAAAAGAAAACTAATATCAAAAAGACAAGTAATACACAGAAATCTATTCGTTAGACAATTGAAAACACCTCAGAGGCCGGAACCCACCCCCGAAGGAGGACCACAAGCTCGAGCTCGACAAAAGTACTCAAGAAACTTCTTTGAGGTTAGCATATGATGGTTAAGGTACTAAGCTGGACACAGATTATGATAAGCTTTGATGAAGAATTGGTAGCCTTTTCCGGCTGTTCCAGAGAAAGCTATCATTGTCAGAGCTAGAGTTGTAGGCATAATGCACGTTGGAACATAGAAATTCAAGGTCTCGCAAACTACTAAATGCTTTTCCTGAGGATTATCTCAAAAATGAAGACGAGACAAAGGTTGAATAGTTATCCTTCCTTATATGTAGTTTCCACAAGGAGTAGAAGGGAAGGACGGAATTCATGCAAGGCTGCGTTTTACATGCTTCAAGCCCAGCTCGCTATTGTTACGAAGATTAGCTGCAATCCGAGCATCAATTTTTTTATTTTTTTTATTTTTTGTTGATGCTCCGATCTAACCACTTGAAAAAGGACACGAGGCCTAATCACAATTAAAAAGAAATTACAGAGGTTTCTTGTCTACAACCCACAAAAATGCAGGTAGAAACATTGACATAAAGAAAAAGCACCTAAACCAGCAATTGGTTCCAAAATCTCCTGATTTCACCATTCATCATCCCTTTGTTTTAGTTATCAGAAACCATGAATCCTTGTAATTCCAAAATCTGCTTTGCTTCTACAAAATTCATCATGGGTAACATCAACCAGCATCTCTGATTTGAGAACAAAATTACGAAAAACAAAGGAGCGTTTAGGAAATGCAAGCATGGAATAGCATTTTCCGTTTCTGTTTTTCATTCCCTATTTTAAGTTTTCAAAAGGTTTAGATAAAAACTGAAAACTAGAAATAAGAAACAACAAAATTTTGTTCCTAAAACCCGATTTTGGTTTCAAAAAACCAAAAACTGACCACAGTAAGGTACTCACTGGGCCATAAACTTCTTGATATGCCGGACATAAATGCAAACTGCTCTGATTTGAGTAACAATGGTAAACTCATCCCCAAAATTTGCTGATAAAGCCCCTCTTTTCTTTCTTCATCCTGTTCTCAAGCGACGGGAAGTCAATCATATTATAAGCAAGATCCAACACAATTGGATTCCGAGGAATTGCTTGGAAGGCTGGAGGAAATGCTTCAATTCGAGGTGGCACTTTAGTGTTCGAATCACCGACAGCTGCTTCATAAATATCAAGCTTCTCCACAAGGTATTTCTCCTGCTGACAATGAATTTTAACAAAGCAAATCCATTAAGTGTAGTCACGGTAAAGCGGTTAGTGGCAGGATTGTCAAATTTGTTATTCGGGTCTTGTGATGTGGCAAACAAATAAAACTCAATAGGTCGGTCTAGAGACCCCGACTTGTTGTAAGTAGGAAAACTTCCTAATAGGTCGTGTGTACTACTCAAGGATAAGTCTAAAATGCACATTAGCTAGACACCCCAATTACCAAAAAAGCAGATGCAATTTGGTGCTCCAATACAGAGTCACAGATGTCAGATTTTTGCATTCCAATCTGTTTATTCACCAAGCAGGTGGCCTAACGGATCTACAATTGCATATTGGATGTGAATGAGCTCCTCAAAAAGATATTTTTTATGGTAATATTTAAGATAAATGTATAAACATATCGTTAAGTATCTGAAAATGTGTTACTTCCCTCTACTCTCACTCCCATCATAATTCAGCAAAACGAGAGAAATTCATTTCACAAGGAAGCCAACGGAAGCTGCACAATGTTCTGTGGTGCAGAGAGGCAAGTAGGTGTTCAACCAGGATCCAGATGTGTTCATCTCATGAAAAATTTCCATTTTCTTAGAAAATGGACAAGAAAATCATATTTTCTACTTTTAGAAAGTATGTGCCTTTTCAATTTTCCACGAAAATACAGTTTTCAAGTTCTCTCCTTCGTACTAAAAATTGGAAAACACCATCCTCTTGGTTTACAAACTCGATAGCAATTGAAGAGGTTATTTCTCCGTATTTTCTACATTTTCCAAGTTCTTTCCGATTTTTCTTTAATAGAACATACATGGAAAAATAGAGAGAGAGAATCAGGAAAGGTTTTTATGAACTGAACACACTTTTTTAACTTTTTGACATTTCCTTCCCCGTCCCACCTAGCTCCAAAGCAATGCTCAAAACTCAAACCTAAATAACTCAACCCTCAGTTTGCACATGAATGATTGGACCAATGTAATTGAATCCAACATGAACCCTGCCTACTTTTATGTGCTTCTGTACTTGCTATGTTGACTAGGGAAGTTGAACGTACCAGCTAGCTTAGATAGTAAAATCTTTAGAAAAAGGTCCCAGAAACCTGGAATCGAATCTCAACTTCATCATTTGAGGAGGGTTAAGGGGATTTGGAGAGAGATGTCGACTTGTGCAGCTCGTTTGGCTTCCTTACATATAAATATATATTGACCTAAGAAGGTAAACATACCTTCTTATCAGCTCCAGACAGCGAGATGTTAGAGATCCCTTTAGAGAGATTCTCTGGCATCTTTTGCTCCTCCATAATCCCCGTTGCATGTTCTATGCACATGTTTGATCTGCAAGTACGATGTAATGTCTTCAACTCCTCCACCATTGCCTGCCGGTTGACAGAGCCAAAATTGTCTTAATCACACATGTTACAGCACAACAAAACTTAATCTAGAAGCATAACTAGAGATGTAATCCAAAACTATGTTAACCAACCTTGTGTACAAGAGTGGACGTGGGTATGTGTCTAAAGGTCAAATCTGGCTTCTCAGTAATTTTTTTATTTTTTTTTTTATTTTTTTTTTTTTTTGGGAGTTCTTGGTCTAATTTGAAGTGCACAAATATTATATATCAATATCCAAGTGCCCTTATCCAACAAAGACTAAGGGCAGAATGGCTAATCGAAGTAACTATAATCTAAAATATTCCCCCCAACACCAAACACCCAAAAAAAAAAAAAAAAAATTAGAGATGGAAAGCACAACGAAGAAAATGCCCACGCATCACAAACGTCAAGTAGGAATAGAAATATTATCATCAAATTTCTATTCAGGAACCCAGAATTGAATTACACAACATGATCTAGTCCTGCTATGCTGTGGCAAATTTTCAAGTTGTAGATGAAGAGGAAGCCATGACTCTATTTGCACCTGCTCACTATTTGGCATGCTCTGTAGTTTTCGCAAGGCATCATCAGCAAGAGAGAGAGCACGAGAGTACAAGGCATAAGCTTCCAATCTCTTTCCTGCTATGCCGTAGGATTTTGCCAAGTAAAAGCATCTGTGAAAATATTCACAGACGAATCAGGAAAATGAAGGGTAAAAAACAAAAAGGGAGAAAACAATACTGTTCAGCAGCAAAAATCCCAGAACCCTAACAAGAACTTGTTCCTTCAGAACATTGCTCCACTGAATCTCCAGTTTCAAGTTGAATATACTCATCTTTGATAATCTTTGTAAGGTACAAATGATATCATGTATTATCCTCAGAAACAACAAGGCTTTTTAAACAAATGTGTTGCTATTCCTCAAAAGAACTAGTGAGAACAATATGATGCTTTGAAACAAAGCTGCATCAACTACCAGTTGAAGGGGAAAAATTCCTTCTTTTAGTAAAAGAAATGGTGTTAAGATAAGAGGTATAAAATGTTAAGGAGAAGGCGTTCACTCCAATGCCAGTACAAATCAACCAAGGGTGTGCCAAAAAAGCCTCCAAAACTCGTTTTCCCAGAGAGAGCCTAAAAGTTTCAACTACTCCCATAAAAAAATCACCAATGTGCATTGGTCCATTAACAATCAATAACGAAACATAAGAGTGCAATGTGGGAATGAGAAGGGGACACATTGACTGCATGTGCAAATGTACGATCTCGGAAAAACAAATGCCTCGTCATTAATGAATCAAGAGAACAAGCAAAACCTCTGTGCTCGGAAAGCCAAACTTCTAAGGGTGCACTCCTCAGCAAATGCCACTTCCTCAGGATTCCTATCTCTCCTGGACGTTACTAGATCAGAGAGATCAGCTACATTCTGCCAAGAGAAGAATTACTGACACTGTCATTTCTAATATAAAAGACAGGCCCAAACACAATTAGAAATAGCTATAAGTTCTTACTTGTGATAGAAGATCATACAAGCGAACAAGTTCCTCCGGCTTAGTAACTTTCTCACTTTTATCGTCACGATGCCTTGTAAGCTTGCTCTTAGCAATGTTGACTAACAGTTGGTTTCGCTCTATAGTGCGTTGTCCAAGAACAGCACTCACAGCTCTATCAAGTCCATTCAGGTCATCCTTCACATTTTCATTATCACCAGCAGTGACCTGTATAAGAGAAAGTGTTTAAGAGAAAGTGTTTAAAACAGTGAAAAAAACCAACATCCTTGCAGACATAGAAAGAAATACACTCTTTGAACATTGAAGAAAGAGAAACAAAAAATAACCCTTATTACAGTTTAGACCGCCATAAGAGAATCCTAAAGCAGTGTAAAAACTTATACAAAAGAGAAGTACCATGGGCATATGAAAACTAGCATCCATACCAAGTCATTGCGTATGCTGCTTCTGGCCTCGTGATAGGCAGAAAAGATTTTATCAAAGATGCCGAGTCTTTTCTCTGCGGGTAGTGATTCTGCAGTTGGACCATGGAGATCCTTCTCCAGTTCCTGAGCTGATTAGACATCCAGTAAAATACATGATCAGTCTCCAATTAAATGAAGACCATTATCATAAATACATTTTGTTATCTTAAGTGATAAGGCTCTGTTTAGCATATGAAATTAGAATTGAACTGTGAAATTCCAATCCCAATTCTAATGGAATTGGAATTAGGATGCAATTAAAATTCTATAGTTTGCATAATTAATAGAATAAGAGGTTGGAATTCTAATTCCAAAACAATTTTGAGTCCTCTTAGGTTGTATCATTCTGGATTTTGGTTCAACTAGGGTCGAGTTTCAATTAGGTTGGTTCATTTCGATTTGGAGTAATCTCAAGTTATGGGCCAACTTGGACCAAGTTTCACTCAGGATAATCATTCGTGCTTGCGTTATCTCAAAATTTGGGTTAACTGGATTGAGTTATTTCGTGATTCGGGTAACCATGGGTCGTGTTTGAGTGGTGCAGTCATGGCAGGCTTGGGTCATTCCAGTTTCAAGTCAATCGGTTGCATCATTTGAAATTTAACATTATTTAAGGTCATATCAAATTTTGGTTAGGATTGAGTTAGGTCAAGTAATTCGAGATTTGAGTCATTTTTTGATTTTCGGTTTTCGAGGCAGCTCGCTTGTCACATTTAAGTCAGTTTTAGGCCAGGTAAAATCATTTGGGATTTGAGTCATCTCTGATTTTGAGTCAATCGAGTTGTGATCACTTCATACGCTTAAGTCAAATCGCATTGGGTTCAAGACATGTCGAATCATTTAGGGTTCAGTCGTTTGAGTTGAACCATTTCGAGTTTTGGATCAAACTTTTGGTGGGTCGAATCTTCTGATTTCAAGTAATCCTAAGTTTTGAGTCAATCAAGTCAAGTTATTTGGGGTTTAATCTCTATGGAGTTAATATAAAATTGCAATTATTTTTCTTACCCACAAATCTCAAATGTAGGATTTTTAATTAAAACACATTTCCGTGAAATTGGGCAGTAAAATTGTAATTCCGGTTCTAACAAATGAGCCAAAACAACAAAATTAGAATTTTGGACCCAATTCCAATTTCAGTTTCAATTTGAGATTCCAATTCCATGGGCTTAAATGGGACCTAAGAGGACAACCAGGTATGCAAAAACAGCATTACGCAGATAGAGAGACGAAAGCAGTTTGTAGAGAAGGCTGATAGTTTATGCTTAATATGACTCAGAGTCAGAAGTATCTTCACACAAACCCACGCTCTACCCACATAAAGAATGGGGAACATAGCATTAAAAAAATTTTGGGCATCATGTCATGCATTCACTAGAAGGTTGAATTCAGCTATTTGACAGAAAATGGAAGTCAAGCTGTGGGCGGTGGGTGCGGGGTTAGGGTAAGCAACAGAAGTTTATATCAAATAAACAATAACAGGCAGAAGAGATTACATCCAAAGACCAAAGTTGCTTAAGAGCAGACAACACTGCCAATTCATGTTTGTTCAAAGAAAACACCACCAGGCTGCTGGGGAGTCCCCCAAAAAAGGGGTATAGCAGCAGGAACTATATAACAAACATCCATAGGAAAATGCTACCGCAATGGATTTCAATACAATTTTGGATAACACTTAGACTCTGTCTGGCACGTGGAATTGGAAATGGACTATGGAATTGCAATTCTAATTCTAGTTCCAGTGAAATTAGAATTATGATGGAATTGAAATTCCACTGTTTGGTTAATCAAAAGAATTAGAGGTTGGAATTATAATTCCATAATGATTCGAGTATTCACGGATTTTTGGACAATCGAGTTGGAATATTTCGAGCTTTGAATTAGCTATAGTTGAATTTTAGTCAGAGAGGGTCACATTGCATTCGAGTTATTATGGTTGGAACGCTTCACTCTGAGTTCGAGTTCTTCAAGTTCCAAGTCAAACCGGGTCGAATATCATGTCAAATTATTTGGTGTTCAAGTCATCTCGGATTTTAAGTTAATCGGGTTAGGTCTTTCCAGGACTCAAGCTAGAATCAATCGGGTCTGAGTTGATTTAGTCATTTCGAGCTCGAGTCATCTTCGTTTTAGTACAAACAAATTGTATCATTTCAAATTTCAAGTCATCTTAAGCAGAGTTTGAGATAGATTGGGTCATTTTGGGTTTAGGTCATCTTAAGTTTTGGGTCACTTTGATTGGGTCATTTCAACCTCGGCTCAACTTGTTTACATCACATTCAAGTCGATAGTTCCATTTTTTGAATTTGAGTCTTGAATTTTCAGTCAACCAGGTTGTGTCACTTCAGATTTTGAGTTAAGTTGCATTCGATCATTTTAAGTTCACGTCATTTGAGTTGGGTGATTTCAAGGTTCGGGTCAAATCTTAGGTTGTATAGAAGTCTTTGATTTTGAGTTATCGTGGGTTTGGGTTAATCAAGTGGGTTCATTTTGGGTTTCAGGTCAGTGAAATTAATATGGAATTGCAATCCCTTACCCCCACCTCAAGGAATTAGAATGTATGATTTTTAATTAAAATTCAATTCCATGGAATTAGACAGTGAAATTGTAATTTAAATTCCAGCAGGTGAATCATACAACAGAATTGGAATTTTGAGCTCTAATTCCATGCTTCAAACATGACCTTATTCATGTTGGCCATTACGAGAATATTCACATTTACCAGCAATGGTAATATCAATCTCAATTACCTCCTATACATTATTTGTCCAGAAGGTCTGCCAAAATCTATGTCAGGAATTTAGTCTGTTTCCACTTGCCATTCCGATCTGCCAAGATGCGGGGGCAAGAAATTTATATGGTACTGGATTTTCCTGTATTCACAATCTTTGAATATCCAGCTACGCTAAGCTCTTATCTATTATCACTAAAAATTTATGTGGAACACAAAGCAAACTAGCTGCATTTAGGTGAAGCTTCAAAGCTTTGAAAATGAAACTCTAGAAAGAGAAGACAAGAGCACGCTGTTCCTGAAAAACAACTAATCAACAATAGGGACGAATGCATATCAAGTAGCAGCATACAAGTGAATGATATGCAAGATTCTGGGTGTAATTATATAACCATAGGGAGCATCCCTGATGAAGCTACTTACCTTTCAGGATTGAAACCCTTGTCTTTGGATTTGAAATTGGAAACCTATGGCCGAGCCAACTAAACTCTGTCATAGAAGCAGCCTGTTGAGATCTTGCCTCAGCCATGGCAGCCTGCAAATATGACAATACAATAAATTAGACTCATGGCTACAGACCAAGATTCTAGCACAAGCTATGATCAGATCAGAGGAGCATGAAAATTGAACAATGAGGTATAATAGAAAAATGTGTACAAAGATGGAAAGCAAATATCGCATATGAGCAACTGCAGTTGTGACTGTGGCAGTGAGACTATTCGTGTAAAAATCATAGTTAGGGGTTATACCTCAGAAAACGTGAAAGGAGACTGAGTAGTGGTCTTGCTTACTCGAATCTTACTGAAGAGATGGCCCTAGATAAAATAGAACAAAATAGCACCAGAATATGCTATTCACCTAGTTGCAAATAGTGAATTGACATGGCTTGGTTGCCTTGGTCTGCCTAGCTTTTGATTGTTCGCAATGATAAGTTCCCACATCTGTTACTGTTCCTACTACTTACCTTCTTTTATACTATGCTTACTTTTTGCTCTACCAGTATACTGTTGTTCGCTTTTAAATACAGTTTCTTAATCTCTAGATTTCCCAACTCTTTAGGTTTCAGTTTCATTAGGTAGCCAACAACCAGCAGCAAACCTTGGTCCGATCTACCAAGAAGTATTCTTTTTATAAAATAAAGGGAAATTATCACTTAGATACGCTGAGGTTTGAGAATTTATCACTTAGGTACCCTAACATTTTAATATATACAATAGGGTACCCTAATATTTTATCATTTACGTACCCTCTGACGAAATTCGATGAATTTTTGTAAAAATTTAATCAATTTTATACAAAAATCTTGATATAATACATTAATACAAGCAACATTCCTAGTGCCCGAAGGGCTTCCGCCTAAGCAGGGTCTTTTTTTTTTTGGGTGGGTGGGGGGGGGGTGTGAATGTACGCAGCCTTCCCCCTTCAGGATGCTACCCTGAAGAGCGATTGTTTCCAAGAACCCCCAACCTGAGGGGTGCAACACAAGGACTTCCCAGGAGGTCACCCATCTTGGTACTACTCTCGCCCAAGCACCCTTAACTTTGGAGTTCTAATGAGATCTGGTGCTTGCGTGTTGGTACCCTCTTAGGTGATATAATACATTAATACAACCATATATATAAGCTCGTGCCAATGTTCTCATCAAAAATTCAACGAATTGTGCAAAAAATCATCAAATTTTAATGAAAATACTTGTATATTGTTGAAATCATGTTCAATTTTAACATTTTCTAACGAAAATCTATCGAATTTTTGATAAAAAGGTACATGATTGATAAAATTTTAAAACTTCAAGTAACTAAGTGATAAAATGTCTTAAACTCAAGGTACCTCATTGTATATATTAAAATGTCAAGATACCTAACTAATAAATACTCAAACCTCAGGGTGTCTATGTGATAATTTTCCTAAAATAACTTTTTCCTACATGTACTATCAGATAGAATCCAAGGAGGTGTCTCCATGTTGTGGGACAAGGTTTAGTTGGTTCCATTTGGTCTGGCCTTTGAATGCAAAAAGCATTCGCTTTTAGCAAAACAGATGATCGAGCTGAATGCAAGAACACTAATACTATTAGTATCAAACAACAATTTACTGCATGAACAAGAAAATGTTGTAAAAGGTCATAAATCAGACTCACCTCCAGTTTTGCTTTGAATAGGTCCAATGCTGGCCCCTCCATTTCACCAACCTGTAGAAGTTCAGAAGCTTGTAGGTTTGACTTGCCAATTTTGTGCAAGCAGTACCTAATACTTGGTTCAAGCTCCTCTACGCGCTCACGGCAGAGAAGTTGGTTCTCCAAGTCACCATATTTCCCAAGTTCCTCGTATACTGCCCTATGAGATGAACATCCCAAGAAAATTATAAGAAAAGACAATTATGAAAATCTTTCACTGCCCTGCAGTTCAACCCCTTCGGAAAGAACTCTCCAAACACTTACTATAAATTAGCCAAATATTTTACTCCACAGAAACAGACCTTGCCACTAAAAAGCCAAATTTCTTTTAGATCGAAATACGTCATATCAAATAATTAGCCAAACACATTAAATTGTCTCCAGGAACAACACGACTAAAATGCTCAAGAGACTAATTTGTACCTTGCACTCTTGAAATTCCTCAGTGCTGTGTCCCAATTTTGATCTTGCTCAAATAGCAAGGTCCCTTTCATGTAAGATGCATATGCCTGGACAATGGAGAGAATACTTGCTCATAACTATACTAACTGATGGATGCAGAGCTAAAGTTCATATTTTCATAGATAGTAGAGCAATTAGAAGCTAAAGAATGGGCAATGAAATGGAGGGGGGAAATGGTTTTCCCCCTGATAAGTGGTATAGAAGAGGAACAACTACATAATACGCATTGGAGAAGAGGAAGAGGTAGGCCAAAGAACAGCTGGATGGAGACAATTAGACATCACCTTACCCACCTAAGCCTTAACGACGAGATGCCCTTAGATAGAACTAAGTGTCGGTTAAAAATACGTGTTAGGAGAGAGGAGCACAACTATGCTAGTTCAAAGTGCCCCTAGGCTTATATGTCTGCTATTGTTGTTGTTGCTTGCATGTTTGCATGTCTAGTACTGCTTTATTTGACTTAGATTTTATAAATCCATAAATCTTGTCAGTTTTTGCTTTTTAGGGGTGGAAGCCCTTTGAAAACAGCCTCGCTTCAAGGTGTAGTAAGGTTGCGTACCTCTTTGAGGCACTGGGTTTGTTGTTGTTGTAAGCCCGATAGAACAGGGAATAATAAAATGCGCAGTAAGCTTAATAACCCAAAAGTAATTTAGAAAGCAATGATAATTTGAAGTTACAACTGAAATCGCTTGCCAAAGCAATGCTCAATCACCAAGTGATCACTAACTACTAATTTGCCCAGTAGCCTAATGCAATGAAATTGAAGACGTCAACGAACGCATACAAGAATGGGTCCCGTGGGAGAACATTCACCTTTATGGTAGGTAAGCGAGTTTAGGGATAATAGGATTCGAACCTAGGACTTCATATCCTAGGGCCGACCTTGATAGCTTTTTATTTACCAGTAGACCAAAATCTCATTGACCGATTACCCTCAAACAAGACTGGCAAGAACTACACAAGCCTACAGTGAGTACAGTAAAACTTATACTAGGGGATTTGTTGGTATCTAGCGGAGATCTCTACTTCCAATCCAGCTATGTCAAGCCTCATTTAGCTATGATGCCAATGAGAATACACATTGCATGTGTGATGGTGTGCACGTGTGCTTGCATATGTTCGCGTGTAGAGGGGTGACTAAGGTTGCAGCTAGAATATAAATCCAAGACTTTCCAGGATAGGAATTTTGAAAGAGTGATAGTATGAGAAAGAAGGCCCCATGCTCAATCTGTTACTCGATTCTAAAATACAACAAGTGTGAAACAGTGACAAACCTCAGCTTCCAAAGATGTTCGGGAATCTCCCTTGACTGCGCACAACTGTGAGAAGACACTAGCCCACTTTACTGCCTTCCTTAACCTGCCAATGAGGTAGATGTGTTGGCGTCTGTTTGGACCATCTGGTAATTGTCTTTTCTCCATGGCGTGGCTCCATGCTCTTTCTGCTGTATACAGGAGAATATGAAGAAACCTGCTTGCATGCAGATATTAGACATGCTTCCGCACGCACTGCTCAATTGCTTAACTGTGCTAAACAGAAAAGGATTAGTATGAGACAAGGAGCACACCTCACATCAGTCACAGTGTTCTCAGTAATGACTTTGCGGGTGTATTTACCACGGCCATGAGTGAACTTCAAGGATTTATACAGCCTCCTTAAACGAGCTGTGCAATACCTCCTGCAGCTCATACAATGCAGTCATTAACAAGGATTTATACAGCCTCCTTAAACGAGCTGTGCAATACCTCCTGCGGCTCATACAATGCAGTCATTAAAAATGACATTTTTTGGATTACACACCATCATTTAAATAGTACCTCAAAAGTCCTACATTTAGAATACTAAACCAACAAAACATCTTATGATAAATGGCACACTACAAAGTATTCAAAAGAAGCAAATGACATCAAAAATTTATGTTGCCAGACTCATAGTCAAAGGTAAACACTAACAACAAGTTTTCAACTGTTTCAACAAAACTACTATTATATAAATGGAAGTTGGATAAATATAGTCTCTCTCTTCGTAAGCTTTTGTTATTGTCACAAGACCAACTATCACAACTTTAAGTTATTAGGTGAAAGCCCATGATTGGCTTAATCTTTTAATATGCCCCGTCATGTAAATTCCTATAAGGCTTGATGTGCAAATAGCGCACAAACGCGCTTCACAGTTCATACCTTTGAGAAACCTATAAATATTAAGATAGGGGCTATTGAAACATGACCTCAAAAAATTCATCAAAGAGGCGTTGACACCACATCGACCAATTACCCCAATTACTTCAACTGTTAGGTGAAAGCCAAAAATTTGTTTAGTCTACGATCCCATTTGGCGCATGAAATTAGAGCTTGGAATTTAGGTTTTAATTGCAATTGGAGTCCAAAATTCCCATTCTATTTTTTGATTCCCATTCTATTGTTTGATTCACCGGTGGGAATTAGGGTTACAATCTCACTGCCTAATTTCATGGAATTGAGGAATGGTAATTCCATATTGACTTTACTGACATGAAAGCCAAAATGATTCAACTCAATTAGCCCAAAACCCAAGATGACTCGAAATCTAAACACTCATCCTAACCTAAATTTCACCTGAAACTTCAAATAACCTGACTTGAATAACTCGAACCTGAATTAAACTAACCAATCAAACTCAAAATACGACATGACCCAGCTCGATTGATCCAAATTTTGAGATGAGTCAAATCCGACCCTACATGACTCAGACCTAGCTTGAATGCTACCCAACCGAGTTGATCCAAAGCTCGACATAATCCAACCTAATTGACGCAAAACCTAAAGATGACTCAAATTGAAAATGACCCAACCTAACTCAGTCCAACCTAAATTTGACCTCACCCCAGGTAACCCAAACTAGAAAAGAAACAACTTGATTTGACCTGAAACTAAAATGGCTTGAGCCCAAATCAACCTTCCCAACTCAAACCCGACCCTCCCTAACTCAGATCCCAAAATGAACTCACCAATTAACCCAATATCTAATATGTCTTGAGCACGATATGATCTGACCCAACTAAAACCCTACCCAAGTTGACCCGAAACTCAATAAGACTCAAACCAATCCAACCAAAACCCAACCTAGTTGACCCAAAACCCAAAATGATCTAACTAGATTGACTCAAAACTTAAGACTTTTAGTTATCAAACTACAATTCCAACTTCCAATCCCTCCAATTATCCCAAATTTGAACTTTAATTCCATCCTAGTTCCAATTCCATCATAATTGGAATCAAAATTAAAATCCCACAACCCAATTCCAATTTCATCTTCCAAATAGAATAGGGATAGGGAGAGAGAGAGAGAGAGAGAGAGAGAATTTAGTACCGATAACGAGTATAATCCCCATGGCGCAGTCCATGTTGCATCTGAGCAGATTTCAGAAGCTGCAACACTATTCATTTTCAAAGCAACAAACAAAAGACCCCAAAAAAAATCAAAATTAAAATGACACCCAAAAGCCCTAAAAATAATAAGAGAGTTAAACAACGAAAATTAACCATTGATAGAGAACTTAGGTTGATCGGAAACGTTAGAATTGTGAACGTCGATGTCCATGGCTGCCATGTTGTTCTCCTTCCCCATTGCTTTTCCACAACGAACAGAAACCGAAACCCTAATTGAATGTGTGAGAGAATGAAGATTGAAATTGCAAGTGACTCAGTAGATCTATAGAGAGATTGATTGGAAGAGGAAATGTATGGGAGTAGAAGAAGAAAGAGATTGTACCTGTAATTGGAAGTGCCCGCTTAAGAATTTTATCAATCGCTCTCCGGCGATCTCTCTTGTGTTTTGATATTAGAAATGGAGTTTTGGTTAATGCGTAGGGATGGTTGCAAATGGGTTGAGGTGCCTAGCCGCTTGACTTCGGCATTCAATATATATTTATTTATTATTAGGCTGTGTTTGGAATTAGAGCCTGAAATTAGGGTTGAGACTGAATTTGGGGCCCAGAATTTTAATTTTATTGTTTGGTTTACGTGCTGAAATTGAAATTATAATTCCACTGCCTAATTCCATGGAATTAGATTTTAACAGAAAATCATACTTTCCAATTCCTTGGGATGGGTGTAAGGAATTGCAATTCTATAGTAACTTCACTGACCTGAAACCCAAAATGACCGACTTGATCGACCCAAAGCCAAGATGACATAAAATCTAAAGACTTAGACACAACCTAAAATTTGACCCAAACCTCGAAATCTCCCAACTCGAATGATTTGAACTTGAAATAACTAAAATCACCTTAGCTCAAAAGTCCGAAGTGACCCAACCCGGTTGACCCGAAACTCGAGATGACTTGAATCTAAAAAATAAAACTATTGGACTTGAATGTGATATAAGCATGATGAACCGAAGTGGAAATGACCCCTCCAAATTGACCTAAAATTTAATACGACCCAAACCCAAAATAATCCGACCCATCTCAAACTCAACTTAAGATGACTCGAAATTTGAAATGATACTACTCGTTTGTCCCAACACTAAGATGACTCAAGCTTGAAATGACCTAAATCAACCAACCGGATTGATTCTAGCCTGAATTCTGAAAAATCCTAACCCGATTAACTAAAAATCCAAGATAACATGAATGCTAATGACCCGATGTGATAATTGACCCGATTTGACTCGAACCTCGAATAATCTAAACTCAAAGTAAATCGCTTTGACCATAGTAACTCGAATTCAATGTGAATTGCTCCGACCAAAATTCAACCGTTGTTGATTTAGAGCTCGAAATTATTCAACTTGATTAATCGAAAACTCTTGATGATTCAAATCATTTTGTAGTTATAATTCTAACATCCAACTTCTTTGATGAACCAAACAATGAAATTTCAATTCCATTAGAATTCTAATTTCACTAGAATTGGAATTGAAATTGCAATTCCACGGTTCAATTTTAATTTCATATGGCAAACAGAGCCTTAAGGAAATTATGGCTTATTTATGTAAGGCATGTTTGGTTTGAGGGTGAGGGGTGGTTATTAATTATTAACCCTCTTTTATTTTTGTTTGATTTTGAGTAAAAATCTATATCCTGTAAATTTTTACTCCCATTAAAGGTTAAAAATCTCGCACTACCCCATTAGTGCAACATCCATAATAAAGAGGGGTTAAAATTTTGGCCAAATTATGGAAAGATCCCCTAAACTTAATAATTAAACATAACACGCCTCCTGCACTTTCAATTTCATAAAGTAACTCTCTGAACTTTGTTATTACACATAATATACCCCCTAAACTTTGAAATTAAACACAATACACCCCTATACTTTCAATTTCAGAAAATAGGCCTTGAACTTTTTAAATATACACAACTAACCCCCCCGAACTTTGTTAATAAACTCAACTCACACTTAGAACATATCCAGTGCTTCAAGGGCTCCCGCGGGTTCGGGGGGTCAAATTTACACGGCCTTCCCCCTTCATGGTGTTAACTTGAAGAGAGGCTTTTTCCGAATGCCCCCAACCTTCACACTTGGATATTAATAAATTTGAAATTAAAATAATTTAAAACAAATTATGAAAAAAAAATTTGAAAAAAGTTTGAAAGCTATAATAATTTTTTTTAACTTAGAAAAAATTTAGATTAATAAATTTAAAATTTTAAAAAAGTATCAAATTGAAATAATAAATTTTCTATTTTTATGCAAAAAATAGGTGTTTTGTGTTTTTAAGAAAAAGATAAGTTAATAAATTTTACACAAAATAAATTTTTAATAAAATATAGTAATAGTATTATAAATTTAGAATATAATAAAATATTTTTTAAAATTTTTATAAAAATATTATAAGAAAATATAATAATTTTTTAAAACATAATTTTAAAATTAAATTAATAAATTTAAAATTAAAAAATTATTAAAAATTCAAACTTTAAAAAGAAATTCATTGAAAAAAATTATTTAAAATATTGTAAATTTAAAGTTAAAAAATATTATTATATTTTTTAAACTTTTTTCAAAAAATTATTTTTCATATTTTGTTTCAAAATTTTTAATTTCATTTTTGTAATTTAAATGTATTTATTGTCTAAAGGATGTATTACGTTTGGTAACAAAGTTCAGAGGGTGAGTTTTTGCGTAATAACAAAGTTCAAGGGTTAAACTGAACGTGTAGGGGTGTTTTGTGTTTAATTATAAAGTACAGAGGGTTATTCTATGAAATTAAAAGTGCAGGATGTGTGTTGTGTCTAATTATAAAGTTTATGGGGCTATTTTATAAAATTAAAAATGTAAGGGGTTTGTTATGTTTAATTGTAAAGTTCATGGGATCTTTCCACAATTTGGCCTAAAATTTTTAATCTCATTCATTTGAAAGAGAGAAAAAATTAGGGTTCGTGGTAGAGAGAGAGGGAGAAGAATATCAAAAATTTCCCTTAAACGACTTGAAATTGTTGTTTTTTGTCACATATTATCATTATCTATCACAAGATATGTCCATTTTTATGTATTTGACTGAGTAATTTGTGCATTTGGTTTGAAATTTTGATAGTATAAAATTAGGGTTCTTGATTTTTGTTTTCTTACTAATTTTTTAATGCGAATGAGGATGAATTTGGTTATTGGTTAAATATGTTTAGAATGATAATATTAACCATGAAAAATGGCAAATTTTGAACCATTATTAAAATTTTTACTACACTTGAACATGAGGGAGGAGCGAAATTTGTTTTTTCGTCTGACAATAATGGAGATTTTGGGTTCTGGGTTCTGACATTTAATTTTTTTATTTATTTAATTTAAAATATTATTTTATTTGTTAATTTGTAGATGGTCAATAAAAAATATTATTTTTGTTTATCATGGGAGATTTGACACATTTTGTATATCATAAGTGTTGGTTACCTTTTTATATTATTATGCAGAATCAATTATTTTTCTTTGCTATGAATATCTTTGTTATTATGGTAGATGTTTAGTTAAATTGTCAAAAAAATCATGATTTATGAAATTTATATTACTATTATACATTTAGATTGTCATACATTATAAAATCTTCGCAAATCTTAAAATTTATAAAAGTGATTATGTCAAATTTTTTTTATAAATTATCATATTTCATTGTGATTTTAAATTAAAAATAGAAAAAATAAGATAGGAATCAAATATAATAACAATAATGATAAAATATAAAAAAAAATGATAAAATTTAAAAAGTTTGGTTGCACTCAAACCAAACATAAGTAAGGATTACTGGGTCGATGATTACCCCTTTAAAAGTGGGGCAACCAAATAACATGAAAGGAAAAAAAATTAAATGGGTTAATGGTTAATGGTTAATGTTTATCCCATATTTTTTAACCATATACCAAACATATCATAAGTTTATATATTTACCATTTAAATATTCTAACATTGTAAATGTATTTAATAGATAAAATTTTAGAATTTTAGGTATTTAAGTGACAAAATGTTTAAACTTTAAGGTAATGACCAAATCTCAGGATACCTAAATAATTATTTCCCTTGTTATTATTATTTAGAGTAAATTACATAGTAGTTCCTTGAGGTTTATTGTATTGATTGTTTTAGTATATAAACTTTATGGAAAATTTTTTGTCAAAAAATTTATATTTATTTAATAAAATAGTCCAAATAACAGTATATATGAGCGTGAAATCAATATTTCACTCAACTTTCTCGGTTACTTGTGTCACAGCATTACGATTTGCGTGTGGAAGAGGGGAATCATGAGAGAAAAGTGAGTTTACAATAAAAATGATAAATTTTACACTTTTTTATATTATTATTTAAACTATCTTATTAAATATATGTTATTTTTGGACTACACAATTATTTCACAAAATTTGTGAATAAAAATTAGTACACTAAACATAAGCCTACTAATATGTAAATTATCCTATTTTTTATTTATTTATATATTTATATTTAGCGTAAATTGGATGCTAACATCTTGAGATTGTTGAGAATATAGGTATGGCAGAATGTAACTTGGAAAAATTTCTAAGGCTTAAGGCGTATTTTAACACTGTCTTTAAGGTATTATTTGCCCTCTCTACAAAAAGATTGTTAGCAAATACACCCCCAGGATACAATAAGTCTTCTTGGATTTTGTGGAGAACAACAACCAAAAAATCCCCTGAACTGTCTTGAGAAAGAAGAAGAGAAAAATAAGAAGAAGATGATTTAGACAAATTTAATGGGCATATCAAACCTTATATAGAGGCACATTATTTAACCGGAATTAAATTCACTTAGAAATCCGAAAACTGCTATTAACCGAATTTAGCAGTTTTATCATTTTTAATATCCGAAAATTATTTTATTTAATTAAGTAGATAAAATAATAATAAAAGGTTATTATCCGGCGTGGTATGTCCCGTACTAAGCCCCCGGCACCCGCACTGTGCACCAAGTGCCAAGTGCCGCCTAATAAGCCACCAAAAGCACCATAAGCGCTGCGCGCGCTCGCGTGTGTGATTTTAGAATTCCCTTAGCCCATAAAGAGCAACATGAACTCCTAAGCCCACAACAAGCCCAACATACTAATAGGCCCATATGAGACACCTACTTATAAAGTAGTGTCTCTTTCTCTTCTTCTGTAATGTGCGATGCATTCCCATTTTTACTTAACTCTACAATACAAACTACTAACAATCCCCCACTAGTTTGTAACGATGTAGAGTTGACCTTCACTGACATAATTGCGCATACAAGAAGGTATCTCTCGATTTAAACCTTCAGTTAGTGTAAATCTTTCAAAGTTCCAATGAAGTACTAGGAGGTCGCAACTTAATCCTATACTCCTTATATCAGAACCGGAAATATCACACATGAAATCATGTCCATTCTCTATGAGAGTTTTAAAATGCTTTAGCACCAATATGGCCATGTGCTCATCCCAGTTTCATGAATATTTACAAGAATCAACCCTTAAAACTCTTGTTAGGAGTGGCACCACTCCTATATTCATATAGGTGGAATTTCCTTAAAAGTCCTTGCTACTCAGGACACAAACAACATAAATTCCATTAAGAGTAAAAATCATCCTCTATACAGTAGCAGGCTATCACCAAATCCTACTTTTTGGTGTATTTAGTCACAAACAGTAACTTGTTATTACCCTTTAAACCTTAGTACTAGTTGCTGCTAGAATAAGGTAGGGTTACCATTACTGATGACTATCTTGAAAAGGGTCTCAAGGCCATTCTAGCTGTAGTACCTCTTACTACATCCCTTGACAAACCCTTAGTCAATGGATATGCTAGATTGTTGCTTGACCTGACATAAGTGATAGTAATTATACTATCTATAATGAGTTGTCTGATATAATCATGTCTCAAGCTGATATGTCTAGACTTGCCATTATAAACCTTACTATAGGCTCTAGACATAGTAGCTTCACTTTCGCAATGCAAGGAGATTGGTGGCATCGGTTGTGGCCACAAATTTATTTCTAATAACAAATTCCTTAGCCACTCTGCTTCCTTGCCTGCGGCTGCTAAGGCTACAAATTCAGCCTCCATTGTTGAATGAGAGACGCAAGTTTGTTTCTTAGATGCCCAACTTACAGCACCCCCACCAAGGGTGAAAATCCAACCCGAAGTAGATTTGTTATCACAAGCACTAGTAATCCAGCTTGCATCTGTATAACCTTCTAGTACTGCTGGATAATCTCTATAAAATATTCCTAAGTCACTTTTTTTCTTCAAGTATCCAAGGATTCTATTAATTCCTTTCCAATGAGCAATACTAGGATTACTTGTGAACCTTGACAATTTGCACATAGCAAATGCAATATCTGGTCTTGTGCCGTGCATTGCATACATGAGACTTCCAATAGCACTGGCATATTCAAGTTGTGCAACTGCTCTACCAGAATTTTCAACAAATTTGACACTAGAGTCATAAGGGGTGTTAGCTTCTTTAATTCCAAGATGCTTAAACTTCTCTAAAATTTTAGCAATATAATGAGATTGATTAAGAGCATAGCCCCCACTATATCGTCTCACCTTTATACCCAAAATAGTATCTACTTCATTCATATCTTTCATCTTGAATTGTGAAGATAGATACTTCTTTGTTTCCTCAATACCTTTCATGTTAGTGCCAAATATTAGTAGGTCATCCACATAGAGACATATGATAACCCCATAATCTTCAGTAAACTTACAATAAATGCATTTATCAGCATTGTTATGGGAAAAACCATTAGAAAGTATTGTGGCGTCAAACTTCTCATGCCACTGTTTTGGCGCTTGTTTCAAACCATATAACGACCTTACTAATTTACACACTTTTTTCTCATTACCACAAAGCACAAAGCCTTCTGGTTGCTCCATATAAACCTCTTCATCAAGATCACCATTTAGGAAGGCAGTTTTAACATCCATTTGGTGTATATAAATTGTAAATTGAAGCCAGAGCCATTAACACTCTAATGGATGTTATTCTTGCAACAGGAGCATATGTATCAAAATAATCAATACCTTCCTTTTGCGAAAATCCTTTTGCTACTAATCTAGCTTTAAAGGTTTGTAAGGAACCATCCGTGTTATATTTTTTCCTAAATACCCATTTACATCCTATCGGCTTTGATCCTGGAGGTAAATCCACTAGGACCCAAGTATTGTTGGACAATATTGAGTCCATTTCATCATTTATAGCCTCTTTTCAAAAGGCTGCATCTCTAGAAGCCATAGCCTCACTGTATGACTTTGGATCCTCATCTATATGTAATACAATAGGTATTTTGTTTGTTACAGAGTTTCTGTCTCCTTCAACTAGGAATAATATAGCTTGGGAAGAAATAAAGTCAGATCCTAAATTTTTCTCTTTCCTTGCTCTTTGACTTCTTCTAGGTTCTAATGGAACATTCTCTACACTTCTTTTATTTGCATTCGCATTAGAACTTTCGCGTATATCTTCTTGTAGTAGAGGTGATTGTAAACTCTCAGTATTTGGAGTTTGCTCAACGCTCTTATCATGATAAAATTTATTTTCAATAAATTCAACATCCCTAGTCTCAACAATAATATTTGAGTCAAGGTTAAGAAGCCTATATGCTTTAGAATTTTGAGCATAACCCACAAACACACTTTTTATAGCCCTAGGACCCAATTTCGTCCTCTTAGGATCGGGTACTCGATAAAAGGCTAAACACCCCCACACCCTAAGATAATCCAACTTAGGTTTTCTTCCTTTCCATATTTCATATGGAGATGTTTTCCTTTTCCTAGATGGAATTCAATTATGAATATGACAAGCAACAAGTAGAGCTTCTCCCCACAAATTTAATGGCATTCTGGCATTAAGTATCATAGAGTTAACCATTTCCTCAAAAGTACGGTTTTTCCTTTCAGCCAAACCATTTTGTTGAGGAGTATAAGGAGCGGAGTTTTGATGTATTATACCATGTTCTTCACAAAATGCATCAAAGTCAATGGGAAAATACTCTCCCCCTCTATCACTGCGTAGAATTTTAATCTTTCTTTCTTTCTTTTTGATTCTCTACTTCTGCTTTATAACGTTTAAATATACTGAATGCTTCATCTTTATTTCTCATAAGATATACATAAGTATATCTTGAACAATCATCTATAAACGTTATAAAGTAACGTTTTCCACCTCTAGTAAGCACTCCATTCAATTCACATATATCTGAATGCACTAAGTCCAGAATTTGTGTATTTCTTTCTACTCTAGGAAAAGGTCTTTTAGTAAACTTTGCTTGGATGCAGATTTCACACTTATCCTTTTTAATGTTATCTTTAACTAAAATATAACCATGCGTGTGCATATATTCCAACGACCTAAAGTTTAAGTGTGCTAACCTAGCATGCCACACAGTTGAAGAAGAATCCACAAAGTAAACAGAAATAACATTCATTTCATTAATACCATCAACATTAAGTTTGAACATACCATCACAGAAATAACCCTTCCCCACAAAGAAACCATTCTTGGATAGTACAACCTTGTCAGACTCAAGTACAACTTTAAAACTATTCTTACACAAAAGACCAGCAGAGACTAAATTCTTTCTAATTTCAGGAACATGGAGAACATTCACCAAAGTGAGTTTCTTTCCAGAAGTAAACTTTAACTCCACGGTGCCCTGTTTAAGAACCTTCGCTGGATTGTGGTTTCCCATAAATACCTCACAATCTTTCACTTCTTCATAGGTCTTAAACTGCTCCTTGTCATTGCACACATGAATTGTTGGTCCAGAATCTAACCACCAAGAAACAGACTTGGTAGTTGCCATATGCAGTTCGGTAACCATGCCAATTTGCAGTCCTTCCATGCCAAAAAGCATGGCAACAAGGTCTTTGCACTCCTCTTGGACCATATTGGCTTTGGCAGAAGCGAAAGACTGGTTCTTTGTAGTGTTCTCCCTTTTTAACTCCCTACAATCCTTTATATAGTGTCCTTTTTTGTGACAATGGTAGCACTTGCGACTTTTCTTTTTGTCCTGCTTGTTTTTAAAATCAAAAGTCTTCTTTTTCTGGTTCTTATTCTTATGATTGTGGTCAGAGACGTAGTTCACTTTAGAACTATTACCAAGATACTCGGCATCACGCTTTCTAGTTTCTTCTTCAATGCGTAGATGCCTAAGTAACTTTTCTACAGTAAAGTCTTCTGTCATATGTAGAAGTTTCTTTCTGTAATGTTTCCAAGCAAGAGGCAATTTTGCGATAATTGCTCCAACTTGAAGAGATTCAGGAATGACCACTTTGACGTCACGAAGTCTATTAACCAGAACTTGCAACTCATGCACTTGGTCCATAATAGGTATACTGTCAATCATAACAAATTCGAAATATTTCATCAATAGAAATTTATCTGTACCTTGCCTCTCTGTGTTGTACTTCTCTTCCAGGGCCTGCCAAATCTTCAATGGGGACTTGTTGGACATGTACATATCGTATAAACGGTCAGACAAAGTGTTGAGGATATGACCACGATAGACGAACTCATCCTCTTCGCGTTTCTTCTTCAATTCTGCCGCTTTGGCCTTCTCCTCATCCGAAGCATCCACACCGGGTTCTGAAATAGGCTTCAATTCAGGATCAAGGATGTATGCGATGTTGAGTGCAATAAGCAAAAACATCATCTTGTCTTTCCAGCGATTAAAATTGGTCCCATCGAAACGATCCAATTTGATAAACTCTTGGTTCATTACTCGGAACGTAGCAGTATTGGATGACTCTCCCGCCATTGAAATAATACCTTAAAATTCTTGAGAATATGGGTATGGCAGAATGTAACTTGGGAAAATTCCTAAGGCTTAAGGCATGTTTTAACACTGTCTTTAAGGTATTATTTGCCCTCTCTACACAAAGATTGTTAGCAAATACACCCCCAGGATACAATAAGCCTTCTTGGATTTTGTGGAGAACAACAACCATAAAATCCCCTAAACTCTCTTGAGAAAGAAGAAGAGAAAAATAAGAAGAAGATGATTCAGACAAATTTAATGGGCATATCAAACCTTATATAGAGACACATTATTTAACCGGAATTAAATTCACTTAGAAATCCAAAAATTGCCATTAACCGAATTTAGCAGTTTTATCATTTTTAATATCCGAAAATCATTTTATTTAATTAAGTAGATAAAATAATAATAAAAGGTTATTATCCGGTGTGATATGTCCCGTACTAAGCCCCCTGCACCCGCACTACGCACCAAGTGCCAAGTGCGGCCTAATAAGCTGCCAAAAGCGCCATAAGCGCTGCGCGCGCGCGCGTGTGTGATTTTAGAATTCCCTTAGCCCATAAAGAGCAACATGAACTCCTAAGCCCACAACAAGCCCAGCATACTAATAGGCCCATATGAGACACCTACTTATAAAGTAGTGTCTCGTCCTCGTATTTTCCAATGTGGGATGCATTCCCATTTTTACTTAACTCTACAATACAAACTACTAACAGAGATTTGCCAAATTAATTCTTTACTCTATAGCTTTTCTATTTAACTTTTTTAATACCCTTGTATTTAGTGGAATAAGTTGTTAAGTTAATTGTTGATATTTCTTTGTCTAAAATTTGTAAAAATACCAAAATATTTTTACTAAAATGTTTTGTTTTGCTATAAAAACAAATCAAGCACTGAATTTTTCTATATTATTAGGAAAAAAACAAAAATAACATCCAATAAACACATATCACGGACCTCACCCCTTATGACCCCTCACCTTTCCCCCCTCTCCCTTGAGTCTCTTCCTATTTTGTCGGTGTTGGGTATATTTTTTGCCTTAAAATTAATATATGTAAAAATAAAAATAGAAAAAGAGAATAGAGAAAAATGAAAATGGAAAAGAAGAAAAAGAAAAATGGTGATGCAGCGCAACAGCGGAAGATTAGGGGGACGGGAAGGAAACGACGGCCTTCTCTTTAATCTTATTAAACTGTAATAAAAATTACAGGGGAAAGATAAATTCGACTCTCATTCTCACTCTTGATAATAGAATGAACAAGTAACTCATAAAATTGATTCTAAAATTGGCTAACTAAAACCCTAACTATCATTCTCTTTAAATAAAGGGGTTTTTCTAGTTTAACTCTAACTAATTTAAAATTTAAATTAATTCCTAATTAGAACCACTGGCTGAGATTGCAATCCGTGTGCTAGATCCAACGGTTGAAATCACAATCCGTGTGCTTCTCTTAAAATAAAGAAAAACAAATAAAAGGTTTAAATCTGAATTTTAAAACTAATCCTAATCCTATCAAACTCTATCTAAAGACTAACTACCAGCCGCATTCTTTGTCAACTCGTGTCAATGGTTCCCCCAACCATGCATCCCACCAAACTATGCGCCACTCACGGATACGAAGCAGCTTCAACCTCATTCTCCTTCCCTGCTGGACCTCTATCCATGGCGTCGTCTTCCCATTAGCTTTCACCCGCCAATCTTTAGATGACAACTACATCGTTCTCTCTGGCTTGGAGAGAATTCGTCCTGGAATTTGGCAAATGGTCTTTCTTGTTATGTAGAATCCTCTTATTCCAGCCGCCAAGCTTTTCACGCTCCAGTCCATACGCCTTCTTGTCATGCTCCGCTCCCGCCAGTGACTGAGCCGCTAAGCTATCCGCCAAAGGAGACGGGGCTGCATCATCCTCTCCCAATTGGAGAGAATTTTCCCTCGGATTTGATGACGGATCTTAGGGGTTGCCTTCGTTAAGTAAAGCCTCCTAGCTCCTTCTGCCAAGCCTTTTGAATCCCAATGCACGTGCTTACCTGACAATCCCTGTTGCCTCGAAGCTATTGACCGAAGGAGGCGAGGCTGCATCATCATCTCCCGATTGGAGAGAATTCGCCCTCGAATTTGCCACGAAGTCGTTGGTATCCTTCTTGCCATAGTTAGGACACTCGCCAAAGATGAAGGAGCCTCATGGTACATGCTGATCTCGATGGTGGACTTGTTGTCAGTATATCCTCGCCATGGTTCGCCTTGTTTAGGTGGTAAAGGTGGCGTGACCTCTACTCGGTGATGGAGCAGATTTGGTAACCCTCTTCTCGGTACTTGACACTCACACTGCGGCCTTGTTCTTACCATTGTCACAGCTCTCGGTAATTCTTTCACTTCTTTCATCTGTGTTGTTTAGCTGTTACTGTAGTCCCGCCATTTGTCGGTGTTAGTATATCCGACCCGCCTTTCGGTCGTGCCCGGATGTAGATCATCACAAGTAACATCCACATTAGGCACCTAATGTACTTGTTCCCCATATTAGTCTCTACGCACATTGTTGGCGGTATGTAATACGCCAACGCCTTTGGGTAATCCTTCCTCGATTGACTCCCTACCTCATCCGATTCCTCCTCCTCGTCAAAGATGGGCTCATCATACACGAGCTCATCAAATATGGGTGGAGAAGATAGGTCTAGTTGTGGTGCCTCATCAAAGATAGGTTCGCCATGGGTAATATCTATTGGTGGTGACGCCAACATGGCCTCGCCAACTATGTTAGTGCTCACATCCTTTTCTTCTGGCTCCTGTTCTTTGTTCCTTGACCCACATGGTGACTCGACCGTCTTGGGCATCAAGATGATCTTTATCCCCTCAAAGATGAAGCTATATGTGTTCTTTCTTCCAGCGTGGACGACACTCCTATCATATTGCCACGGACGTCCCAATAGCAAGCGACAAGCATCCATCGTAACAGCATCACACCAAACCGCTTCCTGATATGTGTCCCCAATTGAGAAATTGACCAAGCAACATCTTGATATAGTTACCTAATAGTCTTTCTCGAGCTAAGACACCGTATAAAGGTTTGGATGTTCCTCCATCTTCAACCCTAGCTTCTTAACGGCTTCTCCGGAGATGGCGTTCTCACAACTTCCCGAATCAATGACCATACGACATACCTTGCTGCCACTGGTACAAGTGGTCTGGAAGATGTCATGGCGCCTCCAATCTTCTCCTTCTACTTCTTCAAGCGTGAAGCCAGCTCGCCTGACTAATAGCAAGCGACCTTCGTCACCCACTAATTCCTCCTCGCCAAGTGAAGGTAGTGCGTCTTGAGTTTCTTCTAACACAATGACGCCAATTTCCTCAAACTCCGAATTTCCTTCCCGGAGGTCGGTGCCCACCTCTCATTTTTCAACATTGGTGGTACCGATACAGAGCCGATGCTGCCTTGACTCAGGGTCCGGTAGATCAACAACTGATGCCGGATTCTTGATCTTGTCCTTCACCTTTTTGTTTTCACTCGGTGTTAATGAGCCTTGGGGCCAGGTTCCTGGCTTTAAGTCAGGATTTGCCCCCAGTTGAATCAAACAATGCTTGATTCGCCTAAGTCTCTCCTCGAACTCGTCTAATCTCCTTTCGTTTTGCATAATTCGGTCTCGATTAGAAACTTCCTCGATAGTAGCATACCTTTGACGACTTAATGCCAACTCAGAAGCATTCTGAGCTCTGATACCAACTGATGCAGCGCGGCAGCGGAAGATTAGGGGGACGGAAAGGAAACGACGGCCTTCCCTTTAATCTTATTAAACTCTAATAAAAATTA
Organism: Simmondsia chinensis; assembly: GCA_018398585.1. Taxonomy (NCBI): domain Eukaryota; kingdom Viridiplantae; phylum Streptophyta; class Magnoliopsida; order Caryophyllales; family Simmondsiaceae; genus Simmondsia; species Simmondsia chinensis. Next base: position 8,476,640 of record JAGTTD010000023.1, on the reverse strand, counting down.
TAGGGGAAAGATAAATTCGACTCTCATTCTCACTCTTGACAATAGAATGAATAAGTAACTTATAAAATTGATTCTAAAATTGGCTAACTAAAACCCTAACTATCCTCCTCTTTAAATAGAGGGGTTTTCCTAGTTTAACTCTAACTAATTTAAAATTTAAATTAATTCTTATTTAGAACCAACGGCTGAGATTGCAATCCGTGTGTTAGATCCAGCTGCTGAGATCACACTCGGTGTGCTCCTCTTAAAATAAAGAAAAACAAATAAAAGATTTAAATATGAATTTTAAAACTAATCCTATTCCTAATCAAACTCTATCTAAAGACTAACTACCAGCCGCATTCTTCATCAACCCATGTCAATGGTTCCGCCAACCATGTATTCCGCCAAGCTATTCGCCACTCACGGATGCGAAGCAGCTTCAACCTGATTCTCCTTCCCTACTGGACCTCTATCCATGGCGTCGTCTTCCCGTTAGCCTTCACCCACCAATCTCTAGATGGCTGCTGTATCAAATGGGAAGTTGAATCTTCCAATTAAGGGTTGGGAAGTTTACTCTACAAGTAAACTAATATGTACTATTGTCTTTTTCACTTTGGTGTTTTATTATAAATAGAGGGGTAGGAAGTGTAGAATGGTGGAGAAGTGTAGAGAAAAAAAGAGAGAAAATGAAGAGAAAATGTAGAATGAGCTGGGGTTTGTAATGGGGTGCTCGGGGGGCACCCGGGAACGGGGAGTATAAGAGAGAAAAAAAATATTTGTGAGTGTTTGTAAGTGTTCTTTGATGTTGAGTGGGTTTATCCAAACATGAAGAGAGTCATGTTCGGGTGACATGTGAAAGATGTGCATCTCGAGTATGAAGAGAGTCATACTCGGGTGCCCTATTTGAGAGTTGAGAGAGTTTTTGCAGCTTCCATTGTCCAAAGCTACGTTGTAGGAGGGTTGGTGACTTGCCGTGCAAAGCTGCATTGGTTCGAGGGCTGGAGGCTTGCCGTTTAAAGCTACATTGGGAGATGGTTGGTGACTTACCGTGCAATAGTCACATTTGTTGAGGTTGATTGTAATATGGGGGTTTTGGGGGTTATAATTGGAGATTGTAATTCCTAAATTTCATAGTGGATTTGGTAACCCTTTAGGTCCAGTTGTTTTATCCTCTAGTTGAGAGTGGGTTTCCACGTAAAAATATCATATGTTTCTTTTTGTTGTTTTTGTTGTTTTTTGCTTCCGTTGTGCTCGATGTATGAATTTTTCCCAACAAGTGGTATCAGAGCATGTTGGAAAAGCTTGATGAAGAGAAGAAAAATCAGATATGTAAAGATTGAAGAGGATGGCAAAGATGGTTCGAATGGGTGGTTCGCTACAGTGCTAGAGGGTTCTGATCTTGACTCTGTTGGCCGGAGGATGACGAAAAAAAACAGAGTGATTGACGTCGGATGTTTAAGGGAGGAAGATGATTGCAATATTTTTTGGTGGGTTGTTGTGTTTTTGTTAAAGCATAAGAGAAGAGGGAAAGAGTGGAAGACACTATGAAGAAGCATTATGAAGAAGTTGAAGAAAAAAAAATTGTGAGAAAGGAAAAAAAAAAAGTGTATGTGAAAAATTAATTTTGAGGTAAGGGGAAGATTTGTTGGGTATATTTTTTACTTTAAAATTAATATATGTAAAAATAAAAATAAAAAAAGAGAAAAGAGAAAAATGAAAATGGAAAAGAAGAAAAAGAAAAATGGGAAGTTGAATCTTCCAAGTAAGGGTTGGAAAGTTTACTTCTACAAGTAAACTAATATGTATTATTGTCTTTATTGCTTTGGTGTTTTGTTATAAATAGAGGGGCAGGAAGTGTCGAATGGTGGAGAAGGTGTAGAGAAAAAGAGAGAGAAAAAGAACAGAAAATGTAGATTGAGTTGGGGGTTCTAATGGGGTGTCCAGGGGCACCCGGTCAGGGACAGTGTAAGAGAGAAAAAAAAATGTTTGTGAGTGTTTATAAGTGTTCTTTGATGTTGAGTGAACATGAAGAAAGTCATGTTCGGGTGACATGTGAGAGAGGTGCACCTCGAGTATGAAGAGAGTCATACTCGGGTGCCCTATTTGAGAGTTGAGAGAGTTTGTGTAGCTTCCTCTGTCCAAGCTACATTGAGGGAGGGCTGGTGGCTTGCCTTGCAAAGCTATATTGATTCGAGGACTAGTGGCTTGCCGTTCAAAGTTACATTGGAAGAGGATTGGTGACTTACGGTGTAATAGTCACATTTGTTGAGGTTGATTGTAATATGGGGTTTTGGGGGTTATGATTGGAGACTGTAATTCCTAAACTTTATAGTGGATTTGGTACCCCTTTGGGTCCCGTGGTTTTACCATCTAGTTGAGAGTGAGTTTTCACGTAAAAATATTGTGTGTTTATTTTTGTTATTTTCGTTGTTTTTTGCTTCCGTTGTGTTCGATGTGTGAATTTTTCCCAATAGTCATCCACCTGGCCCCGACCACTGCCACTTCTAGCTAACGGAGCCTGACTGCCAGTACCCACCACTCATTGACCATCTGTCTCACTCTTTCTCCCTCGCCCCCCGTGCCCCACGCATCCACCCCGTCTCTCTCCTGCATTTGTGGAGCTGCCCTTCGTTGGAGTAAGGGGTGGTCAAGGTATAGTCACGTGGATGGGGGAGGAAAGAGCTTTAACGGGGATATTGGGTATTTTAGCAATGGCCATATGGATAAAAACCCTAAACTATCATATATTAGTGTCGGTTAAGAAGATTAGAATACTACTAATAAGATTAGAACTTGACCACTTGAATTGTTTATTTATCAGGTACTATTAAATAAATAATTCGTAGTCTGGTATTACACAATAACTCTAGATCCTAATAGTGTCTTCTACTTGAGTGTGTAGTGTACCATTTTGATGACTTAGAAGTTAAGGACTCAGAGAGTGGTCAATATCCTTTGTCCATTTGGTGGTAACGTAAACATGGCGGGCACGAATACTCAATAAGAAATGTATAGTCTCTCCTTGAGATAGAAATATATTCCCTTAAATGGATTTATAAGTGTTAAAAAATATTGAATCTCTGGCCAAAATATTTCAAGTGAATATCAGTAAAATTTGATAGGAGAAAAAATATTTTTCGTGTCACGGTATTTCTGGAAAGGGAAAATCACAGACTTAAAGAAAAAAATGTGAAAAATATAATGGTAGTAGTTTAAATTATTTTTTCTCATATGTATCTACTAGAGAAGTTGTCATTCATTTAATAGCAATTTAGGAATCCTTAAATAAATATACTTAAGTTGAAAGAACAATAATATTTATTTAGTAGAATAAAATTTATGAAATAGTAATCAAATGTTATAATGTGATAATAATTAGATTTGGCCCACTGGAAGCTAGAATTGAATTATCTATGAGGTCCCTTCGCAAACAATGCATACACCATCTAATAAAATATTGAAATTGAAGTCATAAGATGAATCATTTATTCACTAGATGAATAAAATTTGTACTAAACAATATTCATGGGATAAATAAAGTTTGCGTCAAACAATATTCATTAATTACCTTTTTAGCATCCACTTGTTTGTGGACTATGTTGTTTTTTGTTTCAGTAACAAACTTCTGGCTATTTTTTTGCTTTTACTATTGCTTTTTTTTTTTTTTAACTTAATCTCACGTTTTAGTTTGATAAAACATTCTATTATAAGTGGAGTTTTCAGGTATAATGTTTAGCATATGAAAATTCAATATTTCTGAAAAACATTATTTTTAGAAAATAAAAGAAAAATTTTGTTTTAAAATTTTTGTTAAGTTAAATATTTTACTAGCATACACTTCAAATGTCTTGGAGGTGATTGCGAAGAAGGCTTTCAGTCTTAAGAGCTTTTGATACACCTTTTTTGTTCTTCTTTTCGGGTAAAGTTCTCTTAGCGTTTCTTTTTTTTTTGCGCTTTTCTTACTTTCCACTTCCCTATTTCTTATGTACATGTTTGTTATATTATATATTTGTGTCATGCATGAGCATATCAGGGTAAAGATCATAAATTTAATTAGATTTAAAATTTTCCACTGCACAATTTATTTATTTTCAGGAATATTTTTAAATTTTATCAACTTAAAACACCATAATTTCCCCCAAAACAAAATTTATGGAAGATTACAGCAATTAACTTTTCTTGGTTTGATAAATACAATAATTGATATAATGTCAAATTGAGTGATATTTATTACCTATATTGTTACTTGTCTAAATCGAATGCATAGGGCATGGTGGGGGGAGAGTCGTTTACAAATGAAGGAATTAGGAGTTGGGATGGAAACAAGAGATTTGATAGCATGTTTGTGTGTAAATAGTGTTCAAACCAATGAGTTAAAAATGTGAAGATTTAATGAGGTAGAACCAATCAATTAAAGGTGCTCTTATGAAGCAATTGGGCAAATAAAGAGTGAGTATCAAACTTTCTCAAATGTATCAATTGATGTAGCAAGGTTACTTTTATCTGGTGGGATAGCATTTCGGGATTATGATGAAAGTGAAACAACAAAAAAATAGAATACGTTTTCTTTAAGTCTCAACATGGTATGTAGAGTGTGTCGAAAATATAGGGAGTTTTGTGTTGAGAAATGCTCTATGGAAACAACAAGCAACTTCATTATCCATCCAAAGATATATTGATGAATGCAAGCACAAGAGAAATAGTAAATGCTATTATTGAAAATATTGGTGATGACGTTTATGGGATATTGTATGGTGAATCTCATGATGTATCCCACAAAGGGCAAATGGATCTTGTTTTACAGTATGTTGATAAACGAGGTTGGCTCTAATATTACTTGTTCGCAAATAAGTGTGGGCAGGGGTGTTCAAGCAATCTAGACTGTAAACTCAGGTCAAACTTGGCTATTGAGAGTTGACTGCTGTTCGATCCGGTCCTAGATCCTAGATTCAAATCCTTATTGATCTTCGATCCTACTTCATCCTACTCAATTCAAATGTGAAGCAATAATTTTTTTTTTTAAATATAAAATATCAACCAGGACTGAAAGTTAGATCGAACCACTTAATTTGGTTCAAGATTAGACCTAACTAGTCATTCTTTGGTTTGATCCTCATCCAACATTATGGCCTTAATGATTTTAGATGACATTCAATTCATCTCGATCTAATCCATATTTGGACCAATGAATACCTTAAAGCTTTTTAAGCGACTTCTAGTAATGGATTCTCTTATTTTACAAGGGAAGTCATTTTCTACCAATTGGTGGGAGAACCATTTCTTTGGAGAACCTTTTCTATCAATGACATGCTCAAAACAACGGAAATGAAGAAAAACAATCCATATTATTTAATTTTCCGCCTAAACAAACGGAACCTTAGAGATTTTAACTTGTTTATAATGAAAGCCTCCCAACAATACAATTATATGTGATAACAATCATAAAGCCAAGATAATTAAGCCAATAGTTCATAAATAAAAAAAGTTTTAGGGTCCTGCTCAGTGGAAGATTATCTCCATAAATTTGTTAAAGATAAAAAGCCTATATTATTTTCTATCCCCCCCCCCCCCAAAAAAAAAGCACACCTCCACTGACCATAAGAGTTTTTTTTTTTTTTTTTTTCTAATGTGGCTAAGGACTAGGTACATTCTCAATCAATTCCTTCTATAGTGTTTCTATTTTAACTTCTAGAAGTACCATTATACAACAAGTAAAACATTTCCGATATGGTAGTTTGGCTCCTTTGCACATTGAAATCTTAGCTTGGATGGACTCTGATGTGCTTTAAAAGAGTGTTTTAAAACCAGTACTCACAAGTGTACTAGTTCATCATATCTTAGTCGTGCATACGAGTGTTTTAAAACCATGTATTCACAAGTGTACGAGTTCATCGTATCTTAGTCGGGTAGATGAGTATTGTATCCATAGGAAATCGGAGTTAAGTGGGATTTAATGATTAACGAGCAGTTGGAATTCGGCTTTTGTTGGTTGATTTGATTGATTAACTAAACTAGAACAATTAAAACAATAAAAAGGTGTCAATTCAATTAAGGCTAGTTTAGGTCATGAATTCAGGGTTCCCTAACTCGTATCCCATCATTATATTATATTATGACAATGATTTAGGAAGCTTCGGCTACAAGCACTAAGCTTGGGCTTAGAGTAATGAACTAGTCTAAAGGCATAACCTATCATATCACTCTACGTATAGCATAGGTCATTTTATTAGCACTACTTAATTTCTTTCTTGCTCCCAATTCAATATTAAACCTAAATTAATACTTAAGTTAGGGCTCAGGGTAATAAAGTAGTCTAAGGGCATAACCCATCGTATCACCCTAGGTGTAGAATGGCTTATCTCAATAGCACTAACAAATTCATTTGTCACTCCTAGTTAAGTATTAGTTTATATAAAAGATTGTGTTTAGGGTTGGGTACAACCTCAACCCTGACTATACGTGCAAAACTAGTTATTATTATGGTCTAAGCTACAAGCTCGTAGACGAATGCTAATCTGGAGATCTCATCATGGCTACAAGCGCACACAAAGAAAAATAAATAAGAATAATAAATTCTCCATAGAGGTGCATATATAACATAACAAAACCATTGTCGGAAGCATAATATAAATCTGAGAATACAGACGGCTACTTGCCCTTTATACCTAAATTAAAAGTCTACTCCTCCATGGAAGTTCTACACATCATTAAAATCTAAAAAAAAAAAAAAGAAATAATGAATAAAAACTAAGAATTGAAGACTGCCCCAATTGATGTTGACGTTGATCCTTGCTTTGATTCTTCCAGCACTTCGACCATTTGCGCTTCGGCGTTTGAGAGCACTTTGGATCTCGTAGAGGCTTGGGGAAGGACAGGAGGAGAGGAGGCGTAGCAAATGATGGGAAAATAGGTCTCCCCCTCTCTATTTATAGGTAGGGCATCATTTAGGGTACGTCCAGATGCCCCCAGATTGATCGGCCAAATCAACCGATCGATTGGCCACTCTTAAAACGCGCGTAACTTTTGATCTGTAAATAGTTATGGGCCAAATTATATACCAAATTGAAGATCTTAAAGAGATCTACATGACTCTAGTCTTTTTATTAGTATATTGGAAAATTATTGGGCCATAAATACTCTTCTTTTAACCTTTTGCTTGTTTTAAGCTCGACTGATTGCCAAAATGCATGGCCAATCTATCCACGCGCCCAAGGAAAGACTCTTTTCAATTGAATCTTGACCCAATGGGTACTTCTTTTGCACACATGGTCGGGCTTCTCATAATAGTTTTCAAATATGCCTTAATTACGCTTAATTATACAGCTTTTCAACCATTGTTCTCCATTACACTTTAAGCCTAAGTGTACCTAGATTACAACAAAACACCATATAGAAGCTAAATATGTTGTGGGAATAAAATAAAATATGTAAATATAAGGTATATCAACATCCTCAACCAACTCTTTACTTGTCCTCAAGCAAGATTTATCTCAAACTAGCTAAAGATGGAAAATTGTAATCAAGCATGTAATAGCAAAAGCTAATTGTGAAAAATATTTCCATGCATATTTGAAGATGTATCTGAGAGTAGAGAATCTCTATGTAATATTGTTATTACACTGGTTCCAACTCAAGTCCTTTGCGATTCAAGTCTTTTTACTAGAAAGTGCATTTAGAATTTCTCTCCCGATTTTCTTATTTTAAATCCTCCAAATTTGAGATGAACAAAGAGAATAATCAAAAGAACTAGCTATTCAAACAATTCACTTCTAATCAATAAAAAAATCAAAAGGTTTCTTTTTTTTTTTTTTTTGTTTCCTTCTTTTTTTTTCTTTTCATTTTTTGAAGTAACTCATGGTCAGGCGTGTCTCCCTCAGACTCATGTAGCGAGCTTTCTGCTGGTGGGTCCTAATCCAGTTGGCTCAAGGCACCGAGTAAAGAGCACTCCTTGGACCTGGCTCGAGTTAAAAGAATTCACAACCTAAGCCGTTATAAGCATATACCTTAATTTTTCTCTCTCTCTTTTAAAAAAAAAAAAAAAAATTAAGCATTAGCACTTATTACAATGACCTAAAGTGGTTGATTCTTTTTAAGCTTTCCCTGTAACCCGTGTAACGAGCTTTTGATCGGCAGCTCCCAACCCTATTGGCTCAAGGTACCAGGTGTTAAGACATCCTGCAAAAACTCAGCTAATTAAAGCAGAAAGATTCTAAAGGGACAATCAAAAGTTCACACCATACATGATATCCCCTAATTCAAACCTTGCATTGTCCTCAATGCAAATCAGCAAAAATAAATACAAGCAAGGAAAAGAATGAGACGACCTGAGGTATGGCATATTCAGCTATGCGTGGTAAGCAAATCTAAAAAGAGAAGGCAGAAACAACAAGCTACTAAAGAAGATATAGAAGATAGAATATTACACAAAATTTTCAGTAGCGTTATAAATATGGACCATACAAGTGTTTAGTAAAATAGAAACAAAGTAAGCATGGGAGGAGATAACACAAGGATCTGTCGACGAAAGACAGTTCAATCCGGGAAAAAAAACACTAAAACACACAACGAAATTAAAAGTAGGCTAGGTTGCCTCCCAAGAGCGCTAAATTTAACGTCTTCAGCCGGACGCAGTGTAGAGCGCAATGTCAACCAAAATCTAAGGCAATGTCTACCACAGAAATCTAGTTGAGCTTGTAGGGATGATCCCCAAACCCAACAGCATTTCTCGACCTGTAACTATCAAAGAAGAACACACGATCAGCATTAGGGTCTTGAATCTCTATCCTACCAAGTGTAGGTGATGAAGCATAATTATCGACACAAACGAGGCATTATTACAATCAGTACTTTTAGTAGAGTCGGGCTCATCCGACTCTACCAAAGGGTCAATATCATCAATCCTATAGCATTCTAACTCGTCCTCAGTCTCAGGGTGCTGAACAAAGTTTGAGACCTTCAATTTGCCTTTTAAGGTTTCCAAAAGAAGCCTCTAACACGCCTGTCTTACAAAGAATCACAACATCGACCGTTGTTAGGAACGGTCGAACTAAAATAATGGGAGTGTCGTGCTTCTGCCTAGAAGTAGGATCTATATCTAACAAAATAAAATTAACAGGGAAGACAAACTTGCCAATCTTAAAAAGTAAATCCTCCACCATCCATGAGGTACAGGCTTTGTCCTATCGGCCAACTAAAGTGTTACATTAGTTGCCTTAAGGTCTCGTATACCCAATTCTTGAAAAACTGAGTAAGGGATCAGATTTATACTCACTCTTAGGTCTAAAAGGGCTTTGCTGATGTAATACTCTCCTAAGACACATGGAACTGTAAAAGCCTCGGGGTCTCGAAACTTGTGCCGGGTGCCTGACGCTAAAATGCTGCTCACCTTCTCGGTGAGCTGCACCTTCTTCGAAATATGTGCTTGCGAGCACTTCTTTTTTAAGCAAAGGTCTTTTAGGAACTTGGCATACATATGAATGCGTTTAATGGCTTCGATCAACGGCAAGTTGATCTTCACGTCCTTAAACACACCTGTGAGCTTAGCAATTTTTGGTTTGTCCATTTTCTTCGATCCTATAAGGGCCAAAGGAAAAGGGACAACAGGCTGATAAGACCTAGTTTGTGGGCCCTCCCCAGCAGCTGCTGGGGAGGGATCTGTGCTCTTCTTCTCAACTTCGACCTCCACATCTCTAAGATTCCCCTCTTCTGACACTGACGCGACCTTATCATGCTCGCGAGTAAGCAAGTTAGGGTTAGAACTAGTTGACCCTACTAGAATTGTTAAAGGTTGGGAGGGTAACCTCTCTTCCTCTCGCCTATGAAGTGCTTAGGTCAATTGTCCTATCTGGTCCTCTATTTTAGATATAGACCAAGAATGTGATTGGACCAATTATGTGGTGTCCTCCATGAATTGGAGCATACGCTCCTCGAACTGAGAAGAATATCCCGGAGGTGGGGAAGGGGGTTCTGCATACAAAATAGGGTCGGCAGGTTGAGAAATATATCTCTGCTCTCCTGAATAGGTGGGAGGATGTGCATTACCTACAAAGCTAGGATTCTGTTATCTCGTGGTTTGGTTCTGATTGGCAATCTGCTTCCATGAAAGGTGCGGATGATTGCGCCACCCAAGATTATAGGTGTTGGATAGCGGGTCATTATTTCTCGAATATCCTTGAGCTGCATGAACATGTTCCTGCACGTATTCGGGAAATTGTGACACATATAAATAATTAAGCACATAATGGTCCTTACCCGAACAAATGCCGCACAAATTAGTACCACCTGATGACTCCATTGCATTGACCAGGTGCACATTAGTAGGATTCGCATGTAAGTTCATAATATGATCCATCTTCCTACAAAGAGCATCCGATCTAAGATTGACATCATCATTGGGTGTTACTTCATAGACACTACGTATGCCTCCTTTAACCACCCTCATAGAAGAGGCTTGGTCAAGAGAGTGTTCGCTGAGGCACTCAAATAGCGTCCACGCATCATCCTCATCTTGTTGGTTAAATGCTGTCTCGAATGAAGCATTAACCATCTGCTTGTTAGAAGCTGTAAGACCATTATAAAAATTTTGCACAAGAGCCCACTTGGGTGACCCATGGGGGGGGGGGGGGGGGGGGGGGGGGGGGGGGGGGGGGGGGGGGGGGGGGGGGGGGGGGGGGGGGGGGGAAGCTTCCAAGGAGCTCCTTATATCTGTCCTAACTTTTCATGAAATTGTTTCTGATCTTTTTGTTCAAAAATGTTGATCGCATGCCTAACAGCCATATTTTTGGCTTTAGGATAAAACTTGATCAGGAGCTTTTGTTAGAGGTCATCCCAAGTGGTCATTTCACCCCTCGGAAGGGACTGAAACCACCTTTTAGTTACGTCTTTTAATGAAAACGGAAAATACATAGTTTAACAGCATCAGTCGAGACATCTTGATAGTGGCAAGTTTCACATATTTTAATGAAAGCATCAAGGTGCTCATATGGGCTCTCAATCGGCTTCCCATAGAGGGTGGAAAGCATGTTGATGGTCCTCGAATTAATTTCAAAGTTTGCATTACCCACTATGGTTAATGCAACTCTAGCGGGAGCAACGTACATTTGGAGGACAAAATAGTCCCCAATCGTACGAGGTACAAAGTTAGCCATAATGAGAAAAAAAATAATAGTTAATAAAATAAATAAAAATAAACGAGAAGAAAAAAATAAATTAAAGTAAAATAAAATAAAAATGTATTTATTTATTTAGATTTTTTTTAAACAAAAAAAAAAAAAAAAGATAAAATAACTTGTTCATTCCTAAATCGACTTAGCTTGCTAATTTCCCTGTAATGGTGCCAAAAACTTAATGTGTTTTAAAAGAGTGTTTTAAAACCACATCCTCGCAAGTGTACGAGTTCGTTGTAGCTTAGTCGGGTATATAAGTACCGTATCCTTAGGGAATCGAAATTAAGTGGGATTTAGTGATTAACGAGCGGTTGGAATTTGGCTTTTGTTAGTTGATTTGAGTGATTAACTAAACTAGAACAATTAAAACAATAAAAAGGATGTCAATCCAATTGAGGTTAGTTGAGGGCATGAATTCAGGGTACCTTAACTCATATCCTGTTATTATATTATACCATGACAATGATTTAGGAGGCTTAAGCCTAGGCTAATATTTAAACTAGGGCTTAGGGTAATGAATTAATTTAAAGGCATAACCTATCATACCACCCTACATGTAGCACAGGTTATCTCGTTAGCAGTACTTAATTCCTTTTCTTGCTCACAATTCAATATTAAACTTGAATTAATACTTAAGTTAGGGCTTAGGATAATAAACTAGTCTAAGGGTATAACTCATTATATCACCCTAGGTGTAGCATGGCTGATCTCAATAGCACTAATAAATTCCTTTGTCACTCCTAATTAAGTATTAATTTATATAAAAGATTGCGTTTAGGGTTAGGCACAACCTCAACCATGACCACGCTTGAAAAATAGTTATATTATGGTCTAGGCTACAAGCTCATAGACGAATGCTAATAATTTGGAGATATCATCATGGCTACAAGCACACACAAAGAAAAACAAACAATAATAATAAATTCTCCACAGAGGTGTACATATAACATAACAAAACTAATGTCAAAAGCATAATATAAATCTTAGATACGGACAGCTATCCGCCCTTCATCCCTAAACTAAAAGTCTACTCCTCCATGGGAATTTTACACATCACTAAAATCTAAAAAGATAAAAATAATGAATAAAAACCAGGAATTCAAGACTCTCCTAATTGATGTTAAAGTTGATCCTCGCTTTGATTCCTCCAACACTCCGATCACCTGCGCTTCCGTGTTTGAGAGCACTTTGGATCTGGTAGCGGCTTCGGCAAGGCGAGGAGGAGAAGACACATGGAAGAACATGGAAAAATAGGTCTCCCCCCTTCCATTTATAGGTGGGGCATTGTTTGAAGGTACGTCCAAATGCCCCCCAATCAATCGGCCAGCCACCCATTGACAGCTTTCGTAATTAATTTAAAATGCAAATCAAAGTCTCGAAGATATCTACATGAACCTAGTGGTTTCATTAGTCGATTGGCGAATTTATTGGATCATAAATACTCTTCTTTTAACCTTTTGCTCATTTTAAGCTTGTCTGATTGCCAAAATGTATGGTCAATCGATGCACGCACCCATGGAAAGACTCTTTTCGACTGAATTTTGACTTTATGTGTACTTCTTTTACACACATGGTCAGGTTTCTGATAATAGTCTTCAAATATGCTTCAATTAAGCTTGATTATCCACTTTTCAATATTTGTTTACTCCGCTGCACTCCAAGCCTAAATATACCTAGATTACAACAAAACACACTTGTAAAAGCCAAATATGTTGTAAGAATAAGAAACAAAATATGTAAATATAAGGTACATCAGACTCATACAGAGATTGAACCTTTTTTCCTCATTGCAGATTATTATGGACCCGTTGTATTGGTAATTTACACTGTTGAAGTGTTTCTATTGTTGCCATGAAGGATAAAAGTCTTGTTCCTTTGGTGGTAATTTCCTTTTCTTAAAACGATTATAAAAGTTAACTTCTTATTAGTTTTGCAATCATAAATTCAATATATCATGTCAGGAATTTGCTCATCTTCGAATGTTCGAATCTAGACATGTCCTTCAAAGTATACTTCATAAAGCTCAAAGTTGTTCCTCAAACTCTAGAAGGTTGTCTTGTCATTAAAGTTTATTAATGTTTGGAGAGTTCTCATAGCCTTGCTTTAAGTCTTCCCTTGTCATCGCTCCACACAATTGTCCTAGTTTCGAACCCCACATTGTGTCCTTAAATAGAATGTAGGTGCCTCATCATTTGGTAAGCCTTGCCCTGTTGTTTGTAGTAGAGTACTTAGAAGTGAAACCAAATCCTTCCTAGTTTTTCAGTAATCATATTGGTGTTTGTGATTCCAATTATGTAAAATTCTTCGTATGTGGTTTGAGTTTGACATTTCATCCTTTAAAGATTGGCTACTCTGTTGGAGATTAATTACTGAATCCAACTCCTCAACGTGATATACTGGATGTAGAGTTAGCAAAATTTGACATGACAAGATAACATAACTTGAACACGACATGAAGATAGCAAGTTTAGGTTTTTTATGCTAAGCTGAATTTGGAATAACACTTTTAACCCATTTAGGTAATTGAGTTGAATTTTTGGTTGATTAGGGTCAATCCATTTTCAACACATATTACCCTTTTTGTGTTAAAATATTTGAGTGGTTTATGTGCGTGTTTTGTGTGTGTGTATAGCCTTTATGTATGTGTGCACGTGCGTAAGCTTGTATGTGTTTGGGTGTATATATGTAGCCTATGACAAATAGTTTGACTAATAATTAGAAGAAGAGCACCCTTGTACCGATCTATAAAAACAAGGGTGACATCCAAAGTTGTGCCAAGTACAGAGGTATGAAATTCATTAACTATACTATGAAGTTGTGAGAGTAGGTCATTGAAAGAAGGCTTTGGCAACAAATAGGCATTCAGCAAACCAATTTAGATCCATGCCGATTAGATCTGTGATGGAAGCGATCCGCCTCCTAAAATGTGCTATACAGAGATAAACAAAATGATCTACACATGATCTTCATTCATCTAGAGAAGGAGTATGATAGTACCAAAAGAGGTCACATGGAGATATGTATGATGATGCATCTACCAATGTGCGTACAACAAAAGGAAGACTGATGCTTTCTCAATTACAGTTGGGTTGCATCAAGGATTTTCTTGAGCTTATTAAGCACATCTTAGGGGATGCGCCCTGATGTATGCCTTTTACATATGATACAAGTCATGGTAGATGAATTAAGAGGGGTGAATGAGAAGTTGGAACTTTTTGGAGAAGTATATTAGAATGGAAAGGTTTTCAACTCAGTAGATCAACAACTGAGTATATGGAATGCAAGTTTTGTACCATAACCTGACCAAGCATAGAGTACATGAAGATCGGGACAAAATGCATACTGATAAAAGATCCGATATTTGGGCTCTATAATGCAACAAGATGGCAAAGTCAATGATGATGTTAATAATCAAATTAAAGTGGGATGGAATAAATGGAAGACGGCTTCCATGATAACGTGCAATAAAAGATTTCCTTTAAAGTTGAACGAAAAATATTATAAGATGGTGAGATCGACTACATTATATCTGCTGAATATTGGCTAGCTAAATGGCACCACACCCAAAAGTTGAAGATGGCGAACATGAGAATATTATAGTGGATGTGTGGACACACTAGAAAGAACATGATAAAAAATGACGTTATTTGAAACAAATCAGGTGTGGCTCCTATTGAAGACAAATTGCAAGAGCACTGTTTGCAATGATTTGGGTATGTTAGGAGGAGATTGACTACAACCCCTATTAGGAAAAATGAACAAGTGCATAATATACACTGGAAGAGAGGTAGAGGCAGGTTGAAGAAAAGGTGGTTGCGTACGATTAGACATGACCTTCCCCACTTGAACTTAACTGCAGAAATGGTCTTAATAGAGCAAAGTGGTGGCTGAAAATATGTGTGGCAGACCCAGTATCTACATTAGACAGTGCCCCTAGACTTGCATGTCTTTATTGTTACTACTTCATTTGATTTGAGCATTACCTGTTTACATTACATATGCCTTTTTTTCATTTAACGGAGAAGGGTTCTTTTTAGGATCGGGGGCCCTTTGGAAACAACTTCTTCACAGGGTAGCACATTGTACGTAAGACTGCGTACATCCTACCATATCAGATCTCACCTTACCATGAGCCTCTTCGAGGCACTGAGTTGCTATTATTGTTGTAATTTGATAATTTGTTTTAATAGTTATAAATATGCCATACTTTTATTATTAGCTTCATGGGGTATATTTTACAATTTTTTTTTTAGGTTGACAAATTAGCTTGTAATAAAAACACCATCCTTATAATTAAATAGGCGACCCACATATTTATTAATTGGATTGGGTAAGGATTGAGTGTTCCTAGCCTATTCAACTAACGGGTTGGGTTCATGTTGGCTCCTTTTCTAAGACTGATCACAGATATGAACACGTACACCACATGATACATTTGTCAACCCTATTTAGATGCATAGTCTGAGTTATTGCCCTTTTGGAAGTGGAATTTTTTAGTCAATAGGATCCATTCTCTTTTCTTAGAGTATTTTAATTTTTAGTTGCTACACTTATGAAGAGAAGCAAATGTTATCGCATACCATTTTACGAGCTAAAGAAGTCAAGGAATTTCATTTGTTTCTGTCCTTATAAACTAGATTAGGGCATGTTTAGTTTGAGGGTAAAAGGGATTAATGATTACCCCATTAATCATTAATACTTTGTTACCTTTGTTTGGTTTTGAATGAAAAATTGCACCACAAAATTTTTTTACCCTCATATAGGGTTAAAAGCTTTGCACTAGAGCTCATAATGGCTAAGTTATGATAAAAAGTTTCAAAGCTGAAAATATCTCAAACCCTACCACCAAGCCCTAGCTTTGAACCACTGAGCGCCCTAGCCACCAAACCCCACAGTTGAACCACAGCCCCCTGTCGAACCACCCCCATTGGTGACTGTAGAAACATTCCAAATCATGTCGCTTGACTGTCGAGCCATCCGCATTCGCCATCACCGCCACAAAACCCTAGCGTCGAAACCATCCTAAATCACGCTGCTAAATTGTTGAATCATCAGTCTTCATCATCACCCCCCCAAACCATAGCCTCGAATCACTGCGACTATTGAATCACCCCAAATTGTGCTGCTACATAGTCAAACCATCGGCCCTCAACACCACAAAACCTTAGTGTTGAACCATCGGCCACAGTCGAACCATTCCAAATCACGTCGCTACACAGTCAATTCGTCGACTTTCATCATCGCCATCTCCAAACCCTAGCGTCGAACCACCGCCCACCGTTGAACCCCCGTGATTGTTAGACCACCCCACATCATGCCGTTGCACCGTCGAAGCTTCGGCCTTCATCATCACCACTGCCACCACCACCGGTGGTTGCCACCGTGATGTGGGTCACTCTGAACTCCTCCACCACCTTCAACATTGACCTTATCTCGAACCTCTTTATCATCACCACATTCTTTTCCTTCTAAATTTTCACCCCTAATAATGCCACCACCAACATCAGCGGTGCATCACTCTGAACTCCTCCATTGCCTTTAACATTGACCCCAACTCAAACCATAATGTTCAAATGATTATGTTGCATCCACACCAAATATAAGTAAAGATTTACAGGTTAATAGTTGCCTTTAAACTAAAGAAAGTGAAAAGAAAATTCTTTCGGGAAAATCGTTACCCCATTAAAGTTTGTGAATGGTTAACTCGTTAAAGTTTGTGAATGTTTACTCCCAACCCGCGTACAAACAAGCCTTAGTCTTTTTAAAATACAATTATCTTTTTGTTATAATATTGATATTCTCTTATAGGTTAAGGAAAAGAGGCTCCTTACTATCCTATCCCGAGGAAAGATTTTCCTAAGGAGTCAAGAATAACTGTTTCCTTTAGTAAAGGTAGAAGATGACTCCATTCCTTCCTTTGGTTCTCACTGGCTCTTGGCTTCGCAGAATGTCATTGTGTGGTTGACTCTAATGTTCTTGTTATATGTAACTATACTTATTATATCCTAAATTAGGTCTTGATGTTCCATGGGATACTATGATCATCGGTAATTGCATTGTGAACAACTCCATTATCCCCTTCTACAATCAATTTTCTCAATCCCATTTCCATGGCGTAGGGGTGAACAAAAATCAGTCTAGACTGGTTTACCAGACTGGACCGGCCATTTTGGTCAAGGATTGGACTTGACCGACCATATATTGGTTTGGTCTTCAGTTCTATTATTTGGGCTTAATTAGTCTTCAGTAGACCGAACTGAAAACCGATCAACATTAATTTCGCATTAAATATTTTTGGCATATTATTTTAATATATAATAAATATATACTATATGTATGTAAAAATATTAAATCTTAGAAAATCAAATATTTATCTTTTTACTGTTAATGATTATATAGATATCTTGTACAATTTTATATATATATACATATATATAGTCCTTGGTCTCATGATTTGATGTAGTTCGGTCTTTGGTCCTATTTAGTCCAGTCCAGTTTAGGTCCAATTTTGGACTGATGTGCACCCCTACCATGGCGTTCATGATACCTTCTTTCACTGCCATTACTTCTACAACTAGGAGTGTCACCCATGCTTTTAGTGTTTGTCCTACAAAATTGTCATTTCGCATGCTTTCTCCAATCCTGGAACTGTCAAAACTTAATTTTTGACATAACTTTCTTGACACTTTCTCAATTGGACCCTAATTTTAGAGCTCTTATTTAATTTAATCTTTCTTGCCACTGCAATATTGCCTTCAAATGTGAGTTGAGTTTTGTTCGCTCTCTCTTTATGATATAGAAGGCTCAATTTCCCAAATCCAATACAAATAACAGAAATAGAGTATGAGGGAGGAGAAGAAATAGATTGAGATAGATTGAGAAGGAAGAAGATTAAGGGAGAAAGTATATTGATCTTTTTTGGATAAACTCTAATACAAACCACCTCAATACTTACTAATTAAAGAATTAAAATAACTAAAAAGACATGAAAAGCTCAAGAATGCAGAAAAACAACTAAAAAAAAGGCAAAATGAACATAATTCAGCTGAAATAGCACGTGCTAGGCACGTGCTCTAACTAACTCGAGCTCAACTGAAAAACCTGTCATTTGAACCCGATAACCTCAAACCACCACCAACAAACCACTTAATATAAATTCAACCCCCTCAGCTCATAATTTTCCCTGTAACATCTCCTTCCCTCTTAATTTCACCCTTGTCCTCAAGGGTGAAAGTTAGGGAAACTCAATCGTAAGTCATGTGCGAATTCCCAAGTTGCATCTTCCATGGGAAGATCCTTCCATTTCACTAGCCATTTCGTTGCAGCTCGATTGTTCCTATTCACCATTTTTCTATCCAGCACCTTTTCAGGAGACTTTACTGGAGCAATTTCAATGTCTGGAGGGAGGGCTACTGGTTCAGCTGGCAAAGGTCCCACATGAAGCTTGAGCTGGGAGACATGGAAAACATTATGTATCTTGGCTGATGCTGGAAGTTCTAGCTAATAAGCCACTTTGCCCACTACAGTAGTAACCAAGAATGGACCATAGTATCTGGGAGATAGCTTCTGGTTGCTCCTATGTGCCACAGATATTTGTCTATAGGGTAGCAGCTTCAAATAAGCCCAATTTCTAGGTTGAAGGATTCTATCTGTACGTTTCTTGTCTGTAATTTGCTTCATTCTGTTCCATGCCCTAGTTAGATGATACTTCAAAGTGATAATCATTTCCTCTCTCTGCTGGAGGCTCTTGTCCACTGCCTCCACCTACGTGTCTCCAAGTATGTAAGGGATATGTAGAGGGGGAGGTTGACCATATACCACTTCATAGGGTGTCTTGTGTGTAGCTGAGTGCCAGGTGGTATTATACCAACATTCAGCTAAGGGTAACCACTTAGAACATTGCTGTGGTTGAGAGCTGCACATAAACCTCAAGTAGGTCTCTAATCCTTAATTAACCACCTCAGTTTGGCCATCTGACTAAGGATGGTAGGCCGTTGAAAGGTGAAGCTCCACCCCTTGAATGGAGAACAAAGCTTGCCAGAATTCACTTTGAAATATGGCATCCCTGTCATTCACTATAGAGCTAGGAAGTCCATGGAGCTTGTAAATGTTATCCAAGTAAAGCTAAGCCACTGTCAGAGCTGTGTAGGGGTGTGCTAAGGGGAGGAAGTTTGCTGCCTTGCTTAATCGATCAACAACTACCAGAATTACATCCTTCCCATATGATCTTGGGAGGCCCTCAATGAAGTCCATTGAGATCTCAGTCCACACTGTCTCAGGCAATGGTAGTGGCTACAGCAAGCTTGGGAAGCCACTA
Organism: Simmondsia chinensis; assembly: GCA_018398585.1. Classification (NCBI taxonomy): domain Eukaryota; kingdom Viridiplantae; phylum Streptophyta; class Magnoliopsida; order Caryophyllales; family Simmondsiaceae; genus Simmondsia; species Simmondsia chinensis. The sequence goes on along the minus strand of JAGTTD010000023.1, from coordinate 8,457,176 downwards.
TTTCGTTCTTGCAAGTTTGACATGTGGGGCAAGCCTTGATGTACTCCACTACTGACTTATAAAATCTCATCCACCAGAACATTGATCTAATCCTCTGCACTGTCGCATCACTGCCTGAGTGCTCTCCACTAGGAGAGGCATGTAGCCACTTGAGTATCTTCAATTGGAGGGCTTTATCCCTTCCAATTACAATTTTTCCCTTCCTTCTCAGTTGACCATCTTGCCAACTATATTGGGGGTGCCTTTGAGGAGTTAAGCTGAACTGATCAATAAGCTGCTGCAAGTGTTCATCAGTTTGCCATGAAAGTTGTATCTCATCATAGAGGGTGCTGTCCACAAAAGAGATTAGCATACAAGTGATTTGGTGCCCCGGTATCCTGGATAAGGCATCAACCACGACATTCTCCTTCCCCTTCTTATAATCGATGACATAGCTAAAGGCCATTAGCTTGGCTAACCACATCTGTTGAAAATGTGTATGTATCTTCTATTCCAAGAGGTACTTCAATGATTTCTGATCTGTTTTGATGACAAAAGTATTGTTCCTCAAGTATTGCTACCACTTTTGGACAACAATCATAAGTGCCAGCAACTCCTTTTCGTAAACTGATAGTGCTTGCTGTTTCAGACTCAACGCTTTACTCATATAAACAAGAGGATGTCCACTTTGTGTGAGAACAACTCCTAATCCAGTGTTGCAAGCATCAGTTTGAATAACAAAGGGACTTGAAAAATTAGGCAAGGCTAAGATAGGGGCTGAAAATAATGCTGCCTTCAGTTCTTCAAAGGCTTTGTGAGCTTTTTCGTTCCATTCAAGCCTTGTTTTCCAAATCAGCTCAGTTAATGGCTTAGCGATTACCCCATATCTCTGGATAAATCTCCTATAATAACCAGTAAGCCCCAAGAATCCTCTAAGCTGCTTGAGGTTCTCTGGAATGGGCCAATCCCTAATTGCTTCTAACTTCTTTGGGCCTGTAGATACACCCCCTTCTGAAAAAATGTGCCCTGAATTCTCGATCTGTTTTGCTGCAAAGGAGCACTTGCTTCTCTTAGCATATAGATGATGCTTCTGAAGCAGTTGGAACACTGTCTGCAGGTGCTCCAAGTGAGCTTCCAAGTGAGGACTATATACAAGGATATCATCGAAAAATACCAATACAAACTTCCTGAGATGAGGAGCAAAGATGGAGTTCATTAGAGCTTGAAACGTGGAAGGTGCCTTGGTAAGCCCAATGGGCATGACCAAGAACTCAAAATGCCCAAAAATGTGTCTTAAAAGCAGTTTTTTGTACATCATCCCTACTCATTTTGATTTGGTTATACCTGGATCTCAAGTATATCTTAGTGAAGAGCCTTGCCTTCCCCAATTCATCCAAAAGCTCTTCTACTAAGGGTATTAGGAACTTGTCCTTGATGGTGGCTTGATTGAGATCTCTGTAGTCCACACACATCCCCCACTCACCACTTTTCTTCTTGACCAAAACCACTGCAGCTGTAGATGGGCTAGTACTGTGCTGAATATAACCTTTCCTTAGTAATTCCTGTGTCATCTCTTCCATTACATCCTTTTGGAGTGTGGGGTATGTGTATGGCCTATTGCTTATTGGTTGGGTGCCCTCCTTCAAGTGTATATTGTGATCAAAGGGAGGTCTGCTCAGGGGTAGTAGTTGGGGCTCCTCAAACAAATGGGCGTACTGGCTGATCAGATCATTGACTTCTTCTGGTAGGTCAAGTGGTTGCGACTGCTCACAATCTTTGCTAATCGACCACAACTCTGCACCCCTCTTGCCCCTATCTACTGGCAATACTTGCAGCAAAGCCACTATTGCTGAATTCTCCATGGCTCAAGAAATGGCCTTTGCCCCAACAGCTTTACACCCTTGTGACCCATCTCCTTTCAAGGTATGCAGCTTTCCTTCCTTATCGAAGGACATTGTGAGATTCTTGAAGTTGCAATTGATATCTCCTAGTGTTGACAACCACTCAATTCCCAACACCAAATCACAACCCCCTAGAGGTATCAAAAGAAAATCTAAAGAAAACTCAGCCCCTTGCATCTTCCAGTTCAGCTCCTTACACTGAGAATTACATAGCAATTTATTCCCGTCTGCTACTACTACCGGGATAGGGAGCACTGGTTGAGTATGACACCCAACCTTATGAGCCATTCCCATGTCTATGAAGTTATGGGTAGAGCCAGAGTCTATCAAGGTATGTATAGGCTTCTTTCTGATAGCCCGTGTGACCCTCAAAGTCTGATAGTTAGGTGCTCCTGCTAATGCATGCAAGGAGATGTGAGTAGCTATCTCTTCCTGTGCCTCAGGAGCAGAATCCTATGTCACCACTTCCTCTCGCTCCTCCCCATCCTCACCATTAACTTCAATTACAAAAAGCTGAGGTCCCTGTTCCTACAATGACGCCCAGCCTTAAATTTATCATAACAAAAGTAGCATAGACCCTTAGCTCTCTTCTCTTACAGTTCAGCTCGGGACATGGTTCTCTGAGTTCTGTTAACAGAAGCAGCATGTGGAGCAATCTGAAGTGCCCTCTGAGGTGCTGGTCTGAATGTCGTGGGTGGCAACGTAGGAATATTGGGGGTTGGCAATAGAGGGGCCTTTAGTTTTAGTTGCTTAGCCAAGGCCTCAACCTTAGCTTCTGCAAATTTGGCTAGACACACAACCTCTTGCAAATTTAAAGAATGTCTAGACCTTACTTCCAGGGCTAAATCATCCCTCAGACCAGTAAGGAAGCAGCTAATAAGCTGGGCTTCATTCAAGTAAGCCCTCACTAAAATGGAGTCGAATTTGGCGAGATAATCCTTAACAGATCCCTGTTGCTTCAGGCTCATTAGATCTGATATAGGGTCCTCATAAGTGTCACCAAACCTAATCTTAAGTTCATCAGCATATCTGTTCTATGTCATTCCAACTAAACTACCCCTAGTTCTGACCAATTTCTGATGCCACTAAAGGGCTAAGCCCCTCAGATGGATCGAAGCAAGTCTGATCCTATTAGGTTTAGGGGTACTGTCTACTTCAAACAATTGCTCACAAGTAAACAACCATCCATTCACATCATCACCATCAAACACAGGAAATTCCATCCTACTTAATCAAGCAGAGTAGGATCGATTACCACTTACAATGTCAACATTATTCTCTCTGTTAATTCCTCGAGCAGCTGATGTATTGGATCCACCCTCCTAAGATGCTCCTCGATCAGGAGGCTTGCCCTGATTGATAGACCAGCCCATCACTACCTACCTAAATTCTCTGAACTCTTCACCCAGCAGATCAATCGAAGCCTTGACTTCAGTCCTTGAAACTTGTAGCTCTAACCTCAATCCTTCGATCTGACCTTCATTGGACTTAATTCTGGTGGCCAGTGCCTCTTCTATGCTTCTGATCTCAACATTGGCCCTCGTTCCTTCAGCCATTGTTCAATCCGATCACCAATTGTACTTATAGATTTGAGAATCAGGCTCTGATACCAATGATATAGAAGACTCAATTTCCCAAATCCAATACAAATAACAGAAATAGAGTATGAGGGAGGATAAGAAATAGATTGAGATAGATTGAGAAGGAAGAAGATTAAGGGAGAAAGTATATTGATCTTTTTTGGATAAACCCTAATACAAACCACCTCGAGCTATTTATACTTACTAATTAAAGAATTAAAATAACTAAAAAGACATGAAAAGCTCAAGAATGCAGGAAAAACAACTAAAAACAACTAAAAAAAGGCAAAATGAACATAATTCAGCTGAAATAGCATGTGAAAAGCACGTGCTCTAACTAACTCGAGCTCCCGTGTGCCTCTCGCGTGACCACCCCTACTTCCCAGCCTTCCTGCCAAAAGCTCAACTGAAAAACCTGTCATTTGATAACCTCAAACCACCACCAACAAACCACCCGATACAAATTCAACCCCCTCAGCTCATAATTTTCCCTGTAACACTTTATAGGTGAAATTCGCTCTTAGTCCATGTCTTGATGTGATCTCTTGATTTTCTTTGAAGATCCTTTGGTTTCTATCTTTTGGGATCTGTGATAAAATAAATACACTTTTAGTTAGGTTGTTGTTATTGTTCCGACTACTTTTCCTCTGGAGCATTTCTAAAAATCTTTTCAAGTTTATTGCTAGCCTTGGCCATAAGTAATCAGACTTTTCTTACCCCGTCGAACATCTTTTACCATCAGTTTCAACATCTATTCCTCTTCTGTTAACTTTATCACTAGTAGGTATGTCGTTAATGAGGAGCTGCAACATGAATAATTAGACTTTAGATGGTATGCTAGTTCCAGATCCATTTATATATATATATATATATATATAGTATTAATACCAAGAAAACCCAATAAATATCTCGATATACTTACAAACTAATACCAATTCGCACCATCAAAGTATACTGCAATTAAGAATAAATAATCATAAATTCTCATTCAAATTTTAAATTCTTAAAATATTATAGCGATTACTCTGAATGTGTAACGGAAATTGAAATACTTAAATATAAGGGTAATTAGAGCCATAAATTGAAATTGCTTTGAAAATGTAATGGAAATTAAAAATGAAAGCACAAACAATAAAGAAATTTGCAGTACCCTCATATTTCATTTCATAGCCAAAAACCTCAAATTTGATTTCTAAACTAACCAAATTTCATTACGCTGAAAGGAGAGAATGACAGCATAACCAGGCTATCTTCATAAAGAATACCCTAGTAACCAATATCTACATCTACATTTTCTTCCTGGTAAGAAACCTACCTCTTTACTTTAATTGCATAGGGCTCAAATCTAAGAAAAGGTACATGAAATGGGGCAGGAATAATACTGTATAGTGTATTGTATATTTAGACAATTTTAGCTAGGCTCAATAGTTTCTTTTATCGTTATCAGTATTGGCAATATTACTTATTGATGTGTTTTAAAGGAGTATTTTAAAACCGTATACTCGCAAGTGTACGAGATCGTCGTAGCTAAATTGGGTATACGGGTCGTATCCACAGGGAATTGGAGTTAAGTAGGATTTAGTGATTAAATAGCAGTTAAAATTGGGGTTTTGTTGATTTGAATTTGTTGACTAAATTAATAAACTAAATATAAACTAAAGTTGCCAATTCAATTAAGGTTAGTTCAGGGAATGAATTCAGGGTAGCTTTACTCATACCCTATCATTATACTCTACTATGACAATGATTTAGAAGGCTTAGGCTATAAGCACTAAGCCTAGGTTAATATTTAAACTAGGCTTAGGGTAATGAACTAGCCTAAAGGTATAACCTATCATATCACCCTATGTGTAGCATATGTTATCTTATTAGCATTACTTAATTCCTTTCTTGCTCTTAGTTGAATATTAAATCTGTATTAATACTTAAGTTAAGGTTTAGGGTAATGAACTAGTCTAAAGGCATAACCCATCGTATCACCCTAGGTGTAGCATGGATTATCTCAATAGTAGTAACAAATTCCTTTGTCACTCATAATTAAATATTAATTTGTATAAAAGATTGTGTTTTGGGTTGGGTACAACCTCAACCCCAGCCACGCGTGAAAACCAATTATATTATGGTCTGGGCTACAAGCTCGTAGAGTAACGTTAACAATTTGGAAATCTCACCATGGCTACCAGCTCACACAAAGAAACACCAAACACAATCATAAATTCCCCACAGGGGTGTGTATATAACATAGCATAAATTCATTGTCAAAAGTATAATATAGATTCAGGATACGGGCGACTACCCGCCCTTCATCCCTAAACTACAAGTCTACTTCTCCACAAGAGTTTTATACATCAATCAAATCTGAGAAAGAAAACAATAATGATAAAACTAATGATTTGAAGACTCCCTCAATTGATGTTGACATTGATCCTTGCTTTGATTCCCCAGTACTCTGACCACTTACGCTTTGGCGTTTGAGAACCCCTTGGATCTCGTAGCGGCTTCGGGAATGAGAGGAGGCGTGGCAAAAGATACCCTAAAAAGATTAGGTTTTCAATATTTAAACACGTCGTCCCCAGTGCGTGCGTCTTCTCCGTGTCCTCCCTCTCCTGTGTGTGTGTATATATATACATATAATATATATAATATTATAAAATACATATTAACTATCAACGAAACTTATTTGGGTCACCGAATTACAACCCGATTGGTTATTCTTTTCCACGTGTGGTCGGGTTTCTCAAAGTAGCCTTTAATTATGCCTCGATTACGTTTGATTCTGCCACTTTTCAGCCTTTGTTTGCTTTGTTGCACTCTAAGCCAAAATATACCTAGATTATAATAAAACACACATGTAAAAGCCGAATATTTCGTAGGACCGAAGAATAAAATATGTAAATATAAGGCACATCTGTTAGAAAATAATGTGTACAATGAAAATACTGCGTATAATAATGGGTAAAATACTGTTGTAAAATACAATAAAAAATACTGCTAAAAATTACAATAAAAATAACCAAAAATTACAGTAAAAATAATCAAAAAAATACTACTAAAAATAACCAAAAATTACAGTAAAGTAAATAGTGAAAATCAGTAAAAAAATTCAGCGTTAAACTTCGGTATAATGCAGTAAAAATTCCAGTAATTTTATATCGAAAAAACGCAGCCAAATAAATGAACACGACAATCAAATAATACCGAATGAGGGAGAGTAGATTAGAGAATACCGAAGATACCATGCCGTGGGAAATACCACTGTTCTAAAAGACGATTTTGCATCTGCTTTGGTGCAAACAGATGTGTAGGTGACCATCCTCCAGGATTTACATGATCCGACCCTTAACGTGCACTCGTTAATTGCAGGTTAGGAACACCTCAAACTTTGCCCAAATCGTGAAGGAGAAAACGAGCGAGAGAGAGAGAGAGAGAATTAGGAGGAATAGAGCTGCAGTTTTTGTGGTTTTGTTGGATGATTAACCTAAGGTAGAACAACACCCCCCCCCCCCCCCCCCCCCCCCCAAAAATTTATACTAACCTAAATTTTGACTAGTATAATTGTTGCAATTAACAAGAAGGCCCAAACGGTTAGTAACGGTTCATGGGCATATTAACTGCAAGCCCAAATGGCTAGTAACATTTGTTGGGCATTAAGACTGGGCCCAACGGCTAGTTGTCATAAATTTCCGCAAAACGAATATACCCGTTAACAAAAAGATTACCCACACCCTCGCCCGAGCACGGCACGGCGGGGCGGGTGATTTCCATCATTCCTTCATCCATGGCTTAATTCAAATAGGTTGAGAAAAGGTACCCTTATAAACTCAACTTGCCCTCCTTAAATTGTCTATGTGGGATAGAACCCACTTAGTGTATTTTCAAAGTTTGATGTATTTTTTCACAATATTTAAGATTAGCTTGTATCATTTTTCCCACAATCCCCCACAAAGGATACAAGCAACAGAGAAAGATAGGAATAGACTGGGCAAAGGGAGTTCATTTTTTCAGTGCCAATGTCTTGTGACTTGAATCGTCACCTAGTGTAACCCAAGTTTAAGACCAACATCTTGCAAAATGACTTTCGTCTTGAACCTCACAAGGGGTTGTACAGTCTTCCACTTGGACACATACCAACTCCAGATATCGGCAAATCCTGCGGTTTGGCGCGTTTAATCGGCCATGCACTCGTCATGGATATTCATAGGCGCTTTAGAAGGCAAGTCTTAATCCTTCATAGGGAACAGCCAGACTCCCACACCTATATAGGTGGATCCCATCAAGTGTATATTATCGCACACCACCAAACATATGGATATGGGTCCATTAAGAGCTAAAGCTCAACCTCACTCTTCAGTAACATACAGACAGTGTCCATCAAGTGCAAGCCTTGCTTACACCACCAAACATATAGCTATAGACCTGTCTCCGCACAATCACACCATAGGGAGGGACAAAATACAGCGCATTTCTCGAATGAAACTATGACTTTTCACATTGAACTTGTTAAGACCAAGTTGGATACATCACAGTTTATTCATATATAGACTTTAATCCCATCCCCCTTGATGTTTCTACAATCATTTTACGACAAAGGCCTTTTTTCAACGGGTCCGCAAGATTCTTTTCAAACTTTACATAATCCAGTGATATCACTCCACTTTGTAGTAGATCTTTCACAATCTTATGCCTGAGACGAATGTGTATCTTCTTGCCATTATAAACCTTGTTCTCAGCCATAGCAATAGCAGCTTGACTGTCACAGTGAAATCTGTCACAGTGAAGTGACACTGATGGAGCTGGAAGCCCCCACAACAGCATGTCTCCTAATAGACTTCTTAGCCACTCGGCTTCATGACCTGCCAACTTAAGAGCAATAAACTCAGATTCCATAGTAGACGTAGCACTACAAGATTGCTTAGAGGATTTTCAAGATATGGCACCTCCAGCTAGCGTGAATACATACCCACTAGTGGAGTTAATTTCGTCATTATCAGACACCCAATTGGCATTGCAATATCCTTCTAATACATCGGGAAACTTTCCACAGTGAAGTCCCCAATCCACAGTTCCTTTCAAATATTTAAGCAATCTTTTTAACACATTCTAATACTTTTGATTAGGATTATGTGTGTATCTACTGAGTCTACTTACATCATATGCAATATCAAGTCTAGTATAGTTCATTAGAAACATAACACTACCAATTATTTTGGCATATTCATATTGGCACATAGCAACACCTTTATGTTTAGTTAGATGTACACTGGAATCATAAGGTGTTCTTACAGGATCAGTATTGACCATGTTGAACTTTCTAAGTATTTTCTCAATGTAGTGAGACTAGTTTAGACTTATGCCTTCTGGAGTTTTTACAATTTTAACTTTTAAAATCACGTCTGCCTCACACATATCTTTCATCTCAAATTTAGAGCACATAAAGTTTTTTGTTTTACTGACAACAATCAAGTCTGTGCCAAATATGAGCATATTATCAACATAAAGACAAATTATTACACATCCATTTGATTCAGACTTAGAGTACACACAAGAATCACCGTTGTTTACCAGGAAATTATTAGCTACTAGCGTGCTGTTAAATTTCTCATACCACTATTTAGGTGCATGTTTGAGATCATATAGAGATTTTACAAGTTTACAAACTTTATTTTCATTACCAGGGGCAACAAAACCCTCAGGTTGCTTCAAGTAAATCTCTTCGTCTAGGTCACCATTAAGGAATGTTGTTTTAACATCCATTTGATGCACTACTAAATCATGGATAGACGCAAGGGCGATCAAAGCTCTAACTGTGGCTATTTTGGCGACAAGTGAATAAGTATCGAAATAGTCTAACCCCTTTTTCTGGGTGTAACCCTTAGCCACTAACCTTACCTTAAACTTGTCTATTGTCCCATCAGCCTTTATTTTCTTTCTAGAAACCCACTTACAACCTATTGGCTTATAACCTCTAGGAAGGTCTACCAATTCCCATGTATGATTACTTAGAACTGATTCTAGTTTGCTATTAATAGCTTCTTTCCAAAAGGTCGAGTCAACTGATCTTATAGCCTCATCATAGGTTTTGGGGTCTTCCTCTAACATATAGACATTTGCAATTTCTTCATTTATGAAATTATCTTCTAATAGGAAAGTGGTAACAAAATTAGGTCCAAAGTTAGTTTCTTTCCTAGCTCTTTTACTCCTTCAAATTTCAAGAGCGTCTATATCATTAGTATTATCATGATTAGCAGTTACATTATGAGAAGGCAAACTAGTAGGCTGTGCATCATTAGATTTCAAGAGAAATATATGTTCAAAGAATTCAGCATCTCTAGATTCCATAATACTACCACATGCGTATGAATCATAGATCCTTTAATCAAAAAGTGATAACCAGCACTGTGATGATCATATCTGATAAAAATAGAATCAACAGTCTTAGGTCCAATTTTACTCTGTTTAAAGTCAGGTAATCCAACCTTAGCTAGACACCCTCACACTTTTAAATATTTTAGATTAGGCGCATAACCTTTCCACATTTCGTATGGGGTTTTATCTAGTTTTTTTATGAGGAACTCTATGAAGTATATGACAAGCAGATAATATCACCTCCCCCTATATGTTTTCAGGTAGTCCTGAACTAATAAGCATAGCATTCATCATACCTTTTAAAGTTCTATTTTTTTTCTATCTGCAGCACCGTTAGATTATGGGCAGTAGGGAGGGCTTCGCTCATGTATTATTCCATTTTCCTCACAGAGTCTTTCTAGAGAGATTGGATCATATTCTCCTCCTTTATCAGACCTAACTCTTTTTATTTTCCTTCCTAACTGATTTTTTACTTCGGCTTTATATTTTAAAAATATTTTTTCTGCTTCATCTTTAGTACTTAAAAGATTTACAATCAAGTATCTAGAGTAATCATCTACAAAGGTCATGTAGTATCTTTTTCCACCTCTATTCATTAGACTTTTATAGTCTCTCAAATCAGTGTGAACTAGTTCAAGAAGTTCAGTTTGTCTCTCAATGAACTTAAAGGGGTTTTTAGCATATTTAGCTTCTACACATACTTTGCACTTATTAAAGTTGATATCACTGAAGTTAGGAATCCTGTTCATTTTCTTAAGCCGTTTAATTGATTCAACATTTGTATGTCCTAAGTGAGCATGCCACAATTCAAGAGATTCAACAATATAAGCAGAAGAGGTACTAGCATTGTTATTCATGCAAATAGCATCAAGGACAAAGAGACCACCATTACAAAAACTCTTACCCACAAATTCTCCATTCCAAGTCAGGACTAATTTGTCTAAGTCAAAGGATAATTTTAACCCAACTTTGATTAAAAGACTACCCGAAATCAAGTTTCTAAGCATATCAGACACATGCAGTACATTTGTTAAAGTAAAAAATTTTCGAGAAGTGAGTTTTAAAGAAATCTTCCCTTTTCCGAGGATTGGTGCAGTTGCAGAATTGCCCATATAGACCACCTCTCCATCGGACATTTTCTGGTATTCCCGGAACATGTTTCTGTTTGTGCATATGTGCCTCGTAGCCCTAGTATCCACTATCCACTCAGTCATGTTGTTTATCAGGTTCAACTCTGAAACAACAGCTATAACATTCTCCGCTTCTACAAGGTGGGCTTTGTTTTTCGGGTCCTTAGGCTGGTTTCTTTTACTTATGCAGTCTTTAGCCATATGTCCACGTTTTCCACAGTGATAGCAATCTCCGAAGAATTTGTTATTCAGCTTTTGAATCTTTCCACCAGGCTTGAAATTTGAGTGGTGCTTTTTTCCTTTTTTCTTGCACCTGTCAGTAGTACTAGGTCTAGCTTCAACAATATTAGCTTTAGATTGGTCTGAGTATGCGTACCCCTTGTCCTTAAGCCTATTTTCTTATTCAATTTTTAAGTGGTTCACTAACTCCTCTAATGTCATGTCCTTCTTTTTATACATAAGTAGGTTTCTATAATCCTTCCAAGAAGGTGAAAGTTTTTCAATTAAAACATATGCTTGAGTTATTTCGCAACTTTTAAGGCCTCTGACAAATGAGTAGTTACTATGTTTTCATATTCATGGACTTGATCAATGGTTGGTTTATTGTGCACGAATTTGAAATCTAACCACTTGCTAGCTGCATATTTCCTAGTCCCTGCATCATCACCCCCATATTTTTTCTATACGGAATCCCAAATCTCTTTTGCCGTGCTCAATTTTACATAAATATCAAAGAGCCCATCACTCATATAATGCAGTAAATTTCCCCTACAGGTTCGGTCTTCTATGGTGAACTTTTCTTCATAAGCTTATTTCTTATTTTCACCTTCAGGTGCCTTTTTCTCATAAAGTACGTAATCAATACACACTAGTTGTAGAAAAAACAAATTTTTTTGGGACCACCTTTAATAGTTCTTCCCGTCAAGAGGCTCAACCTTAGACATGTCGGGAAGAGGTATTTTGGTTTCCATGTTCAAATATAAGTATGTGAAAATCGTCTTTTAGATTGTTAGAAAATAATGTGTACAACGAAAATATTGCGTATAATAATGCGTAAAATACTGCTGTAAAATACAGTAAAAAATACTGCTAAAAATTACAGTAAAAATAACCGAAAAATACAGTAAAGTAAACAGCGAAAATCAGTCAAAAAATTCAGCGTTAAACTTCAGTATAATGCAGTAAAAATTTCAGTAATTTTGTATTGAAAAAAATGCAGCCAAATAAATGAACACGACAATTAAATAATACCGAATGAGGGAGAGTAGATTAGAAAATACTGAAGATACCGTGCCATGGGAAATACCACTATCCTAAAAAACGATTTCGCCTATGCTTCGATGCAAATAAATGTGTAGGCCGCCGTCCTCCAAGATTTACACGATCCGACCTTTAACATGCACTCGTTAATTGCCGGTTAGGAACGCCTCGAACTTTGCCCAAATCGTGAAGGAGAAAATGAGAGAGAGAGACGGAGAGAGAGAGAGAGAGAGAGAGAGAGAGAGAGAGAGAGAGAGAGAGAATTAGGAGGAATAGAGATGCAGTTTTGTTGGATGATCAACCTAAGATAGAACCCCCCCTATTTATACTAACCTAAATTTTGACTAGTATAATGGTTGCAATTAACAAGAAGGCCCAAACGGTTAGTAACGGCTCATGGGCATATTAACTGCAAGCCCAAACGGTTAGTAATATTTGTTGGGCATTAAGACCGGGCCCAACGGCTAGTTGTCATAAATTTTTGCAAAACGAATATACCCATTAACAAAAAGATTACCCACCCCTTCGCCCGAGCACGGCAGGGCGGGTGGCGAGCATATGGTTTCCACCATTCCTTCACCCATGGCTTAATTCAAATAGGTTGAGAAAAGGTACCCTTATAAACTCAACTTGCCCTCCTTAAATTGTCTATGTGGGATGGAACCCACTTAGTGGATTTTCAAAGTTTGATGTATTTTTCCATAATATTTAATATTAGCTTCTATCATTTTTCCAACAACATCACCTATGTTTTTTTGTATTTCCAATAATATATTCGATATTTTTTAATTTATAAACTTAATTGCCTGTTACATTAATTTAAATCTACATCTATCAGTTACATTTCTGTAGTGCAATTCAAATTTCAATTCGTACATGAAACATAAATTATTTTTTAGAAGGAATATAACTTTTCAAAGATAATTTGAAGTATTTGAACATTTTTTTTTATATAAATGTTATAATTTTAATTTTTGGGAATAATATTTTTAGTATCTTTTTGGTTGAAAAATATTCATTATTTCTTACAATGAATTTTAGTCCATTTCTTTATCTTAAAGTTTGATTACAATTTTAAATTGGACTATTCATGGATTATTAATTGTTGATATATTAGCAATAATTTTTGTTATACATATTTTAAAGTATTTCAATATTGACTATATAAATGCTGTAAATAAAATTTTGTATAATAATGTGTTGACATATTAGGTAATATTTGAGTAGTTTTCATGCAAATGTTTCTTATAAAGAAATAATGTAGATGTTTACCTAAATATTTTTTTTAACAATAATAAGTTTAATCTTTATGCGAAATAATAAAATGCCTATGTATAGACAAAATTTGTTGTACATATTTTCTTTTTCTTTTTCCCCCCCGTATGATTAGATATTGAAGTACTTCAAAGTGTTTTTACGTAATATAAATGTTAATAATTCTAATCTTGCACAATAATATATTTACAAATTGATATCAATACTATAAATATCTCTTCATTTAGCAACTCAAAATATGAACATCAAAATAATAAAAAGATGAAATAGTCGGAATAAATTTTGGTGCAAATTTTAAATGATTTCAAATACTATAAATCTAGCTTTGTATAATATTATTTTAGTGCAATTGAATTTGAAATTCAGTTAATGTTTATCAAACTAAATTTGTAAATTGTATATGTACACTTAATATATTTTTTCTACTATTTGGAAATTGAATATGTATAAAAACATTAGAAAGTGTTTTTAGTAAATAACCTTATATGATTTTAATAAAACCACGATAGTAGACAACAAAGAAACATTTTAAAATTTAAATGATATTAGTGGATTCCCGTGCGATTTATGGATGGTGTTCGTATTTGGAAAATTTTTTAATTTATGTGACTATTATTTGATCAGAAAATTGAATTACATATATATATATAATTCATTTTCTGATCAAATAATAGTCATATAAATGTATACACACACACACACAAAATTTTTTTTTTTTTGTTTTTTTTGCCAAAAGGCAGCGAGAAAACTCAATACTTAAATCCAAAAATATATACAATGTATCTCAAACAACCCACAGTTGAAAATATCAGCATCAACATCAACATTCCTAGTGCCTCATGGGCTCCCGCTTGCGCGGGGCCTGTGAGAGGTAGGATGTATGCAACCTTACCCTATCAAGGTGAGACCCTGATGGGAAACTGTTTCCGAGGACCTCCAACCTGATAGTTGATAGTTGCTCGTTATGAAATGCCTGAATACAGAGCATGTAAGGAGCATGTAATTAGCATAAAAGGCATAAAAATATGTGAAGCATTTATGTATGTAGGCATGTACTCATAAAATAATCTTGTAAGCATTAAGCAAACAAGCATTTACGCATTTAAGCATGTACTCATGGGGGCAATAGCCGCCTAAGCAAAATAGGCATGCAAACAAGCAAGCATGTAGGGGAAGGATTGTACCTGCAATACCATGCAAATATTTAGAAATATTAGAGCTTAACCAAAAAACAATTCCTACATACTATTTCAAGTTGACAAAAAATTTAACTTGCATCATACGTGCTTTTGGTTTTCCCTAATAGTATAATCATATTTCTCTCCCTCCAATCATATACACCGAAGCTGTGAGACATTCTCTCTTGAAATTTGATTTATTCAATTTACTTCAAAAATGAACTTATTTATTATACCAAATTGTAATGTATAATAGTATTTTGTTTGAAAAGTCTTGTGCATCATATTTTTTCTATCGTTTGCATCAGTTATTCGAATATTTTCATATAGGACAAGTATATAAAAATGAAATTGTTAGTAAGACTATTTTATGTGAAAAACTTTTTTCAACCTTTTAAGATTTTTTTAACCTCTTATTTGTTTACATATTTAATTTAACCTTAGAAAATATTTTCTTAAGATTTTTTGAAGGAAAGTGTGGTTTATTATTATCTTCTCTATGGTTTTTTTTTTTTTTTTTTTTTTTATAGTTTGTTTTCTCACTTATAGTTTAATTTATTTGAAGGTAAGTGGGGTTTATGCAAAATATTGATTTACTTCTAATTTTTGGATTTTTTTTCCTAAGTTTCCTATGATCTTCTCTATGTTTTTCTTTGGGTTATTTACATTTTAATACCCTGACATTTTTGAAAATAATAAAAAAGACCTTGACTTTTTTGAATTATTAAAAAGGCCCCTAAGTTTTTATTGTATTAATAAAAAGGCTCCTCTCAAGCGTGATGACATCATTTTTCGTCGACAGAGCTGATTTGGTGATTGCTTTTTATTAATGCTACAATGAAATAACCTAAAATATACTTCAACTCTCTTATTATTACTTTATAAGAACAAAATTTGAGATATTGTGTTATGTAAAAGCTATCTATTTTTCCTTAATTTGTTTCAAAATATGGTTATTAACAAGTATTTTTATCATTTTGCTATTGCATTAATAAAAACACAGCTGTTATATCAGCGCTGTTGACTAAAAATGGCATTATCACGTCAGAAAGAAGCCTTTTTATTAATGCGACAAAAACTTAAGGGCCTTTTTATCAATACAACAAAAACTTAGGGGCTTTTTTAATAATTCAAAAAGGTTGCGATCCTTTTTATTATTTTCAAAAACTTTGGGGTATTAAAATGTAAATAACTCTTTTTCTTTTATATTTTTTTTTCTTCTCACTTATAGTTTGATTTACAAATTGAATTTAATAATTTAAAAATAATTTTTCAACTATTTATTCATTATGAAGTTAGTTATATTCTTAAATTTCTATGATTGATAAGAGGACATATAACTTATTGAATTTGCATGTTTGCATTCATGATTTTGCATTTGTTATATTCATAAATATAATTTTTTTTTTCTATTTTTTGAATTTCTTGTAAAATTAAAATTAATATGCTAGACATTAAGGAATTGAAGTGAGGAAGTTGTTTAAATGATTGATAACTTCTTTATAATATATAGAGAAATAAGATAGAAAATAGATATAGATTAATGCATTAAATATGATATATTATATGAATACACTAGTTTAAAGTGAGAAAGTGAAGGAAAAATAACAAAATACATGTACATAAAATTAGAAATTAATGAGAAAAATAATAAATGAATTCATCAAGTTCTCGACAAAGTATATAATACGAACGGAGACTTGCAGCCGCTAAGGTCTCCCTCAAGATGGTGTCATCATCCCCACCGCCATATGCTCACCCCACCCTACCGCCAGCACCTACTGTCAACCAGTCCATAGTGGGCGTCACCCACCGGCGCCCATACTTGGCGTTACTAGCAGCCCCATGCCCCTCTTCCAGATTGTTCCCCCTCCCAGAACGTTCTATTCTATGCCACCTCAACCCTAGTTTTCACTATAAATAAGGGGTTCACCCTCCCCCCCCCCCCCCCCCCCCCCCCAAATGATATGTAATGAGTGTTTAGCTCAAGTCTCTCTCTCCCTCTATATTCTTCTCTATTATCTCCCCCTTCTCTTATAATCCTCCATTTTTGGAGGTAAATCTATCAATAAATGCTATATTTGTTGTGATTCCAATCGATATTAGCTAGATTTATATTTGGTTTGTATTAATTGTATCAGAGCAAGACGGTCCTTGGTCTTAATCATCCCCGATCATCTTCTTCACACGGATCATCTACCACCATGAACACCACTACCATCATCATCACCTCCATCAACAAACCTCCCACACCCTCACCAACACCAGCACCATCAACGACCATTGCCCAACCTCCATGGTCATCAATCTAGTAGCAGAGCACACTCCAAATCACCATCATCACCGATTAATACCAGCAGTTCATCATCATCCTCTTTACTCTCACCTCACACTCACAGAACGACACCACCTCTGTCCTAGGTGTCAATAGCAGTCGGGAGTCAATCGTCTTCCCCACCGTTGCCCAACCATCATCAACCTTCCTCCAAACCACCACCCTCATCTTCTCCATTATCCCCATAAAATTCCATCCCACATCATCAAATTTCAACATCCAACCCTACCTCGCACATAAGGTGTTTTATAAAATGCCTTAACCATTTCTCCATTTTTGACCACCAACCATCACTACCATGGCTGAAGGGAACCCCTTCGCGGAGCTTATAAAACTTCGTCAAACGAGAAGTGTTGGTGAGTACACCAGCCGGTTTGAGTCCTTGGCGAGCAAGTGTTGGCTGGTCGAAGAGGAAAAGGTTGAGTTCAAGGTAAGCAGCTTGCAGAAGAACATAAGGGAAGGCGTCCTCTTATATAGGCAGCAAAACCTTCATGACGCCAAGATATTGGCATATCATGAAGAGAGCACTCGCGCCTACTTTGAGATGATGGCCGCAAAGGGGTCTACAAGTATCGTACCAATAATGCTCATGCCAAGCCCTGAAGATTCAGCCAACCTTATACCTCAGCAGCCGTTACCGCCAACACTCGACACACTGCGGAGTCAGCCAAGTGAGACACCCACCAACCTTGATGATGATGCTCCTCCCCCTTAGCCAATATTAGATTCGGTTCCGGATCCATCCCTAGATACCTCCATCACTCGGTTACTTGGTGCTTCCAAGGATGCCGCCGTCTTAAGGATTCCAACATCTGCCCCGCCTCTACTGCTCTGTCGGTGACATCACACCAACCGAATCAG
Source organism: Simmondsia chinensis (assembly GCA_018398585.1). Lineage (NCBI taxonomy): Eukaryota > Viridiplantae > Streptophyta > Magnoliopsida > Caryophyllales > Simmondsiaceae > Simmondsia > Simmondsia chinensis. The sequence continues at coordinate 8,439,311 of JAGTTD010000023.1, read as the reverse complement.
ATCGTCCGACGCCTCAACAGCTGAATCTCGAGTATGAGGATATGATCACGGCAGCTCCATCATCCGCCATCTCTACCCCAGTCACGGTTCCTCCTATCCTGCTCATAGGTAGTACAAAAATGCCTACTGGGTTAGAACATTGGGAGTCTGAGCTGCTATGGGTTGTCGCAGCCAAGCCACCATCGTCTCACCATACCTCCAAACTCCAAGTGACCGGGTGAGATCATCCTTCACCATGCCCGCAAGTGTGCTTCACGGCCCAAGTCCTACTTGAGTTCTAAAAACCCGGGAGGATCATCTACCTTCCGGAGCAGCCTCATTGTCTATGACCCTTGGGAACAAGGGTCTTTGGAGGGGAAAGAAGTGATATGAGCCAAAGTGGGATTTGGCGCATAGGAGGATTGTTTCAAGGGGACGGTATTGATACGAACGGAGACTTGTAACCTCCAAGGTCTCCCTCAATATGGTGTCATCATCCCTGTCATCATTCCTATCGCCATATGCTCAACCCAACCTACCGCCAACGCCTATCGTCAGCCAGTCCATACTTGGTGTCACCCACCGAGGCCCATACTTGGCGTCACCAGCAGCCATGTGCCCCTCTTCCAGGTTGTTCCCCCTCCATCCGGAACGTTCCATTCCATGCCACCTCAACCCTAGTTTTCACTTTAAATAAGGGGTTACCCCCTATAGATTAATATGCCAAATGATATGTAATAAGTGTTTAGCTCAAGTCTCTCTCTCCCTCTATATTCTTCTCTATTATCTCCCCCTTCTCTTATAATCCTCCATTTTTGGAGGTAAATCTATCAATAAATGCTATATTTGTTGTGATTCCAATCGATATTAGCTAGATTTATATTTGGTTTGTATCAATATAATCTTCATTAAATATTGAATTTCATAAAGTAAGTAAAAAATCACAAAGAAGAAATAACAAAATTATGAAATAAGAGAATTGAAGAAAGGATTACCAATTATAAGGCATATTATTTTTTGTGTACAACTGTTATTTTTTCTTTCCATATTCTGTTAAGATTTCTTTAGTCAAGATCATTTTAATTATGTTAATTAGTGATTACTTTGGTTAATTAGGGATTTTAGCTTTAATCTTGTATATATATATATATATCCTTAGCTCTGTACATTTTAGCAATCAATGAGATCTCTTTCCATGTCTCTGGAAAATTCACCAGAGCAAAATACTCTCCCTCATTCATTATTCGTTCTCCATTAAAAAATTCCATTGTGATTTTTCTTGCTTTAATTCCAATATGGTATTAGAGCAGAAAGACTTCCGCTTCGTATTCTTCATTTAAAGAAGATCTTTTTAGTGCTTTCTTTTGAATTGCAGTTCTTATGAGAAGGTTTCGTGTAGGAACCCGAATTTTTTGATCGTCCCCTCGATTCAACTTGTTTTTATTCCAAATTGCAATACTTCTTCACAAATCCTTGCCATCTTTCATGTGAATTCGAGACCAAGTGCCACATATGAAGCTATTTCCAACCATTAGTGAGGTATTGTCATCAATTTTTCAGCAAGAGAAACAATTGGAAATAACACATACAACCACTCAAGCTTCAGATTCACAGATTGAGAATTTTGCAATGTTAAATAAGATGCAAGGTAGAAGAAACCGTAAAAATTGGAAGGATCATCCTATATGTACATACTGTGGGCAAGTAGGACATGTGGTGGACAAGTGTTTTAAGCTTTACGGGTATCCATTGATGTACAAGCCAAAAGGCAAACAGGCCAAAAATCGTAAAAGTACACAAGCCCAGAATGTGGTAAACCAAGTCAGCACTAATGTGAACGCACTGGAACAAAATAGTACGTTGATCGGAGCTCAGCTTACCACAGCACAATGCCAACAACTTTTAGCCTACCTCAGTGCCCAACTTACTTCTCAATCTGTGGTTGGTACCCCTAATTCGCCTACTAATCCCTCCTCTTCCCAAAACGTTGCAAGCTTATCGATCGCCGGTATACCAAAAACTGTGTGTTTTTATGTTATATCTCTTAATACTTGTTTAGCTGCACATTTGACTACCTCGACCTGGATCTTCTATTCAAGTGCTACGAGCCACATATGTGGTCATGGTCATCTTTTCTCGGATTTACACCATTGTCCCTTAATTTCTATCACTCTACCCACTGGAATGAGTGTAAACATTACACATAAAGGCACAGTTCGTTTAACCATTTGCATTAGTTGACGTCTTATATGTGCCTAATTTTCTGTTCAACCTAATATCAATTCCTCAACTCTTACAAAATACTGCTTATGAATGTTCTTTTACGGCTTCTACATGTCTTGTTCAGGACCAAATTCACTCACGGGTGATTGGGACGGGTGTTAGGAAAGGAAATTTGTACATTTGCATGTCTAAACCGCTGGGGTTTTATTCCAATGTTTGAACTCTTCCTGCTGGCAGTTCATCTTTGTCACCCGCATTCACTGGAAGTTCCACTCTTTGCTCCATTCCATCTTTTTTCTCAGTTAAACCCTCTGGTGACCTCTGGCACATGTGATTGGGACATCCATATCAAGCCCGAATGAATATGTTAGACTTGCCAAATAAAAATATTCATAATGGTTCACATTTACCTTGTTTTGTTTGTCCATTGTCAAAATTCGAACGCCTACCTTTCCCAAATAATAATAATGTTGCTTTTGGTTCTTTTGATTTGGTACATATAGACATTTGGGGACCATTTTATGTTCCTTCTATAAATAAACATCGTTTCTTTTTGACAATTGTTGATGATCATTCTCGAGTTACATGGGTGTATATGATGTGTTGTAGAGATGAAGTAGCAACTCTTGTACCTAGGTTCTTTGCTCTCATTCAAATACAATTCCACAAAGTTATCAAATGTATTAGAAGTGACAATGGGGTTGATTTCTTTTACATAATTTCTTGCTCACAAATGGAATCCTTCATCAATTATACTGTGTCGATACCCCTGAGCAAAATGCAGTGGTCGAATGTAAACACCAACACCTACTTAACATTTCCCGTGCCCTACATTTTCAACCAAATGCCCTTTTATTTCTATGGAGTGAATGTGTCCTGACTGCTAGTTCTCTCATTAATCATCTTCCATATCCTGTTTTAAATAATCGTTCCCCTTTGGAGGTTCTTACAGGGACTAAGCCTAAATATGATCATTTGCAGATCTTTGGTTGTCTGTGTTTTGCTGCCACCATTCGGGCCAACCCTCGCAAATTTGATCCCCGTGCACGACCTTGTGTATTTCTGGGGTATCCTTTTGGGGTTAAAGTATACAAGTTATTTGATCCTGTAACTAATCAATGTTTTATCTCTCATAATGTGGTTTCCATGAGCATATTTTCCATTACTTATCTACAACTCCCGGACCCGATCCTTTTGCTGACAAATTTTTTGCCGTGTCCCATTAACAATAATCAGGACACACATGTATCTACCTCCCCTTCACACTCTATGGAATCCCCTAGGGCCATGTCACCGGAAGCTTCAACTCCCTTACCTTACCCAACAACACAACTTCCTCCTATCACTAAAGTCTCTAATATGCCACTAGAGTCCTTCCCTTCAAGCAATAATTCATCTTCTACACCACTAGTAACACATCCATAACTTCTTCCCAAGCTTCTGAAACCGTTACCTGCCTCCTCCTCGTCATCCCCCTACATACCTTTGGGATTATCATTGTCATTTAATCACCCACTCCTCCTCACCCTCGACATTACCATCTACCCAGCACTGTCTATCCGAGGTTCTTGGTTATGATCACTTATCTTCTTCGTATCGTTCATTTGCAATTTCTCTTTCCTCAAATACAGAACCTACTTCATTTACTGAAGCTACACAACATCCCTAGTGGCGCGCGGCTATGAAGAATGAACTCGATGCTCTAAAAGCAAATAATACATGGTCCCTTGTACCTCTTCTTCCTGGGAAATGGGCTATTGGGTGTAAATGGGTGTTCCAAATTAAACATCGCTCTGATGGTTCTATTGAAAGATACAAAGCTAGGTTGGTAGCTAAGGGTTTCTCCCAATGAGAAGGAGTTGATTTTCTTGATACTTTCTCCCTTGCTGCTAAACTCATCACTGTTTGTACTTTACTTGCCTTAGCTGCCACACAAAATTGGCACTTACTCCAGTTAGATGTCAACAATGCATTTTTGCATAGTGATTTGAATGAGGAGGTTTACATGTCTATACGTGTTCAATTTGAGGGGGCTCTTGGTCCTTTAATGTGTCGTTTACATAAGAGTCTTTATGGTCTTAGGCAAGCCAGACGTCAATGGTTTGCCAAACTTTCTTGTGCTTTAATCACCATGGGATTTCAACAGCCTCGCCATGATTATAGTTTATTTACCCGTACTCAAGGGTCTTCTTTCATTACCCTGTTGGTTTATGTTCATGATATCATTGTGGCAAGTAATGATCTTACCTCATCCAATGCACTGAAAGATACCCTCAACTCCCTGTTCTATCTGAAAGACCTTGGGGCCCTATGCTCCTTCCTTGGGCTCGAAATTGCTGGCCACCCCTCTGGGATTCACCTTTGCCAACGCTAATATACACTCAACCTTCTCTCCTCCTATGGCCTTCCTAGAACCAAACCGTGTCCAACGCTTATGGATCCCAATCTTCGCCTCTCCAAAGATGACAATGACCCACATCCCGACCCTACACTGTACCGCTGCCTAATTGGTCAACTTCTCTATTTCACCATCACCCGACCCGACATTTCTTTTTCTATTAATAAGTTGAGCCAATTTCTTGCTACCCCTCAGGTTCCCCACTTCCAGTCAGCTTTACATATCCTTCGTTACCTTAAAAGCACTCTCGGTCAAGATTTGTTTTATTCCTCCAGTTTCAGTCTTCACCTTTTGGCTTTTACCAATGTAGATTGGGCCACTTGTCCAGACTCTCGTAGTTCTATTTCTAGCTTCTGTGTATTTCTTGGTTCTTCTCTCATCAGTTGGCATTTTAAGAAGCAGCACACGGTTTCACGATCCTCTGGCGAAGCGGAATACCGCAGCACGGCTTCCGCCACTTGCGACCTCCTCTGGCTTTCTCGTTTGCTTAGTAGGTTTTCTGTTGCTACACATCGTCCAATGCTCCTCTTTTGTGACAGCATGGCTGCTACATATATAGTTTAAAATTCTGTCTTCCATGAACGCACCAAGCACATTGAAATCGATCTCTACTTCATCCGTGACAAGATCCAAGATGGTACTCTTAAGGTTCTTCATATTGGTTCTCGACATCAGCTGGCAGATTTCCTCACCAAACCTCTTTCGTCACCGGTTCCATCTTCTTTTATCCGCAAGGTGGGTGTTTGTAACATCCATACTCCAACTTGAGGGGCATATTAGGCATATTATTTTTTGTGTACAGCTATTATTTTTTCTTTCCATATTATGTTAAGATTTCTTTAGTCTAGATCTTTTTAATTATGTTAATTAGTGATTACTTTGGTTAATTAGGGATTTTAGCTTTAATCTTGTATATATATATATCCTTAGCTCTGTACATTTTAGCAATCAATGAAATCTCTTTCCATGTCTCTGGAAATTCATCAGAGTAAAATATTTTCTCTCTCATTTCTTATTCATTCTCCATTAGAAAATTCCATTGCAATTTTTCTTGCTTTAGTTCCAATAACAATGACATTTAAAATAAAAGAAGCACAAAGTGTGTCTTGTATTTCTTTCTTTTGTTTTCTCTATCTGGCAGAATCACTAAGATAAAAAAATATGTTAATGACTTTCCCTCTCCTCAAGTTGTATGAAGTTTCTTTTTATATTATTTCAATTTTTAGGAAAATATATACTCTGTCCTCTTGCAAAATACAAATAGATAAATATTTCAGTAACCACCCATGACCCTAACCTCTATAAGGAGCATGTAACTGTAAGTTATAGTATTTTTCTATTCTTTTTTTTTTTTTTAAACACGGGGCCTTTCAAGATTTTATTTTTGTTTTTTTGAATTTGCAAAATTTTTGAGGGAGGGAAGAACTTTGCATTAAAATATAGATAGATTTTTGAATTCTTACTCAATAACTTATACATTTTATCAAGATTAAACGAAACAAAATCAAAAAGTACACTTATTAAGAGAGGGAAGATCAAAAGGCTTAATTTGAATAATGTTCAACAACAGACCCAATGCCTCAAGGGCTCCTGCATAAGCAGGGTCTAGGAGGGGTAGATGTACACAGCCTTATCCCTTCAGTCTATAATCCTCCCAAGAGGCTGTTTTCGAGGACCCCAACCTTATAGGGTTGGCAACACGAGAACTTCCTGAAAGGTCACCCATTCTGGTATTACTCTCATCCAAGCACGCTTAACTTCAGAGTTCTAATGGGATTCGGTACCTTAATACCTGGTAAATGAACCCTCCTTAATTTGAATAATGCTATTAGCCATAAACCAATTAGTAATGCTCTTTTAATTCCTTCCCAATTCTCTCACAACAATCTCAACTTTTAATAAGACTTCTTTTAAATCTAATTTTAAAAATTAAAGAAAAGGAAAAGAGTTGCTCAAGGGGAGGGGTTTTTTTTTCCTTGTTTGTTTATTACTGTGGATATGGGAGGTGTAATTTTTTTCTTTTCTTTAATTTTTAAAAATTAAATTTGGAAGAACTCCTATTAAAAGTGGAGATTATCATGTGAAAGTCATTGAGATGGGTAATTCCAAATTTAATAATATAAAGAGATTTTAGTGTAATTTTAGACGGAAGTACTAAATTTAAGCAAGCAATATAAAAGACAAACATGAAAATTAAGTACATGAGTAACCGACCTTGAATAATCAAAGAGCCACAAAATAATCAATTGTAAATCAAAACGCAGATTACGTATAATTTATTGAATTGATTTTATGAACTACAATTGAGAGAAGAACACCTAAAAAAAACTCATAAAAAAATATGCACATGGAAACTGAAGATGGAGGGATGTAAAAGCTCTTATATTTGTAGTTAGTTAAGAGACTAATCATAGTAGGTTAGAGGTGCATAGGAATCATGGGAAGTTGGTGCGTGGGAAGTTAAAATAAATTATTATTTTCTCTTTTTTTTTTTATTATAGTTTCTTTTAATATTAGAAAGAAATCCTTATAGTGCAGGAAAATAATAGAAGACCTCGAAAAAGAGTATGGAGAATTAAAAATTTATTTTGTATTGTCAAAAATATATGAGGAGAATCAAGAAATCAAAAAATACATCCATGTTCTATTAATTTCAGTAGGTAGTTAAAATTAAGTGATTAGTTAAATTATAATTTATTTTTAAAGTTTAAAATTTCTATTATTTATAGTGGGTAGTTAAAAGTTAATAAGTAGTAAATGAATTACTTTTTTGTTTTATTTTCAGAATGAGAAGTTTTGAGGCCTGTGGGAGATTCCAAAGGGGGAGAGAAGTTTTTAACTTCTACTTAAAGTGTAGATAGATTATATTTTTGAATTTTATATCATTATCAACTTACAAAAAAGTATAATACATTTATATATGAATAGTATCAAAAAAATAATATATATATATACAAAAGTTAAATAACTACACTATAAATATAAGGTATCACGTAATACATAGATAGATGTCAAAATAATATCATAATATTGAATTAAAATATTAAAAAAAATGGTTATAAAAATATAGTCTAGACATATTAAGGTAGAAAGAGTATAATAATAAATCTTAACAGAGAAAAAAAAGGAGGCATTTCAGTTGTTTATAAATGCAAAATTCGTTTATAGTTTATAATATTTATGATTACTTGATACTTTTGGATACTCGAATTAGATTCTCGATACTACTACTAAAAATCTAGTATGAAAATTACTATAAATCGTACTTTACATAGTTTTATAATTGTTAGTTTCTTTTATCATTATCAGTGTTGTTAATATTATTTATGTTTTTTGTATTGCCAATAATATATTTGATTTTTTTAAATTTATGAACTTAATTGTTTGTTAACATTAATTTAAATCTATATCCATTAGTTACATTTCTATAGTGCAATTCAAATTTCAATTCGTACATGAAACATAAAATAATAGTGTAGAAGGAATATAACTTTATAAAGACAATTTGAAATATTTGAACAATTTTTTATATAAATGTTATAATTCCAATTTTTGGTATCTTTTTTTTTTTTTTTGGGAAAAATATTCATTATTTCTTACAATGAATTTCAATCCACTACTTTATCTTAAAGTTTGATTACAATTTTAATTGGACTACTGATGGAATATTAATTGTTGATATATTAGCAACAATTTTTGTTATACATATTTTCAAGTATTTCAATATTGACTATATAAATGTTTTAATTAAAATTTTGTATAATAACATATTAGGTAATATTTCAATAATTTTGAGACAAATGTTTCTTATAAAGAAATAATTTAAATGTTTACCTACATATTTTTTTAACAATTATAAGTTTAATCTTTACGTGAAATAATAAAAAGGCGATATATAGACAAAATTTGTTGCACGTATTTTCTTTCCTTTTTTTTCCCGGTGGTTAGAGATTGAAGTACTTCAATAGTGTTTTTATGTAATATAAATGTTCATAATTCTAATCTTGTACAATATTATATTTGCAAATTGATATCAATATTATAAATATCTCTTTATTGAAAAAAATGCTAGATGAAATAAATCCTTATATCAGAATATTTAGAACAGCATGTGAAGTCATGCAACCAAACAATGCCCAAGATCTAAAAATAAGAATCATTCATGTGAGAGGTGGAAGGTAATATGCTATGCCGACATCAGATGAAATTGCAGCACTAATAGTAGGCCAAAGTGAAACAACTTGGAGCAATCGAGATATAGTTCTACATAGAACTTGTAGTGGGTTGAAAAGAATTGACGAGAGACATCCGTGTTACATGCCATTATAATATCCATTATTACTCCCATGTGGAACTGACGGATGGAGTATAGGCATACCGATCTTAAACTTTACAAATCACAAAAATGATGAGGTTACATATAGATAATTTTATGCACATAGAATACAGCTTCGCAAACACAAAGGAAAGAACCTGCTACAAGGAGGACGCCTATTCTAACGGTTCGTGGTAGATTGTTATGCAGTAATTGAACAATGTCGCTTACATTACTTGAGAAACAGCCAAAGCACCCTAAGAGAAGAGATATACAGCGGTGTTATGGATGCATTCACAGCAGGAGAAATTGATGCCAATGCTGTTGGGCATAGAATTATCCTACCATTAAGTTTTTTAGGAGAACCCAGACACATGATGCAACGCTACCAAGATGCAATGGCAATGTGCAGAGTCATGGCTCCTCCAGACTATTTCATAATATTCACATGTAATCCGAATTGGCCAGAGATTAAGGGTGAACTTTTTCAACTACTGCAAAATAGGCCGTCTGATCTCCCTTACATAGTAGCGCGAATGTTCAAGATCAAGTTGAAGGAGTTGATGAAAGATTTGAAGGAAAGGCAATTATTCGGTAAAAGTTACTGCGAATATTGTGTCTTGATGTTTGATGACGTACGTTATTGCAATTGAAACCTTTGAAAAAAAAAAAAAAAAAACCTAATAGCATAATTGCATTTCCCATAGATATACATGTTGTTGAGTTTCAAAAACGCAGTCTACCACATGCTCACAGTTTATTAAAAGTTGCAAATGAAGACAAGTCTACGTGCCCGGAGGACATCGACGACCGAATATCGGCAGAGCTTCCAAGTAAAGAACAAGACCCACTACCGTTTGAAACAGTAACAAAGTCGATGATACATGAACCATGTGGAGTTTACAACACACATTTACCGTGCATGGATGAGAATAACAGATGCACGAAACACTATCCTAAAACGTTTTGCGATAAAACAACTATTAAAGAGAACGATTTTATAAACTACAGACGGCGAAATAATAGTGAAACTTTTGAAATTAGAGGGGAGCAAATCGGGAACACTTGGGTAGTGCCATACAATAGAGAGCTATGCGTTAAGTATGCTTGTCACATTAATGTTGAACGATGCGCACACACAAAACTTATTAAGTACTTACATAAGTACATTCACAAGGGACATGATCGCGTAACGTTTGTGATAGAACATTATGTTCATGCCGAGGGCGAACAATACTTAGATCGTAGATACGTCTCAGCAATAGAATCTAGTTGGAGAATATTTGAATTTAATCTATAATAGCAACATTCGCCCTTACAAAGACTGCAATTCCACCTTCCAGAAGAATGCAACCCTAGCTGATGTACTAAACACTAATAGAAATAAAGAAACTATGCTTACGTTATGGTTCAAGACAAACATAAAACATCCGAAACCCTAGCTGGTGTACTAGACGCTAATAGAAGTAAAGAAACTATACTTACAGTGTGGTTCAAGGCAAACATAAAATTAGTGGTGGCCAACGGGCCGGGTCGGCCTGGAAGCCGGCTCGGCCCGGCCAGCTTATGGCCCGGCCCAGCCCGCACGGTACTGTAGCAGGCCGGGCCGGGCCTCGCCTCGGGCCTGTTTTTTTTAGGGCTTGGACCCGGCCCGGCCCAAAAGAGCCAACGGCTCTTTTTTTACAAAAAAAAAAAAAAAATTATATATATTTTTTTCTATAAATACTTAAACCTCCCCAACTCATTTTCTCACAAAATCTTCAATTCTCTCTTCTCTCTCTATACATTCATCATCTCCCATCTTCTCTAATTTGCTAATTGCAAAATTGTGCTCTAAAGTTCGAAGTTCGTAAAGTATTTGGCTGAAGTATGAATTTTATTGTTCTCTCGTTTCGGTAATTTTAGTATCGTAATTTTTTTTGATTCGCAATTTTAGTTATTTAATTTGCATTACTACTTGCATTTTATAAATAATAATCATTTATACTAATATGGCACACAACTCTTTATCATCTGGAGCCGGTCGTGCTAGTTCTAGCTCTTCTCGGCCACCCAGAATCCCAAAAAGGACTAGAATTGTCTTACTTGATACTGAAGAACGAGCTTTTATACAACCAGATTCAACACCCCAATACCCTGATGATAGCATAGATTATAACTTTTCACAACTATAAGATTATCATGAGTCAGGTAGTGGTGGGGTTGGAGACTCACAAACTGATGAGGAACCCATCCCCACCACAGATGCCCAGCCTGAAACTAGTACCTTGACTAGTAAGCGTACAACTAGTGGGGTATGGAAGCACTTTACCCTTAATAAGACAACTAATAAAACAACCTGTAAATTATGTGACCCACCTAAGAATTTTAGCCATCAACCCGGCAGTGGGACGGGCACACTAAATAGACATATACTTAGGTGCCACCCCAAGCAATTCCCGGAAAAGAGCCAACAACGTTTAGTACAGCAAGTGACCGGTGCACTTGCTAATTTTAGGTTCTCTCAGGAGAGCAACCGTAGGGGGCTAGCTAAATATATAATTTTGAGTGAAAGGCCTTTTAGTACCGGCAAAACCCACATTTCGTCGACTACCTCCAACGAAATGTAAACCCCGCAATTGTGAGGATTCCTCGGAACACCGTAAAGCGGGACGCTTTTACGTTGTACCACAATCTTAAAATTGGGATACATACACTTTTTGCGACGAACACGAGCATGTTCTCGTTGACGTCGGACGTATGGACGTCCAAACCCGGCCAACCTTATATGTGCATAACGGCACACTGGATCGATGAATCCTTCATCATCCAGAAGAGAATAATTCATTTTGGGCTTTTAGTACTGCCGAGGTAATTACGGGTGCGATTATGTCGGCAGTCCGCGATTGGGGCATAGAACAACGTATCTTCAGTATTACGTTTGACAATGCTTCCAATAACACTACATCCGTAGCACATTTAATTAGGAAAATGAGACCCATGTTAGTGGGAAGTGTTTTCATATTCGTTGCATCTGTCACATTTTACATTTAATGGTAATGGATGGTTTAGATTTTATAGATGCATCCCTTGCCACCTTAAGATCTGTAATAATATCAATTAAAGCATCCGTTGCTAGGAAAAAAAGATTTAAAAATGTATGTAGGTTGCATAACATAGAATATAAACAATTTAAATTAGACTCCAAGACTAGGTGGTCGTCTACGGTAGTAATGTTAGAGTGCATTCTACCATACAAAGACGCTCTGATGGAATTCGCCCAGGAAAATCGTGTAGAATGGCGCGATTACAACCTGGACGGTATACATTGGGAGACAATAGATGAAATTTGTACATTTTTTAGCATGTTTAAAGACGCGACAACATTTTTTTCGGGTTGCTACTATCCGACCATACCTCAAGCAATATCAACATTACTTGATATTGTAAATTGGATGGTGGGTAATCAATCCAACCCCATTTTGTTCGGATCGATTGCGGCAATGAAAGAAAAGCTTGCCAAATATTTTTCTAAACTACCTCTTACTTACTGCTTTGCTACTATTTTAGACCCTCGTTGTAAACGCTCAGGTTTCAACTTGTTTTGCCAACATTTTTTCACGTATTTGAATCCTTCTCTTAATATCGACACTTTCATTGCTGATGTCGATAACGACTTGCATAGTTTATTTTCTCAATATTCCCGTCAATTAGCGTCCAATAATCCTAGTACTGCTGTAGTAGGATCTTCCACATCTAGTGGAAGTAGTTCACACACGTCATATTCGTGGAAATTGTTGGAGCAATTTACGCCCACAGCAGCCCCACCATCATGTGACGAGTTAGATTATTATTTGCGGACACCAATGGTCCATATTTTCGGGCCGCCGGCCAACCCGAATTTTGATTTGTTACAATGGTGGAACACAAACCAAACCCAGTATCCCGTGCTTTCCACCATGGCACGTGATATACTAAGTTGTCCGGTGTCTTCAGTAGCATCGGAGTGTGCTTTCAGTCTTGGTGGCAGGTTGCTTGGAACGAAGAGAGCGAAGTTATCGCCGTCGAGCTTGGAGATGTCCGTGTGCTTGAAGGATTGGCTGCTAGCTAAGGCAAGAGATCAACAGAGAATGAAGATGGATTCATCGAGCGATGAAGAAGACGACCACACAACTGATACGTCAAATGATGGCGTAGAAACCCCCCGATATGACTGATATCAAGATTCAAAACTTTTGTATGTTAATTATTTACTTTCAAATATTTACGTCAAAAGATGACCGCACACTCCATATGTCAAACTTTATATTTTTTGATAAATAAATTTATATTATTAAATATTAGGCCCCAACTTTGTATTTGTATTTGATACGTTATTTATTTACTGATATTTTTTTGATAATTACTTGTTATATATTGTATTTTATTTATTATATATATTTAGTATTATTTTTTTTGAACATGTATACTTGGAAAGAAATATATTTGTATCTCATATTATTTATCAATGAATTACAATAATTTTAGTACAAAATAACTATGTATTTTTTAATTTTTTTTTAATTTAGTTAAAAAGACCGGGCCAGACTGGCCCGCACGCACTGTAGCGGGCCCGGGCCTGGTCCCGGGCCGGTCCCGGCCCTAGAAGCCCTCAGGCCCTGGCCTGGTCCCGGGCCGGTCCCGGCCCTAGAAGCCCTCAGGCCCGGCCCGGTTCTTTAGGGGGCTAGGCCAGGCCCGACCCGGCCCACGGCCACCACTACATAAAATATCCAGAAGCCAGACCCTACACTTATGCACAATTCATAACACTTTAGGTGTGGAATAGAATGAAGAGGACGTGGACAATTGGAAAGAAATGCACTACAGTAGGACGCTTGGCTTATGCACACCCTAACGCAGGGGAGAGATTTTACCTAAGAATGTTGCTAAATATGATGCACGGGGCAACATGTTACCAGGACAAAAGAACAGTTGCAAGAGTAATATATCCTACTTTTAAAGCAACATGTCTTGCACTCGGTATGCTAGACGATGATAATGAATGGGATAACACACTAACTGAGGCAGTGGTATGGGCATCTGCATCACAACTACGAAGAATGTTTTGCTCCATATTGATGTTTACTGATGTTGCACATCCACAGGAATTATAGGATAAACAAGGGGATAGTTTCACAGAAGACTACCTAAGAGTTGTGCCACATAATATGCAAAATTCAATTCTTTACATCATGGATGAACATCGAAAACAATGGGGCCTACGTCAAATAGAAGAAATTCTAAATAAGAATGGTCAGTCTCTCAAAGAATTTCCTCGAATGCCAGTACCAATGCAATCACCAACACAGATTTCGATGGGCCAAATCTTTGTTGTGTACATCAACATTAACAAAGCAAAAGAAACAAATGAATACGAAAGACTAGCCGAAAGCTTGAATGCAAACCAAAAAAAGAGCATTCAACAAGATAACAGAAGCACATGAAACTGGGGGAGGCAGGCAATTCTACATTTATGGCAACGGGGAATGTGTAAGACATACGTATGGAGAACTTTGACTGCAAGGTTCAGATCATAAGCATTGACAGTACTCGCAGTCGCATCCTCTGGAATAGGGGCTCTGTTGATTCCAATAGGAAAGACAACACACTATATGTTCAAAATACCATTATAAGCCAATGAAATGACCTACTGCTCAATTTCCAAGAAAACCAAATTGTCAAAACTCATTAAAGACGTAGCATTCATTATAAGGGATGAGGCTCCAATGGCACATAGACACGCATTTAAGGTGGTTGATCGTACCCTTCAGAACATTTGTAAAAACGACAAAGTTTTTGGAGGCAAGTTGATCGTATTTGGAGGAGATTTTAGACAGATACTACCCATTGTACATAGAGGATCAAGAGCAGATATGGTCATGGTAATGTTACAGAAAGCAGATTTTTGGCCGCAAATACACATCCCACATTTGCGGACAAATATGCACGTGGGCCAAAAATGATGGATATTCCAACAACACACAATTTGAGATTGGATAAACCGCCTTGGAGAAGGCAACATAGACTGAATACAGCTATCAGAAGAGAGTGACATAGATTGGATTCAAATTCCAGAGCAATTTCTAATTAAAAATACTGCATTAATGAATACTACTCAATAAATACAAAGACAACTATCTAATGGAGCGAGCCATTTTAGCACCAATAAAAAAAGACATCTATGAAATTAATGCAAAGTTGTTAAGTCAACTCCTAGGAAATTCAAAAACATATTTAAGCACGGATAAGAATGACAGTGAATACATTGAACATCAAGACCATATGCACCCACCGAAGTACATTCGTTGAAAATACCGGGCATACCAAACCATAGCCTTGAACTAAAGGTGGGCGCTCCTGTAATACTGATGCGCAATCTAGACCCAGCAGCTGGACTATGCAATGATAAGAGATTGACAACTGAAAAAATGGGGGCCAATGTAATCGAGGCAAAGATAATAATAGGAAGGAACATAGGAGATACCGTCATGATAACAAGGATTGATTTGACCCCTTCGTTAAAAGAAAGTCCAATTTCTTTCAAAAGGCACCAATTCCCCCTAGGTTAGCCTTCACTATGACGATAAACAAAAGTCAAGGACAAATACTAAAGATGGTAGTTCAGCCATGGATAGCTATATGTTGCAATATCAAGGGTGACGTCGAGGTTGTTAAAATCAAGATTTTACTTAGAATTGGCGGGGCCTTTTAGAATCGGAATCATAGAATTGAATCGAGAATCGTAAAATTCTACTAAATGTGTATTATAATTATTTTTCGTATGAATATCAGTTATATAATTCAAAAAATTACTAATAAGAGCTTGACTTACATGAGTATATATACGAAATATAATTAAACATGATAAAAATATTATTATGTAACATATATGTCTCAATTTATGTTATGATAATAATGAGAGTTTTTAAGATAGATGTTACTGATCGAACTTTATATTAAGGTTAAAACTTAGAACTAAACTTAATTTAAGTTTCTTAAAAATATGTAACACTTAATTAACTTTTTTTTACTTTAAACTACTAAATTCAGTTCGTTTATAATATATGCTTTATTTTTTTATATTTTAACTTTTTATTTGTATACGTTGGTAACATCGAGGTCAGATCAGTAGAATCGTAAAATTGTATTACGATTCCATTTGTTGGTTTCATATAATATCAATAAATTGTAATATTCTACAAAATTAAGATTCTACTTAAGATTTAGATCGATCGACAATTGTGGAATTGTAAAATCGTAAGATTCTAAGATTTGAATTGGGATTTTAATAACCATGGGTGACGTCTCCATCAGGTTTATGACTACTCATATGTAATTCAAGAGAAATAGGGCAAAGACTTACCAAGAACGTCATATACAAGAAATTTTCCAGCGTCTAGAAAATTAAAGACAATTTATCAATCCCATGGTTGAAAGAAATGAAACGATGTAATAACATATCAGTAGTTGTATTGAACCCCAAACATGACATTTGTATGAGTGTTCCTCATATATTGTCATTGTTACTTATGTTTTATGTATTTCAGGTAATATGTTCGCTATTTTATAATTTTTAAAAGTTAATGTTTCTTAATATTAAGCAAAATCAATATCTATGAACTGTACTTTGGTTTTACAATGATACTTCTTATTCATGGCGCATAATTTATTTGTACCCAATAAATATAACTTTTGATAAATATTCTAACGTAATTAAACAATTCCATTACATAAACGCTGGGATTCTAATTTTTTACAATGAAATTCTCTGTGTTTTGGAAAATATTCACTATTTCTTAATTCTTAAATTTAATATCAATACATTATGTTATCATAAAATTTATTTACTATTTTTGGGATTGCCTACCGAAGGCATATTGAATTATTGATATAATCAAACAATCGTCAACACTTTCAAGGTATATATTACTAATGAAAACTTTATATTATGCTTACGACTTCAAACAAATCTTTACTTAACTTCCCAGAGACTGTAAAATGTACGCATTAATTTGTTTTACTTCAAAATAAGAAAGTACATTTGCCTATACTGTGTGCATGGATTTTGGGGTTTTCATCTTTTTAAGTTTATGTTAGTACCATTGAAATATGATCGGTATAACCACAATTTTTTATTTGGGCCTTATCTTTAGTTTTGTTAATATTATTTAATCATAATATTCTAAGAAAAGACACGTATACTAAGGCTACAGATTGATGGACGATTGTGCGATCTTAAAATCATATGATTTTGAGATCCATAAAGGATTTTTATAACCATAAGTGCATTCCCTTACTGTAGTACAAATTTGAAAATCTGCAGTAGACCACATAAACTGCACCCTAATTGCACATGTCAGACCCACAACACTTGGAGTCAACATTTGCGGTCGGCTAATGCACAATCGGGGAATCCAATCATACACAACAATGAACAAAGTACACACCTCTTGAATTATGACATTCATGAATTCTCAGGTACGAAGTATTGTGTACTTTCAATTGTAGTCCCCATTTAATCCACTTTATTGTAACTAACAATGGTCAACATCTATAGCGTAATGTCATACAGATTATCATTGGAGAGGCAGACATCGCAAAATGGAGGGGAAATTTGAAGTAGGGAAAGCTTACTTAATTTTATCAACTCCAAGTTCTTCCCCATACATAAGGACCAAAAATAGCAGGCCACAACTATCAACTAAAATTCAAAAAACAAACAATAGTCCAACTGATCGCAGAAGAGCAAAGTTCATACATTCGTTTTTAGAAAGGAGAAACAATAGATTTCAATAATCTCCCACAATACCAAGGAAGGTAAAATACATACATTGGTAAGTATTACAAAACAAGGAACATCATAAAGATATATTCAGTGCATGCAATTACATAACATATGTCATTTTGCAAATATAATGGGCATGGTGATTACTGTAACTCCAATTTCAAAAACTACACAAACGAAAATGAAGTAGAGTGAGGGGTTGCTATGTGACAAGAGATAACCTCTAATATTATTAGTATAAGGATGACACTAATATATTTTTTGAAATACAAAGAATAATAATACTGTAATAGATCCCACACCGACAATTCATACGGGTTTAGAACTGTTCGCCTAACAATGTGGACCGACTTCGCAACCAACAAAGGCAGTTACTTATTGAGCAACATCATAATGATAAATGTCCTGCAAGCATCACAATTAGCCATGAAACATTACCACGGTATGAGTTAATTGAAACACTCAAATGCTTATTGCATTGTTTAGATTGTAATAAAACAGAAAATTACACATCCCATGCACACATAGGTATCTCGGTGGCAACTAATGCAAGATCAATGTTGTTGATCAACCAGGGGAATACTGGTACAAAAGAATTTCGGAAATGGAAAACTCACTTCTCAAAATATTCAAGTTCAGTTTGCGTGAAACAATACAATAACAAAACATATTCACATAATGCAGGTACGCTGAGAATGAAGAGGCACAACGAATAGTTAAGTGGTTGCACCAGAAAGATATTATTGTCACTCAGACAGAGATATGCTTTCATGCAACACTAATAAGAATAGAGCAATACTCATGAATGCCAAATGTAAGCGCTTTCTTACAACATAACTTCTAAAATACAAAAATATCTCCCACTAACATCTTCATTGCATCCAGGTCACACATTTTAGACTGTTGGTTACAATTAAAGGGTTTGACGCAATAGGTGGTTATACATACATAGCTTGCAAAATCTGTAAGAAAAAAGTGACATGGCAAAATGGGACATTTCATTGTGTTAAATGCAAGAACATTAATATTTAGAAATGATAACGTGCCAATATGCTAATTTACAAAAACTTTACCATACAGGTTCATGCTCAAAGTGAAAGTGGAAGATCATCACAAAGGAAAATTAATTGTTACAGTTTTTCGCAAGCAAGGAGAAAGATTGACCAAAAGTACTGTTGAACACTTTTCTCAAGTCTCATCACAGGTATACCACTTTCTTCCGATCACCAAATACGCATTACTAAGACATATAACTAATGTATTCATAAACACACAGGTCCATGGAGATGAATTGATTGCCGCATTCTTGGAAGAATTAGTAGAAACAAACTGGATATTTGTCATTGAGAGTCCTCGACCTCACGACATAAATGGAAACCCAACTACTATGTTGATAACAAAAGTATGTTGAGAAGAAGAATGTCACTACAAAGCCAATCAATACCAACATGAGCAACCATTCATTGAAGAAACATCAGCACACAAGTTCAAGAAAAACCAATAAAATACAAGGTGTTGGAACTAAACACAAAAAAAATACAAAGTAGAAAGATATTATCAGTAATTCGTGGATATGACGAAATACTAATAAAGTCACAATTGAGCAAGGCACGGATCACGCTCTCTTGAAGACATTTTCTCGCCCCTCTCAG
This sequence comes from Simmondsia chinensis, assembly GCA_018398585.1. NCBI lineage: Eukaryota > Viridiplantae > Streptophyta > Magnoliopsida > Caryophyllales > Simmondsiaceae > Simmondsia > Simmondsia chinensis. The sequence continues at coordinate 8,419,941 of JAGTTD010000023.1, read as the reverse complement.
ATTTGAGCCGGTGCAGCAGGTTCTAGCGCGCCGCCTCTAGGATACAACGCCTAACTAAAGGTTAACACTTTTCTCGGTCTGCACAACTTTTGAAAGCTAAAGCCCCCACAACACCTGACTTAACCAAAAATTAACCAAAGAACTATAATAAACAACCGTTCTTTTTTTTCCCTTCTCTAACAGATGCAAAATTCTCAAAATCTTATTTGTTGCTATTCTCAGTGTATATTTTCCTTGAATAAAAAATTAATATATAAAGATAAAAATTGGCCACATAGCCGTTGCACATAATTATCACATTTATCCAAAATATTTTGTAACTTGACGAGTTAAATGCAACGGTAACAAATATTATCTTCACTAAAGCAAATTTAATTTTTTATAAATATAAATAAAATAATAAATTTTAAAAGCACAATTAAATATATATTTTTTATTAAAATATCCAACATTCCCTCACTTATTTTAATAAAAAATAAAATAGCTTCTTTTTTTCTGTTTTTTTTTTTATAAGAAACTTTGGCTAAACAAGGACCCCATGTATCATAAGAGTGACAATATCTTTAAACCTTCACTTAGTGTTTCAGCGACTCCCATAATAGAATCACAGTGGACTTAGCCTTTAAACCATGGTTGCTTAAGGGTATGTAGAGTGCTTCACACACATGGTGTCCAAGGTGCCCCCATACGCTCTCTGAAGCGTTCACATTACGGCCCTGTGCATTATCCTGGATTCATGAGTGCTCTAGAAAGTTAGCCCGAACTCTCATAGGAAGCAGCCTTACTTCCACACTCATATAGGTGGGTCTATCAAGAGTGTACTCGGGGCCATACACCCTACTCTAACATAGGGGCTATAGACCTCTTTAAGAACATAACTAGCTCAACCTTAGCATCGCCACAAGTAAGCATGCTGCACCGTAGGGATGGACTAAAATAAAATAAAACACATGCTAACCCCCGATCACTCCATGATTTGTTTGTCGCGTTTCCGGCTCATGGGTGAACAATTTCTTTTTTGGGCCCCCTCGATGCAATCTAGATCTTTCCTCTGGCTAGAGATTTTGTTAGTGGATCTGCAATATTATCATCACTTCTCACATGATCAATAGTTATGGAGCCATTCGTGAGATGTGACCTTATTATACTATGCTTCCTTCTTATTGATCTGGATTTTCCGTTATAGTATTTATTGTGCACCCTGCCAATAACTGCAGTGCTATTACAGTATATAAGAACAGGTGGTACTAGTCTATCCCACATAGGAATATCAAATAATAGTTCTCTTAATCACAATGCCTCCTCACTAGCAATGGCTAGAGCTACAAGCTCAGTCTCCATGGTGGATTTAGCAATAATTACTTTTTTTTATTTCCAACTCACAGCTCTACCACCAAGTGTAAACAAGTAACCACTTGTAGAAACAGCATCACCGGAATGGGAGTTCCAATCTGCATCACTAAAACCTTCAAGAACAGCAGGGTGATTTTTATAACATAAACCGTAACTTATAGTTCTTTTCAAGTATCTCATGACCCAGTTTAAATCAGTCCAATGATCAAATGTATGCCTACTAGTAAATCGACTAAGTGCACCAACGGCATAAGCATTATCAGGTCTAATAGTGTCAGCAACATATCTTATACTACCAATTACACTATCATACTTGCTTTGATTGATAATATCAGCATCATTATCATTCGGATAGAGATAGACATGTGGGTCTAACGGTGTACTAATGGGCAAACAATCAAACATATTGAAGTTCCTCAATATCTATTCAATATATTGAGATTGATCAAGAAAAATGCCATCATTAGTTCTAGTGATTTTCATCCCTAATATAACATTTGCTTCACCCATGTCTTTCATATCAACGGCACTCTTTAATAAAGTCTTTGTTGAATTGGTAATGCTTAGATTGGTTCCAAAAATTAGCAAATTATCAACATATAGACAAATAATAACATGAGCATCATTCACAGATTTATAGTATATGCACTTGTTAGCTTCATTCAACTTAAACCCATTAGAAATTAAACATTGATCAAATTTTCATGCCATTATTTTGGGGCTTGTTTAAGACCATACAATAATTTTGTCAATTTACAAACTTTATGCTCACCCCCTGGTTGGACAAACCCTTCGGGTTGATCCATATATATTTCTTCTTCTAAGTCTCCATTTAAAAATACCGTTTTTACATTCATTTGATGGATTAATAGATTATGTAAAGTGGCTATAGCAACCAAAATTCTTCTAGAAGTCACTTTAGTTACTGGAGAATAGGTATCGAAAAAAAATCTATATTTTCCTTTTGTTTAAAACCTTTAGCGACTAATCTAGCTTTAAATTTGTCTATAGTACCGTCGGGTTTACGCTTTCTACGAAGTACCCACTTGCAACCTATGGTTTTGCATCCTAGAGGTACGTCTACTAACTTTCATGTTTTGTTAGTCATTAAAGAGGCTATTTCATTATTTATCGTTTCTCTCCAAAAAATCCGAGTCCGGTGATGATAAGGCTTCATGAATTGACTTAGGCTCATTGTCCACCATGTAAGCGAAGTTCTCAACAAACATACAAGAATCTTGAGCAAGGTATAAAAGAAAATCAGAACCAAAGTTCTTTTCTATTTTTTGTCTTTTACCCCTTCTAATTGGTTCAAGATTAGCCTCTTCTCTAGGTTGGGAAGAACTAGCATAATTATCAATTAATCTTTTATTGTTTTCATCACCCCACTATTTTTGGATTTACAAGAGAATTTATCTTCATGAAATATTGCATCTAATGATTCTATTACCACGTTATTTTCAAGGTCTAAAAATCTATAGGCTTTAGTATTCAAAGCATAAAATTTAAAGACACTTCTTATTTGCTCTAATTCCTAACTTCGGAATTTTGGGATCGGTTTTTCTCACATAGGCTAGACACCCCCATATATTTAGATAACCTAAATTTGGTTTTCTATTCCTCCATAATTCGTAGGGTTTTTTAAAATTTTCTTACGAGGCACTCTATTAAATATACAATTAGTGGTGAGAATTGCCTCTATCGGTGAATAGGGACGTGAATAGGAAGGGGTAACTTTATGTACTATATTGATGGATTGAATATAATCTATCAAGCCATATGTGTCATATTCTCTACCTCTATTGGTTCTAAACCTTTTAATATTTTAATCAAAACGATTTTCTACGTCTTTGATAAAATTGTTAATTTCTCAAAAGCTTCACTTTTATTTTTCATAAGGTACACGAAAGAGTATTTTGAAAAATCATCAATAAAGGTTATAAAATACCTTTTTCCACCCCTCGTTAATATTCCTTCAAATTCACACATATCCGAGTGGATCAATTCTAGCAACTCATATTTCTTTCTACTTTTATATGTGGCGCTTTAGTAATTTTAGTCGTACTACAAACTTCACATTTTTCAAAGTTATTTTCGATTTTGGGTACTAAGCCTATATAACTCATATTACTCAAATACTTGCTATTCACATGACAAAGTCTAGCATGCCAAAGATTTACACAAGAAACAATATAAACAAATATAGGAGCAATTTTATCGACTTCAACATCGAGTTTAAACATACCATCCGAAGCATAGCCTTTACTGATAATGACACCCTTTTTAATAATAACACATTGGTCATATTCAAATATCTGCTTAAAGCCTGCCTTATTCAGGAGATATCCAAAAACGAGGTTTTTCCTAATTTCAGGAGTGTAAAGGATATCTTTTAAAGTTACAACCTTCCCGGAGATAAATTTGATTTCTATGTCACCGATGCTTAAGACATTTGTGGTTTGAGAGTCCCTAGCAATAGTTTACGGTCGCTCGCAACACTACTATAAGTCTTAAACAAATTTTTATCATAACACACGTGCCTAGAGGCATCGGTGTCTACCCACCAACCATCATGATTTTCAATAGTGCTTAGTTCAGTTATTATGGCTACAAAATACTCCAAAGGATTATAGTCATTAGCAGAGATCTGACTAGATTTACCATTGAGAGTCATAAACTGTCTTATAATTGTTGGAACTAAACACGAAATATATTACGCAAAAAATACAAAGTAGAAAGATATTACCAATAATTTGTGGAGATGACGAAATACCAATAAAGTCATAGTTGAGTGAAGCACGGATCACACTCTCTTTAAGAAGGTTTCGCGCCCCTCTCGGATTTGAGCCGGTGCTGCAAGTTTCGACGCGCCTTCTTAGGATACAATGTCCAACTAAAGGTTAACGCTTTTCTCGGTCTGCACAACCTTTGAAAGCTAGAGCCTCCATAACACCTTACTTAGTCAAAAATTAACCAAATGACTAGCAATAACAACCGTTCTTTCCTTCCCTCTCTGACAAATGCAAAATTCTCAAAATCTTGTTTGTTGCTATTCTCAATGTATATTTTCCTTTAATAAAAAATCAATATATAAAGATAAAATTTGGCCACATAGCCATTGCACATAATTATCGCATTTATCCAAAAGTTTTCTAACTTGCCAAGTTAAATGCAACGGTAACAAATATTATCTTCACTAAACCCAATTTAATTTTTTATAAACATAAATAAAATCATAAAATTTGAAAGCATAATTAAAAATATATTTTTTATTAAAATATACGACATAAGGTAATTGCAACAAAATACATATCATTTTATAAGATTTGAGAGGGAATGTTAATCAAACATTCTTCTTATTATAGAGAGCAACAACATTACAATTGGAAGAAGAATGAAGACTCCTACAAAAAAATTTTCATTAGCCTTACTTTTCTTTTTGGTTATTTGCAATTCGTGTATGCGAAACAATTTCTGGCATAATAAAACAAAACAGCAACATGCCTTGAAGCAATGCCACAAAAATGCAAATGCTAAAAGTAGCAACACATGCAGCGCACAGGATAAAACCTAGTCTATTAATATTAATGTGGGATTGTATTAGAGTGCAGAAAAAAAATTGAAGCTATTAAATATTTTTTAAATAAAAACATGAAACACTAACAAAAGATATTTCAACCACATATAACTTAATGAAAATGCATTTAAACAAAATACTTTAAATTTTAAAAAAAATACGCGAGTAAGTGTTCATGAAAACTACTTTACTTGCACGAAACTGAACAATAATAGCTATACCAAAGAATAAAAACAACGATTAAATCATTAAAGAACTTGCAATTTTTAAATTTGTTCAAATGGTAAACATTACTTGAAACAGGGTTAAAAAAAATTCGATTAAAAAAAATTTATAGAGAGATAAAATATTAAAAGACTCTAGAAGTAAAACTAACTAATTAAATCCTGGATAGTCTTCACAACACTTCGTGTCATTTCATGTCCAATTGCATCCCTAACTATATTACCTAGCCGAGATACTCTTCGACTTTCGGGATTCCTACATCAATGACCATTTGAATTAGTTGTGGATCATTATTCTCAACTTGCACTCTTCCCAGCCGGTAGTAATCCTGGACGAAAATCACGACGCTATCCAATTCTTTCTTATTTGCTATGATTAATATACTCTTTCTCAATAATAACATAAGAAACTCGATTCTTGATGCAATGCTGCAATAGTACTGCTTGTCCAAACGGTTGATGGCCTCAACAACCTCATGCTGCTGGTTCAGGAGGCTTGTAACCCGAAAAAAGTTTTCGCATTCCCAAGCATCTTGATGGTACAACCTTAGTCGATTTGCTATTTGAGATTTACGCTGAAGAAGATCATTCATGGAATTTTTTTAATTTGATAAGTTCAAGCGGTACTTAGTGTAGTGTACTAGTCTATCTCTTCACCATACATTAATGTCTTCAACCTATCAAGACAAAATAAAAATCAATATTTAATTAGGATAAAGGGCTTAACCCATAAGAATAAGAAGAATTAAAAGTTGGTTTACTGACCAAATTCACCATGGATTATATGAGACTTTTTTACACTAAAATAACAACTTCTTGAACTTTCACCAATGGTTGCTTTTAGTTTGACAATGACAAATAGAAAAGTGTGAAGAGGGAAGAGAGAAATGCCTTAGAATTAAATAGAACTTGGACATGCAATTGGTAAGAAATAATTGGAAATTCGACCATTGGTATCCTCTACTTTCCTAATTTGTTACTTTCCTATTTGTTAATTAACTTTTCTTTTTTTTTTATCAAAATTTTTTTATCAGTATTATTTTAATTTTAATTTTTTTATTAGATAACTTTCCTATTTGTTAATTGAATAGAATTTGGATTTGCAATTGAAAAAAAATAATTGAAAATTTGGCCGTTGGTATCCTCTACTTTCCTAATTTGTAAGTTTCCTATTTGTTAATTAATTTTCTTTTTTATCAGATAACTTTCATATTTGTTAGTTAAATAGAACTTGGATGTGCAATTGGAAAGAAATTATTAGAAATTTGGTAGTTGGTATCCTCTAATTTCTAATTTGTAATTTTTTTATTTGTTAGTTAACTTTCTTATTTTTTAATTATTGAACAAATAATTTGTATGTATAGTAAAATGGTGATATGTGAGAGTGGGATTCACGTACAAATAAGAAGTTAGCAGTTAGAAGTGATAATTTTAGTTTAGAACAATAAGACATGTGGACGTAACATTTTTTTTTTCCAAAATGTAAACACCCTACGTGCATCGCACTGGATAAAACTAATATATATACACTATCTATTAAGTATAAGTTATTCCCCTCCTCAAAATTCAACGTGCTCTCAATCTTACAATCTTAGAGGCCTATGCGTAATTTTAACATTTATTAAAAAAACAAAAATTTATACAACATATTAACTACCCACGCACAAATTAACTACCCCTCATCTCTCTACTCTCTCTCCCACTCTCTCTACTTTTAGAATTAACTAATCATTCAACAACGACAACAATAACAAATCCAGTGACTCAATTAACTATAGTGGTCTTTACATTCACCTTCTACCCTCCTCTCTATAACTAATAATCACTTTGTTGTATCATCACACCCACGAGCCACCCCCATGCTCACCGTCACCAGCAGTAGTTACTCAGCAGGCCAATTGGCCGCTCTAAGACTCCTAATGACCCGTTAATGCAATCTTTCTCCTCTCCACCGTCTATGTGTAATTACGTTTTTGCTTATGTTACTTAAGGTGTTGGTTTTTAATAAAAATTTTTATTTGCTTCACCCTTTTTAAAAATTAAAAAAAAATAAAAATAAAATTTTAATAAATAAATAAATTAAAAGGGAAAACATACATTAAATGCAATCAAGCCGTTGGGTCATGCAATCAAGCCCAATTAAATTTTAACGTGCATATGAGTTTTGATTAATTCCAATGGGTATATTGAGATTTGGTGTTAATATTTTGATAATTTGATTCTCCTAATTCTGTCATATAAATAGAGATTGGAATGTTGTATTTAGACATAAGAATTGATTTTAATCTTACTCACCATTTTTCCTACCATAATTCCGCTCTTTATAATTTTGGGTTAAGGGTGTTTGGATAGTGTGGTTTTGGCCTCTTAGATCAGTGCAGGGTTTAAAAGTGATAGTGGTTGCTGAGCGTTGTATCCTGGGGACGGCGCGCTATTATACCTACTGCATCGGATTTATCCGTAGGAACGTGAAAACCGTCTTAAAGAAAGCGTGATCCGTGCCTCGCTCTGCTCTACTTCATCGGTAATTCTTCATTTTCATGCCATTGAGGTAATATTTTTTGTTTATTTTTCCAACAGTTTTAAGACGGTTCCATGGATGTGACTATTGCCAATACTATCTCCACCACACCTACCTCCAACGATCTTAACAAGCCCTTTCGCTTTGCCCGTGAGCATTTCAAACGATGGGTGAAAAAGGTTCTATTTTATTTAAAACTCATGAAGGTAGTGTGGATTCTTAATAACGATGACCCTAATAAAAAAGATGTCAATAACATGAATGATGAGGAAAAAAAGGAACATGCTATTTTGGTAGAAAAATGGGAAAATGATGAAGAGGATTGTAAAAATTATATTTTCAATTGTCTTTCCGATGATCTTTATGATTATTATTCCATTAACTATGAAAGTGCAAAAGAAATTTGGACGGCACTACAGGAAAAATATGATACTGAATAAGTTGGGGTGAAAAAGTATGCTTGTAGCAAATTTTTCTGCTTCCAAATGGTAGAGGATAAATCCGTCCAAATAAAAACACGAGAACTTCTCAATCTTCTTAATGACATCAAAACTGAAGGTGTCAAAATAGATGAGCAAATGCAGGTAGCTGCAATAATAGATAAACTCCCAGAGTCTTGGAAGGAATTTCAGAAAAGACTTCATCACAAACAAAAGGAGCTAACAACCGAGAGCCTCATGGTACAACTACAATATGAAGAAGAAGCAAGAAAACAAGACAATAATGGGGTAACTAATGGAGATTGCAGTAAGGTAAATTTTATTTCTACCCATGAAAACACTCCTAAGGGTCAAAATAACAAGTCCAATGCCTATCTTAAGCCTAAGAGGAATGGAATGAAATATAATGGACCTCGTAAAAATGGTCCTAAAAATGGTTTTAAATTCGGTCAAAAGTTTAAAAAACAAGGTAACCCACCTAATGGTCAAGGACAACATAAACATGTTAACGTCGCTTGTTTCAATTGTGGAAAAATGGGTCACTTTGCTAGAGATTGTCGATTTAGAAAAAATGGACCCACACCTCAAGCTAATGTGACCGAAGAGCCACTTGTGGCTATGTTAACAGAAGTTAATTTGTTAGAGAATTACGATGGATGGTGGGCCGATACGGGTGCCTCTAGACATGTTTGTCATGACCCAAATTTGTTTAAGACCTATTCCCCAGTAGAGGTTGAGAAAAAGATGCTACTTGTTGATTCTCACACGACTAAAGTTTTAGGCATTGGTGAGATTGAAATTAAATTTACTTCTGGCCTTGTTTTGACCCTTAAGGATGTGTTGCATACCCCTGAAATCCGCAAAAATTTAATGTCCGGATATTTGCTAAATAAAAAGGGTTTCAAACAAACTATTGAGTCTGACCAATATGTGATCACCAAAAATAATGTCTTTGTTGGAAAGGGGTATGCATGTGACGGTATGTTTAAGTTAAATATTGAAATGAATAAAGATAACTCAGCTTCTGTTTATATTGTTTCTTGTGCGAATATTTGGCATGCTCGTCTTTGTCATGTTAATAGCAAGTATATGAACTCTATGTGCTTTCTTGGTTTAATTCCTACACTTAGCAATAAGTTTGAAAAATGTGAGAATTCTAGCTTGACCAAGATTAGTAAAAGCCCTCACAAGTCAATTCATAGGAGTACCGAATTATTAGAACTTATTCATTCTGACATATGCAGATTTGAAGGAATTTTAACCCGTGGTGGTAAAAGATACTTTATAACATTTATCGATGATTTTTTTAGATACACCTATGTCTACTTAATTAAAAATAAAAGTGAGGCATTCAAAAAATTGAAAACTTTTGTGAAAGAAGTAGAAAATCGTTTTAATAAACAGATTAAAAGATTTAGAACTGATAGAGGTAGGAAATATGAAACCTGAGGGCTAACAGATTTTATTCGTTCAGATGGCATAGTACATGAAGTCACTCCCGGTTACTCCCCTCCCTCAAATGGGGTAGCAGAACGTAAAAATAGGACACTAATTGGCTACACTAATGCTATGATGGTTAGTGCTAGTGCACCTAAGAATTTATGGGGGGAGGCTATACTTACTGCCAAGTATGTTTTCAATAGAGTGCCTCGAAAAAAGATACTCCAAACGCCTTATGAATTATGGAGAGGGAGACGACCTAACTTGAATTACCTAAATGTTTGGGGTTGTCTAGACTTTGCTAGAAAAACAGACCCCAAAATTTTCAAATTAGGAGAAAGAGCTATTAGGTGTGTCATTATAGGGTATGCCTTTCACAGTAAAGCATATAGATTTTTGAACTTAGAGAATAATATTGTTATAGAGACAATGGATGCTATATTTCATGAAGACAAGTTTCCTTTTAAAACTAAAATTAATGGACATATTGAAAATTCCTCGGAGGTTGAACTTGATGGTACGTTTCCGGTTGATACTTCAACCTTAGAACCTAGAAGAAGTAAAAGGCCTAGGATTCAAAAGGATTTTGGCCCTGACTATTTACTTTATAATATACAAGAACATCCTCTTATTATTGAAGATGTCATATGTCTAGTCGAGGATGAACCTAGGTCCATACAAGAAGCTCTCACCTCACCTGATTCTGAATTTTGGAGAGAAGCAATTAATGACGAACTAGACTCATTACATGCTAATAAAACATGGAAGCTAGTAGATTTACCCGAAGGCTGTAGAACTATAGGGTGTAGGTGGGTACTTAGAAGAAAACGTAAACCTGATGGCTCCGTAGATAAATTCAAGGCTAGGTTGGTAGCAAAAGGTTTTACACAAAAAGAAGATATTGACTTCTTTGATACGTATTCTCCTATAGCAAAAGTCTCTTCTATTCGGGTTTTAGACGCCATAGCCGCCGTACTTAATTTAGAAATACATCAGGTGGATGTAAAAACGGCCTTTTTAAACGGAGACTTAGATGAGGAAATTTACATGGACCAACCTGAAGGATTTGTAGAACCAAGTAATGAACACAAAGTGTGTAAATTAACAAAATCTCTATATGGGCTCAAACAAGCCCCTAAACTATGGCATGAAAAATTCGATGCTTGTTTAATAGATAATGGCTTTAGAATAAATGAGAGTGACAAGTGTATTTACTGTAAGTCCGTTGGTATTTCTCATGTGATTATCATCTAGATATTATAAATTCTACTAAGACTATGCTTAAAAAGAATTTTGACATGAAAGATATGGGTGTGGCTAATGTTATCCTTGGTATGACATTAAATAGATTTCAAACTGCAAAAATAGATTAGAATAGATGTGAGAATCTTTCATATTTGTAGTTTAATAATTTCTAAGTTCATTTACTATTTAGAAAATTGCTTTTCAAATTCTTATGATGTTTACTCGCTCGGACCGGTCCTAATAATTTCGGGGCCTCAAGCGAACATCACAGAAGGTGGCCCTTTATATACCATAATTTACAATAATTTTGACAATAATACTTACAAATTGATAATCTTACAACCACAACCCCAAAAATATGAGACCCCTAAAATTTGTGAGCCCCAAGTGGTGACTTAGGTTGCTGGAGGCTACGTCTGGCCATATTGCTCACTAAATTCTAATTTTTTTTGTTACATATTTTGTTTCTTTAGGTTATGTTTCTTTTAAAGTTCTTTTGTATCTATCACACCTACTGGCTATTTTTAAATTGATCCAAAGAAAGAGGTAAAAAAGTTATTTTTTAGTTCGTAAAAAGGGTAAATAGTTAAAATAATTTTTAAATTATATCTTCAAGTACTTAATTTATAGTATAATTATACACTTGATTTATCATATTTTATATATGTAATTATTATAATCATAATGATTAAGGAAAAAGAAAGGATCTACGAACCTTATGTTGGAAAAATAAGCAATAAATATTACCTCAATGGCATGGAAATGAAGAATTACCGATGAACTAGAGCCGAGCGAGGCACAGATCACGCTTTCTTCAAGACGGTTTCCACGTTCCTACGGATAAATCCAATGCAGTAGGTATAATAGCGCGCTGTCTCCAGGATACAACGCTCAGCAAACACTATCACTTTTAAACCCTGCACTAATTTAAGAGGCCAAAACCATACTATCCAAACACCCTTAACCCAAAATTATAAAGAGGGGAATTATGGTAGGAAAAATGGTGAGTAAGACTAAAATCAATTCTTATGTCTAAATACAACATTCCAATCTGTATTTATATGATAGAATTAGGAGTATCAAATTATCAAAATATTAACAGCAAATCTCAATATACCCATTGGAATTAATCAAAACTCATACGCCCGTTAAAAATTAATTAGGCTTGATTGCATGACCCAACGGCTTGATTGCATTTAATGTATGTTTTCTCTTTTAATTTATTTATTTATTAAAATTTTATTTTTATTTAATTTTTTTTAAAAAAAAAGAGTGAAGCAAATAAAAGTTTTTATTAAAAACCAACAATTTCCCACCTTTTTTAAATAAAAATTTTGGATTAAACAAAACTTTTATACATCATAAGGGTGGCCTCGCCTTGAAACCCTTACTAGTGTTTTAACAATTCTCGTGCTAGAGTTAGAGTGGACTTAGCCTTGAAACTTTAACTTCTTGAGGGCACGTAGAACGCATCACACATACGAAAGCTCAAAGTGTATATCAGTTTTGGAAGGTCGCACATTATGGCCCTGTACATTACCTGGATTTCATGAGTGCTCTAGAGAACTAGTTCGAGTTCTCATAAGAGGCGGCCTTGACCTCTACACTCATATAGGTGGGTCCATCAAGAATGTGCTCGTGGCCACACATCCCACCCATATGGGCTACAGACCACATTAAGAGCTGTGTTAGCTCAACCTCAATTACGGCCACAAGTGAGCATGCTCGACACCATAGGGATGGGCTATCAAATAATTTCAAATACAAAGCATGCTACCCCAGTTACTCCATGATTCGTTTGTCCCTTTTCAGAGTATCCTCATGGGCAACTTATTCCTCTTTGGGCTTCAGCTCCATCCCCCTCGATGTCATCCAGTTCTTATCTCTAGCTAGAGCTTTTGTTAACGGGTCAGCAACATTATCTTGTGACCTCACATGAACAATATTCACGGCGCCATTAGTAAGATGTTCTCTTACTAGACTATGTTTTCTCCTCACAGACCTGGATTTTCCATTATAATATTTATTATGCACCTGTCCAATCACCGCGATGCTATCACAATGCAACAATATAGATGGCACTGGTTTCTGCCACATAGGGATATCATGCAACAAGTTTCTTAACCAGTTTGCCTCATCACATGCTATAGATAAAGCAATAAGCTCTGCCTCCATTGTGGACTTTGCTATAAAAGTTTGCTTTTTTGATTTCCAACTTATTGCACCACCACCTAAGGTGAATACATAACTACTAGTAGACACAACACCTCCAGTGTGAGAGTTCCAATCTGCATCACAAAAGCCTTCAACTACAGCTGGAAATCTGTTATAACTTAAAGCATAATTCATAGTCCTTTTTAGATATCTCATTAAACGATTAATAGCAGTCCAATGATGGAAGGACGGTTTATGAGTGAACCTGCTCAAAACACCAATTGCATACGCTGTATTAGGACGTGATGTATCAACAGCATATCTGAGGCTACCAAAATACTTTGATTGTATGCCTGCTAGCACACCATTAGATCCAAATGTTAACCTAGTTCCCACTGAAAAGAATGAGGATATCATTTAATGATATCCTCATTCTTTTCAGTGGGAACTAGGTTAACATTTGGATCTAATGGTGTGCTAGCAGGCATACAATCAAAGTATTTGAATTTTTTCAAAATCTTCTCCACATAATGAGATTGATCAAGTAGAATGCCATTATTAAAACTTACCAAAAAAAAAAATGCCATTATTAAATCTATTTAATTTCATAACAAGGATAACATTGGCCTCCACCTTCTAAAAACCCCCCAAACATCAAACACTAATTTTAAAAGCATCCTCCCCCCCCCCCCCCCCCCCCCCCCCCCAAAACCCAAAAAAAAAAAAACAATACTTTTCACCTTTCCCACCCCCTAATCCAATTTAATTTACCCTCATTCAATAAAAATTAATTATTATCCTAATCCATTATTGGCAAAGCCTCCACCCTCTAAAAACCCTCAAAAAAAAAAAAAAAAAAAAAAAACCAATTCTCCTTCCCTGCCCCCTAATCCAGTTCAATTTACGCTAATTCAGTGAAAATTATGTTAATAAAAATTACACAGCATGAATGCTCAACAAAATTGATTACTTAAAGAAAATTAAATGCAAAATAGGATGTATAGTAAGGGTCACTAAAAAACCGACAAAATTAAAATCATTTCTCCCTATTCAATCCAAATAAAACAAATAAAAACCACTTCAAGACAACAACGTTCATTCACCAACGTAGCATGAAGGGGACGGAAATCGGAATCAACACCACACGAACTTCAGCATTCCGCAACCCACACACCATCAACAACAAATTCCCAAGGTACAAAACATATATTTTCTAACTTTCAGCGCACAACCCGAGTCTGTCAAAAAATACCCTCAAAAAGGGAAAAAAGACAACAAATCTAAATAAAATGAACACTATTTAAAGAGATTAAAAAAATAATGTTATTGTGAGGGAAAAATGATTAATGCCAAACCAAGTTCATAAAATTTTGTGGGTGTTACTCATTACAACTTATATCGTTACTCTGACAATAATAATTTTTAACCGGAGAATAACAACATCAAAAAACATTGAAACAGTGGGCAACAAAAATTAAAAAAAAATCCAATTACATTTTTATTTATCACTAAAAAATCAATTACCTTGAGACTGAAACAACGTAATTTTTTTCCAACAAAGGATGATATAAAATTATGAGAAAAGCAACAATCATTTCTCTACTATGTCGAACATTGAAGAAACTCAACTCCCAAACAACATTCTTGCATAATAATGTAAGAGGGACAGATTCATCCATGTAGCCCCATGATAATAATATGTAGATTCAATTAACAATTGGATTACTGTGTTCGTTATACTAAGTTTCACAAATAACAAAACTATAAATTAATAACCACAAATATATCTCTAATAATATATGCAAATATCACAACCAACAAATATTCCTCATACTGTATATATATATATATATGTGTGTGTATGTATATATATATATATATATATATATATATATATATATATATATATATATATATATATATATATATTGATGATGCCTTTTTTTTTTTAGTTTTGGTTTTGATTTTTTTTTTATAGATATATGAATTGTTATCAGGATTTTTTAGTTGTAAATAGAAATTTTGAGGAATTGTTAAAGTAAATGGAAAATATATTCATTGTAGTCTTTTAAAGTAAACTCAACAAAGAAATAAAAATTCATAAAAAAAAAAACCTAAAACCATAATAACAAATGTCTTAACTGTAGATAGAAAATGGTTACTTAATCATCAATTAAAATATTCAACTATAGATTTGGAGTGAATTCATCAAACAAAATTGAAGGTAAAAAATATATAATAAAACGAAAGATCTAAGACTAAAAAAAATTAATAGAAATAATTAAAAATAAAGATATAGAAATGTCAAAGAAAATAAAATTAACGCCCAAAATAAAAAAAAAAATTACAGAGTAGTCATTAATAATTTACAAATGAAAACTTAAGCCTTTAAAGTAAAATTAACAAAGATAATGAAAAGACATATAAAATTAAAAGTGAAAGAATGAATGTGATGATTGTAATTAGGGAAAAAAAAGTTCTTATATCATTAATTAAGGTATTCAATTATGTATCTAAAGTACAATCAAAACAAAATTGAAATCCGTGAATAAAATTAGGCATGCAAAATCAAATCAACAAATAAAATTGGAAGTCTAAAAGATAGACTAAAACTAAAGATTTAATGTTGTAAAAATTAATTAAAATACATAGAAATAAAGAGAATGAAATGTCAAGAAAACGAAAAAAAGTCCCAATATTAAAAAAAAGTAATTGTTAATAAATTATAGTTGAAAAGAGTATTCGCTTAAACCTATAAAGTGAAAACATCTAAAATATCAAAAAGTCATAAAAATTTAAAATCAAAATAATGAGTATTATTATTGTACAAAGAAATCAACAACTAGGATATTTAATTATGCATTTAAAGAAAAACTAAATAAAATTGAAAGTCATAAAAAAAATTAAAAATAAAGATTTAGCACCGTACAAGTTAATTGAAATGCATAAAAATAAAGAGCATGAAATTTAAAAGAAAAAAAAAACATTCCCAAAAGGGAAAAGAAAAATAACAAAGTATCCTTACTAATTATAAATTATAAAAGTATTCATTTAAACCTATAAACTGACCTCAACAAAGAAAACAAAATGTCATAATAAATTAAAACAAAATAATAAATGTTTAGATTGTAAATAGGGAAAAAAATTTTCTTATCTCATCAATTATGATATTCAATTATGCATAATTTAAAGTTATAAACATAAACTAAAACTAAAATTTAATATTATTAAAGTTCATTAAAATACTTAAAAGTTAAAGAGATGACAACAACATACCTAGTGCCTCAAGGGCTCCCGCATAAGCAAGGTCTATGAGGGGTGAGATGTACATAGCCTTACCCCTTCAAGGTAATACCTTTACGAGAGGCTGTTTCTTAAAAGTCAAGAGAATTAATGTCAACGAAAGGAAAATAAACTTTCTAATATGAAAAAAGCACAAAGTACTTATCAATAATTTGTACTTGAAAAAAGTATTCACTGAAGCCTAAAAGCAACATACCCAGTGCCCCAAGAACTCCCGCCTAAGCAGGGTCTGGGAGGGCGGATGTACGCAGCATTTCTCCTTCAGGGTATTATCCCTGAAGAGAGACTATTTCCGAGTGGCCCCAGCCTGAGAGTGAGGACTTCCCAGGAGGTCATCCATCCTGCTACTACTCTCGCCCAAGCACGCTTAATTTCGGAGTTCTAATGGGATCCAGTGACAGCATGTTGGTACCCTCTTTGGTTTCACTGAAGCTTATAGAGTCAAAATCAACAAAGAAAATAACAAATTATACAAAATTAAAAGCAAGTAAATAAAAAATATGATTGTTTGCCATCAAATAAGGTAGTTAATTGCGCATTTAAAATGAAATGAACAAACAAAATTCAAATTCATAAAACATAAATTAAATTAAAAATCTAAACCTATAAAAATTTATTAAAATACACAAAAATCAAGAGAAATAAAGGTCAATGAAAACAAAAATAGGATTCTAAATATCAAAAAAGACACAAAGTACCTTTAATAAATTGAAAAGGAAAAAAGTATTCACTTTTAAATAGAAAAAATTGATCATTCTATCAACAATTAAGGTATCTAATTATGCCCTTAAGGTTAAATCAAGGAAAAAAAAATTAAATGTCAATATATATAAAAACTAAAGATTTTTTTGAATATTTAAAACTAAAGATTTAAACTGTAAAAAATTAATTCAAATACCAAAATTAAAGAGAACAGGCCACTAAAAAATAGCACTATGAATGCAAAAACAAAACACACATTCATAATTTGTAAACGGGTCAAAGAAAAAGAAAAGCAAGCATTCCAAATATGTAAAACAAATCTACCCATCAAAAATTTGTAACCCAAAAAGTATTTATGTAATCTTTTAAAGTCAAATAAACAAAACAAAAAAGTTACAAAAAATTTCAAAAAAAAAATGATGTATAAATAAAAAACTTGGTTATTATATCATCAATTGGGGTGTTCAATTACGCATTTGAAGTGATAATTTATACAACAGTTACAAGTTCAAGTAATTCAATCAATAAGATTGTCAAAATTAAATACTTTTCTTACATAATAGGAACTCATTTTAATTAATCTTACATAAGATTAACACAAGTGCATGCAATTCAACATTAAGTTATGTCATACTTTTCTTACATAATTAAAATGTAAATTTTTGGTCTAATATTGAAACCATTTGATTTATTATTTGCATATATGTTAAATCATTTGCAATTTCTAGATCAACAGCTCACCAAAAAATTCTACATTAATATCCAAACCAATTCCCCACCTTTCTACCCTTTGCAACATCAAAATTACGAACCATAAAAATAAAATTATTTGCATATATGTTAAATCATTTCCAATTTCTAGATCAACAGCTTACCAAAAAATTCTACATTAATATCCAAACCAATTCCCCACCTTTCTACCCTTTGCAACATCAAAATTACGAACCATAAAAAGAAAATCACAGTATACCGACGTGCCATCTTTTCAACAGAACGCCCCCATGGACTTCAGAAAAAGAAGAAAGTACTCATAACCATGGCGTTATTCTTGAAGGTAAATATAATTATATGCACAACTAGTCATAGTTTATTACCGCTGTAAGGGAGCAAACCAAATTATTCAAACGAGATTAGGAAGGGAGACACCAGATCGAACTTATTAACCAACAATTTTGTAATCTTTTGAATAAGGAGTTTCGTAATTTACTAAAATACAAATTACGTAAATTGAACATTAAAAATAGAATAGTTAAGTTAATACAAATATTTACAACTATAAAATACAATAAAAAGCAAATACCATGTGTGCATCGCACAAGAAGATACCCAGTAAGAAATTAATAAAAGAGATTCTGCAAAAACTAAAGCATTAAAAATATTATATATTATTTATAAAAGTTCAAAAGCATATTTCTTAATAAATAAACCCAAAAATACAAACAAGAGAAATATAAAAGGGATTTTGGAAAAGCTAAAAAAATTAAAAATATAATTAAAATTTAAATTAGAATAATTCAAGGAGCCGGTTCAAAAAATAATGTTAAAAGATATAAAAATAATAAAAATAATGCTAGAAAAAAATATTTACTTTCCTACTGTCCATGTGTCCAGGGTGAGGACGTGGATACTAAGATATTAAATGCGTCTTTGTGATGCAGTTCTTCTCGCATAAACCGCGTTACGATCACGTGTTTAAAGTTAAAAAAAAAACCGAATTACAGAGCACGGTTTAGGACATAAACCTCGTCCTGATGACTTAAGTAAAGTAAACTGCGTACCTGGAACGCGGTTTATTGCCACAAAAACTGTGTCCCACTAACATGGTTTAGGGAAAATCTAAAAACCCCACCCTTCCTCAGCCCATTCACTCACACTTCCGCCCCTCGTGCCGCTCAGCTTCTCTCCCTCTCTTTCTCGTTAATCCGCCGCCGGTCACGTGATCCGCCACCCGCCTTTCTTCTAGTTCATACGCCAAAGATCTTTCAAGTGACAATTGTCGGAGTTATTTGACCACCTAGTGCATTTCTTCATAGGAGTGAATAACTACGGTAATTTTAACTTCTTATTTTGAAATATTGTTTTTTCTTGTTGAAAAATACATAGTGTTATAGTTCTCTGAGTTTATTTTACTTTTTTTTGGTTTGTGATTATTTTGTATTATGTTGTTGAATGTTGTTGAAATTTTACTTGTTTTATACATATTGAAGTTTGTATTATTGTAAACTTTTTCAGAATATGACTTATTTGCATCCTATTGTTTGTCATTGGGGTGGAAAGGCCGAGAAAAATGGATAGTCTATGAATTATGTTGGAGGTTATAGCACTATGATATTTGTTAGAAAAGTGATCAATTTTAGTGGATTAATGAGTATGTTGAGAGAGTGCCATAATATTGACCGAAATATTATTAATTTGAAAGTGAAATGGGATACTTGTACTACACATGGACATCAAATGATTGATCTTTTCAATGACAATTCGTTACAATCTATGTGGTCATACATCGAGCTAAAGAAGTAATCGACAACATATTTTTATATAGAAGTTGAGCCAGAAAATCTGAATGTTAATATGAGAAATCACCTACCTGAATCCCAATCTTACGGACAAAATATGATGCATTATCCTATATCTTACCCTAAGTATGGAGTTACTCCAAGTATGCCCCAAAATTATGTGACTGATACTAGTATTCCAATTCGTCCAACTTTATTATTGGAATGTCGTGCCAATAATGCAATTCCATGTACGTCCGAAATGGGTCGAATTGGTGCATCAAGTAGCAATACTGGGCAAGATCATATTCTGGTTCGTCCAACTGTATCATTGGAATGTCCTACCAATAATTCAATTCCATGTAATTCGGCGATGGGTCGAGTCGGTGCATCAAGTACCCATATTGGGCAAGCTGTGAGTATTTCTAATGAAGGATACCAATGTCACAATCTAATCCGGTGAGAGAATATGTTGAACAAGGTGGTGATGGTGATGGAGTATTTGTTAGTACAGCTTATGATGACAGTGATCAGGGCTATTCGATCGAGAATGAAGACAGTGAGCGAATTGATGAAATCAAAAGGGAGCTTGAATAGGACGATGGGGATGATGATGTCATTGATGAACGAATTAATGAAACTGAACGGAGTTTGCATGTAATGACATGGATGAAGATCCTGTTAGTGCTTGTGCTCCCGTGCCTGAATTTGCTCGTATCAATAAAAATCCCTATGTCGAACCTGATGAGTTTAATTTTCACTTTGATCACGCGCTCGAATTTGTAGTGGGACAACTTTTTCATACCAAACAAGATGTCATAGACGTTGTGCAATAGTATTCGGTAAGAAACAATCAATTTTGTAAGACAGTTGAATCAACTCCGCTAAAGTTAGTGTTCAAATACAAGAAGAGTGATTGTCCATGGTGGTTAAGGGCTGTTGTCAAAGATCAACAATTCCCTTACTTCACAGTTGTAAGGTACAGAGGTCCTCACACATGTGTCAGTGATGTGTTTGCCCAATACCATCGCTTGGTAAGTTCATCCTTTTGTTGCCCAACATGTAATGAAACTTGTTAGAACACAAGTGTTAATTTCTACGAGTTCTATTGCTCAAGTTATTTCCGATCGTTTTCGATTAAAGATTACGTATAAAACGGCTTGGTTGGCGAAACAAAAATTGAGAATATATTTGGCACATTTGAGGACTCTGATGAAAAACTTCCCCAAATTTTGAGAGCCATTAAAAAATTAATCTTGGTACAAAAATTATATTCAGAAGTATTCGAACTTCAGACCCTTCTATCCACTTTTTCGACAAAGCTTTTTGGTTGTTGGGGCCGGCCATACAAGGGTTTCAGAATTGTCGCCCTGTCATATCCATCGACGGTACCCATCTTTATGAGAAGTATAAAGGAGTATTGTTACTTGATGTTGCTTCTGATGCCAATAATCAAGCGTTTCCCTTAGCATTTGCTCTTGTAGAAGGTGGGAGTAATGCTAGTTGGTCATGGTTCATGAAATACTTGAAAAAACATGTAATAGGGGAAATAGAAGTCTGTGTGATTCCGGATCATCACGCTGGAATAATGAATGTAATGAGTAGAAGAGAATGAAGGGAACGAAATGCCTATCATAAAATTTGTTCGAGACACCTTGTGTCTAATGTGAATGTAAGGTTTTGAAATACGACTTTGAAAAATATGACACACTTTGCTACAAGGTAGGCTCAACCCAGGAAATTCAACTTTACATTCGATAGAATCGGCAAGTTGAATATCGATGTCCGCAGATTGATGTCTTTGTGCCTGTATTTCACAGCGGTCAAGCTTCGGTTGAACAAATGGGCTCTTTTGTTGGGAAAAAGGTAACTTTTGTTGGAAAAATAAACTCTGATACCGATCATTGGGTTCACAATTTTTTAACTGTGGTCACAACAAGGGGTACCTATTAGAGCACTTGAAGTAAGAGACTTTTCTCTTTACCTAAGCCCCGGCGGAGAGTCACGCTTTGTGACACCTCACGTGCGAGAGTTTCCGAGAATAGGGTTATCTTTGCTCTAATACTGGTTATTGGAACGAACTTCAAAAATTCTCCCTAAAGTTTATGCATCGGAAGGGGTTTAGAATTCATAATTCTAAACCTAGGGTTGATTTAAAATTCTTAATTTTAAATCTATAGATTTAAATTCATATTTTAAATCTATAGATTTAAATTCATATTT
Source organism: Simmondsia chinensis (assembly GCA_018398585.1). Classification (NCBI taxonomy): domain Eukaryota; kingdom Viridiplantae; phylum Streptophyta; class Magnoliopsida; order Caryophyllales; family Simmondsiaceae; genus Simmondsia; species Simmondsia chinensis. Next base: position 8,398,264 of record JAGTTD010000023.1, on the reverse strand, counting down.
TAAATCTACATAACTAAATTCTTAATTTAGATCTACATGCATTTTACTCTAATATATTCATAACAATAAATAAACTTAAATAGGCATAATAACGAATATTGTCAATAAATAGAAAAGCGAAAACTAAAAGAAGAAAGAAAGAAGAGCATATCTGGAATTGCTCCAATAATAAAGAATACCAAGAAAATTGAGACCCCGTGATCTTCTACGCAATGACCTCAAATTCCCCGGAGGGTGGGCTCCGAAAAATATTAAACTGAGGAAAGAAAATTTCAACGAAAATTTTTCTCTCCAATTAGGTCTCCGAAATAATTTTCAGAAACCCAAAATAATTTGTTTGATTGAATGCCAAACCTTTGGAATAGGTACCTCTATTTATAGTAGTATACGGGAGCGAAAAAATCTATTTTTTGATGTGGGATTGCCCAGTTTAAAATGAAACGCAGCATTTAATCACAGCCATAAGCCAAAACACATCGTTTCATGCGTAGGGAAATTGCGTGTTATTTATTTACTTCTGCGTGCTACGTGTCAGCCTGTGATTGGTCGGATCACAAGCAGGCGGATTCCTCCTATTAGGCAACTGTCACGTGCTGATTGGTAGCCAGCGTTAGCCACAGATCGCGAGCTATTTAGATACGATTTTTTATTTATTTATTTATTATTTTTTTTTTTTTTTGCTTTGTTTCCCACATGTAAAATTCATCTTATGAATTTTAATTTTTCTAAATTATTTTATTTTATAGTTTTCAAGTTTTATTCATCCCATGAATAATATTTGACAAAATTAATTTACCATTCTTATGGATAAATAATTCATCTCATGAATTCTTTAATATTTTTCTATGGCAATAAATACAAAGACTTGCGCAGGGACTTGAGGAACAATTTAAATCTAGCTCCTAATGAGTTAAATTAATCATCTCATTAAATAATTTAATTATTATGTAATGAGACTTAATTCCACTAAATAAATCTCATTGCACTCTAGACTTAAATCACTTATTCGATATCTCCTTAATATACTTAATTGATGACAAAAACCCCTCCACTAGATGTCCATGACAAAGGATAAATATAATCATTACCATTATCCTTCTTACAGCTTCTCCGTTAATTACTGACTCGCCCTTCACTGAATAATTCATTTATACTTGAACATATTCATAGTATAAATTCCAAATGTCAAACACTTGGAATACTTTGGCCAAAGTTTCCGAACTATTCAAATATTTATGAATCAACAAAGGGGACATTTGTATCTCATAATACATGATCCTTGTCACACTTCGCGCCGCTACCCAGTGTACGTGGTAATTCAGTCATGCATTTAGACCTTACTTATAGTACACCAAAGTAACTAATGCTCCATGCACAAGTCCAGAATGCCCTCAGGATTTAGAGTCGTCGTTCAAACAGTACAACATGAATCACTCATCTCCGATAGTAGTTTAGAAATAAGTAACCCACATGGTCCAATTCAGTGTGTCAATCTTATTAAACTCACCAACCCAACACTTTTCGATCTCCATTCACATGAACAAGAAAAGTTATCTAAAGTGTCATTTTATGGTCTTAGCATACAAGTGGTCCAAACTTGTCTTCGACTACGAGCCTTTCAAACAATAATCCATACCATTTGTTCCAAATCTATCTGTGGCTTAGTCTCATAAACCACTTAGAACAAATATGTAAATTGTAGTCTAAGGACTACACCCATCTCATGGATGTCTCCCAAAAGAAAATCACATGCAGCATAAATGCTCGCTTACACAAATTTAACTAGAAAATAATCGGGACTTTAATTTTGTTTATTAATTAAAATAATATATTCAGAATAAATCTGGATTTCAGGACATTGGTCCTAACATCTGCCATGACCAAGGGAAGAGATATGGGCTTATGACTACTAATGTAGCTGAAATCATAAATGCTTTGCTGAGGGGAGTTTGTAGCTTTCCTGTCATTTCAATTGTAGAGTTGACATTCTATCCAACAAATAAGTGGTTAGTTCGATGGCGAGGAGTTGCGGGTGAGCTTCTTGCTGAAGAGAAAACTTGTTGCCCCAAAATCAATGAGACATTAAAGTCCAATAAGGCTAAGACGCGATATCATCGCGTTGAAGTATTTGATTACCAAATAGGCATATATGAGGTCATCACTACATTAGATAATAGGGAGAGAGGAAAAGGAGGACATAAACAACCCATTAACCTCGAAGAAAGGACTTGCTTCTGTCAAAATTCCAATTGTATTGTATCCTGTGTTCTCATATTCTTGCCATATGCTACAATAGAAATTATGATCCTTTATCATTCATGAACCCGTGTTATTCCCTTCCTAGATATCGTAATTCATACGAGCCGAAGTTCAATCCAATTCCTGTCAAGGGATATTGGGAGCCGTATGATGGACCCAAAATAATCCCGAATCCTAGTTTAAAGTGAAGTCAAGGCCGCCCACCATCGAAACGAATTGAGATGGATGAGAATGACGATACATGGAGGGTCACATGTGGATTTTGTAAGGAAAAAAGTCATAATGTATTGACATGTAAGAAGAAGAAAGAGCACGAGGCCTGATAGCAGCTATTAATAGTGAAATATATGATGGTAATATTTATTTATGCTTTATTTATATTATTTTTAATCTAGTATTTCGTTATTTGTACATATTGGTTAATTTTGAAACTTTATTTTGTGACAGCGTAATGGAGCCAGGCCCAGCTGACTCCAGCCTCCTACAGCTACAGCCTCATAATAGAAATGTTGCAATAATAAAAATGTCTATTAAAAATTTTATTTATTCTAGAAACAACAAGTATATTTTTATATTGTATATGTTCTATAAACTAACTTAGGAAAAGAATTATAGAAATGACAAAAAAACAATATTAACATTTAATATTTAGAATAATAAAATTAGAAATAGAAACTATTAAGATTATGATCAAAATTGTTTCAATAAGAGAAAAAATTATAATTTTTTATTGCAAAAAGTGAGGGTGGAGAAAGATATATTTTAATTTAAAAATTAATATTTCTAAGGAAAAAATGTAATAAAACTATTAGAATAGAAAAAGTTAATGACTCGATGTTTGTTTAATAACTCGATTATATTCTTTTACATTATTTTGTTCACAAATAACATATGTTAATTTGATAATATATAATGTAAAAAAATATAATCGAGTTATTATTAAATTAACCTTAAATTATTAACTTTTCATGTTCTAATAATTTTTTAATTTTTTTAGAAATATTTAATTTTTCAATTAAAATTTATCTTTCTTTACTCTAACTTTTTCCAATTAAATATTATAATTTTTTCTCCAATTGAAACAATTTTACTTATAATCTTAATGGTTTTTATTTCTATTTATATATTACGATTTTTCAATACAAGAAAAGTAAGGAAAGAAAGGATACACATTAAATAAAAGACTTAAAAATTCCAATAATTATTAATACTTCTCGTTATAATGCTTCATGCTTTTTACTTTTACTTTGTAATCTTTACTTAATTATCATTTTTAACTGAGAGGCACATGAGTACTTTTGTTAGACTATATTAGAATTAGCTAGAATTATTAAAAATTGAATAATGAATAGTTATGTATATTTATAAAATTATAATTATAATATGTTAATCTTTTCTCACCAATGTAAGTTAATTTTATTCTCATTGTTTAGATTAGAACACCCACCCTATAGAAAAAAATTAAACACAATGCCCTTTACCATTTGTGCAGGCCAAGTGTTGTAAGGAATATGTGCAGCTGTTAAAGGTTTTAAATATAATAAAGACGGTATAACTTACTCAGCATGTCAAAAATGGAAGACAAAGGTCAAAGTGACGAATGGAAAGTTCCATTGCAAAGAATGCGAAAAAAGGCCACTAAAGAATCAAGATATGGTAGACATTTATACATAAACTATAACTACCGCAATGTACACAATACAACTTCTAATTGTTTACCAACTATTTGCCACGTTCATATTCACTATTATAGTGCAAGATCCTCAAGTTACGCAAATGAGACTAACAGTTCTTGGTGAACATGAAGATATCTTAACAAACAGTAACTTTGGGGAACTAGAGCAATTGTATGAAAAGGCATGAGATTTGTTATTATGTTTAAAAATTTATAACAAAAATGACATTCAACTACAACAACTTCAAAAACTTGTAGGAATATGGAAAAGAAATGTTGTTTGCATACTTCGATGAGTTCGTAGAAAGGAGTTGGCTATCCTTTATCCAAGCTCCTCGGTGTGATGTACCGAATCCAAACCCAATTGCACTTCTCATCACAAAAGTCATTTTGGAAGAAGAATGATATCACCAATGAATCGAGGCAGCGATAAGAATAGAAGCATAAGAAGTTTTATAGGCAATTAACACTAACATAGGACAAAGAATAACATTGATACAACAAATGCTGGTGAACGCATACAGTGAAAATGCATTAAAAAAAAAATGGTTAAAGGACTTTTGGTACATTACTTGGTTGAAAATAAAACATTGTACATTACAAGAAACTTTTGTTAAAACTTTGGATCCAAAACAAATATGTGATGTGAATACTTTTGCTAAAACTTTGTGGTTCAAAACAAATATGTGATATGAATATTATGTTGCACAACTACATTACAGCTAGTTGTGTGTAATTATAAAGTTCAAGGGGCTATTTTATAAAATTAAAAGTGAAGGAAGTATATTGTGTTTAATTATAAAGTTTAGGGGGTTTATTTATGAAATTAAAAGTGTATGGGGGTGTATTATGTTTAATTGTAAAATATATGGGTCTATTCTATGAAATTGAATATGTAAGGTGTATTGTTATTAATTATAAAGTTTAAGAGGTCTTTCCATAATTTACCCTAACAAATAAAAGCCATAAATTACCATTGTAATAACCCTATTAGCTTGAGTACACTATTAAACATGACAGTAACACTATTTCCTTTTTATAAAGTGTTTGATCAAGCTGTAAAAGAAATGCTTTTTTAAACAAATTTTTTTTGCATAAGCATTTTTTATAAAAGGCAGTTTCAATATGCATATTTTTGTCTGTAAATTTTTAGTTTTTGCTTTTATTTTTATTTTAAAAGAGAAATACAATATTTATGTTTTTTTCCAAATAAAATACTTCTTTTTCTATTTGAAAATACTTTTTAAAGATAATGTTATTATCAAGATAAAATTATTAATGTCAGAATAATTTTGTGAAATCGTGTGACTTTTATTTAGACAAAAGTCTGATTTTGGTCACTAACGTGACAAAGAATGGACAACATAGTTACTCAACTTAAAATTCGGAAGATTTAGTCATCCAAATCTTAAAAAATATTCCATTTAATTACCCAAGTTATTTAAAATTGGACAAGTTAGTCATTCAATTCATATTTTAAAAGATTTGGTCATCCAACTACTAATAAAAAACTCATTTACTCATCCAAGTAATTTAAAAAGGGACAAATATTAACTATTCAAATAAAAAAATAATAAATTTGGTTAAATTTTTTGAATTACTTATTTCACTGGCCTCTACTTTTGTAACTTTATTGAAATTTATTCATCAATTTTTTTCCAAAAGAGTTGTTCAAATTAGCCCTTATTTGATCGTTGATATTGGATAAAAGTTAAAAGATAAGTAATTAATTTTATTATAAAATAAAATATAAAAAATATTTTAAACAAAAAATGAAAATAATTTAAATACACTTATAATTGTGGATATTTATGCCCTTCATACTAAAAGAACATAATTAGCAAAAATTATAGATATTGCAATATCAGTGTATATTATCAAAAAGTTATTTAAAATAGCCATAAATGCTAAAAAAATCATATATTTTTAATTTATTGTGGCCCTCTAAATTTTAGTGCTTAAATTAAAAATATTTTATATTTTTCACTTGGGTGATAAATTTTATCATTTTAAAATTATATAAGTCATTAATTTTTTTTATAAGTGTTAAATTTATTATTTTTATATTTGAGCGATGAATTTCATCATTTTAAAATCATATAAGTGATCAAACTAGATTTTTTAAAGCTGGATATAGAGTACTCTAAAATTTAATTTGAATGACCAACTTATCTATTTTAAATTATTTGGGTGACTAAAAGAATTTTATTAGGAGTTAGGTTTCCTTCAGAATATGATTTGAATAACCAATTTGTTTATTTTAAATTACTTGGGTGACTAAGATTTTCATTAGGAGTTGGGTGACAAAATCATTAAAAATTTGAGTTGGGTGACAAACTTGTCTAATTTTAAACGACTTGGGTGACCAAATTGAACATTTTTAAGAACTGAGTGACTAACTCTTCCAAATTTTGAGTTGATAGACTAAGTTTGATAGGATCCAAAATGAAATCCTATCGAAATAATCAATATCTAACTCAATACTCCACTCCACACAACCCAATCACAATCTGATGCGTATAATAATATGTTAGTCATTTGTTGGTACATAATTTCATTCATGTAATAAAATTCAGTAGTAAGCCTAGCAGTATAAATAAAATGGATTGTATTCAATTGAAGGTTAATGAAGAATTTACTTCCCAGCTCATCTCTTTCTCTCTCTCTCCTCTATCTCATCTGATTCTTTCTCTCATCTCACTCTATTTCTCAATTCTATCAAAACCTAACCCTAATTCTTGGTTTCAACCACAATCGTTGTAACATTTGGTATCAGATTTAGGTTAGTGCTGCGTTTGTGATCAATGGCGGAAGGTACTCGAAGCACCTCTGAATTGCGACGCCTGGAGACTCGATTGGACGATACCGAGAGCCGGATTGACGGACGACTCAACGAAATGGATGCAAGATTTCAGGTGGTAATGTTAGATACGGAGTCGGTGAAGCAAGAACAGAGCAAGATGATGGAGATTCTTCGTGAGTTGCAGCAAAACCAGCGTCAGGGCAACGGGCTTCTTGTTCGGCCATCAGCGCCACCGCTGCCTCCTCCATCGGTAACAACCTCGATTTCGGTCTCTAGTATTGAATCATCAGCCATTTCTCCTTATCAATTTCATACTCACTTGTCCAAAATTGACTTTCCCCATTTCTCCAGTGGCGTGGCCATCAAGAATTGGGTATGGAAAGTTGAACAATTCCTTGAAATTGCCAATACCCCTACTTCGGAGCAAGTTAAACTTGCTTCTATGCATCTTGACGATGATGCTCTTGAGTGGCATCGTGCCTTTGTGAAAACTTCAATTCGACCTATAATCGAAGTTTTGTGGCCCGAATATTCTATACTGTTAATTGAGCGTTTTGGCCATAGTTATGAGGATCGGATGGCCGACTTAATGAAATTACTTCAAATTGGTAGTGTATCGACATATCAGGCTCAGTTTGAACTATTGGTCCCACGTTTAAACTTGTCGGAAGGATACTTGGTATCTTGTTTTGCCACGGGCCTTAAAGATACGATTAGATATCCTGTTTTCATGTTACAACCACGTACTATGCATCAGGCTATGCGTTTGTCCCGTTTGCAAGAGGATAATTTGTTGACCGGTCAAAGATCATTGTTTACTGGGTCCTCTAAACAACCTAATTCACGTGTGTCAATTCCATCTTTGGCCCCATCATCGGGCTCTGTCGTGCGTTCCCCTTCCAAATCGGGATATCCGCTACTGAAATAGAGGACCGGCGGGAGAGAGGTCGTTGTTTCTTTTGTAGTGAGCTGTTTATTCCGGGACATACGAAAGTGTGTAAGGTTAAAAATCCTCAGTTACGGTTTCTCTTTGGGGACATGGCTGACACTAATGACGAAGTGGCTGAAGACTTCCTTTTCGATTTCGCAGACACTATTTCCAGGGATTCCCACACATTTCCTATAATGCCTTAGCCAAGATATCGTCCTATAGTACTATGCGCATTACCAGTTTTCATAACCGCAAGCCACTTCACATTCTCATCAACAGTGGTAATACTCATAACTTTCTTGATCGGGAAAAAGCTCGTTGGCTCGGATGTGTCGCTGTCCCCTATCCCCTGTTTCGGTAACTATGGCGGATGGGAAGCGGATCCAATGTCGTGACCTATGTCGTGATCTACAATGGCAGGCTCAGGGAATAGATTTCACTTGTGATGTTCTTCTCATAGATTTAGGTGGTTGCGACATTGTTCTCGAGATTCAGTGGCTCACTCCTCTCGGTCCAATTCTTTGGGATTTCGAGAAACTCCATGTCTTTTACTTGGCTGGGAACTTCGTGCGTTTTTCGCGGCCACCGACCACCATTCGTCATGCCGGTAAGCCAAGTTCAGATAAGCTCGAAATTTTTAGTTCTTCCATTCATGTCATACTTGTTCCTTCTGTGGATGTACAACTTTTTTGCTACTGAGGCTTTGAACCCAGCTGCAGGTATAGTTATCGACTGTCATTGGTTCGAGCTTAATGCTTTGTGACTCTAATTTTCATTGGTATTTGATGAGTCACGTGAGCTTCCCTCGCCTCGATCACTTTGATCACTATATATTGCTTAAATCGGATGCCACCTCGGTTAATATTTGCCCTTATCGATATCCATTAGTGCAAAAGGACGCAATTGAGACAATGACACAAGAAATGTGGGAAACCGATATTATTAGACATAGCAACAGTCCTTTTGCATCACCCGTGATTTTGGTTAAAAAAAAGATGGAATGTGGCATATGTGTGTGGACTATCGAGAGTTAAACCGTCGTACTATTAAAGTCAAGTTCCCGATTCCGATAGTAGAAGAATTGCTCGATGAGTTATATGGGTCGTTTGTGTTCTTGAAGCTGGATGTCCGTAGTGGGTATCATCAAGTCCGAGTCTGTGAGACCAATGTTCACAAGACAGCGTTCCGTACTCATCAGGGCCATTACAAATTCCGAGTGATGCCATTCAGTCTCACCAATGCTCCGGCCACCTTTCAGAGCCTCATGAACTCTGTATTTCACCCCTTTTTACGCAAGTTCGCACTTGTTTTCTTTGATGACATTTTAATTTACAATTCGGATATGTCTTCCCATTTGTATCACCTTTGTTTGGTCTTCGAGGTTATGCAAGCTAACCAATTATTTGCCAAAGGGTTTAAATGTGGTTTTCTTCTTGAGGAAATTGATTACTTAGGCCACCGTATCTCCGCTCGTGGGGTTTTTACAGATACCACAACAATAGAGGTTGTTCGTGACTGGCCGGTTCCCTCCACCATCAAGCAATTACGGGGTTTTCTCGGTTTGGCAGGGTATTACCGACCATTCATCCATGGTTATGGGAAGATTAGTGAGCCCCTTACCGATCTCCTAAAGAAGGACTCTTTCAGTTGGCATGCTGGGCCGAGGCAGCTTTCAAGGTTCTTAAGCAAGCTCTTTTAAATGCACCTGTTTTGGCATTAACCGACTTCACACGGCCTTTTGTTGTCGAAACAAACGCCTTTAGTTTCGGCCTTGGGGCCGTTTTGAAGTAAGACAATCATCCCATTGCTTACTTAAGCAAGGTCCTCGCTCCAACTCATCGCGGTTTATCAGTGTACAACAACAAACCCAATGCCTACAAGGGCTCCCGCAAAAGCAGGGTCTGGGGGGTAGATGTACGCAGCCTTCCCCCTTCAGGGGGCTACCCTAAAGAGAAGCTGTTTTCGAGGACCCCCAACCTGAGAAGCTGGTCCGCAGCATAGAGCATGTGACCTGGCAGTAGGAGAGCAACAAAGCATGAGTAGGGCAAAACACACAGCGAGCAAGACAACGAACACAAAAAAAATCAAATGATAGGTGGATAGGTAGGCAGGCATGTAGTAGCTCATGAGAGCAAGTACACAACCTAAGTGCGCCAGGGGGATATCACAGCCTAGCACTAGTAAGCTAGACTACCCTACTCCAACTGGAGCATCTATAACCCCTATACTAGCCCTCCAATGGGCCCTATCCAAGGGCATCTCCTCCTGAAGGTTTAGGTGGGTGAGGTCTTGTCGGATCATCTCAATCCATCTCTTCTTTGGCCTGCCTCTTCCTCTCCTGCCTGGTGTAGTAAGGGGTTGTTCGCACCTCCTTACTGGACCGTTGTTTGGTGTCCTTCTAACATGTCCGAACCACCTCAAACGTTGCTCTCTCAATTTATCTTCAATGGAGGCAACGCCCAATTTGCCTCTTATGACGTTGTTTCTGATCCTATCCTTCCTTGGTTTATCAGTGTATGAACATGAATTAATGGCGGTAGTAATGGTTGTTCGAAAATGGAAGCACTACCTCTCCAATCGTCATTTTATACTTCGGATTGATCAACAAAGCCTCAAGTTTTTACTTGACCAAAAGGTGCATACCCAGTTGCAATGGGCTTGGTTGTCCAAGCTTATGGGTTTTCCTTACACCATTGAGTACAAAAAGGGCTGCGAGAACAAGGCTGCTGACGCACTCTCTCGACTACCCACGTCCGACATCGAGCTTCGAACACTACTTCCCAACATCCAATCTCCATTATTGGATGAAATCCGTGCTTCTTGGACCTAAGACCCTTCCCAGCAAAAGCTTATTAATGAATTACAATTGGATCCAGCCAAGCATCCCTCCTTCACCTGGAAAAATGACGAGCTGGGTCACTATGGCAGATTAGTTGTGGGGTCTGATCCTTTGCTTCACCACCGTATTTTTGGTTTGTATCACGCTTCGGTGGTTGGGGGTCATTCCGGAGTGGATGTTACATTTCGAAAATTGAGTAGTTTTTTCTATTGGAAGGGTATGTCGTGATGTTCACAAATTCATTTCTGAGCGCACGATGTGCCAACGTTGTAAGACCGACAATGCCAACAACAACAACAACAACAGTCCCAGTGCCACAGAGGCTCCAGAACAAGCGGGGTTTTGGGGGGGGGGGGGTGGATGTACGCAGCCTTCCCCCTTCCGAGTAGAAGAGAGGCTGTTTCCGCGGACCCCCAACCTTAAGATAAGTTCGACAATGCTGCATACCGCAAATTGTTGCAGCCTTTACAGATCCCGGACACAGTTGGGAGCTCCATTTCCATGGACTTTATTGACGGGTTACCGTGGTCTCATGGTCGTGACTCGCTTTTCATCGTGGTAGACTGTTTGAGCAAGTATGCCCATTTCATGCCACTCACACCTCCGTATTCGGCTCCGACAGTTGCTCGGGTATTTTTGGACTCCATTTTTTGTTTACATGGACTCCCATGGGACATTGTATCAGATTGGGATTTGGTATTCCTTAGTATTGTTTGGAAGGAGTTATTCCGTGTATTGGGTGTTGATTTACACAGGCCTTCGGGGTATCATCCCTAAATGGACGGGCAAACTGAAGTGGTTAACTGTAGTCTTGAGACGTATTTACGCTATTTTTGTTGTGATATGCCTTCATCATGGACCACTTATATTTCGAAGGCAGAATGAAGGTATAACACATCTTTCCATTTGGCTATTAAATCGACCCCGTACAAGATTTTGTACGGACAACCCCCCCTCTTCATACTTTGTATATTCCGGGCGAAATTGAGGTACGGGCCGTGGACCGCAGTCTGGTGGCTCTGGAGGAAGCTGTCCAGTTACTCAAGCACCATTTATCCCGCGCACAGGGAGAGGGGGAAGCTTTTCGAGGAAATCAAAATGGAGAAGGAGAGAGCAGGTACCATAGAAGGCAAAGTAGAGAGAGAAGAAGAAGAAGAAGATGACGACGACGATGAAGAAACTGAATTATTGAAGAGTCTATTTCGTCTCTCTGCTATCTCCATTGCCCATTCTGAAGGTTCTTTTTCCACATTCATTATTTTTCTTTTTCTTTTTTGATTATTTCTGTTCAGATCTGATGCCAGTTTTGTCATATCAAGTAACTAAGCATTTCATACGTTTGAGATTTAGGCTCCGTTTGCTTCGAGAGAAGTACTTTTTCAAGAAAAACCAAATTCCGATTAACGTTTTTCGTTGTTTGTTTCGACGGAAAACATGCTTCCACCTCATAATATTGTTTATTTGTTATTAAAAAATAATTTTCTATGAATCATACTATACCTTGCTATAAGATAACATAAAGTAGTAAAAACTATATATTATAATTTATATAGGTTTCCTTTGGTTACGATAAAGTTATACAATTCAGTTTGTTCTCAGAATGATTTAATTCCAGCGGCCGTACCAGATGAGGTAGACATTGATAGGGGAAGTGGAGAGGACAGGGCCCATATTGTAATTGAGGTTGACGAGATTGGAAGAGCCTTCAAATTCGTTTGAAGTTGAAAGGGGTCTGGGTGGGAGTTTGGGGTTGATGATAAGTGTGACTAGTATTGGCCAAGTGTCTATAAATAGCACATGGCAATAATTGTGTACAGTGTACAGTAAATGCACGTAATTAACTACAGTGTACAGTCTACAGTGCTATGTAATTTTGTTTTATAAATAGGTCATAGGGGACCCTTTGGTCATAAGTGGTTCTTCTGTTTTATAATCGTCTGCCATAAAAATTAATTCATCTGTTAAATTTGCTATTTCTTCTTCAGATGATTCTAAACTTAAACTTTCTATTTCAGAAAGTACATCATCTATGTCAGAGATATCTTCTCCATAAATTATGTCCAAGTCTTTTTCTTCTAGTAGTTTAATCATTTTCTTATTACCTTTTGTTTTGTGAGGGCACAAAGGTGTAAGATGGCCTTCTTCATTACGAATAAAGCATTTACATTTCTTTTTAAATGTATGTGTTGGTTACTTTTTATAATTTCTTTTCCTTAGATATTTCTTTCTCTTTTGAAATTTTCCCTTTTTCCAAGGTTTCCATTTAAAACGTCTTTTCTTTTTCCTCGAAGCTGATTTATAAGTTTTGCATCCTATTTTTCATTCTTCTTAAAGTATTTTATTACAACATCTTTCTTCGTACGCAGATTTAGAAATTTGGTTTTTTACCTGTTTTCTTGCCTTTATTTCAACACATTTTTGTGAAATCATTCTGAGGATAAACTGAATTCTATATCCTAGAGTATCTGTTGTAAGATCTTACAAACTTTCCCTCATCAGACGAAGAAGAAGAACCTTCTAGATTAAATCTTAATGATGAAGATACGATTAGGAGTTTAGCAAGAAGAAAAAGAAAGGTTGATCATAGAACTGACCCCGAACTACCTGAAGAAAATTGATATTATACATCAGGAGAACCCTCGAAAACAAGGGTAGAAGTTTATCCTCTAGAAGAAGTATTAGAAGAAGAAAACCCTAATATAGAAGATGCAAAGAAAGGAGAAGAAACAAAACCCTCCTCTAGTTCTAAAAATGAAGAAAATCCATCTATAGAAGTATGGTGGAGAAAAGATGACTTGAATAAATAAGGAATCTCATTACAAGGAACATACTTGAGTTTAGATAAAGTACCTTTTAAAAAATCAACTTCAAGTAATAGATGACTGGGCTCAATCAATGGCCTTAGCATTAATAAGTAATAAACTTAAGTAGGAAGGTAATAAATCCGCATGGTTAGATTACCTAGCAGCCACTCTACAAGGAGACTGTTTACAATGGTTAAAACAGTGGAAAAAATCTGATGAAGGAAAATCAGAAAAAGCTAGCTTACTTAATAATTTTAATTCTCCTGAAGAAATACTAGGAGGATTTGCTAATATAATTAAAAAACGAGTTTGTGGATATGTAGGAGAAAAACCTATACAAGAAGATACAAGATATGTTTTAGCAAAACTCGAACTTTGTAATATACGGAATACGAAAAGTATGTAGAAACATTCACAAAGTATTTTTATATGCTAGAACTTGCAGAAACTAAACATTATCTAGAGTTATTTTTTCATAAATTCCCACGCCCATGGGATGAAATGACTTTAGCGAACTATAAAAAATTTTTAGAAAAAAAAGATCTTACAACAAATACTCTAGGATATAGAATTCAGTTTGTCCTCAGAATGATTTCACAAAAATCTGTTGAAATAAAAGCAAGAAAACAAGTAAAAAATCAAATTTCTAAATCTGCGTACGGAGAAAGATGTTGTAATTAAAATACTTCAAGAAGAATGGAAAATAGGATGCAAAACTTATAAATCAGCTTCAAGAAAAAAGAAAAGACGTTTTAAATGGAAACCTTGGAAAAAGGGAAATTTTCAAAAGTGAAAGAAATATGTAAGGAAAAGAAATTATAAAAGGAAACCAACACATACATTTAAAAAGAAATGTAAATGCTTTATTTGTAATAAAGAAGGCCATCTTGCACCTTCATGCCCTCACAAAACAAATGGTAATAAGAAAATGATTAAACTACTAGAAGAAAAAGACTTGGACATAATGTATGGAGAATATATCTCTGACATAGATGATATACTTTATGAAGTAGAAAGTTTAAGTTCAAAATCATCTGAAGAAGAAATAGCAAATTTAACAGACGAATTCATTTTTATGACAGATGATTATAAAAGAGAAGAACCACCTTCAAATGAAGATAAGAATATAACTCTAGGAAATATTCAAAAAGAAGAAGTTTCTTTCTCTAAAGAACAAATAGAAAATTTTGAAAAACAACAAAAGGTGAAACTTAAAGAAATATATAACAAATCAATTTTTAACTTTTGGTCCAAAAAAATATTTGAGCAATACTCGGGAAATACCCAAGCAAAACTTAATGCTGAAGGAATAATATAAATTTCATTATTCAGCAAAGAAAAAATAGACCGATGAAAAAATAAATATCCAAAGGTAAAATACATACATGTGGGATTAATTCAAATTGAAATAACAACACTATTTAGAGCGGGAATTGATGCTCCCTTAACAGCTATTATTTTTGATAAAAGATTTTATGATCCTATGAAAGCAACTATAGGAGGAGTAAGATCAAATCTAGTTAACGGAATAATATGGTTTAAAATAAAACCAAATTTCTTTATCTCCATTACTGATCCCTTAATAGAGGATGCAGTAAAAATAAGAATTCACGTCCAAAATCTCGGTATGCAAGACTTGTCAGTTAGATGGATAATAATCCATGAACTAACAAATATTACAAAAACTTCAGTAAAGAATTTTAATAAAAATATTGTTGAAATTTTTGAACCAGCTCATGAAAAATATGAGAAAGCTATAACCCCAAGATTAATAGATTGGAGAGATCTAACAATACCTAGAGAATGGACATTAGAAAACCTTACATATGACTTCAAGGAAGAAGAAAAACATTCGCAACAAGGCCACATAGAATTAATAGCATCAGAAAACAATCTCTATTTTAGAGAATCTAACTCTAATAAAAAATGGGTTAAAAATAATCTCCAATTACCATAAGTAGAAAACTGACTATCGATTACAGAAAAATTATCAGATATAGAACAAGAAGTCTCATCATCATCAAACTCAAAAGATTATAAAAAATTAGAAATATCTGTTCTGCCCGGAACATCCCACAGGCAAGAACAAATAAGTACAATACAAGTATTTAAGGGAGAACATGACAAAATATTCTTTGCCCCAAAAATAGGAAAGAAAAGGTATTCTTATGTTACAGGATATTTTCAATTCAAAGGATATAAACCATATTCCCTAAAAATATTAATAGACACAGAAGCCACTGCTTCATCATACAGATGGAATGCCTTACCACCTGAAAAATGGGTAGAAGAAAAATTCAATATTAGTAAGAGGAATTGATGGAAATGAAACTACAATACATTTAAAAGCTAAAGATATAGCCATATGGTTAAACGGAAAAAGATCCATAATACCTAAAATCCTTTGTTTCCCTTTTATGGCAAGGGACTTTTTGCTAGGTACAAACTTTATCTGGAAATATATTCCTGTATCATTAAACCATCACGATATAACTTTCACTCTTTATGGAGAAACAATTAAAGTACCATTATTAGATCAACCCCAGTATAAATGTACTTCTGGATTTGCTCTGGAAAAAATATCCTTGATAGAGGAAAACAAACCTCAAAATCAAATATATACTCTACAAGAAACACATTGGTTATATAAAGATTTAATTAAAAATTTTAGCGATAATCCGTTAAAATTATTGGATAAAAGTCTAAGATTTTGTAACCTTAAACTAAGAAATCCAAATATTATTATAAGAGTAAAACCAATGATCTACACTAGAAAAGATGTAGAAGAATTTGAAAAACAATTAAAAGATTTATTAGAAAAAGAATTGATTGAAGACACAACAAGTCCTCATACTAGTCCTATATTTATGGTAAGAAATCAAGTAGAAATAAAAAAGGGGAAAAGACCGGATGGTAATAAATTATAAAAGATTAAATGAACGTTTAGAATTCGATGGATATTTTATCTCAAGAAAAGATGTTCTCATAAACCTAACAAAAGGAGCTAAAATATTCTCAAAGTTCGACTGTAAATCTGGGTATTGGAAACTAAAGCTTACAGAAGAGTCAAAACCTTTAACTGCTTTTAGCACCCCCCAAGGACATTATCAATGGAAAGTAATACCCTTTGGTCTAAACACAGCACCACAAATCTTCTAAAGATGGATGGATAATATATTTAAAGAAATTAAAGATTTTTGCGTAGTATATATAGATGATATACTAGTTTTTTTCCAAAACAAAAGATGAACATCAAAAGCACTTACAAATCGTAAGTAATAAACTTAAAAAATATGGAATCATCTTATCACCTCAAAAAATTGAGGTAGAAAAAGATCAAAATGACTTTTTAGGAATAAAACTCACAAAATCAGGAATCCAACTTCAATAACATATTATAAGCAAAATTAAAGATTTTCCTGAAGAAATTACAGACAAAAAACAACTTCAAAGTTTATTAGGAATACTAAAGTACGGAAGAAATTTTATAAAAAATTTGTCTCATATTGAAACACCTTTACTTGAAAAACTTAAAAAAAGGAGTTGAATTCAAATGGACTGAACAAAATAAAACTTTTCTCAAAAAATTAAAATGAAAAATCACCAAACTTCCAAATGTGTACTTTCCTCAACCAGGAGATAAATTAATCCTAGAAATAAATGCCTCAGAAAATTGTTGGGGATGTATATTAAAAGCTATACCAGAAAAATTAATTAATGAACACGAAGATAAAATAGAACCAAGAAAAATAGTAGCAAGGAAAAAACCTCTTCCCAAAAAATTGCAAGCACAGGAACAAATTTGTGGATATAATTCAGGAAAATTTAAGCCCAATGAAGTCAAATATATTATTTTTGAAAAAGAACTATTAGTAATAAAAAATGCAATAAAACGATTTCATATTTATTTAGCACCGAAAATCTTTCTTTTAAGAACGGATAACCAAGCTGTAAAAGACTTCTTTATAAACAAAAAGGCCATCACTGATGGAAGGAGATTAAAATGGTACAATTTTATTTCTCAGTATTCTTTTGAAATTGAACATTTGAAGGGAACTAACAATGTTCTTGCAGATTTTCTAAGCAGAGAAACATGTCCCAAGGAGAATGGGTTAATATGAAGCTAAAAAAGGCTAGAGAAAATGCTCAGAGAAATGCTAACCAAGCATATTCTTCTTTCTATCAGTTCTCTCAATCAAAATGGGAACCTGAAAGCTCAAACTCGAGAACAACTCAACAACCTACTTATGCCCAAGCAACCCAACCTCAAATGGCAAACCAGCCAAATTCCTATGCCCAAATGGTGACACAGTTTGACAATACCTCAGTAAACTATCCAAGTCACCCAAACAACCTAAAACCGGTTTATGTAGTCTTCAAAGGAAGAAGACCCGGAATATATCTCCATTGGATAGAATGTTTTGAAAAAATCAATAAATTTTCAGAGCAAACTTTCAAAAATATACTGCCCTCGATGCTAGACATTTTTTAGCAAGTAAACAAACCCCTCTTTTCTCTCGACTCCTTCGAGAATTCAAACAAAAAAATGTTTCCAGACCAACTCCCTAATTTCCCATACAACCCAGACATCCCAGATTCAATTAACATTCATTTTAATGGAGTATGGAAAATGCATTTGGCAGATCAAAAAGCCGATTTCCGACGAAGTATGACTAATTTGGCAAATGCTATTGTATCAACTCTGTCCGAAGCAACGGAGCAGAGAGATCGGCTAAAAAATATTTGTATTGATCTTGTCAAACAAATGACCTGGGATCAAGAATACTCATATCAACAAATAATATTATTTTTGCAGCTTGTAGATGCTCTGAAAGAAGAGCTTGACATGCCTCAGTTCCAGATCATCAAAACAAGATGCTTATTTGAAAAAGCACAAAAAGTGCTTCCCCCAATAATATTCGAAGAGAAAATCAAGGCAGTGGTAGAAGACCATGAAGCCAAGATTAAACAAATCTTGCTTCGAAGTGTTACAAATGTTAATGCATACGATGGATGTCTCAGACTGACATACATGATCAACCATGAACCATGGTATATTGAAGACATCGAATGGGGATTGGTTAACCGAATCATCCTCCAAAGCGCGGCTCAAAAACAATGGATTGAATTCCCTATGATGATTAAAACTATGCTCTACAGAGTATAAAAAAGATACAATTATTCAAAATATTTTACTTTTAGAATTTTCAGCACACTCGGATGGAGATCTGAAGGAAAATTTTTTCAGCCATATCAGATATGGATCCTTTCAGACACTCATGAATGTAAATTCGAAAGAGAACCTCTCTATCAAGCAGAAAATTTAATCAATAAGTCCCGTCCAAAACAACTCTGGACCGATCCTTAATAAGCGTGTCAATGGCGGCACAAGAATATTTTTCATCAGATTATTTTAAAACTACAGATGGACGACGCATCTTCATCACAAAAAAAAAGGAGATGGATTATGAAAATAACTACTATGAAGAAGCTCAAGATTGGTTAAAAAAGCTAGCAAATCGAGATTATGGCCTAGACATTCCAGTCGATTTGGCTATGGATGCCGACGAAATAATCGGAGTAATACAGAAAAGTTATTCTCCTTATCTCGAAAGTGAACAGTCACTTGATGAAAAAGCAGAACGAAACCTAGATAATCTGTACGAAGGATAAAAGCATATCCCCAAAAATCCGGAAAAGCAAAAAAGATATGGACAAAATTTTTGACAAAATATTTATCTTTTTATGGGAGGTGAGTAGAATAGGCCAATTGTCCAAAAATGGCACATGGCAATAGTTGTGTACAGTGTACAATGTACAGTAAATGCACATAATTACCTACAGCCTGCAGTGTACAGTGCTATGTAATTTTTATTATAAATAGGTCTTAGGGGACCCTTTGGTTTCCCAAGTTGTAAAAGTTTGCCATCTTTTATTTTCCTTGTAAAAAATATTTCCTCCTCTTGTATTTTTTGTTTTTGTATTTGGTATCAGAGTCTTTCCGACAATAAAATTGTAAGTTATCTTCTATCTCCATCTTTGTTTTAGTATTATTATTATTCTGTTTCATTATCAGTTGTCAAAAAGCGCATATACTTACTTATCCTTAAGCTCATATAAACCCTAAACTGTGCCTGTTGTTAAACATCATTATTAAAGAATTAACTTAAAGGCATTAGATAAGGTTATAGGTCTTAAGCACCTTGGATTAAGTAAGAGGTTTTACGCACCATTGACAATCTGATACGACAGATAATCCTAAAGAATATTGTATAGGAAAAATATTAGGAATAGACGAAGATTTTAATCATTTAATACATATTTCTCCATCAAAAGAAAATAAGATAATTAAAATTGCGTCTATGTTGAATAGCACGATTGACACCATAAACGCTTGGTTTTCAGATGTATAAATATCTCAAAGAAAACAAGAAGAAAGAATTAAGGAACTCCAAAAAGGAATAGATATTATTCAAGAAAAACTTGAAGAAAAATTTAAAGAAAATCTTGAACAGACAAGTCCAAAATATAAACCAAGAAAAGCACTTTTTTATGAAAATATAGAATTTATCCGTATGAATGAAGAATATAAGATAAAAGAATATTATATGTTAGAACTTTTTGAATATTGGAGACATATATACAAATATCCAAACTTAAGTGTTAATAAAAGAAACACACTATTAAAACAAATGCAACAAGCATATGAGCAAAATGAAAAGCTGCTTAAACGTTTTAATTTTCTACTAGAAGACCTAAACACGGGCTCTAGTGATGATGAAAAAGAATCTATTAAAGCAATAAACGATGATGATTCATCAGACGAAGAAGACGAACCTTCTAGATTAAATCTCGATGATAAAGATACGGTTAGGAGTTCATAGTAATAGTAGTATATAACTTTCAATACAATAGTTATATGACAAGTAGGTCTTTTTATCAGACAACTACGTCCTCTAGCTCGAGTTTTTAATGTTTTCATTGTAGTTCCCTTGTTGACTTCGGCTCTACTAATGATTAAATCTGTTTTATTGAAGCCTCTATTGTGACTAGCATTTGCTGCTACAGAATAAATCAATTTAAAAAGGGGGGGGGGGGGGGGGGGGGGGGGGGGGGGGGGACTACGGCTTCTCTCTTCTCGAGAACCTATGCATCCTTATCAGTGTACGGATAGCTATCTCTTATCCCTAGGAGGTCTTCCCCCACTAGCAGTGTTTTTCGGAAAACTCTATTTATTCTGGTGTGGATGGCGGGCAGGCCTATATTTCTTGGTTTTAATAGGACTCCTTACGAGCGTTGTTTCTATCTACTATTGTCTAAAAATAATCAAGTTATTAATGACTGGACGAAACCAAGAAATAACCCTTCACATGCGAAATTATAGAAGATCTCTTTTAATACCAAAGAATTCCATCGAATTGAGTATGATTGTATGTGTGATAGCATCTACTATACCAGGAATATCAATGAACCCGATTATTGCAATTGCTCAGGATACCCTTTTTTAGCTTCTAGAGGCTATTTGTTAGTTCAAGATCCCTCTTACTAACTGGAATCAAAGAATTAGTAGATCTGTTTCGCCCAAAACAAAATGGGAATGGGCTAGGGTTATGAACTTATAATCTATAATCTGATGATCGAGTCGATTCCATGATTATAAGTTCATTCCATACCAGACCAGACCGGAATAGGGTTATATACATTCTCATTATGAGAAGGGGTCATTCGATCGTATCTAAATAGATACTATTCAATAGAAATACTCCAACACTCCACCTTTGTCATATATTACATACATCACACTGGATAGATATCATATTCATGGAATACGAATCATTTTCAAGATGCCATGGTGGTGAAATGGTAGACATGCGAGACTCAAAATCTCGTGCTAAACAGCGTGGAGGTTCGAGTCCTCTTCAAGGCATAATGAATGCTCATTGAATGAGCAATTCAATAAGAGATCTCGGATCGAATCGGTATTGATATACCAATTCGATCCGAGATCTTGGAATTGGAATAAGTTCGACAACGGATCACGAAATCTTAGTAATCTTTTCTATCTAATGAAGGGGGGAGTCCACCCGTAACGTAACTTAGCAGATAAATTACACAGTCCGTTTTAGGGATTGGCAACTTACCCATTCAGTGACTTTGGCATTGTACGTTCCCAAAATGGGTACTATCGGGTCGGGTGAATTCAATAATAGACGGCCTGTTGGCATTCCAGCCTTCCTTCTCCTTTCAGGGCCTATCCGAAAGAGAATCCAGTACTTCTTGGTCGTGAATATCTGAATGAATAGGACGAACCGGCCCGTGGATATCTTTGCTTCGGAACAAAATAATTAGAATGAGGCTCGGTCAACTGGAATATCTATTATCCATATAGGGTATTTTATTTAGTTATTCAGTCAAACCTATGATTCATTATTGGAGCAGATAGCAACAACCATTTCATCAGACATGCGTATTTTTTATTTTCCAATGGATTTCCATCTTTCATTAATGGAAATTTTTTGATGGAGTGAGTAATAGGCTCTGGTTGTTAGCTATTCAAGAATTCTTGTTAGGCAGTTCATACCATCCATACATAGTGTTTTGATCTAAGATTTCAATTCTTCCATGTTTCAGCAGTAGCATATTGTTCCATGGAGCTAAGGTTCGAAATATGGAAAACTGGTGTTTCCACGACTCTACCACCCAGTCAATTCTGTTCCACTTAATCCCTCTTTCATGGCCACATATCTTTCCGGCTAAGGAATGGGAAATCTTTCTCCTGTTACATGAATCCAATTTTCATTTCATCCGGGAAAAGCCATCTTTTTCTCAACAATGTCTTTGTCATTTGATCCAATAGCGTTCCGTTAGATAGGAACAGATTTGATAAATACTGATAACTCTCGTATAGAGTATTAGAACGGAAAGATCCATTAGATAATGAACTATTGGTTCTAAGCCATCTCTGGCGATTAATCAACAATTCGAAGTGCTTTTCTTGTGTATTCTTGATAAACCAGCGTTTATATATAGATGTAGGAAGATCCATTTGGGAAGTCAAAAGCCCCTTTGACATCTCTTCATCTGCAAAGAATTCTCGATATGAAAACACAGAGACAAAGGGCTGATCTTTGAATAGGAAAAAGAGTGGATCTGCAGGGTCCCAAATGAATTGGCTTATTCAAAAAAAGCCTTGTTCTTTGGAAGATCTATCTCGTGTCTGGTACTGCATGGCTCCACTCTACATGAACTCCGAATCATTCTCTTGAAGCTCATCCTCTTCATCATAAATGATCCGCTTGCCCCGAAATGACCTGGCCCAATAGGGAAATCCCAATGAATTGGGCCTTTCGATACAATCAAATAGAAAGCCTCAGGGGTGCCATATTCTAGGAGCCCAAACTATGTGATTAAATAAATCCTCCTCCATCTGTTGCGGGTCGAGGGCTCCTTCCCCTTCTTCAAACTCCCATTCATATTTTTCATAGAGAAATCTATGATCAACGATAGAACAAGATCCATTTTGCATCATATCTAAGGGATTCCTTGGTTCGGGCCGAAGAAGCCGTGTCACTCGATCATTATCAAATTGACTGCAATCTTTTTCTGTCCGTGAGGATCCCACCAGAGCGCCTTCTACTTCTAATAAGCCATGAACTAGATCAGAATCATTCTTAACGAGTCCATAAGAAGTGATCCCAGTTTTTTCATCGGGTCCGGGTAGAGACCAAAGATCTTGAGCGACCGATCTGGCAGAACAACTCAAAAGATAAAGAAGTATCGTTAATTTCTTCATGCTCGTTCCAAGTTCGAAGTACCATTTGTACAAATAAGAATCCCCTTCATTACATGATTTCTTCTTCATGTAGATAGATATAGGATCTATGGGGTAATTAATTAGAAGTATATTTTGTGCAACGGCCCTTCCTATCTGATAGAAAAGGATCCCATGATCCTGAACCGATCTTACCTGGGATCGCAAATCCCAAGTTTGTCTATGAAGGGCAGATCTAATTGAGATATCCTCCCTTTCGTCCAAGAAAGATTGATTGAATCATCAAAAATTTGGAGCGTGAAGTGCAATTAGATCCTTTTTTAGGGGGATTTAGATTAATATTATCAATTATAATAATTTATTAGAATAATTTATGGTTGGCTTGGTTGAACCAATAAAATGACGTATCCAGGCTCTGTTTATAAAAAAACCCAATTCCAATTAGTAATATGTATTATTACTTGTATCATAAATTATTACTATTTCATTTTGTTTTGAAATTCTAATCTAAATAGAATAGAAGTAATCTCAATCTTAATCACTTGAATAGAATATAGAATAATGAATACGTCGAATATTAAATTTGGCGAAAGACATCAAATGAATAAAAAAGGGAAATACTAACAAAACAAAAAGAAGTGGTATTGAAAGTATTTGTCCTATATGTGCAAATAGAAATCGGGCGGATCTTTACCCGGAGTAGAGCATAAACCTAAAAGAATTAAGTAGGCTCATTCAAGAACAAGGAAATGACATCGTGATTTGGATTGGATTTCGATGAAACAATACATCAATGAGAAGTTAGTTTGATAAGTTTAGTGAATTCTTTCTTTTTATTTATTATTCTTTTAGTTATTATTCTAAAAATTTAGAACAATAATATATATTCTAGAAAGAATAAGAAAAAGAGTCAAAAAGTCATATTTCTTATACTTATAGAAGAAAATATACCTTTTCTTTATTCATTAGAAGTTAGAAAGAGACACTATGAAAAACGAAAAAAGGATGGAATCTACACATTGATTTTTTTTTCATAATTCATTTTTGAACCGTATGCATCAAAAGATGCATGAACGGTTCCTAAGGGATACAATTTTACCCTAATCAACCGACTTTACCGAGAAAGATTACTTTTTTTAGGCCAAGAGGTTGATAGTGAGATCTCGAATCAACGTATTGGTCTTATAATATATCTCAGTATAAAAGATGATACCAAGGATTTATATTTGTTTATAAATTCCCCTGGCGGATGGGTAATACCCAGAATAGCTATTTATGATACTATGCAATTTGTACGACCAGATGTACATACAATATGCATGGGGTTAGCCGCTTCAATGGGATCTTTAATCCTGGTCGGAGGAGAAATTACCAAACGTTTAGCATTCCCTCACGCTTGGCGCCAATGAGTTTTTTATTTGCAAAAAAAAAAGAAGACTATGCCTTCGCCATAGGAAATATCAATATTAAGTAATAATGGCATGGCACTTTGAATTCGATATGAGAAAATTTTTGATTTTTGTATTTTCAAAACATTAGATTATGTATCGAGAGAGTAGTATGAGATAAAGAGTATTCCTGATTTTTTCTATCAGGAGTCTATTTCAGTGTCACAAACCTTTTTTGTTTTTATACCAACAAAAGACTCTTAACAACATTTATGTTTGAAAGAGTCCGAAAATAAAAAAAAAATTTCTTACTTATTTTTTTTTTCGGATCACAAAGAAACTTTGGGATTGTTGAATTACAGATGAAATAAATATATAAAGCAACGGAGCCATCATAGTATTTTTGAACTCCTCTGAAAAGAAGGGTGCTAATTGAATTTTTTGCTGATCTGGATCTAATCAATCCTATTTTTTCTCTTTCTTCGATGGAAGATAGACGTAAATTCCATTGTATAGCCGTATGCAATGCGCAAAAGATGCACGTACGGTTGCTCAAATCTATCATTAAACTTTTTATTTTATTGTTATTCTTTATCTTTTCTCTTCGCCTCATCATGCGAGATAGAAGAACCTTTTTTATGGTATATAATCAGGGTAATGATTCATCAACCTGCTAGTTCTTTTTATGAAGCACAAACGGGAGAATTTATCCTGGAAGCGGAAGAACTATTGAAATTGCGCGAAACCCTCACAAGGGTTTATGTACAAAGAACGAGTAAACCCTTATGGGTTGTATCCGAAGACATGGAAAGGGATGTTTTTATGTTAGCAACAGAAGTCCAAGCTCATGGAATTGTTGATCTTGTAGCGGTCGAATAAAAAAAGTTAAATCCACGATTTGAGATTTTATCTTCTTACTGGATTTAATATTTCTATTAACTAGAAATAATTCATAAGCTTTCGGTTCAGATTGATCTAAACCAGTCCATTATGTATATGATTCAGCATGCCAACTATTAAACAACTTATTAGAAACACAAGACAGCCAATCAGAAGTTTCACAAAATCCCCCGCTCTTGGGGGATGTCCTCAGCGACGAGGAACATGTACTAGGGTGTATGTGCGACTCGTTCAGATTATGAGCTGGAACAAAAAAAAATAAAAGAATTGATCCAGTATCAACGATCAATACCAGTGAATAGGATAAAATGGAAGAACTCTAGTTACTATCTAAAAACTAAAAAGAAAAAGATCTATCCATCGATTTATTGTGTATGAAATTTATGGTTTCCGTTGGTGTAAATCCAATCTGATCATTTAAGATGAAAAAATATTTACCATTGGTAGCAAACGATATCCATTAAGCGGGGAAATCCTATTTATTTTAAAAGCAAAAAGGCCATGCTTCCATTCTTACAAGAACGGACTAACAGGGTCAGCTATCCAGCTAACCTTCCAAATAAAATATCGTTACTGTATAGGTGGATCTCATTGTGAAAGACCTATTACTGGATAATTCATGAGTAGAGCCAAAAAAAGGGAACTGTAGAAGTTATCAATAACATTCAGTAAATGAAATAGGGGGCTCCGGTGTATAGAGAGGACCTCACCGTTTAAAAAGTAACCATAGAAACGAAGGAGCCCACTATTTTTTTATTATATTTAATACTTTTTTATTCACTTTTGATATCTAATATCAATAAAATTTATTATTTCGTTTCGAGGCGAAATACCTATAAAAAATTGTGGTCGAGAAGGTTATAGTAGCAAAAGCCATTGGAATTTTTAGTTTATACATTGGAAAAATCCGCTTTGTTATTAATAGTCCAGGAAAGGAGAAAAGAATAACTCAAAGAAAGAAAATCAATTAGTTATTCATCAAAGTTTCATTTCTTCAATGACCAGAGTTAGACGAGGATATATAGCCCGAAGACGTAGAACAAAAATTCGTTTATTTGCATCAAGCTTTCGAGGGACTCATTCAAGACTTACTCCATCTATTACTCAACAGAAAATAAGAGCTTTGGTTTCGGCTCATCGGGATAGAGATAAGAAAAAGAGATACTTTCGTCGTTTGTGGATCACTCGAATAAACGCGGTAATTCGCGATAAAGAGGTATACTTTAGTTATAGTAAATTTATACACGATCTATACAAGAGACAGTTGCTTCTTAATCGTAAAATACTTGCGCAAATAGCTATATTAAATAGGAATTGTCTTTATATGATTTACAATGAGATCATAAAAAAAAAAGGATTGGAAAGAATCCCTCGAAATGATTTAAACAAGGTTCCCCGGAGACTGGACTCCGGGAGGATCGAGTCGAACTTAGTTTGATAAAATACGATAAATAAAAATTAACCAACCCATTCACATTCAATTAAAAAATAAAAAAAATAAATAAATAAAGTGTAAGCCTTTTTTTTTTTGTTCAAAAACCGGTACTTCTAGTGGTCAACTCGATTCTTTCAAATTGTTTTTCATTATTAAGAAAAGGTAACAAAGATAAAATACGAGCTTGTTTTATAGCAATAGTAATTAATCGTTGTTGTTTCAAGGTCAATCTATTCACTCGCCTAGATAATATTTTTCCTTGTTCACTAATAAATCGACTAATTAAACTCGTGTTTCTATAATCAATTCGATCCCCCGATTGGATCGGGGGCAAACGCTTCCGAAAAGATTGCTTGGATTTAAGAAAGGGACGTTTGGATTTATCCATAGTTTGTTTAGTTTATTCCTTATACCTAAAAAATCCTATTTCGGCGGGATCTAAAATAAATTATAAATTAGTATTAAGAAATAGGATTTGGTTTGTTTCTTTTTGTTTATTTCTTATTATATTACTATATTAATATTTTTAATGTAAATTGTTTTGTTGTGTTCCTTGGAAAGGTGATAAACAGACATTTAGTTCGATCTATTTCTTTATCTCTTCATGAATTGTATGTTTGTAACAATAGGGGCAGAATTTTCTCGATTCTAATCGACTAGGCGCATTGTGTCAATTCTTTTGAGTAATATATATGGAAATGCCCCTTGATTCTTCCTTACCACTCTTTCAGACACAACTGATACATTCCAAAATAACTCTTACTTGTACATCTTTACTTTTGGCCATGAGCCTCCTTCTGTATTTCTGATTCAAGCAACTCTTCCATTTTCAACACGAAGCGAAGAAAAAAAATATATAATTTGCTAATTCTAAATACAATTACAATTAGATAGAAGGATTTCGTTGCAATTAATTAATAGAGTAATAAGTATAAGTAATAGTAAATAAGAAATACTACTTAATCCAATGATTTCTAACCATAGATTTCTAACTATATTTCGAATCACAGTATTTCATTTAAGTATCTTATATGATACTCTTGTCCTAGACCCACATTTTCTTTTTCGTTCTTCCTCTTTTTCTTTTTTAGGAATTTTAATTCGCGCCTAAGCCCACATTTTGCTGAGGTTGAATCCACTTTCTTCTTTCTCCCTTTTCTTTTCATTCGAAACTAAAACTAAAAAGAGAAAAAAAGGGGGAGGGATTAGTCATAGATAGTTGATTCTCTCTCTAATCTTTGTTACCCCCTTCCCATGTCAATAACTAGAATTAAAAAAAAGGGAATGTCAACGCATTTGGGAAAAAACGATTGATTTCTATCAATAAGCCTGCTAAAGACCCAAACCATAGACTACTTAGTACCGGTGCCGCGGAGAGATATGTTTTTAGATCTCGCATTGAAAATCCTCCTTCTTTATTTATTTAATGTAATACATATCTGATTTATGATCAGATGCATAAGTAGTTGAGGACTACTTGTATTTGTACATGGAATCCCTAAATCTAATTAAAATGTACAATGATCCAGTCGATAAGATTTTACTTTTTAAGAAAAGAAAAAAGATGTCCCTTCCTCCTGAGCATTCCCCTAAAGTATTTATTTTTACTTTTTTTCTGACAGGTTTTTCAGACATATATATCCAAATCTATATCGGTTATTATATCTTATATGAGACCAAAAAGAAGAAATGGCAAGATAAATTATGTATATTAAAAATTAAAAAGTAACGATGTGGAAAACAAGACAAAGATTCTTTACAATGACACTGTAACCCAATTGAAAGGGATGTAGCGCAGCTTGGTAGTGCGTTTGTTTTGGGTACAAAATGTCACGGGTTCAAATCCTGTCATCCCTACCTAATTACTTTTCCTCTGAGAAGTAACCAGGAATTAATTGAGATCGATTCAAATTGGACATACATAATCTATCATATTTTATGATACTATATAATATAGTATATGCACCCAGGATGCAAATGTAGTATTGGGTTACAAAAAGAACCCTTTTCTTTACAGTCCTTTTTATTGTTATAAGAAAGCGCTCTTAGTTCAGTTCGGTAGAACGTGGGTCTCCAAAACCCGATGTCGTAGGTTCAAATCCTACAAAGCATGATTTCGTTCTTGTTAGGTTAAATCAGACTGAACTAATTTTATTAATTTGACAAGTAATCAAAATTTGACCTCCTGTGGATTAAAGAAAGGAGGAGGTCAATTAAAAAAAAAGATTTGTTAATTAATCAAAGGTCCAACTGATCACCACGTCTGTATTGTAAATATGCAGTTACGAATAATCGAGCCAAAGTAATAAGAATTAGACCTAAGACGATTCCAAATAGAAAAACTTCAATCATTTCAATTTATTTGAAAGGAAAAAAAAGAGAGGTAATATCTATCCCTAAATATTAATCTGAATTGCCCGTGAATTTCAATGAACAAAAATTGTCAATTGTTGTGTTAAAGAACTAGGAAATATATGAATCGGTAGAAAGATTTCTTTTTATGAATTATTCATTTAATTAATTTCAAATAAGTCGTATCTTGTTCAGACCAATAAATAGAGCTGAGGTTATAGTTAAAGCCGCTAGTAGAAAACCAAAATAACTAGTTAGAATAGGCATGAAGGAACTAAATGAAATATGTTTATACATATCATATGTTTTTAAAGCACATACCTAAGTTTCTATTTTGAAAGATAGGAGGTAGAATAAGCAAAAATAACAAACAATTGAAAGAATAAGTTCAATTGAACATCTTTAATTCTTCAATCATTCCATTATAGATGTCACTAACAAAGATAAAGTGACAGAGGTAGAAAAAGAAATCGACTCATTATCTGTAACATCTACGTATCTCGTAATTTCGAATCAACAGAGAGTAAACCAATACTAATAATAATAAGGAACTATGTCATGTAACTTCATTCAAAAATTAAAATCTCTTTAAATCACTATGGAATAAAATTAGAAAAAAAAATTCGAGAAAGATATCACACGATAAATAAAAAATCTTTATTTTGGTCCAACTGAATTCTAAGACTAGGAATTCCTATTATCTTTACCTTTAAAAATAAAAAAAATAAGTGATTCCAAAAAAACCTCTTCTATACCTTCGAAAAAGATATTTCTAGATTTTTAGAAACTAACTTGTTAGATTCACACTTTAGCCAATCCTCAGTTTCTAGTATCTAGTCCGAAGCCAATAATATAATGGAGAGAAAGTCTCTACTATTTGATTGAGTAATTTTTTATTTTTATATAAAAAAATGGTGCATATTTCTATATCGACAAGCAAGAAAAAAGGAAGAAAGAAATTATCGAGTACTTCGCTTCAATATTAATTGAAATTGCCTTGCTGTGTCAGAAGAAGGATAGCTATACTGATTCCGTATACTCTAAAGACACTTTTGGTGCAATATTGACGATCCCACAAAGAATTTTAGTGAATTTCCATTTACTGATCTCATCTTTTACGGAATCGATTTCTCTTTGACTGTACAAGAATATGTGGAGCTCAGCATGTCTGGAAGCACAGGAGAACATTCTTTTGTTGATATTATTACCAGTATTCGATACTGGGTCATTCATAGCATTACTATACCTTCCCTATTCATTGCGGGTTGGTTATTCGTCAGCGCGGGTTTAGCTTACGATGTGTTTGGAAGCCCTCGACCAAACGAATATTTCACAGAGAGCCGACAAGGAATTCCATTAATAACTGGCCGTTTTGACCCTTTGGAACAACTCGATGAATTTAGTAGATCCTTTTAGGAGGCCCAATGACCGTAGATCGAACCCATCCAATTTTTACAGTGCGATGGTTGGCTGTTCACGGACTAGCTATACCTACCATTTTTTTTTTGGGGTCAATATCAGCAATGCAGTTCATCCAACAATAAACAAAACCGAATCCGAATTATAGAGCTATGACACAATCAAAGCCGAACGAACAAAATGTTGACTTGAATCGTACCAGTCTCTACTGGGGATTATTGCTTATTTTTGTACTTGCTATTTTATTTTCAAATTATTTTTTCAATTAAAAAGAACGAAAGAGAATAATATATAGAGTAGGAATTCTTTTATCCCATTTGGAAGGACCTCATCTCATAATTATCCATGACTGTTTATGTCTCTAGCATGACTATTTGGCGAAATGTGGAGGGAAGTGGGGTAAATGGCCGATACTATTGGAAGGATTCCTCTTTGGATAATAGGTACTGTAACTGGTATTCTTGTGATCGGTTTAATAGGTATTTTTTTTTATGGTTCATATTCTGGATTGGGCTCATCCCTGTAGTAATAGTAATCAGATGAACTGAGGTATAGATATGAACGTATAAGAAGTCAACGGGACCCTCTTCCCCGCTCGAGTTAGACAAACAAAGAAGGGGGAGGTCCCGTTAAATAATAATAATATTTTTTCGTATAAATGAAAAAAAAAAAAGGATTCACTTTTACGATGTTTCAAAAAAAAACTCAATTCCATTTTTTAAAATGAATTTTTCAGTGATTCAGAACATCTATTCCTAGATAGTACCTATGGATACTTTTGATACTTTCTAATATTTTTGAAGAAAGAATAGTTTCGTTTGATTTCTTGAATGATACAATAAAATATCTATTTTTGTAGATCAAATATCATGCAAAAACTTTCTATGCTCTATACTAATAGAACCTTATTCTATTTATTTTAAAATATCAACTTTGTATTTGATCAAAGTTGATATTTTATTTGATAAGTTCATAGAAGGAGTTCTATTTGTTCAATAAATTTTCCTCTATTTTTTGTTTGTCCACTAGATTTTATATGTGTAATAAATAATCAATCTAAAAAAGGTTCAATCGACAAAAAATATAAATTCAGACTAAGTGACGAAGTGGATCAAGGATCATTTTCGACACAAGAAAAGGATGTGTAAAATTCCTTTTCTTGTGTCAAAGACTAGGAAGACAAGGAATCCCCCTAGAATCATTTGTTCCCCTCATTTATCTTTTCTTTGCATTATATTCCCCGCTTAGCCTAGTATATAGTTGAATTTTCTTGAATATAAAACTTTCAATACACTCTATGACATTTCAATCTGATACAATAATAGTGACATCGTTTTCGCAATATACATACTATAACAAAGAATGTAGTACAAGTAATTCCTGACATCTCGTAGAAAAACAGTATAAACAAACAAAAAAAGCCTCTCATAATTTTTCTTAATTTTTTTCTTTCTTGATCATCCATAATTGTCAAGAAGAATTTGATTCTTGTTACAAACTTGATGTTGACAAATTTGCGAATCTAGAAATTAATTTCCGGCAATTGAACCTTCTCGAACTGTTTCTTTTTAAGAACTAAAAAAATTTGTGCCAAAATAACAGATGCAAAGAAGAACAAAAGGCCTTGGACACGCAATGGATCTTGAAGTACTATTTTTGCATCTCCCTGACCAAATCCACCCACATTAGGATTACTTGTTAATGGTTGATCAAGTTTGATAGATTCACTCTCTGAAACAAGAAGCTCTGGTCCTGGAGGGATAATATCAACCACTTGACGTCCATCCGATTCATCCGCTATGGTTATTTCGTATCCACCCTTTTCTTTTCGTATAATTTTATTTACGATACTAGTTGCTATAGCATTATAGACTGTATTATTACTCTTGCTTGCGTCGGGATAAATCTGACCCCTTCCCCTGTTACCGCCTACATATATAGGATATTTTAAGAAGTGAACATCTTTTTTAGTAGCAGGGTACGGGGAAAGAATAGGAAAGGTGATTTCATTATATTTTTGCCCAGGAACAGGACCTATCACAAGACTATTTTTTTTATTGGGGCGATAGCTCTGAAAAGAAAGATTGCCTATCTTTTCTTTCATCTCGGGACAAATACGATCAGGTGGAGCTAATTCAAAACCCTCCGGTAAAATAAGAATAGCCCCCACATTCAAAGAACCTCTCTTGCCATTAGCAAGAACTTGTTTTAGTTGCATATCATAAGGAATTCGAACAACGGCTTCAAATACAGTATCAGGAAGAACCGCTTGTGGAACTTCAATATCCACGGGCTTATTAGTTAAATAGCAATTGGCACATACAATACGCCCAGTCGCTTCTCGTGGATTTTCATAACCCTGCTGTGCGAAAATGGGATATGCATTTGAAATGGATGGCCGAGTTGTTATATATATCATGAGCGATATGGAAACGGATCAAGTAATCTGTTCTTTTATCCAAGAAAAGGTATTTATAGTTTGCATGGTCCAATCATTGATCCCGAAAATTTCTACAATAACAATAAAAAGGGTAGGTTACTGGTCTAGTTCCCTATCCACGATTCTGCTATTTACTGGAATAATATTCCATCACTGGAATATAGAAGAAACTCTCTATCTTAGATAGGTAAAAATAGAAAGAAAGAATAAGTACGCTTTTGAAAGCTTTGCTTATGTACAAAGTAACAAACATAACATTATATATAATTGGATTAATATCAATAGATCTTTTTTCGTCTTTATCTATCAGTCATTCATTGAATGATAAATCACTACAAGCAACGGAGATACACGATTTAAATAACGGAAAATACAATATTTCAAAATTGTATCTAGAATGACTGGAAAAGTGGAAACAAGACCAGATATAATTTGATCGTTATGGGCAAATCCAAAATCTTTATAGATAGAACCAATCATTAGTTCCCAACCATGGGGCGAATGGAATCCGATACATAAATCAGTTAATAAAAGAATAGAAAAAGCTTTTATTGTGTCACTTAAGTTATATAGAAATTCCTGAGCCCAAGAGTTAAGAAGAAAAAGTTCTTCATTCCCCAGAATAGAATAACCACTTAGAATAACGAAATAGATTATATTTGCTGAGAAATGCAAAATCGTATGGATACAATCCTCATTGTGCATCTTGATCAATTGAATCGTTTCTTTGTGAATTCCTATACAAAGCTTTTGTAGATGTGTTTCCGGGTATTCCTTTATCATTTCCTCCAACAGGAGGAGCTCCTCTAATTCTATGAATTTTTCTAGAATACTATTTTCTTGAATATCATTCAAAAAAGTTTCGGATTGCTTAGTAGTCCACCAATTAGTAACCCAAGATTCCAAATATTTTTTAAATGAGAAAGAGATCCACCAGGATAAAAATACTATAGATGCAAGATATAGAAGAGGAATAAATGCTTTCTTTTTTGCCATTTTTTTATAAATTGTTAATGAACCCGCCTCATTCCATTCGGCGACTCTATGCGATCTAATATTTCTATCGAGCATGAGTTCTATTACAAGATATTGAATTCATAAATCTATTCTCTAGTTTTTATTTGTGATCCGGTGATTAGTCCTTGAATCTTGAAAGAATAAAGAAAGAATAAAGAAATAGAATAAGAGTTTACTTTGAATTCAAATGAAAAAAATGAAAAAATAATAAAAAAATCTTGTTTCCAGATATTTCAATTGGTTAAATTCGAAACAATTCCTTCCTTTTGATCAATACACAAAAGAAAGACTTCAAGTAATGAATATTATTTTAATTTCGAGATGAAAGAACTCACTTTCTATAAAAATAGAAAATAGTTCGAAAAAATTTCAGTTAAGTTATGCAATATAAAAATAGGATTGTAGAGTTTTTACTCCCAGCTGAGAAAGCATTCTTCACTTCATTTCAAAATACTTCAATTGGTACACGCAATAAATAGGCCAATTCAGTAGCGTTTTGTTCAATTTCTCGTGGAGTCAAATTATCATCAGTACGAGTCAAGGGAATGGCTCCCTGGCTTCTAACTTCCAGATAAAGGACACGATGAGTATAAATACCCTCTTTAAGTTCTATTCTAATAGACTGAATATCTTTTATAAGAAATTGGAGGAAGATACGACGATTTTTTCCACGAAATCCCCAATGAAAAATACACACTATTCCTTCTTTTTGATCGAATCGATCATAACCACTACCTACATTCCACAAAATTGTACACCACAAATAGAAGCTAATAAAGAGGCCTGCGATCCCATAGAAAGACATCACGATCCCTTGTGGAAAAAAAACTATTTGCTGAGAGGGAAATAAAGATATCAAATTCCTACCAAGATAGCTAGAATTCACAACAAATAAGAATCCTAATGAACTGAAAAAAAGGATAAAGGCCCAGCAGAAATTACTCGTTTTTCTAGACCCCATTATCCATATACGTTCTGAAAGCCAATTCATACTAGATCTAGTTGCATTTAATTTGAATTGAGAGAATAACCCAAACGAATTTACTTACTCTTTTTGTTTCCGAAGTAACTCTCATCAACTAGCACTATTCTGATGTTAACCTTTAAGGGTGATTAATAAAATTAGTTAGATCTAAAATAATAACATCCATTCATATGACCCCACCATAGATATCTGCATCTATATAGATAGATTAACTTTATATTTCAAACATCTATTTCAAGCATTCAACGATTCTACTGGAACTTTCATTCTTATTTCGACTTTCACTAAAAATGTGACTATAAATGTAACTGTCACTGTAATTGTTACTATCACTTAAAATCGAACTATCAATACGAATTTGAGAATGAAGATAACTGTCAATGCAACTATTAATGTGATTATTCCAACTATATTTAGTATCATACATGTAAGGATCATAGTAGGGATTGTCACTCTTAGATCTAGTATTCAAATAACTAGAATTCCAATTCTTATAAAAAAGAACTTTGTAGTTCACTCAGAAAAGAATGATCATTGTCAATCTCAAAAATTTGATTTTCAATATCAAAATATATGGAATAACTGTCCCCCTTATTATCCCTAACTAAAAAAGTTTTATCAGAGATGAAATTCTGAATGCCCCTGACATCGAATAAACGATCAACACTACTGTAACTCGAACTGTCATTATCACTCCAACGATGAATGTTTTTTTCGGTATCATTTAGACTCGGATCTTTTCTTCTCCTTCGACTGGTATTTTCAATAGGACCAAGACTATTCATTGATTTACTTAGCCCACACCTGTGTTCTAACTCTTCTTTAGACACATTGAATTGAACCACCATTTTTCCATAGAGCTTTCTTGCCCCCGATTTGTATGAAAATACAATAGATGAATAGTCATTCGATGAAAAATCATTTGAATATTTCATTTCCTATCAGAATAAGCATCTAGATCCAATCACTTGGATTATTATATTAAATCTGTGAGCATCGAAGAAAAAAGATTCTACTTTGTAAGAAGTAAGAATCCCGGGTATCACTTAACTGTATATGATAGAACTTTTTTTTTCGTAAAATCTCGCCTAATAATAAGTTTCTATTACAATATGGAAATGGAACGAAAAGGACAATATACAGGATGGGTAGTAGAGAGGTTCTTATCATTGACTCGATATCCAGTTCATGGCCCGA